>JAIUSX010000084.1:16047500-17297500 GCA_026573805.1 Hesperophylax magnus
ATGGAAAACGGCTTTCTTAACACCTATATTTAAGAAAGGTTGTAAGAGCGATATAAAAAATTATAGACCTATCTCTAAACTTGACTGCATAGGAAAGTTGTTTGAGTCAATAATATATGACTGTCTATTAGCTCATGTAAGTAAATATATTATCATTGAGCAACACGGGTTTTTCCCTCGGCGTTCCACAACAACTAACCTTCTCGAATACTCCCAGTACATCCGCGATAGCATCGAAAAACGTTTACAAGTAGATGCCATCTACACGGATTTTTGCAAAGCATTTGACCAGTTAAATCAATCATTACTCATCAAGAAGCTGGAAAAGTTTGGCATAAATGGAAATACTTTGAAATGGTTCGAAAGTTACATTACAGAAAGAAAACTGCAAGTGGTTGTAGGAGGGTACTCCGCGGATCTTTTTACTGCAACGTCGGGAATTCCACAGGGCTCGCATCTTGGACCTTTGCTATTTTTAATCTTTATAAACGACATAATTTTAAGAATAAAAACATCAAAATATCTCCTGTTTGCCGATGACCTTAAGTTGTACAAAAAAATTACTTCATTAGAAGATTGCACCGATTTGCAAAAAGACTTATCATCACTTCATGAATGGTGTACACTAAATGATTTATATTTTAATGAAAACAAATGCGCCGTAATTTCATTCACAAAGAACATTAATAAATTCTCAAACACATATCACATTAACAATATCCCTTTACTAAACACAACTTCAATCAAAGACTTAGGCGTGACATTTGACTCGTCACTTAGCTTCAATAAACATGTAGATACAATTTCAAAAAGTGCATCACAAGTATTAGGATTAACGCTAAGAATTACAAATTGTTTTAAAAGTACAGAATTAACTTTGACATTATATAAATCAATTGTGCGAAGTATTCTCGAATATGCATCAACAATTTGGTCTCCCAATTATGAGATTCATAATTATAGGATTGAATCCATACAAAGGAAACTAACCCGTGTAATTGCTTATCGTGAAGGTTTATCTGATCAATTTGGAACTTATAATGACCGAATTTTGCACTACAAACTACACTCACTGACGGTCAGACGTAAACTTTCTGACGTACTGCTCCTACACAAAATTATACATGCATCAGTTGATACACCAAACATTTTATCCCAAATTAACATCAATATTCCATCAAGAAAATCAACAAGGAGGATGAACGACATTTTCTATATTAAAGCCTACCACACAAATACAGGATATTTTTCCCCTGTACCGCGAACATTAAAAAATTATAACATTATACATGGCTCTAATAATGTAATAGACATTTTTAATGACCAATTTAAACACTTTAAAAAAAATGTATTACCTTTAATCATATTAAGCTGATATTGTGATGAAACCCTTTATTTAATGAGAAGCAACATTGTACCTACCTAATCATTGTCTCACCAGTACAGGTGTGACAATAACAAATCGTTTATGAACATATTTGTATTTACCTTTTACCCATTCTTATTTGTTATTTACTTCTGCATATTTAGCTTATTCATTTTATTACTATTTTTGTTGTTATTATGTATTTAAACATCCATGTATGTAAATTTAAAGTTGTTATTATGTATTTAAACATCCATGTATGTAAATTCTTGGGCACCATGCCTGTTTTATGTACTTAAAAAAAAAAAAAAAAAAATCTGTCTAATCATTTGACATCCATAACACAACCGAAGAGATATACGTGTAAAGGTGTGTTATGGGCGTGGATGTGTGCCAGACATAAAGTCAATTATTATTGTTGCTTCTATATCAAATTTATTTCTTGAACTGTATTAAAAAAAAAATTATAACACTTTAACCTGATTTATTAACAACTATCTCAGGGATCTCTAGTTCAGGCCATCTTTCAAGCAACCATCAAAATGAAAACACTTCTCTCACATCCATCGCGTGGTTCGAACCTTTACTCTACATTTGGCCTTGCCGCTATCACACGTCACAACCCACACAGCGGACGGCGCACAGTGGACGGAATGAAGAAAAAACACGAATTAATTGTTTGCTGGCTAAATATTAGTGCAATATTTTTTGTTTTATCTTATTAATGAATTATAACTATTTTTAAGTAAAAATATTAATATACTTTTATGTAGAAATTTACAACGACAAATAATTCAATATAATTTGAAGACAAACAAATATCTGGGAAAATAAAACATATTAATCATAAATATTACATATTATAAGTCACTTCTATGAACACAAAAAGATGGGCAATAATCAGGTACACACATATTTTATTAGAAATATGGTCGTATAGAAAATCTAGGTGCTAAAGGTGTCTCCGTTGTCATCGGAGTCTAAATCTTCACTCTAATTTCCAGAGCCATTGGACGGAATTCTTAGTAGACTTAAAACTTCAGTTGATAACACAGAACTTTTTTTTTTAGGAAGTGGTCGAATAGAGGAAATTACGGGGTCTGATGAGATTAACAAATTATTTAATATATCTTGATTGGTGCTTGTTCTGGAAACTTTTCGGCTATGATGTTCTGGTTAGTACCTTATCTCTTTATGCCTCGATTCTTGCACATCTTCACTTAGTTGTCCTATTGGTAGTAAAAATAATTTCATTACTGACGCACCATGTATTAGAATTTTATGAACGCTTGTCGGCATGGGGTACCATTCATATAGACGTACATAAAGTCTGGCAGTGTCAAAAGCATATTGCTCGAAACTATTTTCGTCAATGTCATATCCACTGGATATTACTTTTAAAATTACTGAAAATCGCCATATTAAATCCGCATCGATTCCTGTTATTTCCGAAGACAGAATATCTAATAAAGAATAAATGTTATCTGTTTTACGAGTTTTGCAACATCACTTTTTCCTGCGCTTCGAAAACTCATTTCTGCTGCTTACTGGAGTTCATCAAGAGTGCGAGACTGTAACAGATCGTGCACTTTTTTCTGCATTGATCTAGAACCACTTTCTTGAAATATTTTTATTGGTCTACCCAAAGGTTTGGAGAAAACTAGCTTTTCTTGCAACCACTCTAAATTATGTTTTTCAAACCTCACAATATAACTGTGGCTTTTTCTCCATTTCTTCATTAATTGTAGTGAAAAATTCCTAATTTTTTTGTAAAATGTAGGGCTCAAAATGTTAGAACCTGCCGCTATGTGGTATTTTTGTGTTACGTAATTAATTAAAAACTCTTTTGATTTCACAGAAGTGGCATTTAATATAACCCGTTCTTTTAATGCCTCGAATAATTCTCTCCGGGGAATGCATATAGGCCTTCCTGAAAATAACAAAATTGTTCAAAGAAGGACAAAAGATGATCACAATTTATATATGACATTAAAGGTGAGACTTCAGTCTACAATACTTATATATTCATAAATGGAAACAAACGATGTTTTGTTTCTAACTGCTAATTGAAATATGCATTTTAACAGCAAAAAAATTCAAAAATAGTGTAAAATTAGATGTTAGTTCAAATCTCACACACATGATATATTGATATATAGTTTAGTAAATTAAATTAAGAATACCTTGAGGAATGTCAGCCATAACAAACTTTGGTAAATATATCCAAACGTCACTTATTACACAACCGTCTCTGCTCACGCGTAGGAGTGAACTGAAAAACGCGATGCCGAACATCCAACTTACGACACATTTTGCAGCGTTGCCAAACTTCCATCAAGCCCTATTGACATATTTAAATTAACACATAAAATGCAGAAACTATTGTACTACACTAAAAAAAATATAAATATTAAAAAAATTAACATTTGCAAAAACCACTTAATTCGCGTTTTTTTTCCATTCCGTCCAAAGTGCGGCGGGTCGTCTTTTGACTACTACCTAAAGTCCACGGCGCCCTGACCTGAAGTGCCGAGTTCTCACAACTCAAGTCCCCGTCTCCCGCTCTGTGTGTTTTCCTCCCTATCCTGTTTCGTCTGACCCTTCTTATTTCCCCCTTGTCTGTATTTAATCATTCCTTTTATGGGCATGATTTTTGCGTTAGCGCTTATTGGTGTTTATCCTCGAATATTACCATGTAAGCTAATCCTTCTGATTACACTTGACCAAGGCATGTTTTACACTATATCGCTACGTGATCGATGTGATGGTGTATACTATTTGATTTGCAGTCGTATGGATGTTTGATTAATGGAGGATATGGGCAACTCATAACAACTGATAATCAATTTATTTGTCCTGTGGGACCTTGGAGTTGAGAGGTCTTATTTAAACTAGCCACATCAGTTTTATTTCAAATTGGTACAGATCATACTTATTGTGAGTGTCTGCTCAGTGCAACATAATCGGTTTTCATGAAAAGCAGTTTTAATGTTAAAAATCCATGAGATTCTACTATCCTTGCTCTTATTCCATTAAAATAGTATGAAAGCCATGCAAATTTTAGCTTTCGTAATATGGAGCACAAAGATTTTTCATAAGGTTTAGTCAACGAAACTACTTTATAGGTCCCTTGTGGGATCGCAGCTAGAATATGCACCGACGCAATGTTTGACACCTCATGGAGAATGTACAAAGGAAGTTTCTTAGATATGTTCAATATAAGTTAAGAGAACCTGCGATTGATATCTGTTGCAGGACATTAATGTCTAATCTAGACTACCTCTAATTTCTACCCGGAGGACATTCTTCTTGTACTTTTTAAATAACGAAATAACTTCATCGTCTGCCCTAAAATGTAAAGAGTTACAAAAGTTCATGTCCCTGTTAAATTTACTGGACTCCACCGTGACAACCATAGCACCAACTATTCATATCACTCATCACTACCGCGATTTCAACTGCCAATACTCTTATTCAAAACCACTTCGTCCTGCACCAGAGCAAACATAATCAGTTCTGAAAGAAACTGATATGTATTTATATATTATGTTTGTAACACGATACATATTCACTGTACGTACTGATATTTATCTAGGACAGGATATGCGTATTTTACATTTGTAAAATGTTTTGACTGTCCAAATAGGAGGAATTCCCAATTTAGGACAGTCAAAATTTGGACGAATTAGCATACACATTTTGTACAAAAAAAGGAAGAAAAAAAAGAGAAGAAGATTAACTGATTTTTGTTTTTAGCAAAATAATAAGTATATGTTATAAATGATTAATACATAAACGTAGGTTACTGGTGTTTGATTCGTATATTATATTTTGTGGAATAAAAAAGGGAGAGAATAGAAAAAATAAAATAATAGATAAAATCATGAAGTTAACTTAATTAAGCTCGTTACACACGAGGAATATAATATATAAATATATGTGGGCGTGTACAATATTGTAATAATTTAATATGTACAAGTATACATTATATTTATTCATTATGTAAAATTTCGACTTGTATTTTGTTTGTGAAAGCTATACGGGCGTTCAATACATAAATAAAATAAATAAACAGAATTATCTACATGAAGAAAAATTATACTGTTAAATAGGTGACAGCATGCTAAGTACCTGATAAAATATTATCATTCAGAATATATCTAGAATACGTGTTCTCTTTCGAGATATCATGACGACATGCTACCACATAAGTATGTCAGTGTCAATATCAGTATTTGTACGAACACGTATTCCGCCGTCCGCATAAAACATCGGATTTTGACTGATACTTTATTACGTATTCTTTCAATTCATTCGTTATAAGCCAGCAGTCCCATTGTTAACAGGAAAACGAATAATTTGACCAGATTTTTAATAAATTAAAAGTTTTCCATATCAGTAAGTTTTCTCCTTGTAAAGATGACGGTAGTCAGGATATAATAACATCAACATTTAAAACAAATACATCATAGTAAAACCACATGTCACCAGGGACACAGCTTGTTGAATATGTTACGGAACAATAATTATGATAATAATATCTCGCCATAACCAAACCACACCGGTAATAAAGAACAAAGTCCTAAACTTCCAGAATTCTGTATAATTTCTCATTCGAACCCTCTGTTCATAGCATGACATATATCCTTCCGCACTACAAAAAAGGAGCAAATCTACCATTGAGATTTGTACATATGTCATCACGCTTAATGAGTAAAATAAATTACAGAATATTCCGGTCTGATGAAGTAACTTAAGAAGTCGTGTTTAATTACATTTATTAGTCACATTAGAATTTAGGAATCCTTCGATAAGTTTTTAAGCAAACTAACATTCCCTAATCTTGACATTATTATTTCTTTCGAATCTGTAAATAGTATAAAATAAAGTCCCTATCCGCGTCTGTCTGTTTGAGCTTTTAGTTCTTCTAAACTACGCAACGAATTTTGATAGGGTTTTATGATCTTATTTGAAAGTAGAGAAAAGTCAATGTTTTGTAATCAAGTCTTAAAAAAATTATTTTCCTTCCCTTATATTGCTAACGCTGTCTTATATATCAAAATAATTTACTACGGAATTGTCTATCTTAAAAAGGCATACAGAAAAGCCTGCGTTGGTGTATGTCTATCTCCTAAGGATTATCCCCAGCAACTCCGGGTACACTTCAGCTAGTTATTGAATAGAAGGAAATTTAAATATGTATTAACATCATAAGGGACACCTTGCGAAAGCTCGCCGAACTTATCAAGTGTATAGTCGTCTAGTTCTAGTGGAACGTTGATGGAAAACGTGGTAGAGGAAATAATTCCGTCCCACATTGCTTTGAAACGTGCGTGACTTGCAAGTGAAGTTTAACATATTGGTTTTTGGCCATAGAGCTACAATTATAGGCGCTACTGCGTATTAATATCTTGTCGAAACTTGTTGCACTATTAGAACGCGATAAGCGGTGCGCATACACCGGATTCGGTAGTTTTAATAGCATTGGGAAAGTTGAATACATCAACGTTATTGGCTTAGTTTGTAGAATTGTGATTTCTCTAATTATGGCCATCCCGCAACAGTCGACAAAAATATGAAAATAAGATAACAGATAAAAGTATAATGCAGGTACACATTTATCGGTCATTTAAATTTTTTTATCTGTTACTTATTTTTCAACTCCTTTTTTCACATATGTAAGTTAAATAGGGACCTAACAAAAACAAATAGTTTCAACACAAAGCCTGTCTTCAATAGGGCAAATAGTATCTTATCAATAAGATTTTTTTATTTCTAATCAAGTTGTTTTCGTGTTAGATGATTCCATAGAATATATAAGTACCTTTTATTTCTATAACTAACACCCTGATAAATGTGTTGTATGTTTACCGTATTAAATATTATTTTTTGTAAGCGATGTACACTAATAAATCTATTTTTTTTTTTTTTTTTTTAATTTTATTTTGTAGAAACAAACAATACATGATTTGAAACAATATTTGAGAGATGAAACAATATACAGGAATAAGATACTTCATGTTGGGTACCTATGATATGTTTCCTTGTAATGTCTGCTAAGTGGTATGTTTATTCCTTAATTACCAGGTGACGTGTGTAGTATATAGGTGTGTGTGTCTATATGTATGCGCATTGAACCGTTTAAATTATTGACATGATGCCACGTTTGAATTTGGGCAGTGAATCCGAAAAACTGTCAATGTTAGAGTTAAGACAAATATTATTTAGAGTATGAAGAGCTCGGCTAATTGGCGAATTAGATGCTGATTTTATATAAGAAAGAACCGGGTGGTCACCGGGCGGGTGGGGTAGATTTGATTTTTAAACCAATCTACAGTTTTATTCCAAGACTGATGAAATTTTGCACACTTCACTTTCAAAAAAAAGAAAGATCACTGTCAACAGATATCGAAAAAAATGCCTGCGCATCGCCGGGGACTTCAGCTAATTTAAAATGTTGCACCGCGAAGTAACTTCTTTCCAGATATAAATTTAGTTATTAATATATTAAAAGTCCTCTACGGATCTAAAATCTAAAGTTATTTTATGTAGACGACACGTTACGTTAAGCGTACATTATACGCAGAGGAAATTCCCGCATAAATCACTCCCTTTTGATGTTCGCATGTGTTCTTGCTTCCATCGTTACTCTTACGAATATTACCTACTCTCCACCAGGATTCCACTTTGGGTCGTGGGTCGTGTGCCAACTGAGACAAAATTATAACGATTGAAAATTAAATATTAATGTTTCATGGCACCCTTAACTATAAAATTGTTCTGGACCTGTTTTTTTAATCTTGGAAGGAGCGTTATAATATCAGGTAATATATATAATAATTACTAACGAGTAAATTTACATTTGCTGTTAATTTGTAAAAGAGATGTCGTTTGGTATATTCAGAAATGTATAAGATAAATACTACGTCTATTTGAATTTCTCTTTTGTTTCCTTGAATCAATGCATGAATCTTAGAAGTGCAAATTGATTAACCCTGATGTAATTATTCAAATATCTGAATAACCCTGATGTAATTATTCGGTTCTCAAAATTCTGGGAATGATTATTTTTATATCCCACTAAATACTAAAATTTTGTTGTGTCTGAGACATGTCTTGAATGTTTAGTTACAGGTTAGATCTGAGTGGACAAATGCGTCGGATTCGATTCCTCTGCTAGCTAAATCCCCAATAATTGCACAAGCAACATTTTCCGCTTGTAATGATGCTAGTTGCGCAAATATTGTCAGGTGATTTATAATATTGTGAAAAATTGTCTTTTATAAAAAATAAAGTAAAGTTATCCATAGGGGAAGATTAGGAAGACTGAATTGTTTTTATGACTTCATGTGAAAAGTTACCCCGTCGTGTTTTAAAAATAAATTTTAAATGAACAATAGATTCGTGTTCTTATTTTTACGAAAAAACTTTTTTTTAATGAAAATGTTAAACTAACCACCCACTCAACGAAAAACAATATTTGTACTGTAAAAAGAATAATAATAAAAATATGTATATTAAAAACTCATTAATCCAAATTATAAAAGAAAAAGATAAATATCAATTTTTAAATGAAAACAGAACGCGACTTAGACATGTTTTTCTATGCCCAAAACTAAATACGTCTTTTGCACAACATCATTATACTTACCAGGGAAGAACTTTTTTCAATCGTCTACCAGAAGAAATCAGAAGCATTAATGATAAAACCCGAATACTGCTCTCTGTCAAGAGACACTTTAAAAATATTCTGAAAAAAAACTACTGTCACTTAATTAATCTCAAAAATATCCTTAGTTTTCCATAACTTCCTTTCTTATTTTAAATTTATTATATTAATATATTATCCTTCACTACTATCAAAAAAAATACTACAGCAAACATACATTTATGTACAATGAATTATTTAAGTACTAACTAACAACAACATTTATGTACACTCCCCTTCCATACACAAGCAAATGCTTTCAATGGAAGAGTAGTAAAAAGACCCAAGATGTAAAATGAATTATATACCATGTAAACATATTATTAAAAAAAAAAATAATTCCAAAAAAAAAATATATATATTTTAAAAAAATTATAAAAGTGTCAGTTCAATAAGCTCGAATTCACTGATAGAAATATAATTCTATATTAGGCTACGGTTTCATTTACAAGAGTAATAAACTAGTTTCAGTGGAAGTCGAGAAGGATGTCTCATGGCGTCGCGTCGCCCGTTGGAATACGTTATTACTGGCACTGGATTCACCGTTAAAAATGAAATCCAATTTAAAATTAATGCAAATCGCAGAAGCAATCCAAGCAAATTTCACCAGCGGAAAAATATGAAATATTTTCAAAAGTTTCGGATTTCGATAAGCATATCAAATTAATTTATTTCTCGTGTATCTAAATTTTATTCAAATTTTTGATAAACTTGTCAAATTCCGCCGCACGCTTAATACGCAAAAAATTGACACATGGTTTCAACGTAATTACTAAGAAATAACAATTTATGTGGCGGGAAGTGGTAAAAGATGCATTCAAGTTCCATTTTGTCTTAATCAAAGTTTTTTTATTTAATTAAAAGTTAAAACATATCAACAAACAAGTCCTGCTAAGCCAATTGAATTGGCTTGTCAACAAGTGCTCAGTGTAGTTACATATACATTTTAAAAGTTATAATTTACATCTTATATCTACAGATTCAACATTTTTTCACACAATTTTTCATACATATTAAAGTAAATATTTTTTTTCCGATAGCCAATTTCTCACCATATATAATATATAACCTTATTCATGGACTTACATTGCTTTATAGTGTCAGCTAATAATTTAAATATCTTCGGGATGTTGTATTCAAACGTTTTCTGTCCGTACTTATTATTAAATTTCGGAACTATTAACCTGTCATTGCACGTGAATCTAGTGGTGTATTTATGTTCCAATTTCTCTTTATGCTGCGTGGTAAATATATGCTTAATTATAATTTTTGCCATTGAAGGTTATGAAATACGCATAAATTATTAAAATAACTCTAAACCCTAAAAACTTATTTTGTGCATGTTTACTCAAACCCCTGACTTAAATAGTTGTCTCTATTTTAGATATTTAAGTTAAAATCAAGTGTTGTTTTTTAAAAGAGCCTTTACATGCAGCGGAATTCGATAAGTTTACAATTTCTTTTTAATACACATTCTTTATATTATTACATTGTTTAAAATAAGTCGTTTACATAATAAATTAAGTTTCTGATTTTAAGAAATCATTTTTCTTAAATTATTGAACTTTAAAAAAATCTGACACAAAACGTGTGCTTTTACTTGTTGATAATTATTTATGCTTTTAATTGGTATGAAAATGACTTTCCGAATTAAAAATTGGTGCGTTGATCTAAAAATGTCAAATGATAAAAGCTGTGTAGGTTCCATAACGCCATCGGCAAGCAAAAACTTTCAGTGTACGTTTTTCCATTTCGTTCTTAAATTACATTTTTTTCTATTCCACTCAAGTCTATTTTTGACTAATCATTTTAGGAGTTTTCAAATTTTGGCGTCATTTATGACCTCCTAATGACCCTTGCCAAAACCTGGCGCTCTTTATTCCTAGGATCAGGCCACTCAAACTTTTTCAATTTGTTTACCCAACTAAACTTCTTAACCAATAATTTCCTTCTTAACCTTATGTGAGAGAAGGTCGGTTTGTGAATTCGATTTAGCCATGCAATAATACATATAAATAATATTATAAATATACATTTTTTAAATGAAAAAATTATGCTCTTTTTATACAAATATTTCATTCTGGTTATTTTGTCTGCAGGATACGAAAGTATTGCATTTCAACAAGCATATTTTAAAGGCTAAAATACAATAGTTGTTTTAACAAAAAAATGCTCACTATCATTAATATTAGTGTGCGATTAAAATAAAAGTTTCCACTTTGAATGAATTAAATCCCACCGTTTCATTTAATTTTATTTTACTCCGTGATATTTACATGGTGCGCAACTTTTTTATTAGTAACGCAATCTAATTTGTGTAAGCTATCCCTGTAAAAGTTTTTAAAAATATTTCTCTAATTTGTTACTTAGTTAAATGCATTTAACGTGTTTTTTTGACACTTTGCAATTTTATTCTTCCTTCTTTTCATTTCAAAATGTCACTCAAGTGCCAAAATGTAAATGCAAAAATAAATATCCCCCTTTGAAACAATAAAGCATAAATGCATTTAACATGTTTCTTGTTGAATATTTTAATGTTCATTTTATTTTGGTACGAAATAATGTAATGTTTATTTGAAGATTAGATAAATTTTTCAGATTTAGCATTTCCTACTGTGAATGTTGCACAATAGTCCACCAGAAGTCACGGGTTCAAATCCCGGCGTGCGCAATAAAACGTTACTAATTTATGTTATTTCACAATTTACTCATTAATAAAACAATGTAAAGTATATTTGCGGCACGTTTTTGAGTGGAAGATACTCCCAGTATTGCCCTGGTGTAAGACTACCATTCGGATTAGGAAAAATCTTGAAATGGCCTTGGCCGTGTTTGGTGACTAGATTTAAATAGCCAGCTTCTTCCCTACCTTCTTCTTCCACATTGCCTTCCCCTCCTCATTACCTTCAGCCTCACAACATACCCCAATTGGGGATGCCATAGTCTCACTGGCTCCAGACAGTCGGGAGCAGCTTGTTCTTTTGCGCGGTTTCATATTTAAAAAATCTCTATTTTCCATTTGTTATGAGGCTGGAGAGTATCGGGAGGGGAAATAGATGAAAAAAAGAAGGTTGGGAAGAACCAGGCTACTAAGATCTGGTCATAGTTGGATTCTAAATGGTAGTATTGTACCGGCGGGCTACTCAAAAGTATCCACCATATAAAATGCAAGTGCCAAAGTATTTAGAAATATTTTAACAGCCTCAAAATAGCTTGTTAAAAATACTACCTATACCCACATTTAAACATAGTTATATCTCACTCTTTTTAATAGTATAGGAAACATTTTGCTTTGTTCAAAATAAAATATGAATAATTTGAATTGAAAATTTCGGATCTTGAGAAGGCCCCATTGCGTATGGATTACACCCCTATGGGTGGCGTCACACTTCGCCATCTTGTGTAATTTGGGTCCTTGTAAACTTTTTTCATCTTCTCGGGATTCGGTCTTACCCCGGGATGCTGGGATCATCTCTTTCTGTTCGGGAAATGCCGTGCGGGTTATTATTTTTCATTCTCCGTGCGAATTACGTTTTCCGATGAAAAATGTAATATAGCAATCATCTCTCTTGCTGTCACTTGTAACTAGATAAAACTCAAACATTTTTTTTGCTAAACACGGTTAAGAAGAATGAGATTTCTTTTGATTCATTAAACTAATGGAAACTAAATACTTTCAGGAGAGTTTTATTTTTATATTTAGTTATAATGAATTCTTATTGCAGAACTATTATGTAGGTAAAAGTTGTCCACTGACATCTCCCGACATTTTAAAACTCATGTTTTCATTAAACATTTTTTTTATTGAAGACTATTATTTTTTACGGTGTTTCAAAGCTGCACAGCTCATTATGGAGAATATGTAATACAAATTTGTGTGAATTTATTTAGGCCAGAGCTCATCGTTCGAGTTTGTGCTGCTTCACATACATAGCATTTTTCTTTATGTCTAATATACATTTTTTTAAAACCATGCTCAGATAAATTCATTGATGTTCGATTTTTAAATTAAAAACTTGCCAATTTCACAATTCTAGGGTAGAACAATTTTTAAAAAATGGTCCATTTATCATATCCCACAAATAACTCATTAGTTGCAACCTTTTTTGTCCTACCGGTTTTTCGGTCACAACCATAGAAACGTCATTAGCGGCAGGAACCTAAAAAGAAAAAAAACCTTCTATACCCACTCTAATTTTTATACTTGACTCTTTGTCTGTTGTTTCAGATTGTGTGATCCCTAACAAAGCGGGTTGAATTGTTCAATCCTGCCCAACCGTCACGTTTAAAAACATGATTGCATTTCCCCGTGACTGCGTTCCCTGAGATTGCACACTTTCAGAATCCATTTTCTCCCTAAAGCCTAGTTGAAAAATTGAACGCGATAGAAAACTATGCCCGGAAAAGGGATGATACCCCTTTATTACAATGTTAGGCGGGTCTCTCTACAACTGTGTTCAGGAAAAAGGCGGTAACCCTCATGTTTTGAGAAAATTTAAAATACATAAATAATGTTTTCTTGCCGCCAATTATATAAAAGTATTAGGCAATTATCTCGAAGAAAGGTATTAGGCCACAAACATCTAATTCCTGGTAAAAATTCGATTTCATTTAAAAAAAATATTATTATAACTACTTCACACCTATGCCACAATCAATATTATGGATCATGATCTCCGTATATAATTTATTAGCAAAAACACAAAACCATCAGTCCTTCCGTTTTATGCTTCTCTTTTAAAATATTGATTTTAGGGTTACTGCCTTTTAAAAGACACCGGCCTATATACCGGTTTCTCCGGGTAGGTAATCCCAGGGAGACGGGTCTCTCCGGGTTTTTCACGTGTGATGAGATGGGAAAGTGATTTCTCCAGGTCCCATCCGGTCTAGGAGTAATGGCGTATGACCCAATCAGCATTTATCACGCGACCCCTACTTCCGGCCGCCATCTCACCAACAAATGAGCCGAGCAAAATATAAAAGCGATCCGAATTAAGCTGCGATTGAAAAGTCTTTGTCTCACGAGATTTCATTGAATCTTGAGAAAATCTGATTTGAAAACTTGAAGAGGCTTTGAGACCTTAGACTCGATTATTTTAAACAATCAACTCAGACAATTGTTTCTTGTGCGTTTTTTCATTCGGAAATTATCTATCGTAGTTTTCGTTTTTTCTTTATTCAAATTTTTATCGATCCATTCTGTTCTTTATTCAAATTTTTATCGATCCACTTTTCGTTTTTTTCTTTATTCAAATGTTTATCGATCCGTTTTTTTCTTTATTTAAATGTTTATCTATCCATTATATTCTTTGTTATTTTTTATGATTTTCAATCTATAAGAGTTAATAAATTTTTATACTTTTAGGACTGAAGGGTTTGTGTTAATGCCTGTAAATAAGTGGATAAAAACGACAAAATACCTTACACCTGTAAAATAACAACATAATAATTTTACTCATTAAAACTTTTAGTTGCTCGTTGCTATCCACTCCTAATGTTTTAATACCCCAGCTAAATAGGCTTTGAACCAGACGGAACATGGCCTTTACAGAAAATTTTAATCAAATCAAACCCTGTATCTTTTTTTTCTGACTTATTTAGCAAAAAACTAAAAGTATTCATAAAAAACATCTAATCCTTTTCGCAACACAAAACAAACATTTAGCACCCATTTATTTTTGATCTCAGAATTTAACTTATTCAAATTATTATTTTTTTATATCACGAAATTTTGAGGCCGTTAAAAGATTTTTACAGGATTTCTACAAATTATTTTACATGTAAAAAGGAAGGAGATTGTATTCAAATGGAAGTGCTTATGATTGTGTGACGTAGTGATATGTTGTACGATGTCTTGCAGAAACAAACATTAAATTTTATCCGTTAGACGTTATTTGAAAAGGAATGTCTTCCGAGAATTTAAAACTATCGGCTTTTTTGTGACAGAACTAGTAACTTAAATAAAATACATTTTTAACCACATATATTTATCGCTTATCATTTCTCCTAAGTCTTTTATTTGAATATATAGATATGCAGGTTTTCATATAATGATAAAATATATAATTTATAAACACATGCAATGCTTTACTATAACATTTGTTGTGTTATGCTCTCCACGCACGAAATTTTCATATTTTCAAACTCGTTCCACTTATATCAATCTTTTCTTATAGGATTTACACTATTCGAAATCTGTGTTATAACGAGGGACGAATCGTGTTTAGGAAGATGAATTCTGATTAAAACCTTGTACTGTAGTACCGTCCAGCATAATTTGCTTTTCCTTTCCTAAACACGCTCGTTAAAAAACATAAATATATGTATATTATCAAAATAAATACCGGGAAGTCAAATTATGTCCTGTGAGTGCAAACCGTGTCTAAATTTCTCTAATGAACAATAAACAGTGTTAATCTCTATTGACCTACCAGGTAAATATCATACTGTTTATTATCTGCCTGTACAAAATATGAATAAATAAGAATAATAAAATATGTACATTTATAGAAATGTATTATATATTTATACAGAGCCCTTGAGGTGATTTTGCACAAAAATCGGCTCTTTACAAATCATCCAAATATTATTATTATTATCTGATTTAGCGTTGTGCTCTGACGATTTAAGAAAGTTACCTATCTACAATACCTATAAATAATTAACTACTTTGCACAAACGTGCAATTTTCCATTTTGATATTTAGATTGGTAACTGAAAACTGTTGGCTGTTGTTGAACAATAGATAATTGTGTTTTAATAGACAGCATGAGAATGGCTGTTGTTAAACAATAGATAATTGTCTTTTAATGGACAGTATGAGAATGGCTGTTGTTAAACAATAGATAATTGTGTTTTAATAGACAGCATGAGAATGGCTGTTGTTAAACAATAGATAATTGTCTTTTAATGGACAGTATGAGAATGGCTGTTGTTAAACAATAGATAATTGTGTTTTAATAGACAGCATGAGAATGGCTGTTGTTAAAGAATAGATAATTGTCTTTTAATGGACAGTATGAGAATGGCTGTTGTTAAACAATAGATAATTGTGTTTTAATAGACAGTATGAGAATGGCTGTTGTTAAACAATAGATAATTGTGTTTTAATAGACATTGTGAGAATGGCTGTTGTTAAACAATAGATAATTGTGTTTTAATAGACAGTATAAGAATGGCTGTTGTTAAACAATAGATAATTGTGTTTTAATAGACACTGTGAGAATGGCTGTTGTTAAACAATAGATAATTGAGTTCCAATAGACAGTATGAGAATGTCTGTTCTTATAGCAGTTGATTATATACCGGATCTTTTATGATATTTTTAACCCAAGAATGTTTGTCTTTTTTTGTTTTAGTTTAATTTTTTTATTATAACTGTAGATTTTTGTAGGGGAAAGCAAATACAACACATCTAGGTATTATATTACGTTGTGAAACTTTGAAATCAAATTCATTTTTATATAAATTATTTTAACCATCCAGTAGAGACATTACTAACAAATCTGTCGGGTTCAGAAATTTAGGAACACATTTAGCATCAATTTAGTATAATTTGAGTTTGGAGAGAAATGGGACAGTGTTGAAAATAATCATTGTTCCATTACGATCAAATAATATCGAGGGCCTAAATGAATTGTACGACACGGACAGAAATTGGACTATTTTCATAATTTGGCTGACCTACATTGTTGGAGTTTTTCTTTTCCATAAACGGCCCATTGTTGTCGACATTTCACCATTGTATTATTTTTTGTACTCACGCCTAATACATATTTCACGAACGGGTTTATAACTTTTGTCAGAGCTTTAATGTCAGATTCAGAAATTGACGCAAGAGTATTTCGCACTAGTTTTCCCACACAATAACAGGTTTGTTTCCTTGACAAACGATAAAATCAGTACTTGATAATCAAAACGTACCTTAAACCAAAACCTTATATTTGGCATGAGTGAGAAAACTTTACAAAGGCTTAAATATCGATCTGAAGCTGATTTTTTAAAATCAATAACTTCGGAAATAATAATTTAAAAAAAATTATTGCATTGAAATTATCATAGAGAACATAGTTGCATTCATTACAAAAAGTGGAAATGGTGGTTAAGTATCTTTTGATTTTCAAGACCCCATATAGATACGTGACTTACTTTACAGAGGGGTAAACTCCTTGAGTTTGGACAGTGTAAAAGTCCCGAAAAAAAAAATTTACATTTGGATATTTCTGAATACTGTATTTTTTAACGTTGTTTCGAAGTCGAAGACAACATATTGATAAGAAACGTTGCTCTTAATGACTTCAGCTAAGTTTATTGACTGGAACTATTATGTAACTATATTGCCAAATCCTTATGGTCACATCTTCTTCTCCTTAGCTTCTTCGGTTTCTTTCACACTATGTGTGTACAGTCATGGGTTGTTTACACGACAAGAAAAATGGTGATGATGATGATAAAATGAACCTTCGGTATGTGTTCCTTTATAATATGTATATGTGTATTATTATCTGAAACTCAAGTGAAACTTGTTATATTCTGTTAATAATTTATTGAAATATCCACAAACATTTATTATCCCATATTATATTTCACCACCGTGAAGTCCAATTATTCTGCATTGTTTCGTTCACATTTCACCAAATAATGTACAGCTGTATACCATAAGGCGTAATACGTTTATTTGAAAGGTGGCTTATGTATTTCAGAAGTAAACATTTAGTGAAATGCTGGAAACAACAAATATGGCAGTCCATTTACAGAAAAGAGTATTTCATTAACTTCGATAAATCTCCACATTGACATTATGTTGATTTGCTTTTTATGTGGTGGATTAGTTTTTTCACCCAACTTGTTGATTTATTAACTCTAAACTTGGTATTTGGAGCTTTTATCGGTTGCATTTTAGTAATAACTTCTAGTGAAAATTTCGCGGTTTGATGCAATCAAGTAAACAATCAATGCCACTGTGCGTTTTCCCAAATAAAATAAATTTTAACAAGGTAATGAAACCAGTTAGTTCAGTATCAAATATCCGCTGGACTTGAGCTACGAATATGATCGGTATCTCACGCGTGCAACTCTGGATTACATTGTTATTTTGGAATTCGATCGGTTTCACGCGCGTGCAACTCCGGATCACATTGTTACTTGGGAATTCGATCGGTTTCACACGCGTGCAACTCTGGATCACATTGTTATTTGGGAATTAGATCGGTTTCACACGCGTGCAACTCCGGATAACATTGTTACTTGGGAAATCGCTCGGTTTCACACGCGTGAAACTCTGGATTACATTGTTATTTTGGAATTCGATTGGTTTCACACGCGTGAAGCTCTGGATAACATTTTTATTTGGGAATTCACGATGCTGAAAGCCTTTTTTGCAACCACTTTTATGGTTTACTTTAGAAATTCGAGGGCTTTTTCATTCGTATTACTGAGCTTTGTTTCTTTTTTTGACTCTAATATTTATTTTCTCCACTTCTTACAACATTTAACCTATAAAATATTATGTTTGCCATTCAATCATTTTGTCTTGGTTTATAAATTGTTTTTCACGTTTATGACTCACATGTAAAGACATGAGCATAGGTGTTACATTACTCAATTACTGTTAAACTTATTTTGAAATCAGATCTGAGCGCATCATCATGCCTGCTCTTTAAGTAATAATAATAACAAAATCAAAATAAAAAATATCAGCCCAATAATTTCCACAAAATTATTTTGTTGCATTTGGGAAAATTCAAGCAATAATAGTCGGTCAATTCAAGTAATAGTTGAAATTCATAAAACTTTTACACAGCATTTAAACGTTTCATAATGTATTATAAATAGGAATTTATTTTTGTTACTGTTAGTGCCTGTAGAGATGATGTCGTCGATTGAATGTCTCCCTTCATCCCCCATTGTCAAGAAAGCACTTCATTTAACTTTGGGAAGCTTTCACACTTCGTCATAATCAAATTATACAATTTTATTCAAAGGAGAACATATTACTAAGTGCGCCCTTGGAGCTTTTACTTATTAATTAAAGTACATTTTAGATTTAATTTCTCCTTAATAAAAACGTTTTTAATTTCTAACATTAAAAAAACACTGCTTACAATGAACATTATATTTAAAATGCTTTAGAAAACTGATCACAACTTTATGATACTCTTAGTTTTTTATTACTATTGTATTAATGTTACATTTTATATGATTTTTTTTCTTCATTATGAACACCTGCTTCTGTCAAGATACAAGTGTATAGTGCAGTGTAAGATACTTGTATCTTGACTTCTGGACCGAACAGACACGCGAAAGCGTTCAGTTTGAGACAAAATTCAGGAAATAAGGCCTCTGAAGATGGACAGTGAGATCTGTCCGAAACGTCAGAAATTAAAAAGTCCTTTTAAGGACTACTTTACGCGGGAAAACCGAGAACATCATTTTATATCTTACACCCATGAAAACCTTAACCATAACATATATATAACACAGGCAACATTCTCATAGACATACGTATACTTTAAGGCACAAACATACTCTATTACATCAATGATCTTTATATAATATACTAATATATATATGCTTTGAGACACTATCAATATAAGAAATATTGATCTATTAACCACTTTTTCCGCATTTTTCAACGAGTACAGTGCTGCAAGTTGTTTCGCTTTTTATATCCATATGTATCGTATTGAATATAGCAGATACAATTATTTTTTTTAAATATCAATATAAGTCATATTTTGTGTAGATATTTGTAATTTTCGAAAGGGCCATGCCTTCATTTAAACTAAATACTGTGTTGTCTGTGTGATCTACCTTTTCTCAGACAATATGTGTTGGCATACAATTTTAAACCATAATATCCCTCGGACAGGTAATGCCTTAATTTTTACATCTCTTCTTTCTGCATAAATACTTTTGATTTCCAAAAGCTTATTCATCTAGTTTAGGATTGTTTAGATATAACCTATATTTGTCTTGCACGAGTGTACCCAAGAAGTTATTCCGTATCTGATAGTAGATATTATACATTATAGTTACTTATATTTTTTTCAATAGCATATTATATAATATCATATATATTATTTTACAAGCAATAATTATTAGCCTGAAACACTCATCCACATTGAAAAATCTCCTGATAAAAGATACATGACGCCAACGGGACTCGAACCCGTGTCCCTTCGATTTCCGGTCGACAGCTCTGACCACTGAGCTATGGCGGCTTATCTCTTATCCGCGAAATAATTCAATATATACTAGTGTTTCATTCAACAATTACTGCTTGTTACATTTTTTCACCTGAAAACAACCAACTTTATTTTATATGAGAAAGGCCTTGTAAGTGCTAACTCTCTCACTAGATGGCGTCGAGACAAATTGTCTACATTTTTAGGTGAAATACTAGAACTTGTCAAATGGTAATTATTATTTTTTTGGTAAACTAATGTTTAAGACAAGATTTTTTTATGCATAGCACAAAGGTAACAATTATTTTACAAGCAATAATTATTAGCCTGAAACACTCATCCACACTGAAAAATCTCCTGATAAAAGATACATGACGCCAACGGGACTCGAACCTGTGTCCCTTCGATTTCCGGTCGACAGCTCTGACCACTGAGCTATGGCGGCTTATCTCTTATCCGCGAAATAATTCAATATATACTAGTGTTTCATTCAACAATTACTGCTTGTTACATTTTTTCACCTGAAAACAACCAACTTTATTTTATATATCTTTTATCTTTATGTATCTTTTATCAGGAGATTTTTCAATGTGGATGAGTGTTTCAGGCTAATAATTATTGCTTTTAAAATAATTGTTACCCTTTGTGCTATGCATAAAAAAATCTTGTCTTAAACATTAGTTTACCAAAAAAATAATAATCATATATATTGAAATTAAAGACAGAAAAAAAACGTTCGGAGTCTTGTTTTTATACAAATTAATAAATATTTCTACGTTCTTGTTCGTGAAAGAATGACGAGCTTATAAAATTTGAGCTTACCTAGAAATTACAAGCATTTGCACAATGATTCAAACATTGCAATTTTTGTTTGTTGTGAATATATTACCTGAGTGTGTGAAATGTGTCAATTTTAAAAATATTTTATGTCGTAGATCTTATCCGATAAAAAAAAATTTTAGTACAATTCTTTGAAATATTCACTTTTCTCGTATCCGACAATCAGACGCCCGTATTCAGCATAAAGCTCCGTTTTGTTAGGCGCTTAGCTTCCAGCCGTGAGAGCTTTCCTCAATTTGGCGGCGAGGTGAAAAATACCGCCCGCCGCACTCCACGTCACCGAGGGTAGGTTCAAAGGTCCTCCAGTCGACTTGTGAGCAGAAAGCTCTCGGGAGGTCCTTGCCCGACCCTCTCGCTGTATTCTACTTCTTGTGACTCTGGCTCGCGTATGATTGAGACTGTTAAGGTGACACACTGTCAAATGTGACAATTGAGGCTTACAAGCGAGGGTTCGCTAGCTGTGTTGAAGTGGGGAAAAATGGTTTGGAAAATGAGATGGGATTTAGCGATAATTTTTCGGTTTGAATATTGAATGGAGGATGTTTGCGGGTTGATTCGTCCAAACGACTTCATAAATTTGGTTCGATTCATGTTTTGACACCACTTGAATTAGGATTTGGACATTTTTCCCGCTTTTGAAAATTGAGATACCTTCGCCGAAGAGAAATTATTAGTAGGTGGTGTTTATTTTGTGGAACTAACAGCAGTGGTAAAAACGCAAATTTTGGCAACGCTGAGTTTACACTCCTGGAATATTGTAGTTTACTTACAAGACAGTGTATTATCTGGAATTTAAGAGCATTTTAAGTCATATGTTTCCTACATCTTTGTTCTTCGGAGTTTAATTTTAAAGACGAATGTTTGAAATAGTATTGGTAATTTTCCTGTAGTTTGGTTAATATGTTTTGGTTATGACCTGACAATAAGCGTCTACCTATTTTTCATGAAGTAAGAATCCATCTGAAGATATAAGAGATGATGTATGAATGTGAATGAGGCAAGGAGTGTGTGCCAAGACCGATTTGTTTGGCGGTGCGTTCTGATGGTTAGTTAGTTAGTAAAAATCCGTCTCTTAAAGTGCAACAAGTTTTATCTTTTAGTCGTAAGTCACTAGATATAAGTCTTAAATGTAAGTCACTAAAATTTAAAGTCAGTCGTTCAAGTATTAACTATTTAATAAATATATTTGTACAGCGCACTTGAGGTGATTTTTCACGAAAACGGCGCTATATAAATTAGCCAAATATTACTATTATTATTATTAATGAGTTGTAGCGATCTGGGTTTAGAATCCTGCATGTGATATTTGGCACTTTAAAAAGTGCAAATAAATATTTATATGATTCATGTAAGGCAAACTTTCAGATATCAAAGGATTTAATTTATAAATTCTGACGGGGATTCTGATTATGATCGTTTGAACTTGAACCAAATTAAAAAAAATGAAAAGAATTCTACTCGCATTTATTTTTAATTCAAGCAATCGTTTGAATGAACAATCTACATAACTGTTAATCAATTTCACAAAACTTCACATAATACATATATCAACAGGATGCACAAATCATATTACCTAAACAGAAATATTATTTTCCCATTTTCAAAGGGAAAAAATATTCGCCAGACATAAAAAACTTATAGACTAAACACAACTCAAACGATTATGTCGGTAAACATAGAATGATTATTTTTTATTCAGTTTTCAAGTTACATGCAAACCGATGAATTGGAAAGGCCACATGTTTTGAAGCTTTAAAAGAAATAGTTTTATTTTCAGACCTCACCCCAGAATTTTTTTTGCCTAAAACAATGATTTTTCAACGGCTTAATGTTCCGCAGTAGCGGTTATAAGTGGTTGTGTTCATATAGACATTCCTGTAAGCTGTGCCAATTTTATGACGCAGAAATCACTGTAAATAAATTTAAACATAACAATAAGTTCTGCTTTATAATTGGATTTTATTGCATTATGAAATTATTTTTAGCATTGTGTGAAATAAATAATATTTATTCAGAATATACTTTCAGAATCTCTCTGTTTTGAAATCACCTTTCCAGATTGAAACTTTTTGGGAAAAGAATCTAATTCGCAAAGCGATTTTTTCCAAGTTTAAGCTAAAAAATATTAAAATATCTGTTAACACTGTTAATCAAAATGATAAACTTTTTGATCTGATTAATTTAAAATTCTGAAAACATTCCATTTCACTGGTTCTCTAAATTTGCCTGTTTTTTTCTTAACATTCCTTATTAGCTGTCATAGTCCCCATCATTGGACCATAACGTAAAATCGGAAAACTTACGTAATAACATAAATACATTATCATAGTAAGTACCTGCTCACACTGTTACTGAAATAAGCTTTAGTGTAATCTACTCGTAATTAACATACAGGCAAATAATAAACATTTCCATTTCTGTTATTAGGCTATTAAGTAAGGAATTAAAAGAATAATGTTATGTAATACCTTGTCATAATTTTATATCATGGCATTGGAATTCAGATGATTTAGAAGGAATTTTTTTAGAAAAATTCTAATGCAATAAATACCATGTCCTAGATTATACACCAGGTTTATTCTGTTGGTGGACGGTTTAATCCAGGATTATTTTAGGTTGGGATGGTTCGAGTATACCCGACAAAGCGAATTACCCGCATGGCCAACTGAATGAAACTAATTTATTTGATGGATGATCAAATAATTCAGATTTGTGTCAGTTGATTTTACCCAATGAATCGACTAATGATTTAAAATAAACACAATGTTAAAATTTGCTTTTACAGGTTGGAAATAATGAAATAACATTATGTCTAAGTTTTTTTTATTATTATTTATGTTTACATTTTACAAGTTAGTTCAAAGTGATATACCTACTGAATGTTGAAATTCAATACTGTTTATTGATTCTAATTAATTTTACTGTAGCAGAGAAAGTAAGTAAAGAAAATGAGTTCCCCATAACAATAATTTGTTTAAACGAGTTAGTTTTAATCATCTCAAAGATATTTTTACGCAAATTTAGATTCACTATGTACGCCAGAAGGTACCTTTAGAAAACTGAATAGATTCACTATGTACGCCAGTAGGTACCTTTAGAAAACTGAATAGATTCACTATGTACGCCAGTAGGTACCTTTAGAAAACTGAATAGATTCACTATGTACGCCAGTAGGTACCTTTAGAAAACTGAATAGATTCACTATGTACGCCAGTAGGTACCTTTAGAAAACTGAATAGATTCACTATGTACGCCAGTAGGTACCTTTAGAAAACTGAATAGATTCACTATGTACGCCAGTAGGTACATTTGGAATATTTCACTGTAATGAAAGTACTTCTAAGGAAAAGGAAAATATTTTTCTAACCTTGTACAGGTTTCTACATAAAATCGCATCTTTGATTCTTAATTTGTTTCTTAATTTTTAATTTTATTTAATTTTGAGATATTTCCACATTTTTTTAATGAAATTTAGATCCGCGCGTTTTATTTCACAAATTCTCAATTTGGAAGGCGGTTTTGGGTACCGCCACACGGGAAACTATTTATTGGATAACCAACACCACTGCCATAGGTCACCATAAGTGGTTCGCTACGTTTGGTAATTGAGCAGGGGTGCCTGGGTTCATCGGGTGAGGTGTGTAAAGAATGCGCTTGCACACCAGCTGCGTGGCGTAACACATCGGGAGAGGCTGGTTTTGGGAGACCCTTTGACCTCTCCAACTGGTCTCTTTTGACCCATTGCCTTGTGACACTTTCGTAAGTCTGTCACTCCTGGACCCACTGATCCCTAGATTCCTACCTCTGCTTCCTTTCCTCAAAAAGACCCACCACACAGCACGCTCAAAGATGACATAGGTCCTGAAGGAAATTATTTTCCTCAAAGCCTCTTGTGCGGAGTTAATGTAAAAGAAATACTAATAATGACCCAAAGACATTTTAGAACAAAAAAAGAATTAAAAAAATGACAATTATTTTCCACAATGGTGTTTTGAGTTTTGGTGAAAAAAAATTAATAATAATAGTTATAAGTGTGCTGTTTATCACCACACAACTCACTAACTAACCGAAAACAATCTTATTACGCAATGACATTTTTTCAGCCGGCGAGAATTCACTAATAAATTTATATGAGAATATAAATCATAGCCGTTTTACAAGCGTTGAACGTCGTCGTGGGTAATTGGCATTAGAGTTTGGATTTTTTGCTTTTCGTTTTATATTAATTCCAGTGAAATAATATGGCACTGAAGTGATTTATGAGGCGTTTGTAATTTTGCTCTATAAAATTGAAAACAGAGTTAGATTTTCAAACACCGATGAAGCTTGTATTTTTATGGACGTGTTTTTAAAGCGAATTGAAAATATATACTAGAGACAGATATATCTGTGGTATTAGACAGATTGACTGGTAAGACCCTGGAATAAAGAACACAAGAACTGCCTTGTGGACGTGTTTCGTGGTCCAAATATTTGGTAAATCGGGCCTCAAATTTCCAAAACTATTTTACCATTACGAAATTCAAATGTGATGGAGGTTAACGATGTCAGGTGAGTTTAAGTGAGACAGAGTGCGTGCTAAATGGTCTAGAACGAAAAGGTACCAACTCAGTGGCGAAATTTGTTTCCATTCAAATTCGTAATGAATGCGCTTCTAGTTTTCTACTTTTTCTTTAGTTTTCTCCTGGCGGTCAAATTAGGCACTTACGAACTGAACAACTATTTAAAACCAACGGTTTTTGTATTTATAAAATATTTTTTTTAAATATAATTTTATGTAATGATATGCTTAAAAAAATTTAAAAAAATTGCGCTAATGTATCGTAAATTTTTTAAGCATATCATTACATACTCGCGCTTTTTATCAACTAATGTACTAAATTATATACAAATACAAGATTACCCAACAGATAATCCAGGTGACGTACTTGTGACTGGTACAGATGCGGTTCCGCAGAATTGTTCCCTGCTATTGTTTGCAGGGTGACCATAGCCCTGATGATAGCCAATCTCCGATAGGAGAGGACACCAGTCGTAAAACTATATTTTTTATCTACAATATGTATCAAAACGTTTGTTTTTTTTTTAAATTTGTTTAATGCATTTTATTTATCTATAAAATTTACGATACATTAGCGCAATATCGATTCCCACATATCACAAAAAATCATTACGGACATAAGTGTTAAAAAAGTTTTACATCCTTAAATGAAGACAGGAAACTTATTTTTAAATGAATACCGTGTAAGAGTCCCAACTGCACCCAAGACAGCAAGACAGAGCGGAGAGTAAGGAGACGGTGAAGAGGATGGTGGGCGATCCCTGGCTATTCAGATCTGGTCACCAAATATAGCTAAAGCCATTTCAAGTGACATTTAAATTCTGAATAGTGGTATTCCACCAAGGCATTTTTACATTGTGAAATATAACACAATTAATCAAAAAAAAAAATACTTGCACAGCACACGCTGCGATCTGAACCCGCGACTTCGGGATTGTTAGTCGAGAGTCTTACCCCTCTACCACGGAGGCAGTTGTCGAGTGGTATGGTGATGTCCGGAGCCAGAGGGGCTACGGCAACTCCAATTGGGGTATATTATTAATCTGAAGGTAAAGGGGAATACTGATTGATAAGTACCCTGGCTGTTCAAATCTGGTCACTTGACATGGCCATTACTAATTTAAGCAAAGTTTCGATTTTGAATTCTTGTGGTCACTGGACGTTAGCAAAAATATATATATTTGTGAAATATATATATATATATAAATACATATATACATTTTTTTTATGTCGATAGATTATGAGACTTACTGAAAAAATAATTCATTATTTATTTATTTTACTGGGTTTTTACTGATGATCGCACTCATCGCATCGCAGAACATTCTAGTTGTAAGAACTCAGTTATGAGACTTACTGAAAAATTAATTAATTATTTATTTATTTTACTGGGTTTTTACTGATGATCGCACTCATCGCATCGCAGAACATTCTAGTTGTAAGAACTCTGATATTACACAAATAGTTTCATACAATTACAAAAATCCACTAAAACAAAGGATACATTAATTTGTATAAAGATTCAAAAACAAAGAAATAAAAACATATAAAAGTTCACTCAAATGACAAATAGTATAAATAAAGGCAAGATACATAATAATTAAAACAAGAGACAGAAATAAAGATACAAGTAATACATAATATACTTAGCGTAACATATTTTTAGCATCAAAAAGTTTTTTCTTATTTCCGTATAAATTATCGTCGAAAATGTCTACTTCAGCACACTCTATCTTATTATATAGTCTACGCATTTAGGTCAGGTCAGGGCTAAAATAGGCGATTTGTTTAAAATGTATTCAGAGGAAACATGCTATGGCGTCCTAAAAAATGGGAATTGGGAACATTTATTTTAATATTGATAAGACACAGTGCAATTTCAAGAAGGCTGTGAATTATTTTGTGTAAAAAAATTAGATCAGTCATTGCTTTCTAATTTTAAGTTTATTAATCTTAAAGTATTTAAGATCTACGTCTTATTTACCCTTTCAAATTTTAATTTCCAATTTGTCATGTGTAACGAACGGCGCCAGCTTTTTTTGTCAGTAGTTACAAGAAATACTTATTATTTGTCACCCTATATTTCTACGTCGACAGACCTCCGCGTGTGAATGACGCAATAAGTAATGAAAAAATATTAGAATAATAATTTATGGCTTCTTATGCCACCTAGAAGTGTTTTGTTTTTACTTTGCCTAAGGAAAAACTGACTCGTAATATTCAACATGTTAATATTAAAAATTAATATTCGAAATGTATTTTTGTGGTTTTGTAAAATTGAGACCTATTCAATTACTTTGATTTATAGCTAGTCGTCTGGTGATGTCTGTGAAGTTAATATTCAATTTTTATTACTACTTAAATAAATACCCGTGACAAGTCTGTATTCTTGAAACATCAGTTTTTATTTATTTGAATTCTTCATCAAATCTGTTCCAATTTTGTCTGGCACTTACGAATCACAGATAGACAACAAATGGTTAGCATATGAGGATTCTTAAACTATATACACTGCTGTTTGTGTCTGGGACTTTTAATTCAATGCCCCGTCATTTCTATCACTAGGAATGAAGCCTTAATTAAGATTAAAAGACCAAAAAATTTAGACGAAGCGCCATATTGTTTTTTTAAACTTTATCGCTTGTTCAATATAAAAATTAAACTGTTATTATTTTTATATTATTATGTTAAATTTAATGCACTAATGTAATTTATTCAGACTTCTTTGTATGATGGCGTAAATAAATTAATACGTATTTTTAAAAGTGCGTCGAAATCTCTAAGTTGACATGTTTTGAAGCCCTGCTTTTAAAATCATTTCTATTAATCATTCCCCAAAATAATCTTAAGGCCCCATAGTAAGTATTCAAAGCTGGTTTGAATGGGAAATATGTAAACATGAATGTTAGAGGTAGCGCGTTTATATTAAAAAAACGGTATTAATTAAGCGAAAATAGTGAAAATATTTAATAAAACACGACTTGTTTGAAATAGATAAAAAAATCTCTTGACAAATGCTTTGGTTTTATTTAAAGATCCACTGTGAATTTTTTCATGCCTATAACATATAAAATAACAGAACAAAACATGTTTAAAATAATTTTCTGAGCTTACTTCGTTATTTTTTTCTATCGAGGGAATTTCATATACTTAACGTTTCGGCAAAACAGATGTATAGATATTATCATAACTAAAATGGAATTTGAAAATTTAAAGAGTCAACGAGAAACTTGTTATAAATCGGGAGAAATTGGGTTTGCTTCGCTTTGTTCTTAATTTCGAAATAAATTATCTGGAAAAAGATTTTTTTTGGGTTATCTATGTTATGTCGATTAAAAAGTTTCCCGATTGTGCTACGAGTTTCCGGAAACCGTATATACCATTCCAGTAAAAGCTTGCAAAAAGTGATTGAGCCACGAGCTCATATGTATCTGAGATATTCACTGTTGTAGAAGTTCACCATCTCCATAGCTGTCGCATATTTATTCCAGCTTATACTGAGCCGGATATAAAGAATGTGGGGAGATGTACCTTTCATCCAACATTGATTTATGTAGCTAATATTTCCAGCAGAATAACGCCGAGTTTTCCACCCGGCTATGCGTTATTCAAGTGAGGAATCCCTCCTTTCTTGCGGTCTTTCAGAACATTTCAATATATTTATTATATTATATTGTGCGTAGATATTTTTCAAAGCTAGACAGTATCATACACCGCAGTCTTTCGAAGATGCGAATTCCCGAACGGCTCGAGATAAGCATTTTAAACGCCCTGAACCCTATTTTATTATAATATTACAGACTCTTTGGATTTTTATTCATTAGATTATTAGTTATACAAATAATAAAATATGATATTATTGAACGAAAGGAAAACAAATATTTTATCATTTATTACAAAAAAATTGAAATATAAATAAATAAAGAAACGTTTCTTATACAAAGTGTTAAAAACAACGAAACGGTCTATTTTACGTGAAAATATTCAATGAAATTTTGTACAAAAGCCGCTCAATTGGAGTTCGCCGAAACGACACAAATTTAATAACATGGGATTTTTTTTGCGTTTTATGTATTTTTTCAATAATATTTAAACATAATATTTCGTGTTTAGTGTGAAAGGACAACAAATACGAACGAAAATTTATTAATGATTTTAAATTCTTTCTGCGAAAAAATTTTCATTTATGAAGTCGAATAACAAATTTGAAAACATACACGCTGTATGTAAGCGCTGCATCTGTATGAGTACTGTGTTTGGGTCAACTCTGGTTACGAAACAATAATGTGGTTGTGATGGAAGGCAAATGCGTCCAAACTTTAATTTAATTCATCTAGTTATCGCTGATAGTTTTAGGATGTTTTAGTACAATGGAAACCAACATTGAAGTTTGGATCGTTTGACGAAAATTATGTTAAAACTTTTCTGCTTATATCGTTAGGGAAAAGGGTCGGAAGCACTGCATGGTGTCGTGGAACTAAAGTAATTGGTAAACCTTTTGTGACGGGGAGATGTTTATATCTTCGGCCTCTTGTTGATGAAAAGATTTGCAATGCTTTTCTTCTTCTTCTCTTTTCTTGCTTCGCTCAAATGTTAATAATTTTGCCGATTATTTTTTTCTCTGGTTTAGTCATCCGCTAACCGAGATATCTGAAAATTTTGGAGTTCCAAAGTTATCCTTTGCAGTACTGTCATGTGTCCAACACAGCTATGCCCTAGAGCAGAGGTTCCCAAACTTTTTTGCCTCGTAGACCACTTGCCAAATATATTTTTTTCCGTGCACCCCCTGCCTAATATTGACTTTTCCTAAAACTATTAACGTCCCATGTGATAATCATTTCTCTTTTTCGTAAGAAGATTCCCTTCCCTTGCCTGTCCAATAACCGAGTGGCGGTATAGTTCCTCTGTCTTTACATTGTGCAGACAGGGGCGCCCTTGTGAGGTATATATTACACGAAATGAAAATGGAGCAGGATAAGCAACGGGAATTTCTTTCTGGAGCTGGCTCTACAGAACTGCCCCTTAAGTTCTTTGTTAGCGCTTATTCCGATCAGTTCTTCTTGTTATATGACATCTGATTCTTCAACATTCCACTTCCACAGTCAAAATGTCCTCAAACTTAATTTTGAAGTCTGTGTTAAATACTTAAATGTTGGACGTCATTATTACCCTGGACGTTTTACAAAAACGTTTTTCAAGTTGGGAATCTAGGAAAATTCGCGGCTTCCATGCTTGCAATGTTTTACTTCAATATATTAATACTGACGAGAAAAGGAACTTATAATTTTATTTATATACCTCAATAACCAACTTTACGAAATATAAAAATAAAAATAATAAATAAGTAATTTCTCAGTCTATTATTAGTATTACGTAAACTGTGTTATTTGTGTTAGGTGTATTGTGTCATCTACGGAACTCCTAAATGTTAACTTAAGGTAAATGGGTGTCTGCTCGTATGTACCCCCATTTGAATCTCGTGGACCCCCAATTTTTTTTCTCGCTGACATAGACCCCCAGCAAGCCGATATCGACCCCTGGGGGTCTATATAGACCACTTTGGGAACCTCTGCCCTAGAGTGACTGCGAGGCATGGAAGAGTACCGATCGTCGGCGAGTTACGACTAAATTGCACGCGGTGTCAAAGCGGCGCCGCGGAGCCATTGAAAATTATGAATTTGCGGTCTTTCTAAAAAACTTGGTGAAAATTAGATTCATTTAATAAACGACCGTGTATGTGAAAACCTTACCAATTGAAACGTAAAATAGAAACTTACATAAGATAGTTCACGGAATGATACATAACATATATACATTGCTTATACAGGCAAATGGGGTTGTTTATCTGTGGTATAAACTTTTTTTTTTCTATTTGAGAGATACTTTCGTATTTATAAAAGTATAATATTTTAATTTCAAATTAATTTAATTTCAAAAAGCTTATCACAAACATTTTTGATCGAAATGTCGAAAAACTTCATAGAATTCAAAAAATCAAATTATACAGTCCTGTTATTCAAAGAATTTTAAAGAAAACTTTCATTTCACTTTTTATCTCGTACAATTAAAAATGATTAAAAATTAAAATTATAATTCCCAGAGGATTACCAAAAAAAAAACAGATATTTTGGATTATTTTGACACAATATAAGCGTTGATTTTTAAATTACATACATATGCAGTAAGCATTCATATTGTTAATAACATTACATATATGGAAGTTTTTAATAAAAAAATTAATGTACTAAATAACCGCTCTTCTCCAGTAATATTGTTCATAATGTGACAACAATGGATTAAAACTGACGAAAAATAATACAAATAATACTAAATATGTTTAATTATACTAACATTATAGTGAAATTGTTTATTACAATAGAAATTATTAACGAAAACATGTTTTGAATCACACAATGCAAATCACAAATTGAAGCTGTCATTTTCCCGTGAAAAAAATGCTTACGGCGCTTCAGACGCATGCGCGAGTCTGCTAAGGGGCTATGTTCTCAGATCTTACGTAGTCATTTAAGGACATTTTTTATTAGTTGTAATTCGAATTAGAAATTGTACAGTCTTTGTACAAGGTGTAAAAAAATACCGTTTAACGTTTACTAAGTGATTTTTTATTAGTAACCGTGTTGGTAGAAACGAGGTCGGGCGCCGCTGTGCGTAGATGCTATTTGCGGTACACTTGTATTCGTGGTTTTGTGCTTATAATAGTTCATAGCTCAATATCAGTTTCCTATCAGATAGTCCCAAACTATATATCTGATAGTTTCCTATCAGATAGTCCCAAACTTGTGTGTTCGGCACTGCCCGTATTATATGACAAAACTAATTACTGAGCAGGATAACATCAATGACAAATTATTTGTCATTGCCAGCGTAGGACACATGTTAGTCTTAGGCTCTGGGCCCAAATGTCGTGGTAACAAATGTCTAACCTAACCTAACCTAACCCAACCTTGATTTTAACATTTTTCAAGTGGGAATACAATGATATATAAAATGGCACAGTTTCTTTGGGCAAGCTTTGTACAGTATAAAACTTTTATTAAAAAAATTGTTAAAGTTTAAAAAATATATATTTTTTAAATATTAAATATTGGCATTCCCCTTTGGGGTATGTTGGGAGGCTGAATGGAGGGAAAAATAGGCACCCCAATTTGGGATTTGTAGTGAAATTGAAGGAGGCCGAGTACGGAAGGAGATGGGGAAGAGGAAGGTGGGGAAGTGACATTTATTTAATATGAAACCGCACAAGAGTTCCAACTTCTTCCTTCTATCTGGAGCCAATGAGACTATAGCATTCCCAATGGGGGTATGTTGTGAAGCTGAAGGAAGTGGGGTGGGGAAGGAGAGCTGAGTTGGTATCGCGCTTGGGTACCACCCAGGCGTATTGAGTTTAATTACTACTATTTATCACAACACAAGCAACATTGTCCACTTACTGTGCTGGTTGTTAGAAGGAAATATAACCTGACAAATATTTCCAGGTTATTCGCAACCCGGAAATGTATGTCATTCTTTAAAAAAAATGTATTCCTTTTCCGAGCTTATTCCTCAACATTTAGACTGTTCCATATAAGTGGCTTGATGAAACGGACTAAATCTGAACTGCCAGGTAGGTACTTCCCATCCTTCTTCTTTCTCATCTCCTTCCGTACTCTGCCTCTTTCAGCTTCACAAAATATCCCATATTCAGGATGTCATAGTCCCACTGTCTCCTGCCACTTTAGACGCATGTGCTGCAATCACAAAAGCTAACTGATCAGTTAACGGACTCAATCATATCAAAATATTCAATTAATTTCGATATTTTCAATCCATTTCAATACTGGGTTCAATAACTTCCATTGTACGAAGTTTTCGATAGAGCAACAAGGAATTTGGCAACAATATGCCAAGATCTTGATTAAATGCCCGCAGATATTCCGTTTGGTTTTACTTTGGCAAGCGGAATAAATATGCGAAACCATATTCAAATTAAACAAAAACACTTTGGTAATACAATATAAATGCTTCAGACAAATTTTCTAATTGCTTTGGGAAAGACAAAATATATATTTACATAGAGAAGTATTTAGTACTAGGTATGATGAATTTAATGATGGTGTTTTTGTCGTTCATTATTTTTGCAGGATTTTAAAATGATGGTTGTCATTTTGTTGCTCTTCAATTATGTAATTTTTAATAAAATTAAACATTTTATATCAACTAAAATGTCCTTACTGTTATATTTTCAGTCGTTTTATGTAGTTAGTTAATTATGCAAAAACTTCAATTTTAAAATAATTGCCTTTTCTGTTAAATCGGACACAGATATTAAGTTATAAAGAAGATATTTATTAAGACTTATTTTTAAGTAATGTTATAAAGTAAAAAAATGAGTAGGCTCACTTAGAATTGAAAATGAATTTAACGTCTGAAAGTATAATAAAAACGAATCCGTTAACAATATTTTATTTATTTATTTATTGCATCTCACTCTACATAAATCACGTTTTTCTGATAAAAATCAACCTCACTAGGACTAAGCTTATATCAAGGTTAATAATAATATAAAAATAAGGGTTTCAATACAATTTACAAAGAAGATTGAAATTCTTGTTTATTACACAAATAATATACCTACTTACCTTCCAAGATATTTACTGTGCAAAGTTTCATCGTAGTTCGGAACGCTTAATGAATATAACCTCCCCAGAGCCTCCCTTGATCGGTATTTATTTATCCACCGCTAGATGTCTCTCGTCATTAGTCAATGCCAGGACCGGGGGGTGGTGGGAGGCTTAGGGTGCATCGTTAAGGGATGTGTGCCCTGCCCTCTGCCGGAGCGCCCCGGAAGCTCGGAAAGAAAGGGAGCGATTCGTTACTTCAATTGAATAAAGAAAACTTAATTTTTTGTCGGAATTTATTTGACGGAAATCGTGACATGTTGGTTTTTGTGTTAGGGTATGAAGAATGTTGCAAAAATTATAAATAAACCTTTTACCAGTGACGTTTTTAACTAACTAACTAACCATCACGCCATTTCCCCGCAGGAGTAGACAGAGAGGACGGACCGCCAAACAACTCGGTCTTGGCCCACACTCCTTGCCTCATTCACATTCATACATCGTCTCATACTTACTTTTCTATTGACATGGCCCGACTCAAGTATCTGATTCATTTGGTTTTTGGCCATGTCTTCCTCGGGCATCCCTGACTTCTGCTACCATTCACATTTGCAACATATATTCTCCTTACACTCCGTTCTTCGCTCTGCATGCCCAAACCATCTAAGCGTCCCTTTCGTGATCTTACTTATTACGCTTAAATCAGCCTTGTACTCTTTGCGGATCTCCACATTTCTCACACAATCATACATGTTTTTACCACACATACGTCTCATGGATCTCATTTCTACAGCATTTAGTCAACTTTCATGCATGCACAACCTTTCGTGTATTCACAGTTTTGCTTAAATTAAATGTTTTGGTGATTTTTTCCGGGTTAATATCATCATTCAAGCCCTATATATGGGGAAAAAAACCTTATAAAAACGTGGGTAAGTTAGGTCAGGTTAGGTTATGGGACGTGTTCTTGCAATTTCATGCAAAATGCTTAGTTGTTAATATTATTAAATTTTCGTAAATAAAATAACTTATTTTTTATATAGTAGTACGAAAATGAGCAAACTTTTTTTTTTAATTAGAACAATTCGGTACTTCGGTTTTTTAAAGGCTTCAGTGCCTTTAATTTTGATCAATTGTGAGTGATTTAAGATAGACGTCATCTCATAGAGTCGTAGATTTTCACCGTATAAAATAAACAATTAAAAATTTTTAACAAAAGCAAAACTTGTATTTCAGAGATTATGTATCTAATTTATTAATATAAAAAAATCTCGTTGAACTATTCAATTATAATGAAATTTCAGATCACAAAAATCATATCATTCCCGTAAAACATATTAATATAAGCTTATAAAAGTAAGAAGCTTTTTACTCAATAATACCATAATTAGATGGATCATTATTTGAGATTTAAACCTTCATAAGAAAATACTTCAAAAGTCAATTTCAGAGCATAATTTCATAAGCTACGTGTTTTCTCCCAGCTGCTCGCAGTCCCTAACTTAAACGCATACATTTTAAAATACAGTATGGATCCTGACTGAGCTTTCGTAGCTTGAAATTTTTGTATTCATTGCTTGTCTTTTCCGGGTGCTGTAGATTTGATTCTCGCCTCAGCTCGTCATATTACATAGGCGTAATTTTTTAAAATGCGTTGTGAAATGGATTAAAATAATAAAGTTTAATTTTTAACTTCTTAAGTTAAATCAGATAAACTCTGTTACCGTGAAATCTGGCGTAGCCGCTGTCTGCACCGGTTTTTATGACTGGAAATTCTAGGTGCAACTATTAAATGCAACTATGTTAAGCTCGCAGCACAATTTCCATCACAATTTAATATTTAGCTCCATAGATTAAAACATGGTTGTAAAATTTAAAAAATATATTCTTTGAAGCTGCAAAAAACGAGAGTTTTTTCTCATGAATTTTCATGAAGAGTTTTGTTGTCTGAAATTTAAAGTTCAACGAAACTACTTTGAAAACTTGAAATGTCATAATTTGACATGTTAAAGTGTTGAATGAGACTTCACATTGTTTCTTTATATTTTTGAGTTTTAAAACTCTTTCGTTTATATTTCAATTTTCTCATTCATCCCAGAACACTAAACAAGCTGTAAAATTTAGCACTTTCCAACAAATCGGATCCCATTTTAAGCGAAGCTTTTTACGTGTAATCTTTGTAAGGTTTAAGTCTCAAATTTTTGTAACAACATCGGCTAATTAAATGAAATGAAAATTAGAATTTAATCAATTGATTTTGTTTGCCGGTGTTGCGTACTGATTTGACATGCCCATAATTATTTCAATATCTCTTTAAATATACAAAACACATATTTTATGTATAACTCGGCAAGCATTTATGTATTGGATAAAATTTTTAAAATATAAAAATGTTTATTGAGCACAACAGAAATTTTTTTTTTGAAAAATCGGTAAATAAATCGTTAATTTATGTTATATGTACCAATACCTGCGTACATTGATAACTTATCCAGTGGTGCGTTAATAAGCGAGAGAAGTAGGTGGTTTCAATCACCGTGCCACTATGTGCAGTTTTCATTAGTAGCCGGCTAAAATATACGTTCTTATGCGTGGCCGATATTGGTTCCTCGTTACCAGCACTAATACATAATATTTTAGGGGAGTGTCCATGTGTCCATATGTACTATTAATAAAATAATGTGCGTTAATAACAAGCGTAAAGTACTTTTTCATTTTAATCCATAAAAAAAAGACAAAATTCTAAATGTGTACTAAGTACCCAGCATCGGAGCTCAAGGGATTTTCTAGTACCGTAAGGAAAGGGTTAAGATTTTCCTTTTAATTAAAAAAAGACCACATTCTAAATATGTACCGAGTTTACTAAGTACGCAACATCGGAGCTCAAGGGATTTTCTAACACCGTAAGGAAAGGGTTAAGATTCTCATTGTACTTAAAAAAAGACAAAATTCTAAATGTGTACCGAGTGTACTAAGTACGCAGTACCGGAGCTCAAGGGATTTTCTAGCACCGTAAGGAAAGGGTTAAGATTCTTCTTGTAGTTAAAAAAAAGACAACATTCTAAATGTGCACCCAGTGTACAAGTGCGCAGCATCAGAGCTCAAGGGATATTCTAGCGCCGTAAGGAAAGAGTTAAGATTTTCATTGTAGTTAAAAAAAGACAAATTTCTAAATGTGTACCGAGTGTACTAAGTACGCAGCATCGGATCTCAAGAGATTTTCTAGCACCGTAAGGAAACGATTAAGATTCTCACTGTAGTTAAAAAAAGACAACATTCTAAATTTGTACCCAGTGTACTAAGTATGCAGCACCGGAGCTCAAGGGATTTTCTAGCGCCGTAAGGAAAGTGTTAAGATTCTCCTTGTAGTTAAAAAAAAAACAAAAATTCTAAATGTGTACCCAGTGTACTAAGTACGCCGCATCGGAGCTCAAGGGATTTTCTAGCACCGCAAGGAAAGAGTTAAGATTGAAACCATTTTTATAAACAAAACAATATTTTTTAACTTTTTATTTTAAAATATTTTCAAAACTTTTTCTGTTTCTATCTTGAGTTTTCTTCTATATTAACCACGATCTATAACAACTATACATTCTTAAATATTTGAAGGCCACGCATAAGTTGAAGCAAACCGAGGCTGAAACGCAAACTTTTAATGAACCTTTACCATTTTCCCAAGTGGATTTCGCTACTGCAAAACTCCTCCAAATACGCCCATTACGGCCATTATTCAACGGAGGATATTTACAGGAAAGGGGGCGATAAAACTGTCAGAGTTTATCCCTTGTGCTAATGATTATTATTTGATAATTGCATTCAGAGGGGATTGAACCGTCACCCTTATCCAGGTCAATTTGTCTTCGTTGATGTAATCAAGGATTTACTTATCTAAATACAAAGTTATCTGATACGAAGACAGGACGAATGATTTCCTTTTAAATTTCAGTGAACATGAATCTTCGGCTTAGCTACAGAGCAGAAACCTGTTTTATGAAGGGCTGAAATTCTCGAGAAATCTGAATTGTTATGAAATGAACACAGCTTGAAATAAATTTCTATTGAAACGAAGAGACTGTGAAAATTAAACCACACTTCTTTCACATTGCAAAAATTCATAGGAATCCAAAATATAAAGTAGAAAGCTAATTGTATAGTGTATAAGGCAACAATATCTCTGAAACGATACGCTCTGACGTCATGAAATTGTCACAGCTATTGTTGTCTGAAATTTTCAGGTAAATATGCATTTTTGAGCTCACGGCGTCATTTCAAATATGTATTCATCTAAGAAAAATTGTTATTTATTTAATACTAGCTGACGTGTACCCGGCGTTGCTCGACTTTTCTCTACTTTCAATAAATATAATACTCATATATATTTAAAACATCCGTAAAAAAATTCTAAATGGTAGTGAAAACTTTATCAAACTCCATTGCATACTTTAGAAGACTAAACGCACAATAACAAAAGTTGCGGATTGTCAATTTGGTTTTTACTATTTAGAGAAGAAAAAATACTTGGGATGGAATAATGGGATTTAAAAACCAATAGGTAATTAGTGTTCACCTAAATGAATTCAAATAAGCCTTTGAAAAAGAAAATTGGTATTTTTATCAATCAAAATGCTCGATTTTCAGCATCGTGGATCTTTTTACATTTATTACCGTCAAAAAATTGTAGAATTTTATTCGAGGCGATAAAATTTTAAGTGCGAAAATTTAATTATTTCTTAATGGAGTAAGTGATGTAAAAAAATTCAACGAGGTTCTTGTTGGGAAATGTTCATTGAGTTTATAACTTTTTAAATATTTCTTCGGCCTGTTTAAATGGTACGAAAAAGGTTAATCCAGTATTTTTTACTGAAAAGCGATGTAGCGAAGAAATGAGGAAATTTTTAAAGCTTTCAAGGATTTCTGTGTTTTTATGGAAGTTCAGATTCTTTAAGCCGCTAAACGGACCTTTCAGTCCGTTTATTGCCGCTTATTTCTTGTAAAATTCATTATGCATTGTCTCGTCGAAGAAAATTGGCTTACAGATGACAGAGAATCAAAATTTTATACCAGTTTTCTAAAATTAATCTGGAAGCTTATGTAAATGCGCTATATAGGTATTCGGAAGGCACAATTTTCAAATAAAATTATTACAACAATCATTAATGATCTTCTGATGCTCGCTTCCATCGGAAGTTGGCTGTTACCAGGTTAATTTTCACCCCGCACGCAGCGGCATGGAATAGAAAAAAAACCTTCAAGGCAAAAGTGTACCTACAGCAGAACCGCATTTTTACCAGTCACAGATATTTCTAAGCACATGTATTTTTCTAGTACGTCAATCATCAATCTTCTGCTGATTTTTTTATGTACAACATTTTTGTGTTTATGATAGATAGATGTGTGCAAGCGAGATATAATGCTTGCAGTGATATGTGCATTATTTCAAGAGTGTGCACGGTTAATTCGGTTCCCTTTGTTATTCGGCTCCCGCCATACAATAATTTTTTTAACAGTAACTCTCCCTTTTTGAACAAGATAATTTGCTACCAAATTGGTGCAGCCGGTGGGATATATCTTAAACACTTCAATAATGGGACATAAACATCTCTTTTGCCATCAGAAAGTTTCCAATGTGTGTTGATAAATATAATTTAAAATAAGCCGTTACCGACTTACCCGACTATCAGACTATTTCAAAACTTATAATTCCCTTCGAAAATAAATATTTTACAAAATCACAAAGATTGTTGCAATAATGAAAACATAACAATATTTTCAAACAGCAATGGACCAAATATTCTTGACTCCAATAACTGTCTCGAGATGTAACACTAGCACAGCCCAACAATTTTATAAATATATTGAATATAAACGATTTAATCAATTCCCTATTCATTAGAGACAAACTATTCCAAATTCAAAAGTATTATTAAAAAACTTTTTTAATATTATTTCTCAACAATTGTTCGCAACTATTTATTCATAAAATAATAATAATAATAACTTTTTTTTTCTTCATATGAAGCGGTTACTTTGTGATGTGACATTATAATTTAAAATTAAACAATAACTTTGTAAACATCACTTATAGGTAAATACTTATTGCCGACCGGGTTTCGCTACAGTATATACTGCCCTGATGAAGCTACGGTTGTAGCGAAACCCGGTCGGCATTAAGTATTTACCTATAAGTGATGTTTACAAAGTTATTGTTTAATTTAAAAAAATAATAATAATAACAATAATTCATACTATATTTATTGTTTTTGTGTTTAATTCCTAGAACTCCATTTTTTTTTAAATTTAATAATATAACTATTAAGTTCTGCAAGCATTTTTTTGGTTTTTATTATTGTTACAGCTGATTCGGCTTTAGAGTCCATTTTCAAACTGTCATTCAAAAAGAAATTTTAAAAAATAAAAAATATATATTTTCATACTTTTGAAAAATGTTATTTTTTACTATATGAATACAGAGAGTAAATTGATTTCTGAAAATTTTATCAGTAAACTTTGTTATCTTACGTTTTTCCGTCTATTTTTCTAGAGCTTTTGCTCTTTAAAAGTGTTGTAAACATAATATTATTTTTAAATCTCTTTTATCATCTCCATACAGAATAACGAAAAAAAACTTAATATTATTTTGTTTTCTTTTTACATGTCAATGATAGATTGCCTTTGATGAATGAATTTCCAAAGTCAAATTATTATTTTTACTTAATTGCTTATTTATAGTTCAAGTATTCGATTTCATTTAAACGGCAAGAATTCTGTAAGAAGACTAAAATATTATGTATGAGAAAGCGAAGCTTGCAACCTTTATGTACCCAAAGCAGCAACGTATGAACTCGTAAACAATAGGTCTGTCGAATATGGAACGAGGCCACCGAAATAGCGCTAAGTGAGGGACTCATGGAAGCCACAATAAAGCGGGCCACGGACAGATGCGCACGAGGTCTACATCCACGATTGACATGAAAGCTACGTAGCTTGATACAGCTATGTGGTCACACATTTCTGGTTGAGATACGCAACGAAAACGCTTAGTTTTATCTCAGCAGTCAAAAACGGTGTGCGGGGGGAGAAAGGTGGCTGCCTCCGTGGCCCCCGCAAGCTTCGCTCGGCCGGCGCATCCGCTGCAGCCCACGCGTGTGCTTCTGACGTCACATACTCACGCAGCCGTGCGTAGCGTGCGCGTGGCCCGCTATGTATGGCAGCTCATAGTGAACGAAGTGTGAAACGTAGCCTTGAGAGGATATCGGAGTCCCAGACTTGTCTAGAAGATAAGAAAATGAAAATTAAGGTGATAATGATGTACCTAGTACGTAAAGTATCGAATTCTTCCTAAATAAAATTATGTAATATATCGTGTCAGCATCTTAACACCATCCATCAGATCCGATCTCATTAAGAACTCTGAGCTGTATGATTGATTGTTCTATATTATTTTATCCTTGCTTTCGTAATAATAAAAATAATTATCTGACTGCCTCGTATTCTATTATCTTTTTATTGGATTGTTTCTGTCTGGAGAATAATATGTTATTTGTCTACTCGTTTGTTAGAAGCTCTAATCAATTAAAAGTAATCGATCAGCTTCGTAATTAATTCCAGTAATTAATCTATGGATAATACTTAATGTTAATATTTCCATGTTGGATTTGAGATTGCAATTCAAATATGTCTACATATCTATTATGTCATTTCTAAACAGGGGTAGGCAGAGAGGATGAACTACCACACAAATTTATACATCGTTTTATGCAATAAAAAAAATTACATGAGTACCACACAAGAATCCCAACTTCTAACAACCGTCTGGAGCCAGTAAATAACCATTCTGAATGGTGGTCTTATCTTACACCAGGGCGATACTAAGAGTATCTTCCACCCTGGAACATGCCGCAAGTATAGTATATATCATTTTTAATTAATAATTTTTGAAATAACACAAATTCATCAAATAAAATTTACTTGCGCACGCCGGGATTTGAACACGTGACCTTACCCCTCAACCACGGAGGACTTCAAAGATAATAGATGTATTCTATTATCTCTGGTCCCATGACTTCTTCGGACGTCACTGACTTCTTATTTCATTCACTTCAGCATCATATATCCTCCCGGCACTCCAGAATTCGTTCATCCTCTCCACGAGTTTGAACCATCTAAGCGTCCATTTCGTAATCTATTCATTTCACTAACTCAATGTGTTTACTCTTGAGCGATGAATAATCGTGCAGTAAACATAGACGATTAAGTTATTTCATTCAATTAATATAACTTACCTATACTTTTCTAAAATATCCCGAAAATTCATTAACTGCATTTTCTTCAACCTTGGTCTAAAATTAACCATTAAACACGTAAATAACATAAAGCATGTTTAAAAACTTCCTTCTTCTTCTAGCACTAATAACAAAGGCGATATAATTGAATTAGGAAAATAATGGTAATCCATCTTTTCTGTCAGGCCGGTCAGTGGCTGAGTGAGCATCGCATTTGGGTCCCACCCAGGCGTTGTGTGTTCAATTCCTCGGCTGGCTAAGTCCCCCATCAAAACACAAGCAAAAATTTCCACTTATTGTGATGGTTGTTGAAGATTTTCAAATATTGTCAGGTTATTCGCAACCCGGGAATGTTTGTCTTTCTTTTAAAAATGGTAAAAAAAGATAAATCATACCGCAAGCAAAAGTAGTTCGACTTAACTTTCTTGCCCAATTGCTGTTGTTTTGGGAGAAGCTATGCACTATTTCAATTACAGTTACTAACTACCTACCCCCAGCTTTTGGCGAATAACTTTTTCGGAAATTAAGAAAGTATGCAGGTAGCTACTGTGAGATTTGAAGTCGATCCCTAACCAAGCCTATAGGACTATCAACCATTTCGTATCATATCATTATTATGTTAATATCGCTATAATATAAACAACTGTATTTTGTTATCAATTTATCGCTGTACTTCAGTACGATATTTCTCCTCGCCTACGCCTTTTCTCGGCGTTATTCGTATTTCATTGAATCCATTAAAGTATATCTTTCAGATAGTGATAAATTAACACCACGCAAAACAGGTTGTATTCTGTATAGGGTGGGTATATAACACAGTAAAAATGTTAATATAAAATAATTTTTAATTTTTAAGTAATTCATTATATTATTTACTGCTACACCAAAACTGAACATAAAAAACAAAATTAATTTCACTAATTTTTGTGTTGAAATTCCTGCCCTAATCTCCCCTATATACATAAACACACACTTCATTTCAATATACAAATCTGGCCCGATATTCGACACTGTAACGCCGTCTAAAATATTGGCCAAAGAAGGGGCAAGTACAATACTACACAAAAACCCAAAAAATAATCATAATAATGAATGCTTTTGAAAAATCAAACCTATTTTACACATATATTTTTCTTCAAAAAAATGTTGGTCACCATCAAACGGAATATGACCAGAAAAAAGCATTCGGCTCAAAGCTTCAGGTTTACAAAGGTCGCGGATTTAACCCTCTACATGCTAAGTCATTGAGCAACCAAAAATTTACGCTTGTTATGATCGTAGTAGGGAAAAGTTGATTATTTCCAAGTTATTTGTAACTCGGGAATGATTGATTTTCTTTTTCAATATTTGTGTTATTTTTTAGTAGTTTTTTTTTGTATTTTTTATTTACTAGCGCAGACAAGTGAAATATAACTGGATTTTATAGTTGTAGGATTTGTGTAGCTGAAAAATCAATAAAATATCTGTATTAGGATCATTGCCCATCAAAAAAATAATAAGAGAAACAATCGGAAGCTTTCCCCCCCCCACCCCCCGAATGAACACCTTTAGTAATATTAAATAAAATCATTAATTATTCAGATTTAGACCTGTCATTTTTTTTAATATAACCAAAGAAATACACATTTCAAATTTGGAAATAATGTATAAAATAAAATAATTTTCTACGAACTTTTTCGCTCGGTTCCCACAGTTAATCCACAGAAAATTAAAAGTTCATTTAACATTAATAATTTGAGACATCACGTTAGCAAGAATATTTCACATTATAGATAAGCAAAATCTGTATTTTTTATGACATATGATTATCATTTACTCTTTGTACCTATTTGATTTAACACGGTCATTTTGCTTTAAAAAACATACATTCTAATTTTTTTTTTCTCTTGTTCCAGGTATGTTTCGAAGTTCACTCAAGAAAATGAAACACATTGTCATTTATAAGGAGGATCCACTTAATTAAAGCTTGAATAATAATAGTTGTGAGTATTGAAGTTTTAAACGTTACATTTTTGGATTTTTTAAATTATCAATCAATTTGTCGGCCAGCTTCAGTACCTACCTATGCTTAATTGTAGGTAAATGAAATACAAATTAACTTTTTACTGTAACCTACCATTTTCTTAATAGTTTCATTAGATTTTCCACTCTTCGTTTCAAATATCTTTGAATCTCATATTTGCATAGCTACAAATTGATCATTTGAAACATACACTGAAAACATCCTGTATATCATCATTATACAAAACAACTTTATTATAAATAATATCCCGGTATTCACTGGCAACTCTTGCAAATTCTATTCACCAAGAGCTAGACCCAATTAAACGTACAGATTACATTCATAAATACTTAATAGCTGATCAATTTGTCAGCCATCAACAAGTTTATTTATTTTATTTGCAGATAATCTAGCTATTTCTAGTAAAAGCCACTTGAAACCATCAGTTAAGATATTTGTTTGTATAAAATATATCTACAACTACATTCTTTGGCGAAATAGATATTTAGTTGAACCGCATTTCGCCACCAAAAATGCCATCGTAACGATCCGACTTGACAAGATATTACCAATATATCAATTGAGGTAATATTTCATAAAAATGAGGCTATATAAATATCCAAGAATCATTATTTTATATTAATATCATAGATGCCAATTGTTTTATTCAATTGCTAAGTGTTGGTGTTTTACTAGAAATAGAACTTATAAATGATATGAATTTCTGTTACTTTCTAATTTTATAATGCTTGATAGTTATAAAAGGGGAATGGGACGTTTCTACGCCGCCGGTTCTTTGCCGCCAGTTCATCGCCGCCGTTTCTACGCCGGGACGGTTCTGCACTGGCCGTTTCTACGCCAGCCGATTCTTCGCCGCATTCAAATTAAATTAACAATTAAACTTTATTGTTAAAACCTAACCTAATTTCATTGTATCAAAATTATGCCATAAAGTGAATTTAAAGAAGTAGTTTAATAATTTAATTTTATGGTAATCGTGGCAGATGAATGAAATGACAGAAATTAAATGTTTAATCGTTCAATTATGCGTAACTATAACAAAATAAATATGCATTTAACACTTTTAGTACCGCACTTTTGTTTCCACGTACCGATCATTTTTTAATAATGTTATTTTTGTTATTTTTAGGCCTCAAAGGGTTATTTATAATTAGCAAGGAAAAAAAACCTATCTCAAAAACGAAATCAATTAATTTACTGTGTAAAATTTATAAAAAATAATAAATGCATAAATATAAATATAACCTAAAAAAACATAATATTGATGTATCCCAGTCCAAGCAAAACAGCCGAAACGGGATCTGTCATTTTATTTAAGGTATTTGTCGCTGGAATAAAGATTGCAAGTTAGCAGAAAAAATAGAGGCCAAGAGGAATATCCTTCACAAGCGACACGCAATACGGGGCGGTTTGTTTCACAAAATCAAGAGATATTAATTTTTTCTTCATGTTCTTGTAGAAGAACTTTGGTATCGAAAGGGTTAAATATTAATTTGACGGTTTTTCGCGCAGTTACTATTATTTCAGTAACAAAATAACAGTAAACAATTACGAAACATACGCTTTATTTATTAATTAATTAATTAATTACTAGTATTATTTTCATAATGGCCGTTCATTTTAGGATTGTTGTAAGCAGAAGTGGTGCCCTCTGTTATTTTCAAAAAGAACTGTTTATGTTTTTAAGCCGCCGGAGCGGGTGTATCCCATGCTTTTAGTATATTGGTATACTATAAGTATACCAATATGTATATCTATAAGATAATTTAAACTGCCAGCCTCCTGAACTTATTATGACGTCAGGCGTCGTTTTAAAATAGACGGTGTCTTAATTTGACATCAAAATAATCGACGTGTACAGCGTTCAATTTTTTTGCCAGTCGTAAGTAGGTATCCATAAGTGCGCATCTAGTATATATATGTGACAGCTTTATTCGTATCCTTCTTTGTGGAATTTTATACTTGTTTACTTTTTTGTACCATTGTGGGTTTATATTAGAATTTTTGATTGCTTATTAACAATACACTAACATTTGCATTAATTTATCAGGTGGTTTTCAATGTTTATGTTTCCATAATGATTTTTTTTTAAATTATATGTGAATAAATATAAAGAGATTATTTACATTGGGAGATAAATGGGGTGGATTGCGAAATGTACGGTGACAGTAAAATATGAATAATTTTTTTTTGGTTAGATTTTAGCCCTATTTATTGGGATGGTATCGTTGGTGTTAGCGTAACTTATTGAATCTTATGAATATATTACGAATTATTTGAAGGCTTTTTTATTGTCAAGAAGGTTTGAATTCAGTACGCTTATTCCTGGACTGAATGTTACGAAATGATGACATTTGGAACTGGCTATGAATTATGAACGAATATTAAACATATTATACTACACAATTGACTAAGCTTATACGGCGGAAAATTAATGATAAAAATAATACTAATTTCTTAAGAATCTCTTCAAATTATTCGCAATCCTATATTTTATAGATATGAATTGATAGGTTTCCTGATAAACTTTTAATACGTATATAATTTTTTGGTAATATTTAATTCTGAGTAGAAATCTTTTTTCGTGAGCAGGAAAACTTCTCTTAGAAGGTGTACTGCCACATCTCCCCTGATAATGGACACTGTAATGCTGTACAAAACGTTGACTAAGACGAACGTAGCACAACACGGCATAATACCCCTAAAATAAATCAATCTAATACTTTTGGCTATGAATATCTCATATCATATCAAATTTTGGCATCTTTTAACAATTTTCTAATTCGAACCCAAATTGGGAAAAATATAAAAACGAGTTTTTTAAAAATTTGTCAGCGTCAAATAAAGATCACTATATTACGAAAAACATTAAACCCAATATTTGTGCAAAAAAAAAACGCTTTGGCCCCGACCCAATGATTTTTTGTTTTTGTTCAATATTTTGAAAACATTAATTTGGTCGCTAAAGACCCGAATTCAGAATTATTTATTTTTATATTTCTAAAACCATGTCTTCACTTACCAATTCAATTTTTGATCAATATAATATGTCATTACCTGTATGACATTTTTGTTTCGTAAGAACGGCAGCTTATATTATACAAAGATGACGTGAGGCTATTTAAGTTTAATCCAAAAAAGTTTTTTACGCTAAACTTGCTTAGATATGTGAGTTTTATTATGCCTTAAAACTAATAAAAAATAAAGGGGAGAGGAAGGGGAATATAGGATAGGGATAGGATATGCTCCCGATCCATTATATATTCAGTTCTGTTTGTTGGCAAATGATAAAAAAACACAGTTTATCTCGATGGTGGGTTAGTTTTTAAATGATTGATAATTGGGCTTGGTTTAGAATTTTATGTAATAAGATTTGACAAAAATGTACGTTGCGTCTGAAAAGAGTTGAACATATACAAATTGTCATAGTATTCACATTTATTGCGGTATTAATTTGTCGTTTATGTTAATTAGTTAGTTAGTCTGCATAGAATCGTCGCACCGAAAGCTCTTTGCTTTAGTTAATTAAAACATTGTTTTAACAATTCAACATAAATGCGTTCATAAAAGCCTTAGGGAATGTCTTTCTCATTCAATGTTAATGCTAACACAATCCGCCGTAACACGATCGCTAAATGTTTTGTATTGAAACCAATTGAAATGCTCGCACTTTGCGTATCCCTTGGGTTGTTCACAATAATTTCAACCCTGCTTCAACTGTCCAACCAGTCTTTTATTCAAAAAATATATTTATTAAATAAAAATCCTGAAAATTTCAATTACTGAATGATTTTTCTTATGGTCACAATCATAACATTAAAGCCATGCGGGCAGTTGCATGTTGCAGTAGTTATTATTTTTTGTGGAATGGTTGCTATTAAGTATTTCAACTCTTTGAATATAAAGTAAAAAGGAATATCTTCATTACCTACTGGGAATTCGTTATGAAGTAACAGTGTCCACTTTATCTGTACTTTTTTTCTTGTAGGCATCGCATGCCATTTGAATTTCTCGTTTCATGTCCGCGTTTTCTCCTTTTTTAATGAAGGAATAAATAAAAGGAATGCGTTTTACTTTGTGTCTTTGTTTATCTGATAAGTTGAATATAATTATCTTGTATTTGGTCAATCAGTATATGACTATTAGTTGATCTCCCAGTTATTATTAGTTGGTCTCCGAGTTATTATTAGTTGGTCTTCCAGTTATTATTAGGTGATCTCACAGTTATTATTAGTTGATCTCCTAGTTATTTTTAGTTTGTCTCCCAATTATTATTAGTTGATCATTCAGTTATTATTAGTTGGTATCCGAGTTATTATTAGTTTATCTCCCAATTATTATTAGTTGATCTTTTAGTTATTATTAGTTGGTATCCGAGTTATTATTAGATGATCTCCCTGTTATTATTAGTTGGTCTCCCATTTATTATTAGGTTATCTCCCAGTTATTATTAGTTGATCTCCTAGTTATTTTTAGTTTATCTCCCAATTTTTATTAGTTGATCTTTCAGTTATTATTAGTTGGTATCCGATTTTTTATTAGTTGATCTCCCTGTTATTATTAGTTGGTCTCCCATTTATTATTAGGATCTCCCAGTTATTATTAGTTGATCTCCTAGTTATTATTAGTTCGTTCTCCCAGTTATTATTAGTTGATCTCTTAGTTATCACTAGTTGATCTCCCAGTTATTGCTACAAAACTCAATAAACTTAAGCTCCAGAAGTAGGATTTTGAGTTTGACACGATAAGCATGCACTTGAATTTATTCACTTCCTATCTTTCAGGTTAAGATATTTCGTGTTTTTATTCGTAAGATCTATTATATTTTTTTAACTTAATTATTTAAAATATTTAGGATTACCAAAAATGGTGTTTTTTTTTACGAAACACAACGGTCAAACTATTGGAATTAATTTCACTCGGGGGTATCATTTTCACGCCTGATAATTTGAGTGTTGAATTTTTGAACGGCTAGCAGAAGGTTGCGTTTATTGCTCCCCCGTTGAATTAAAAATGATGCTCTGAAGGCTTAAACGAGCCGCTTTAGTTTCATTAATATTCTTCCGAATAATTTATCATTTTTTTACATGAATACCGCACAGGAGTCCCAACTACTCCTTGGTAACAGGAGCAAGTGTGACTGTGACATCCCCAATTGAGGTATGTTGTGATGCCAAAGATATGGGAAGAGGAATGAGATTGAAGAAAAGGGTGTGGAAGTATCTGGCTATTCAGAACTGGTCATCAAAAATTGCAAAAATTAAGCAATTTTTCTATTCTGAATGGTGGTCATTCACTAAAGGGATACTGATAGTATATGCCATTCTGGGACATTTCGAAAGTATGCTATTTTAATTTAATTTTAAATGCGTTAAATGTGAAGGAACTCAATTTAATCAAACAAAATTTAGGGAGATACTGAGAGTATACATATGCCATTTAGGAACATTCTGCAAGTTTACATTATTTTATTTAAAATTAATTAAATGTGAAATAACACAGTTTAATTAAATTAAATTTACTTGCGCACGCCGGGACTCGGAATCGCCACCACCGGATTCATATTCGATATTCTTACCTCCCTGTCAACGAGAAACATTAGACAAAATTTGAAATACTATTGTTCCAGTTCTTTCTTTCGCGGATATCTCGTGTTAAATAGTGTTTAGTTTGTTTTCATTCATTGTTTTTTTTTTGCTTATGTTTCACGATGCAAGTCAATATATGTCTAGGGATGCGTATAAACACGCGGGCCGAACTGCCGAGTTGAACCACGACTCATGGAAAAGGAACGAAGCAACCGAGGGTGGCGCTTGCGGTTTTCTTCGTTCCTTTCCCGTAATTTCCGCATGTCAGCATTAGATTCAATGAAGTGTATATTATTATTTAAAGGTCAAAGAAGATGTTGTTTAAGGCGATGCACTACTTAGCAATGCAAAATCATGTGTTTTTGGTTTGAAATTTTGGTCGCCTAGAAATGTTTTAGATGCTTTAAATAAATACCGCGAGTATAATACATCTTGGCCTTTGATATAATCGATTATTTTTTACATAAGTCTGTTTATAAGCCCAGAAAAAAATAATTTATAAGGCCTATGAAAACTGCTTTAAAGTTCAAAATTTGCTACTTACGAATCCATTTCGGTTATGGTTTTATTGTATAATGTGGAAAATTAAGTTATTTATAAAATGATCAGAAAAAAAATAAATATTTATGCCTGAAAATCCACAAAATAAAATAAAAGGCCCTTTATGGCCATGTTTTTTTCTCGCCTAAATCAAAACAGCTGGATGGTGTTAAGCGGGAATTTAAGCCTTATCGCCATCTACGTAAGGAGTGTTATTGATGGCGGCTCAATTCAAAATATTACACGACGTAGTGCATCGCCTTAAATAATTATTTTTTTTATAAATAATAGATTTAAAAAACTAACAGGATATTTAAAATATTGTTCTTAGCTCAATTTAAAAAAAAAATCAAAAACAACTGTTGAAGTGTTTTATTAAAAATATCCATTGCCTAAAATTTGATAACCTTAATGACAACGCCTACAAAAAGTACATTCATCGCACAATGAAATGTATCTCCCATTGTAAAGGTCAAATCAGATGTTATTTAAATAAGCTTTTGTTATTTTAAGAACAGGTATACGATAAATTTTCTGAAGTTGTCTACATTTTATTTTAAAAACTCTTAAAATATAATTACCTATACTTAACAAAAAAATAATTTTATATCCATGTACGTAGGCAATATTTCTCAGGAATTTTCCTGCTTTTACCAATTCAATAAAAAACCATCTTGACTGTATTCTCCTTCAACGTGACATTGACTGCGTCTCAAACTGGGCCAAAATAAATGGCTTGAACTTCAGTACACCCAAGTGCAATATCGTCTCGTATACAAGATCAAAGAAACCGCATGTATTTGAATATACAATCAACGAAATTATTCTCCAACACCTAAACCAAATCAAAGATCTAGGAGTTATTTACGACAGCAAACTAACTTTTCACCAACACATCGATGATTTAATAAGCAGAGGATACAGGCTTCTCGGCTTCGTAATTAGAAACTCATATCCGTTTCGTAACACAAAAACACTGACGTTATTATATAACACACTAGTCCTAAGTGTACTTGAATCAAACTCGATCATCTGGGCTCCACATGAATTAACATACACTTTACGCATTGAAAGAGTCCATAAAATTTTTTTAAGGTTTTTATTCTCGCGGCTCTATGGACGTTACCCTTGGCTTTACCCATCGATTTATATATTAGGCATGACCAATTACCACTCCCTAGAGACACGTAGAGGTATTGCTTTGCTTAAATATTTTTTCCAACTAATAAACGGTCACTTTTCTAATAATGAGATACTGGCCCAATTAAATTTTTTTGTACCAGAGTCTCACTCTCGAGGACGTCATCACAATCTTCTATATAGTAAAGCAAGCCGCACTAATTTATTAATGAACTCACCTGTGGGGAGAGCTACGTGCTTTTTGAATGCGGTAGATAAAAAATTAGATTTATTTTTTGTGTCCTATAGCGCATTTGCAAGATTTTTGGCATTGCATATACACTGCATAAATGGTACAATTATAACGTCTTAGGCTTTATTACCTGTAATTGTTATAAATAAATGTACAAATTATATATATATATATAAATAAAATAAATAAATATCCTTTTGGAAAATTTGATAACCTTCAGATAAGAATATCCAACTTTGTAATCAAATGATAACATTTTTTAAGGTCTCATGGACCTTTTAATTACCGATGGAGCCTTTGAACTTTTCTGTATTGCTCGGGGGCGTTTGGCCTAGCATCTTCTGAGAAAACTCCAGCTGATCCCTTCCATTTTTTTGCATTTATGATATCTATTTTTTATAAATTTTATACCATATTTTGGTTCTGGATTATTCAACATTTCTGATAATTTATTAACTCTTTAGGCTAATTTTTTTAGTTTTGAAATTGAACAACTATTATCCGGAGAGTCAATTTTTTCGCTTTTCGGAACAGCAGGCCTGTTGTGCCTTTTTTGCCGCCACAGTTACAAATATGAACAAACATCGAACATTGATTATAACCACCGATTAATTAAAATATTCAACTCTATGAAACCAAAGGTTTCAAGAGAAATTTGAGAAATGAAAAAAAAAATCATGAAATTTATCAATTTTTTTATAATTATTTTCTTATAAAACGATAAAAAGTGAGGTGGCAGTAATATTTACGATACATTATTGTAATAATTTTAATTGTTTTTATGTTTAATTAAAAATTTAAATACTCCAATAACTATATGATTGTTGTAGTGATATTAATTTGAAAGCACATTTCATCACCTTTTAAAAATAGTTTTTAGTTTTTGGATAGCTTCAGAAATTTTTATTTTTTTAGTTTTTTTTTTCCTATATACAAAAACTCAAACAAAAGTATTAAGTGACATGCATAAAATGTAAAAGTTCAACAACTCAAAGAAAGGTATAAAGTAACAAGTATAAAATCTAAAAGTACAACAACTCAAATAAAAGTAAAAGTATAAAATGTATTACAACAACTAGAAGAAAAGTATAAAGTAACAAGTATTAAATGTAAATATACAACAACTCAAAGAAAACTATAAAATTTAATAGTACAAAAACTCAAAGAAAAGTATAAAGTAATAAGTATAAAATGTTAAAATAATACAATATCTAAAAGTATAAAATGTACAAAAAATATTGTTTATTTAAAAAGGTTTTAAAAAGTGAGTACTGCTAACTATGAGCAATGAAGAAGAAAATAATTAACAGGAGAAGAAAATCATCGATAAATCTAACTATTCATTGAAAAAGTTCAATATCAAGTTTCCAGTTGTCAAATTTTCTATCACTCTTTTTGTGCCATTAAATGCGTGTTGATTATCCTATATATTAGGAGATTATTAGAAGCCGAAATACACACACATATATACATTTATGATATTATTTACTGACATTTCTGATGATTTATTAGTAAACCAAAAATGTTCATCATTCATAGTGAATAAATGAATAGCATTTTTTGCCGAAAGTGAAACCAGCAAATGAAATGAATTGACGGAATTGTGTGTATAAATGTTCACACATGTAGAGTAGATGATTGGAAAATATAGTGAAAGGAAAATGTTCACACAATCAAGGAAATGAACTTGAGTCGGGTAATGTCAAGAGTCGGTTAAACAGAAGAGTATAATAATGAGATGATGATGAGAAAAATAATTTCCCTCAGGGCCTTTGTCATCTTCGGGGATGGTGTGGGAGGGATCTTTGTAACAAAAGGAAGGAGCGGAAGTTCAGAGAAGGAAAACAGTATGGAGGTAGATATGAGTCGAGAGAATACGGTTGGTGAGGTCAACTTTACCAACCTCTTCCGATCTTGTCACGCAGTTGGTCGCTGCTAAAACCATCCAAAAAAGAACCTAAAAGCATCCGCTGCTAAACCTGGATAAACCTCACCTCGTGAACCCCAACGTCTTTTCTAGATACCCTGGGTATAGTTCAACTTGGTGGAGATTGCAGTAGGATGTGAAGATCTGTGAACAGGATTCGTTTGGCTAAGGATCTGAACAGATGAGCATTTGTGTAGATATTATTATTATAATTATACATTTGAAAAAAATATATGTTTGACATTAGGCCAAACAATGTATACTTGAATATTAGATATATGCACAATGATGTGTAATAATATGACAAGTACAATGTGCGTCGAGGATACGCTGCAATACAGGTGTGAATGCATTATGGTCGAGTCAACATTACTTTCTAACTAGGCAGTGCTTATTCTAAGAAAGTAATCATTATTTTTTGTTATTTGATAGCAACGTCTATTCCTGGACTAGGAATTTAGATCGATGATAATGATTTGTAAATATACAAACTTGATTGTTTTCTATGGTAGGTACTGGAAGCCATGTTCCAAATTTTGCGTCATTCTCGTTTATACGATCCCTTTTAAGAAGGATTATCAGTACCCAACAGTATCAGACCGATCAGGGGATTGCAGACGCAAAACCCAATCTCGCATTTGCTAAATCAAAGTCCCGACGTTCTCTGCAAAACAAAGTCTTTATACTTTCATCTATGCCCATAAAATAAAACTGCTATTTGCGAGAGTTAATTCAAGTAAACATCCCCGGGCTTTAAATATATGGGGGTAAAGGATGCGGTGAAATAACTCAAACATGCAAAAAAAGAAATATGAACTACGTTAGTGAATAAATATTTTAATTTTAAAATTTTCAATTTTGTTCCCTCAAAAATAAACAGAACTGTAATATTTATTGCAAACGCAACCTAACATTAAATTTACAAAATTGTCCTTTATCAACATGTAGAACAGATGATACTTTGCATATTTGCGGCACGTTTCGGAGAATTATATACTTTTTGATTTGATTTTATGGATTCTTTCGTAATCTTCTAACTAGCTCGGGCTTATAACAATACCCTTTCATGTGTCTAACTAACTGGTACTGCGGCTCATTTGGCCTTATTACTATTACCATCTGATGGTTGTATTTACTCGACTGATTTTACGTTACATTAATGTATTTTATGAGGAAATTTTCTTAACAGGATAAAAAGATACTCACTGGTAAAAGGCCATCATTCAGAATCAAAACATTGCCTTTTTTATGTGACACCTCAGCGTCCCTGTCTGTCTGAGTAGTAAAGAGAGGGAAGCTATATCGCCAGCATTGTGAGGCGGGTTGAGGTAGGGTTATTGTAGAAATTGATTTATCAATTTTTCGAGGTCTTGAAGAGGCAAATTACATAAAAATAATGAAAACAGATGCATCTGTAGCACGTTCCGCATACGAGCCATGTAAAAGAAATGACCCGTTCTCACGAAGCCAATATCTGTGAATGGGTGTTAAGAGTGAAAAGGCTTTAAGCTGTGTTTGGTGAACCGACTTTACTAGATACTTCCTAACCTTCCCTTCTCCACTCCCTGTAGACTTACAATATATCTGAAATTTGGCTGAAATAGTTTCACTAGCTCCGGACAGTTGGAACTCTTGTATTCACATACAAATTAACTAGGTAGATTGAGCATAATTTATATGAATGCATTAATTTTTAACGAAGTTTTTTTTTTAAATAAATTTAAATTAACCCGGGCGTTTATTGAAATAAATGTGATAATGTAAGTACATTACCTGCCTCACTAGACGATGTCTGTTCTTAGACGGGTAATAATACCTACAAAAAATTCAATACTTATACAAAAATTATGTTAGAATTACAAAAAATAATCACGAAGATACGAAAGTACATAAATCAAAACAAGACAATTTTGACAAGCCGAATTACATTATTACAACCATTTTCGCTTTCGAAAGTGGTGAAGACTTTCAAATTGATATACAGGCTAATCAGGGAAAGGGGAACAAACCAAGCTGCACAGAGCGCGGGAGGCAAAGTGACAATCTTCATTTCTGTAAAAAATGTCAATAAATGAATCTGATAGTATACAGGCAACTCACGTTGCAGTAACTCTATTCAGTCCTCTAAAATAAATTACTAGTCCTTTTTACAATGGCGTGCAAATGGTTAACAAAAGTTATGGCTTCTTTCTAATTTAGAATATATTTTGCTACAATATTTAATTAGAACCTTTTAGAAATATGTCATAATTTACCTTGTTCACTCATTTTTAGCATCGCTACGCCAGGCCGTTCGTTTAGTCGTGGATCCTGCGCAAAAAAGTCACACAATGGACTGCGCTCCAAATCGTTACATTACTTTAGCGATCTTTACTTTTCTGCACAGAACGACTGATGACTTAGTTTATTCAAATAATTCTCGAACCCTCCTAGTGCCAAAAACGTGGTTTGCCATCGTCGAAATGATACTCAGATTTCATGTTAGAGCAAGTCTATTGATTAAGAATCTAAGGGTTCAATTCCTAGCTTATATAGCTATATTATAAATACAGTAAATTTTTCGATAATATAGCTTTATCCTTAGTAGCAGGTTACGCGAAAACCTTTGAAATTCTTTCATCACAGGCCAGGAGCGATCTTTTTAAAATTTCATGTTAAGATTTATTTTTTTCCGCGACTCTTTTCACTTAATTACTGTTTGTACGGTACCCGTATTTGCTTGTAAATTATGTATGATGCGGCTCCTATTTGTATTTCAAAATAAGCTGCATCCGTATTCTTAATAATTAACAAGAGTGTTTGTACATGGGTTTGTGTGTTAACGCCGTAGCTTAAAAAGCTTGAGTCATCGAAAGACGAAACCAAACATTTCCAGGGACCCGTAAGAAAGTCATTTGGACTGAAAAAAATTTAAACGTGGATTTTCGGAACTGTATTTGAATATTGTATTTGTGAAACAAATCATTGAAGCCAACATTAACCACTTTCAAAAGGGAAATGTGAAACAGAAATCACAGAAAAAAAGATTCGTTCGAATCTGAGAGTTGAACACACGACTTCTTCCTTGCCGGGGTAGTGCTGTGACCACTGAGCTAATTCGACCATACAAACTTACATAATTTTTAACTGCATCACACTGAGAATTAATAAAAGTATCTTCATTTTTTAACGCATCGTTTTGTGCTTCTATCTGTATGTATGATTGCAAGATTCTAGCCGAATTAAATTGAAATCTAGGTAGTGTCTTGGATAAATATATCCATTTTTATGGGACATCTATTGACTTAAAAAATGTTAATAATACTAGATTATTTTTCTTTTTGTTTGATGCCTATTCTTCGAAGACTTTTGAATACTGTCCTGGAAAACCCGCACCCGGTCTGTATTCCACAAAAGGATCTTCCAGGATTCCAATGACACCCAAAACCCCTTTAACGTCTAACTCTAAAATGTCTCGAAACCTTTACATATGTAGCATAAAAGCATAAATAAGCCTGTCATCACATAATTTTTACTCAACCAGCAATCCATTTGTTTGTAATTTGACACGACCATAATAAGACGTACAACTTAATGAAATGTTTACCGATAAACCATTCAACATCTTCATACTACTAAAATATCTTCTTGGGTTACAATACAAAGAAGACCCTTCACTTCATGATGTACGCAAACAAAAACCCACTCTCAATTTAAGAGGCAAGTTCATTTTTAATTCATTTTAAAGTTGATTTGTTTGATCTTAGAAAAACATGTTTCACCGTTGTTTGCTTTCTTTTGGAGTCTACTAAGTGGTTGTTATAATCCACCCAAACCTCTGATATATCTTATTACATGCATTTTTACAAGAAATTTTACATTTGATATCAGTTTTTAAAATTACGTTAATTAATGCTTTCTTATCTTATGGGATAAACCCATTGACTAAATACTACATCAATGGATATACCAATTTAAAGTAATCAGTAATCACGATCTTCCGTGGTATTGAAGAAATAATGGGTATTCATTCGAATTTAAGTCGTGAACATCGTTCTACTTCTTTCTTGTTTTTCCCTCAATCTTTTCTTAAAAGTTATTTTTTTAAATTCTGAGATGTAGCCAAGATCTGCAAGTTTTCTTTCCCGACAGTGATGAAAAGTTCCTTTAGGTATTTATTGGGTGCAAACAAACAGTTCCATGACAACTAAAAACAGTTACAAATCAACTCACTTTTTAAAAGCGATATAGAGTCTTAATGACTATATAAATTATTGAGAAAAAGTAAGAAGTGACGAAAAAAACTGTATATGTACCTAACTTTTGTATCACTTTTCAAAAGGGTGTTGATTTTTATTATCCTGAGTTATCTTGTTACCCCTACACTGAGAAAAATGTGTACGGCTTTTTTATCAATATACTGTTACAAATGTAACTGCATAACTATTTCCTAATAAAACATTAGTCATTCAGAATATATCTGAACACGTGTTCAACTTTATCCGGATAAATATAATGGACGAGATGCGAAAATATTATTATTTTGAAGAACACGTGTTCCGACTTCCTCATAACATATTCGTTCTTTACTAATAAATAGTTTGTTATGAAATTTGTAAATAATTATTTATAGGCACAAAATAACAATATTTCATATCAGTAAGTTTTCTCCGTGTTGCACGCTAGTGTAAACTCGCGTTTAAAAGTTTAGACAGCAAAATCCCTCGACCCGTGAGCTCTGACGTTTTGAAATATGGAAACTTTTATCTGGAATTTATAGACTAAGAGTATTCATGAACGATTCACGGGGAGCAAACAAGCAAATTTACAAATAATACGCCCTTCAAAAATAGATCAAACGTAAAATTGGCAATCTTTTGAGGTAGGTGTTCTAAATTTTAAACATACATGACTTCGAACTTGTTTAATTATTTGTTGTGCATCGAGTGTTCCTCGCATTTAATAACCGGTGTACCAACCTAACAAATTTGGAAGTATTCAATAAGTTCACAGTTTAGCATATTTATGTTATCAAATATTCAAATCAACTGCGGTCGACAGTATTTGCTTAAGCCTAAATGAACCAATTCATTCTGATTGATATGTTAATGTTTGAGGTTGGCTTTTGAATATATTATTATTACGATTTTATTTTTAGATGTGGTTCTTATAAACAACTTATTGGCTTACCGTTACGCCACACAACTTGTCTTGGAACGGAATCCTTACTCGTTCACAGTCATACATCTGCTCATAGATGATAATAATAATAATAATAATTGGATGACTTGTATAGCGCCGTTTTTGTGCAAAATCACCTCAAGGGCGCTGTACAAACTTATAATACATTTATACAGTGATCTATGTTTTTACTTAACTATTTATGGAGATAATATACAGTACAATACTTACCTGGTAGGTCACTTGAGATTAACACTTAATTAACATTATCTAATTGTTTATTAGCGAAATTTAGATACAGGATTTAGGACATAATTGGAATATTGAATATAACTGGACTTTCTTTTAGGAATGGTATATTAAATTTAAGGGTAAGACAGCTTAAAAAGGTAAGTTTTTAGTTTAGACCTGAATTATGTTGGACTTGTTATGGATCTTAGTTCCGGAGGGAGTTTATTCCAAGCCTTCGGCCCAGATACTCCGAAAGCGCGATCACCAAACTTAGTATTTGGCTTGCGCTTAGGTTCTATCAGTCTGCCTACAGCTGATGATGTTGCTGATCTCTTCTATTCCTTAACCCCACTTTCTTCCATAGCAATCAGAATATATGCTCATGGCATAGAAACTCTTAGTTTCACCCCGGTAGAAATTCGGAATCGAAACTTGCTTAAAAAATCTTTACCTTTGTTTAGTGACTAGATCTGAACAGCCTGGTACTCTTCCACCTTCATCTTAAGCATCTCCTTTCATTCCCCACCCCCTTTATCTTCACTGTATTACATAATCGTTTTATTATAGTTACTCTTAAGATTTATTAAGTTTTGCACTACACAGATTTAGAATAGAAATTCGTAGACAAACATGCTAAAATTATGTACTTGAGTATGTAATATAATAACATAAAATTATATACTTATAAACGTGGTGTAAATTTTATGCGACACGTGAGGTCAGAACATTGAAAAACTTGACTTATTACCACGTAGTAGTTGATTGTTCCGACGGTCTTAACCCGGCCAACTATTAACTACACCAACGCTGAACTAGCGTGTAAGAATTTAACAATACGGCTAATATTTACAACTTAGCAATTGTCTTCGATGGCGCTACAGCCCATATCGAGCTTTGGCCTCCTGCAACAGTCGCCTCCAACTCCTCCTGTCCTCAGCGGCTGACTTCCAGTTTGTCACCTGGAGAAGCTGTGCTGCATCCCCTCTTACCTCATCTTCCCACCTCAGTCTGGGTCTTCCCACTTTTCTCTTTCCACCTGGGTGACCAGTCAGAATTCTTTTTGGGACGCGTGTATCCGGCATTCTCTGTACATGCCCAACCCATCTCAGCCTGAGGAGTCTCATGTGTGCAGAGATGCTAGGGGCCTTATATAATAATATATCGTACAATTCTATATTGTGCCGGATACGCCACTGTTCGCCCTCTTTCACGGGTCCACATATTCTTCTCAGCACCTTTCTTTCAAAAGTATCCAGCATTTCAGCCATCTTTACCGTCAGTGTCAGCGCCTCACATCCATACGCCAATACAGTTCTTACAATGGTCTTATATATGGTTATTTTGGTTTTTCTGTGGACACTACGTGACTTAAACACTGGCAGCAAAGAGAAGTATGTTTTGTTGGCTGCTGTGATTCTTCTTCTGATTTCTGCTGGATCCTCATTGTTCTCTGTCAGGCTGGAGCCCAGGTAGGTGAATTGATCGACCACTTCGTATGAGTAGTTGTCTTTAAATAGTGCACTACTTCTTCTTCTGTGTGAAGGGTTTCTGCTCTGTACCATCATTTTTGTTTTGTCAACATTAACTCGCAGTCCTACTTCCCGCGCCGCTGTTTCTAAAGGATCGAAGACCTCCTTAATGGCTGAAATTATTCAAATCAACTTAGCAATTATTCTACTTAATTCGCAAGGAAACTTAAAATGTACTGAATTAATGTATTTGCATTTCAAGTAAAGTAGTAATCTATATTCAATTATAAGTACGCCCCATTAAAACAGTACTGTCTAGTCGGGAGAATTTATTGCGAAATAGAAACCAAGTTAGAGGAAGTACCTAAATCCGACAGATCGTTTTCTGTTAACCAATTATATATAAACACCAATCGAATATTTTATTTAGCCCCGAGCTTAATTAAAAAACTTTTTCCCTTTTTCGCTGGAGCTGGAACGGTAGAAAACTAAAATTGGAGGGTAGGAAAAGAGATCCACGATAAAAAAGAACGAGGAATGAGAGAGATTTAGAGAGAGTAAAAATGAAAGTAAAGAAAGCAGGATTGAGAAGAAACGGAAGGATATAAAAGATAGTAAAGGATTCTGTTTTCTGGGAATGGTTTATGGGTTCTCAAAATTAGACATACTTAAACACCCTTTGGACTTGGCGCTTCCCTTGTAGCGCTTTTGGTTGAAGTTTGAAAAGTTTTCCACATTCCGTTTAAGGTGAAAATTTGTTTTAGCTATACGCCTTGAATTGGATTTATTGTGGACGCGGCAGCATAAGTCGATCGAATGCGGTTTGCTTTCGCATCTGCTGAATATTATTTTTACTGAAATAAATTAAACGAAAATTACAAAGTATGAAAATTACAAATGGAATACGAAAATATTTAATAATGTTTATGTTTGAGTTGGTCTAGTGTATTAATTTACTATTATTTTACTGAAAGTTATTACCCGACTTTTACCGATTGAATTAATTATATATCACATTGCTTATAGTAACTACTGGACTTTTACCGATTGAATTAATTATATATCGCATTGCTTATAGTAACTACTGGACTTTTACCGATTGAATTAATTATATATCACATTGCTTATAGTAACTACTGGACTTTTACCGATTGAATTAATTGATTATTTTCTTACTTATACTAACTACAGGGATTTTACTGACTACTAATTATGTATCATACTACTAATAGTAACTACCGGGTTTTTATCGATTGTATTAATTATATGTAATATCACTTATAGTAACTACCGGGTGTTTACCGATTGTATTAATTATATCTATTATATTACTAATAATAACTACCGGGTTTTTACCGATTATATTAAAAATATATCATCATCGTTTATAATAACTAACGGGCTTTTACCGATTGTATTAATTATATATAATATTACTTATAGTAACTACCGGGCTTTCACCGATTGTATTAATTATATTTATTATATTAAACAGTCAAAATTAACCGACAGTCCAATTTTAAAGTTGCTCCCTTTGTCCCTATGTAACCCTCACCCTTCCCCTTCCCCTCTACCTACCCTTCCACCAGCCTGTCTTTGATGCTCTCTCCCTCTCCCAAATGATTTCTCTTTTCCCTTTGTTTACCTTGTAATTATCCTCTGTATTTATTATGCTTTATATTTCCATTATTCCGAAGAAGGTTGCGTGCAACCAAAACCGGTGGACCTATTTAACTCAATAAAGTGGTTTAAAAAGGAGTATAAAAAATGTCATTTACAAAACATTGAACATGAAATGAGAAAACTAAGAATTAAAACTAAGAAAAGGGACAGTAGCTGAACCTCCCTAACTTTAAACACCTCAACAACATTCTTATAATAACAAAATCGCGACATTTTTACAACAAATACCACCGAACTTACCCATTTTCTTCGTGATTATTCTGAACCGGCCCCAGTTAAATATTCATTCAGTATACAAATACCTTCCCGTGGGGACCCGATGATAAGGATTATTTTCGCGTGACCGCGACAAGGGTTCATGTATGTTATTTGTTTTGGCAGTGTAACTTTACACGCATGATTAGCATACAGTACCTACCTGAGCAGCACACACGTAGGCCCTCTCGTTAAAACGTTACCGGTACAAATTCTACCTTACCCCGTTTTAATTCGGTGAAATACCCAAATACCTTCCTTAACACAGGGATTGGCAACACTCAGCGTGGCGGCAGTATTAAAATGTAAGCTTTTAAAGTATTCGTTTTGAAGAGTATAGTTGTTCTTAAATTTCGACGAATTTTCATGAAATTATGTGGGTAGTTTCGTAAATTAAAAGTATTCAAAATGTCTTCATGAAGATGCACGACAAAATCTACGATCATACATTTATCATTTTTTGTCATTTTTTGTCATTTCTTGACTCATACCCAATAACTGGTTACACTCACAAAATACTAACTAAATAGATAGCTACGCTATTTAAGTCACCTGTAAATTGTTACTTAAATAATAATTTAGTTTATTTATGGTTTGTACAGTTTGGCATTGTTCGGCAAATAATTCTTTTTTAATAATTCACCTTTTTTAGCTTACGTATTCTTTTAATTTATTTTTTATTTTTATTTTATTTATTACTTGTAAATTATTTAACATTATAAATGATAACAATATGCAGACAGATACATAATTTTTTCGTTTTTTATTCTACTACTCCATAAGTTGAGCTCAAGGAGCTCGTGTTTATGGGAGGAGTATTTACATTTAGTTCCAATGATTTTTTAAACAATAATCCATAACTTTTTATATAAATACAAACATAATATTAACATAGGTATACAAATTAGAAAAGTGTATTTTTAAGGATAATTAAAATTTTATATCTTCTTACAGATTAAGAAAGCGTGAGGAAATTAAGGGTACAATATATCAGGTAAACAAATTAGAAAAATAGTTTTTTAACGACAATTAAATTAATATATATTTTTGTACAAATTGAGTAAGTGTAAGAAAATTAGGGGTACAATATATCAGTATCCAATTTTAGGGACTTAATTAACTTTTTGAATTGTTCATAATTCACAGTTTCGGTTACACTAATTTTATTTTTGGACAATAATATATTGTACCATCTTACACCTAAATATGAATAGTGGTGCTGAGCCGTGGTCGTTCTAAGCATAGGAATGGCTATTAAGCCATTAGTTTTGAATCTATTGTTTATGCTATCTGAGGGGTGAATTTTATAAATAAAATATTCTTTATAAATTTGATATAAGGCGATTCTCTTATACAATTCTGTGATAGATGGTACATTAAATTCCCGAAATATCTCTAAAGTAGGGGAGTCATATGGTTTCCTAAGGATGATTTTTATAATTATTCTTTGAATTGTAATTATGGGCTGTAAAGAAGCCTTAAAAGCCCCTCCCCACCCGATAATCCCGTACTGCAATATGGACTGAATTAATGCATAATAGACAATTTTGATAGTTTTCTTATTTAAAATATTTCGTATATTATAGAAAATATAGATAAGTTTTCTTATTCTTTCAACAGTGAGATTAATGTGGTCTTTCCATTTAACATTTTTATCTATTAAGATACCAAGATATTTTATATTAGATTTATGATTTAGTTTCGCGCAGTCCGTATTACATGTACCGTTATTTACACAATTTTTAGAATGAATTGTTATGTTAATTTGGTTATTTGGCACATCTTCTTGTAGAGTGAAAGGAATACAATAAGTTTTTCTGTGTTGAGTGATAATAAATTGCCCTCGAACCAATTTTTTATAACCTTCATATCTTGATTGGCTGCATTGGTAATTTCGTTCCATGTCTTTTTTTCGATAATTATTGCAGTGTCGTCAGCAAAGGATATAAGTTTACCATTAAGTGATAATTTAAACATATGGTTAACGTAAATTATAAATAAAATTGGTCCAATAACAGTCCCTTGGGGAATTCCAAATTCTAAAGTTTCATCCACGCTTAGTGAGTTATTTAATTTTACTTTTTGGTTTCTTTGAGTTAGATAGCTTTTCAGCCAATACCTTACCTTACCAATAATACCGATATCATTTAATTTATTTATTAGTTTTGTATGGGAGATACTATCAAAAGCCTTACGTAAATCAATTAAAATGCCAAGGCATTTATTTTTTTTATCTAATGCACGGTATATAGTTGAAGTTAGTTCTGCAATGGCATCATGAGTGCCTAGTTTCTCTCTAAATCCAAATTGGCTAGGAATAATTATTTTATTATTTTCAATATAGTACAAAAGTTGCTTTTTTACGATCTTTTCGAAAATTTTTGCAATGTTTGAGACAAGAGATATTGGTCGATAATTTGATATTTCTTCAGGGTTGCCAGATTTAAAAACAGGTGTTACAATAGATTTTTTATAAACGGAGGGGAATATTCCACTATTTAAACTAATATTTACAATGTGTGTAATTGGAATGCTTAATAATTCATTATAATTTTTCAATATTTCTACTGTGACTCCAACAAACCCTGGTGCAGATGCACCTTTTAATTCACTAATAATATTTTTTATGTCATCTGTTGTTACCGGTTTGAAAACTGACAGATTATTTTGTTTAAGGCAGTCCTTTTCGAAATTATCTATTTTATAATTTTCATCGATCCGTGTAGCTAAATTTTGACCGACGTTAGCGAAATATTTATTGAAGGCATTAGCACATTTTGTCGGTTCCTTTAAGGCATTAATAGAATTTTTTCCGATATTAATTTTTTTAATTTGAGTTTTTTTGTTTTTTCTACTATTTATTTCATTTATATACTTAAGTTAAGTTTATATTCAACCTTTACACTTTATACCTTATATTTTATTTTATTTATATTTTAAACATAATATTTTTTATTTTATATATTGTATATTATATATTTTTTACTTTATATTTTATACTTTATAATTTATACTTTACAATTTTACTTTATTTAATAAAACAGTGTTTTATTTCTACCTAGGGAAGGTACTTAAGGGAGTTTTTAAAACGAGTTGGTCGTTCCTCCTGTCGACAGCGTATTCTCTAAGGTGGGTGTGTGCGTTTTTTTTCTTGGGTGCACGAACGGTGTTGAAAACAAGTCCTGAAATTGTGCCGAGATCCACATTGACATCGTCTCGCTCAAATGTACGCAGTTGGCTGAGAGAAGAACTTCAATCCAGGACACGAGGGATGGACCTCGTTGCCATGATTCTAGAAGAGGTCCTGTTCGTAAAATTCCCTGGCTTAATATGCCAAATATATGGATTATTAGAAGCATTTTTTTATTGTTTTATCAATAATCTTTCTGACGGAAAACAGTATCGTCTTGTCACATGAATCCGAAGTTTAGTTTTCTCATTGCTCTGGTTAGATTTTTTACATGGGAAAAGGTAAGTGATATTATTATACGTTATATTACATATACGTGACACATTCACCATGTAATCTTCTTTAGTTGGGGATATTGCACAAACTCATATAAGAATGAGAGGATCTATCCAAAACCCCAGTTAAATACGGAATTTACTTAATGCACCGAGGTCACCAAGCACAAAACAGAATTGTAGGTAGGTTAGGTTAAGTTAGCTTGACTTTTAAAAATCAAATAATTTATTTTTAATCGATAAGAATGGCTTGAAATCATTATGACATGAAAACCTGTGCATTATTCTCTATGTTATTTTATCACGTGTTTCTTTTTCTAGTAAAAACTGTCTGATAAATAAATTCCACCACCGCAATTGTCCACGTTCACCCTTATCATGGAAGTAAACCTACTGTGTTATCCGACTCCGCCGGGAAGTCTTTACCAGTCGCAAGGGTGTGATTCGAATACCCAAATACGGCAAATACCGGAGCCTTGCTAATTAGGAATTTCAAGCCCGGATACAGGATGCTTTTGATCCCGGTAGGGTCCTTGAAAATTGTTTTAAGGGGATGCTGTTTACAGTATCAATTTACCAATGAGGTTAATCGATGTGTTGGTGCATAAGTTTGTAGGGTTTTTGGTTTCAAAGGCAACACCGTTTTCATAAGATTGTTTTGACAATTTGTATCAATGCGTTTTATTGTTTTTTTACATAAAATCCACACTGGAGGCTCCGAGGAAAAAACCTATGTTATCTTTGGGGATTCTGTGTGGAGGGTCTTTTCAAGAAAATGAAGAAAAGAAAGTTCCGGGAAGGCAAATACATACGCCACCAACTCCTAAATCTGAAACGTCACCCCGTGAAACTGGTACCCCTGATAAGTCACACAAGAGGCATCGCGGAAAATAATTTCCCTCGGGCCTACGTCATCTTTAGACTTGCTGTGTGTAGGGTTTTTTGGAGAAAGAAAGGAATAAAACCCATTGTAGGGGGGAGGAAACATAGAGGCCGACAAATTATTCCACAGCCAAGCTGTTGAAAAGAAAAACGAATTGTAGAAGACCCATTCTCATGTAACAAAATGTCAACCGTGTACAAGTGTATGGCGTGCGTTTGGTGTGTTTCCAGACTATGCACCGACGCCAAATGACGCTTTATTACAATAGTTCAAATAGATCTTCATTTTGGTAGTTGATGTTTTAATTTGGGTTAGTCATTAGTAGTCAGTTGTCAGGAGACAGTAATATAGTAGTATGGATTGGTTTTGTTCATTAGAGAAATAATTTTAAAACAAAACGTTGCAAATTTAAGTTCAACAACCCAATATTTGGGCTTGGTCAATCGGCAAGGAATTTGACAAACATATTTTTGGTGTGTTCACAAAATTAGGTCCCTGACCTATTCGTGTCAAGAAAGGAGGGATATTAAAAATGGTCAAAAATGATAGAAACATCCTGTGAATTATATCAGACTCTCAAATACTCGTACAATAAGAGTCTCGGTCCCTTTGCACGTGTCTTGTATCTGTGACTGTAGTTACAATTTCATTTTATTGTCGAACATGTTGGTCTTTATTTTGATAGGTAGCTTTAATTAAGTATTTTCGACCAGGTAAAATACAATCTTTAGATATATTTCATGATTTGAAATAGCGGTGGGTTACGTGTTATTAAAAGGTACAATTCCTTTGTTTGTTATTAAATTGAAACATAGACTATAGATTTAATTTATATCTTAATACAATACTATCTATGAAGTATATAGTATACTTTCTATGAATGATACTGAAATCTTGAAAACTATTCTAATCACTTCAATAATATTTTGATGATTTAAAAAGCGGCCATATTATTGTTAAGGCGATGCACTACGTCGTGTAATATTTTTGATTGAGCCACTATCAATAACAACCCATACGTAGATGGCGATAAGGTTTAAATTCCCGCTTAACATCATCCGCCTGTTTTGATTTATGCAAGAAAAAAACATGGTCAAAAAGTGCCTTTTATTTAATTTTGTGGATGTTCAGGCATAAATATATTTTTTTTTTTTTATCATTTTATAAATAACTTAATTTGCCACATTATACAATAAAATCATATCCGAAAATGGGTTTGTAAGTAGGAGATTTTGAACTTTAAAGCAGCTTTCATAGGCCTTTACATTATTTTTTTCTAAGCTTATAAAAAGACTTATCTAAAAAATACTCGATTGTTTCAAAGGCCAAGATGTATTCTACTCGCAGTATTTAATTAAAGCATCTGAAACATTTCTAGGCGACCAATTTTTCAAACCAAAAACACAAGATTTTGCATTACTACGTATGGCATTGCCTTATATTGTATGCTATGGTTTACTATGACAATGTTTTTTGATGTTTATGTTTCTAGTATTTATATATTTATAATCCTGTTACGGTATGATTTATATGCACAACATTGTCTTCTTATGGTTATGGTTATGATATGATTTATATGCACAATATTGTTTGTATTCTTATGGTTACCAATGTATCGATAATCTTTTATTTTATATAAATTTTAGTTTTTTTTTTTTTTTCCCCTTTATTTTTGTTGTATTATTTTGTTCTATTATTTTATACAATTCTTTTATTTTATATAATTATAACTTCACATTTCTCATAAATTTAATTATTTCTTCTAATGCTGTCTTACGTAAAGTCACAAGGAGGAAATCCGTAATTGGTTTTATTTTGGCTATTTTACTTATGTACAATCTGTAAAAATGTAAACTGTTGATTTCCCAAAAAATGAATAAATAAATAAGCGTTCACTATGTTTTCTATGTACAAGTTTGTAGATAACTTATGATTTTATGTAATTTGTGGCATTGCAATAACCTCGAAATTCTGGAATAAAGAAAGAATGAATATTACTTATTAGATATTAAATGTATGAAAGAGGTTAGCATATAAGTAGGACAATCGTGGGAGATTTCACGCACTTTTTAAGACTCCGAAAACGAGGACTATTGGGGAACTATTGATGAAATATTGGGTTGTGGAGCTTAAATTTGTAGCGTTTAAATGTTTTAAAATTATTTCTCTAATGAACAAATGTATAAACCAATCCATACTACTATATTACTGTCTTCTGACAACTGACTGCAGCACAGCTTCTCCAGGTGACAAACTGGAAGTCAGCCGCTGAGGACAGGAGGAGTTGGAGGCGACTGTTGCAGGAGGTCAAAGCTCGATATGGGCTGTAGCGCCATCGAAGAAGAAGAAGACAACTGACTACTAATGACTAACCCAAATTAAAACATCAACTACCAAAATGAAGATCTATTTGAACTATTGTAATAAAGCGTCATTTGGAGTCGGTGCATAGTCTGGAAACAGTTCGAAACGAGCCTATCAGAACCGTCAATCAACAGAGCGACTCAATCGCATTGACCATCGACATTTTCAACCTCGCTTACAGACAGTTCAGCAAATATCTTAAACCATAACCCTTAACCATTTATACTTATCCCTCAAATTTGTAGTCTGATCGGTAATATATTGGATACATAACCGTTTTATTGAGAATTTACATATGAAATGTACATGAAGAAATACATAAAGATTATCAATAATGTCACATAATTATTGAAATGTGTAAATTCGTCGACAAATAAACACGTTTTCTTAAAAAGATAAATGGAATATCTTTAATCTCTAAACATTATAACATAAAGTTGCCCTCCGCGTCTCTCTGTTTGTGCGCTTAGTTCTTCTAAACTATGCAACGGATTTTGATATGGTTTTCACTGTCATTTAGAGAATTTCTTTCGGAAGATTTATGTTCTATTATTATTATTATGTGTGAGATAGCACACTGTTCTATTATTATAATGTTTTTGTCTCACTCTATGATATGTATATACAGAGTTTTCCAATAAGAGGTGTTATTTTGATATTCAATCGTAAAAAATCAATGGTTTCGTTGCTTGTGTTGTACGTAACGCCGTCTTGTTGAAAGTAAATGTTTTCCAGATCAATACCATCCAATTTTGGCCATTAAAAATCATTAATCATATCTCGATAGCGCTATCCATTCACCGTAACTGTTGCTCCAGCCTCATTTTCGATAAGTAAGTTCCATGACTCCGCCGGACCATAAATCGCACCAAACAGTCAAACGTTGAGGATAAAGAGGCTTTTCAACAATAATTCTTGGGTTTTCCGAGCCTCAGATGCGACAATTTTGCTTGTTGACGAAGCCACCGAGGTGGAAATGGGCCTCATCACTCAAGATGATTTGCATTTTATTCACTCAAGTGAATTTTAATAATTTCAATGCGTTGTTGAAGCACGTATTGTTCCATTTTTATTAATGGCGTAGTTTCTACTTGTCAAATGTCATAAAAATAACAGCTTCAAAAGTAACATCTACCGCAATAGCGGGCTATTTAAAATAACACCTCTTATTGGAAAACCCTGTTTTATAAGCACACCCATTGTATGTGTGCTATCTCACACATAATAATAATAGAAGATTTATGTTCTATTATTATTATGTGTGAGATAGCACACTGTTCTATTATTATAATGTTTTTTTCTCACTCTATGATATGTATATATTATAATCACACCCATTGTATTTTTGATTAGTTACATTTTGAACCCTGAAGATGCTTATTCCAAGCGAAACCGGTCGGTCTTAATAAAATTTATAATAAACCAAGTGTTTTATTTAATAATATGTCAAACCACAAAGTGACCAAAAAAATTATTTTTTTTCCTTAGCTTACATTGCTAACGCTGGTTAAACCATATGAAATACATCAAATTTTGTACTACAGAATTTTATATTTTAAAAAGGCCTACAGAAAAGTCGGATGTGGTAAAAGTATATGTCTATCTCCTAAGGATAACCCCCAACAACGCCGGGTACACATCAGCTAGTACTTTTATAACAGTCATTGGACCACAACCACCTTTAATGGTTAACCATGAAAGTAGATGACGTTGATTTATAACGTTCAGTGTTTGATGGTTTCGAGTCTTACGTTGCAGTTCGCTCATTAGCTGCTCCATGAGGAAGGTTCTCAAATATTTGATGGCCTTTGGAAGTATCTCGAACTAATTACTGCAAATTTCATAACGTCGTAAAGAATCGATGCGCTTTTATGTGATAATTTTGTAACGAAACAAACATAAAGATATGATGATTTTTTATTTAATATTCACTATAGGATAAGAAATTGACTAATGGACCTGGTCGCGTTAATGGTTAAGAAGTCATAGCTTAAGAACCAATTTGCACGATTGGCAATATGAGAATGGAGAATCATTTTGAAACTTCATATTATTACACTTCAAGTAATATTTTACAACAAAATAGCGTTATACTTTCATGTAAATTGCTGTGATTTGATCTCCGAGAGCTCTCTCTAACCTGTGCCTACTACGATCCGATGAGCTATAGAGCCAACCAATTATGGCCCGCCGTAAATAGCCAATATGTAGATGTTTCTAGACGTTTTCATTGATAAATAATTGCTGTGTTGCTCTTTGTATTTAACTTAATTTACCATAATTATTTATTTAAAAACGCTAAAACATAAAACTATAAATTACAACTACTTGATGAAAGAACTAAAATTTATAAAACTCTCAGACAGAAGACTTGTTTCCAACTTGACTTTTGTTTATGAAATTATTAATAGAATTATAGACAGCCCTGATTTTTTAAATTTAGTTTTCTTTATTAGGGAAACTAACAGTTATACATATTTTATTTTATTTTTTTATTTTTTTTCCACTTAAAATTCATGTTAAATCATAAATAAAAAGAAAAACCTAAAAATAACTTAATGAAAATAAGAACATAACTTAGATATCTTACACAAAGCAGGGGGAGAGGAAACTTAATAAAAAATTTAATTAAATTTTCTCCCGTATATGCATTTAGTAAACTGAACTGAGGACAAATGGATAATATCGAAGTCTGAAAATATATTATTATGTATATCCAACTGAAAAATTAATGTTGTGTGTAGTTAGTTTTTGAAGGTGCGATGTGAAATAGTTTGTTTAACCGTGTGTTTCGTACTCGACACTGGAATTATTTGTAATTGCAACAACAATATTAGGACTGAGCCATGTAGATACTCGCCTATACCTAGATTGGATGCAGTTGGCAATACTTTCGCCGAAATTCTAGATGTGTTCAGCTAAATAAAAATAATAATTTAGGTTAGAATAATACTTTTCTTCGGTATGGATTCTGTATAATCGTGAATGCAAATTTTACTTCATTGTTCCACTAAATGATTATGTACATATCACAATATGTTTGTAAAAGTCCGTGAGTGCGTAGAGTATAAATAAATACAAGGATTTTCAGCAGTCTTTGATGACTAAAAAAAATAAACTGTCACTCGTTCTACGTTTCCCGTTATTTTAGGCAATCAGTTCCCAACGTGTTAATTAAGATCACGTGCATAATGAAAAAGCACCTGACAGAACAATCGGCCTTTTCGTAATCGAGCTTTGTAATCTGTGACGTTCGACGTGCGAATAGGACTTTTATTGGTTCAATCAGTTAAGCATGCTTCACGTCCTTTCAACCATTAATTTGTCTGAATTTTAACAAATTACAGGTCAGGTTTCGCACTCTGATTCGGTGCATAAATATTCGTTCAATTGAAGGTCAATGCACGTAATACGTTTTAATTCTTTTCAGAGAAGGATTGAGAGTGATTAAAATTATAGCTGTTCCCGTAAACTTTGTTTTGTAATAATAAATAGGTAATTTGAGAACAAATAAAAACATGAATATGATATGATAAATGTGCAAACATATTACGGACAAAGTACGAACAAAGTACAAACATATTACGGACATAGTACAACTACAGTTTATATTTTACTAAAAAACAGCTTACTGACTCGTGTATAAATAAAAACTCTTGTATAAATAGTCGATTTTTCATGATTTTAGATGCAACTTTGTTTTGTGAGTTAATGATAGTTATTTGAAAAACAATTTAGCACTACGTTATCTTTGATTGAATAGTATAAAAGTCGGTCTCCGCGTCTGTCTGTTTGTGCGCTTAGTTCTTCTAAACTACGAAACGGATTTTGATAGGGTTTTCACTATCATTTGGAGAATCTATTTTTTCCCGAAGGTTTGTGTATATAATAAATACATATTATTTATATAGAAAGTAGAGAAAAGTTGATGTTCTGAAATCAAGTCATAAAAAAATATTTTCCTGCGCTTACATTGCTAACGCTGGCTAAACCTTAAGATATACATCAAAATAATCTACTGTAGAATTTTACATCTTTAAAAGGCTTACAGAAAAGTGTTGCATGATATATGTTTATTTCCTTAGGATAACCCCAGCAACGCCGGGTATACGTCAGCTAATTGTAAATATAATGAAATCTTAATATAAATAAAAATTCAGCCTGCTTATGTTTGTGTTCGCAATACTCGAAAAGTAGTCCAGCGATATCGCTGAAAAATTGAAAGTTTGTTCTTATTAGTGCCAGGAATGTTTAGAGGGTGGTTTAAATGGAAGAGAAGTCAGGGACGCCCTAGGAATACTTGACGCAATATATCTGCACCGAAATGAGATACGGAGTCGAATTAATGTCGATGTAATGTAGTTTTTTTAACAGTGACATTGTGGTATACAGTAGTGAATGGTGAAAGAAGTCGGAGACGCCCAAAAAAGACATTAGCAATAGCGAAACATTGCGGGGTTCTCTAGAATAAAATAAAAATAAAACGTTCATTTTGATGACATAAAATTTAACTTACAAACGTGCGACTTAAGTTGGAACCCAAATTTGTCGAATATTAATTAAAATTTTGTCCTAAAAAGCGCCTTTTTAAGACATTTTAAATTTGTATTATTTATTTCATTAGATTAGCATAGAACGTTGGGTAAGATTACTTTTTTTAATAATTACTATTAACTCACCAAATTTTCCTCAAAAACTTTGTACAATAAAATTTTTCAATCGCCTATATTTGATTATTTCAAACGCAAATAAATAAATTAACATATATGCGTATGGGATAATTGCTACATATTTTGATTACAAAAATATTAATTTTTGTTTTTAAGCATTTTCGCCCCAAATGTAAATTCGAGTTTTGTATGAACAAGGCCGCGCAGCCGTTTCTCTTAAACACTAGAAAGACCTTAGCCGTCATTTTGACTGCTGCCACATGTAATGGAACAAATTTCGAAGACTACCTGATGAAATGAAACAATATTTTAACGACTGCCCGATGGAATGAAACAATATTTAGACGACTGTCCCATGTAATGGAACAATATTTTGACGACTGCCCGATGTAATGAAACAATATTTTGCCAACTGCTCGATGTAATGAAACAATATTTTGACAACTGCCCGACGTAATGAAACAATATTTTGACGACTACCTGATGTAATGAAACAATATTTTGACGACTGCCCGATGTAATGAAACAATATTTTGACGACTGTCCCATGTAATGGAACAATATTTGGACGACTGCCCGATGTAATGAAACAATATTTTGCCAACTGCTCGATATAATGAAACAATATTTTGACGACTGATCGATGTAATGAAACAATATTTTGACAACTACCCGACGTAATGAAACAATATTTTGACGACTGTCCCATGTAATGGAACAATATTTTGACGACTGCCCAATGTAATGAAACAATATTTTGACAACTGCTCGATATAATGAAACAATATTTTGACAACTGCTCGATATAATGAAACAATATTTTGACGACTGCCCGATGTAATGAAACAATATTTTGACGACTGCCCGATGTAATGAAACAATATTTTTTTTATTTTTTATTTATTTTTATTGATTTATTGTGAAAAACAGTATAATTTTACATTTCACAAATAACAGTTTATAAATTACAGTTTATAATAAGTAAGTACATACATTTATTTGCATGGGTAAGTACATCAATACTACAATCCGATTAACCAGATTTGTTAAATAGTATGCTTATTGCCGTCTTAAATTCTCTTTGGTTCAAATTGAAAATGTCAATCACAGAAGAAATGTGATTTAACAAAGTAGTTATTCTCCCCAAAGGCATGATCATTGGTAGGTTGGTCCTGCCCTTTGGAAAAATAAATAATCTGTGCTGTCTAGCTCTGATGAAATTATCAGGGACATAAAAAAAAATTCGTTCCAGAATATCTGGATTGCAAATGTGCCCATTTAGCTGCTTGTGCGCCACTAACACCATTGCAATATATCTCCTAATGTCTAGACGTTCTATCCCCAGCATTCCGGCAAGAAAATCAGAGGGATACAATAAAGGGTAATATCCGAACTCTCGCATGAAGAGGTATCGCATAAACTTTTGACAACTACCCGACGTAATGAAACAATATTTTGACGACTACCTGATGTAATGAAACAATATTTTGACGACTGCCCGATGTAATGAAACAATATTTTGACGACTGTATCTTGACAACTGCCCGATGTAATGAAACAATATTTAGACGATTGCCCGACAGCATTTTTCTTAAAGTTTTCTGTATTCACTTACTTTACTTTACATGATTTTGATGAAAAAAAAGATACTTATCGTATTTACTTATTTAAATATAATGATTTATACCTACAAATACCGCCACCGTCAATCTGATGGTTATGGCCATTAAGCGTTTGTTTACAACCTTTTTCCTCAATGTTTACAACTTAACCCATTCCACCTCGCAAAATGATAATACTAATTTGTCTATCTCTTTTTTTCCGTATCGCATATCATTCGCACTCGATCTGTAAGTTTTTTTTTTTATTTTTTATTTGGTACAATATTTTTTACATTTCAAAGTTTTCCAGTAATGTTGGCCTCACTGGGTGGCTTGCCCGTGCTGAGGCCTTCATTTTATAATATGAAAATATAATCTAAATACAATCTACAATATAAGATAAAATAATAAATTTAATATATAATCTTGTGTGTTTGTGAGTGATGTGTGTTTATATTGGTTTTGTGTGTTACGTGTACGTTTTATTTTTATTTTATGCTATGTCATTTTGGTAATATTGTCTTTTTTGTTGTTTAATCCATTTTGTAATTTTGTGTGAGATTTTATTTTTATTTTCCTCAATTTTAATTGGTTGATTGGTCACTGTCTTTTTGTGTCGGTTGTTAATATTATATCTCATGTTGATCATATATTGATTACCGAATATTCGTTTCGTTTGTGTTTTTGTAGATTATATTCTACCAATTGTGTAATAATCCATTAAAGTAAGCAATTTCATTAATTATTACTTTAACTTTTTTTATTATAGCAAAATTACGCCCACATGTGAACAGTCGTCAATATGACGGTAGCGTTCTTTATTGGTATGGAGCAGTACCCGGTCGTTCTAGTGTTAAAATAAGATTAAAATAGTAAACTTTATATTTTTTATATTTTTCTAGCGCTAAATCTAAATATGAAAGTTATCCTAAAATTACCATCTGTCACTCGTCTTTTTTTAATTGCTTTGTGCTATCTTTGGATTTAATGACTAGATTAGTAAACCCAGAATTTTCCAACATTCCTCCATTCTTTCTCCACATTCAACCATTACCCAACTTTCCACCATTCTTTCCCGACATTCAACCATTTCTCAACACTCCTCCGTTCTTTCCCCACACTAAACTATTTCCCAACATTCCTTCATTCTTTCCCTAAATTCAACAATTTCCCAACTTTCCTCTATTCATTCCCCACATTGAACCGTTTCACAACATTCAACGATTTCCCCACATTCAACCATATTTAGACTGTCCTCCATTCTCTGCCCACATTTATTTCACAACATTCTTCAATATTAAATATTCCATAGTCCCACTTAATTTTAACTATTTTTATCCTTATTACAAAAAAAACCACTCTGACGACTGGAATAAAAATACATTTGATGTTACATATAATCGCGTGAGTAAATAACAGTAGATACACGAGATACTCCAATCAAGCTTTTTACGAAAGAACTAAAATCACTGTTACCTTGATAACTGTTTTTTCGTATACTTCTCTACGTGTTTCAAAGTTCCACAGTTTCCCGTGTAAGAAAACCAGCAGTTCATTAGTGAAACTTCCGTCGTATAACTTTTCTGTGACAAGTATAATAATTTCTCTGTGACAAGAAGTTATCTCGGGTACTCGTGTAGCCAACCCTTAGTCCGTGAGTGTGGAGCGTGTTCATTTGTTGTGATTCCTTCTCAAACAACTTAGTTTTAAATAATATTATGGAACGACCCATTTCTATTGAAAACAGAACCCCTGGACCAAAAAGCCTAGAAATCAGTCATACAGTAGGTAGAATAAGAGAGCGTAGGAGAGATCCACCGTGGGCCATCGCTTGCTAGATAACACTATTTAAAAAAAGTTTAATGGCGGTAGGTAACCATAAAGATTTCTTTATAGATTTTAAACTACTTTGACGCCGCCAAAAATCACTGATCTTGGTGTACGTACAATTCGAACGTTTCCTGGTGTAAGACTAATTTTATAGTTAAAAAACGTTTTATAAAATTTTTAAAATCTTTTACAAAAAATATTATAATTGTAAGGTATTATCTTAAATATAAATCACTTACATTCCTAAGGATAGCTATAGAAAATATGTATATTATCCTTACAAATTTGTTGGAATTAATTAAAACGTGATCCTCGAGTGAACCCCCGTTATGAGTATTATGTCGCCTTAAGTTAGATTAGGTTATGTAAGGTATGTTTAAAATCTCAATTTTTTCTTTTAAATCTATACCTAAGAACCTGTTGCTTCAAAAACCAATGACTGTAATGTAAAGGACAATGGTGGAATAGTATACGACATGCTGCCTTTCAAAATTAAATCACTAGAAGAATGTCTTTAACAGTAGCTATTGGAAGGCATCTAAAATAAAATAATATATTTAACGAGGTGAATCGAACAGCATAAACATTCCATTAGCGTTTCGAGAGGCAGTATGAATTCCTTTATCAAGACGACGGAATATTTGCAACTGGAAAAAAAAATATATGCGAAAGAATGCTTCTTTTGTCATTCAGAGTAATTAAATTATTGTAAGTAATTCATCACGTTGTATAATATCTTACATCCATAAATCAAATAAATTGATTGATAGGTTACAAGTAGCTACAATTGTAATTCGTTACATAATTTTAATGTCGTGTCGTTCTTTATAATATTTAACTTCATTTCTTGCTATCTAAAAATGAGTTTAAACATCAGTTAAACATTAGTTTAAACATAGTTAATGTTTAAACTCATTTTTGCAAAATTTTTGAAAATACTTTACATTTTACGTCTGTGTCTTATTTTACCTTAAATTATCTGCCTAAAAATAGTTTTTGCATTTTTTGTCTATGCTCAAAAAAAGTGCCAATTTATATTTTCAACGAATTGTATTGTTATGAATTCATTGTTTAAATTCTCGTATTCTGTATCTAGCCGTCCTACAGTAAAAATCATCTTACCTTTGACAGTTCATCTGAACTTTTATAAGCAATTTACAATTTAAATGAATATAACATAAGTGTTTCATTCGATCATCACATACAAACTTATCTACTGTACGCCACTCCTTATTTTGAAAAACAAACGAAGTTAACAAACGGATCTCACCTTACAACCGACTTCATAGTTCCAGAGACAGCAGTTATAAAAAAAACGCAACTTGTTTGAACTCTCACTTTCAATTTCATAATAAGCTGTGGAGATTTGAAATAAAACTGTTAAAGTTAAGGCAATGCACCATGTTGTATGCTACATAAGTATAGCGAAATCATTTAAAAGAGATTTTTTCTTGTGTAGTGGTGTACTATATCGTAGTAGGAACTATTGCGGGGTAAGAGGAGAATGGTTTAACAAACTATTTTAAACCAATTTTATCCACTATCGGTGTGCACAAATACATTTAAACGTGCGCTCTTTAAAATGATTTTCCTGTTCCCTTTCCTGAAAATGAAAACTGATTTGGAAACAAAAAAGTGCCAAAGTTGGCTTGAAGTCTTCTACTTATTAATGTTTTTTCTCGCCTAAAGTCAATTATTTCGTTTCACTTTTTAAATAAAAACAAAATAATAAATTTATTACACATAATATTTTTAATACATTATTGCCAAAGAGTTATATAAAACTCATATCGGGAAATACAACATTATACAATTAATTCATCATTTAATTAATACATACTAATTCAAAGAAAGAGTTGTTTTTTTGGTAATTTAAAAAACAATAACTTGTTGCCGGATAAAACAGAACATGATAAAATAAAGGTTAGATTAGGTAAGGTACGTTCTTCAATGTTCTGTTGGTTAAGGAATCAAAAAACAACTAAATTCCATTTCTGGCGTCTCGTTTGTGGTTTGTTATTCTATTTGTATTTATTTGTGGTATCGGGCGACACAAACACTGACCGCCTCCACACTCGAGCCGTGAAGGCATTCATTTGCCCGCTGCTGTTAAGCGTTATGATTTCTATCGCCTGTCGCGGTGGATAAATCATCTGGTATGTAACTGCCTGTCGACCCGTACGAAATCGTGCTACATGGCCGTTTAGTGCTTTGGTTATGGTAGGGTTGCCTAGCACTCCAAATTTATATTGTCAATTATTCGAAATATTAAATCCATTTTTACTTATAACAAATTCAGAGACATTTTCACAAAAGTGAATGCGCACTGTTCAAACGAATCTAAAATTGTTATTTCTAAAATAAAAAAAATAAGTCAAAAGTTCTGGTGAAAAGTATATTATATATTTTTTTCAAATCACCCGAAGACAGTCAATAATATAAATTTATTCATATATATTTTTAGAAGTGTCTTTTGCGGACGGTAAGGATTTTATTTTTATACAAATCAACAGTTTTATTCCGAGATTGATGAAATTTTGCACACTTGATATTCAAAACAAGAGAAAGGTTACTGTCTATATAAGATTTCGAAAAACCACCCTATCCCCTTTTTCGTACCACTTAGACGATCAATTACATCCCTAGCTTAGAACACGCCAGGCACATTTATCGTGAATACGAAATTAAAAAGGAAAATTATTTTGCTCCAATTAAGTCTATGTCAATTGCTTGATTAAATATGTATATCTGCGAAACTTTAACGAAATTAAATCTATTATTTGTTTGGGTTCCATATTTTAAAGTACCTAGTCGTTAGTTTTATGTTCAAGTAGTTGTGATTCTTCTTTATGGCTATATTAGTATTTAATGTCTTCGCTTAAGTTTCATTAGTCATTCGACCAATAAGAGCGTAATTTTCATGAAAACGGGAATTATTTATTTATTTAATGAAAATGATAAAACTTAAATTTAATATAGCTTAAACACGGGTTAGTAATTTTAATAGCTATTTCATAAAATTAATGTTTTAATTCGCGTAAGCTTCATTCAAAGCTGGTACAACAACAAAAAACATTTATAATTTCGAATATCTGAAAAGTGTAAACAATAATTCCAATGCGAATGCGAATATTTATTATTTTGTTGCATCCTTGTTTATCGGTATCACAGTATTAAATCGTTTACTTTGAGACCGGCACAGCTTAAATTTTGACATGACGTTTATTAATCTTAATTGGAGTAAACATATTGCTTACCACATTTCGAAATGTTTTGTTTGTCTTAAGACGAAGCTTAATGCTAAATCATTATTTTCGATTAATCTTTACTACGAATTGTTTCAAATTATGAATACCAAAAATATGCTTTGGATAAGTCAAAGCTTTTTCAATCTTTTTTCTTGAGTAGAATCAAAATTATTGTTAATTACATTAAAAAATATATAGGCGGAACCTACTAAAAATACATATTTTCATAATAAATGCATGAACGCATTTAAGAAACAACTTTTTCAAAATTCTTTTTTGCGGCTAAGACTATTTGTGGCAGTTTCCCTTGATCAATTTTTTTCTCTCTTATGAAATTATTTTCTTCACTCCGTTTGCCAAGCGATTTGTATGCCTATTACCTATATTCGTGGTGATATAAGGCACACTGAGAAAATAATTATTTTTGGCTTGTCGCTTGTACCTACCTGAGGCATGTTTAAACGGTGGCTAAAATTAATCATTTTTCGGTAATGAATGAATGCAAATCTTGGAAGCAGAAATTCGATCAGCAGAGTATCGAGCTGAAACTCGGCAGCTAGTCTCGTTGTCAATGAAAATGCATTTTGATGGCAATCACAATCAATCCCCAGTCAAACTATTTTTTTTAATGTCTTAAAAGACATTTTAAAATGGATGTATTGTGAAAAAACAGACTTTCTTTTTTACAATTTGATTTTTTAATAGGAATAACTGAAGTGATTTTGCACAAAAACGGCGCAATACAATTCATCCAAATATTATTATTATTTGACTCTGGGAAAGGAATGCTGTTCGTTTGAATGTTGAGTTTGGAGAAAATTCGTATGATTAGTTTTTCTTTATCGATCACCAGTTATATTTTAGCACACTGCTTATTTTCCATCATGTGCTGTAGAGTATAGGAATATCACTACATTTGGCTTACAAAAAACTAGATCAGAAGACATAAAATTGTTAATTTAATAATATACTACTTTATGTGATAAGAAAAAAAGTTTTATTTTGAACGAAACCGGGTACTAACTAAGTACTAGTACCTTTATAATTTTACTATACGTTTCCAACGATAAAGGCTTATCTTTTTTATAATTTTTTAAACTATATAATATGTTTATTTTACTTGTTTGTTACATTAGCCATTTGTGTTTACGATTCTGTCTTTGCAGCATTTCTTTAATGCGCCAAATGTAATTGGCATTTTCAAGTTGACTCCTAAGAGCATTTCCATAATTGACTCCTGTTTTCATAATAAGGGAATTAAAAAAAAGCGAAATAAACAGGCTTGTCTCGCAGTTCAATCTGAAATAAAATATACAAACATAACTGCTTCTATAAAGCTTAGTTAGCCTCAAGCTCCTAAAAGCTCGTCTTAGAAAGCTTGTGGAGTACCATTAAAGAAGTTCTAAAAATTCCTACGAAGCCATTGTTAGATTGAAATCATTACTGCATTTCTGAGAGGACCAATCAAATTTCTCGAATGCCGAAGAACTGGGAGATGTAAGAGAAGGGTTTTATTACTAATAAACACACCGATAAAATGTTCGTCGTCTAAGAAAATCATTTGTATTCGGGCACGAAATAAACGTTATTAGTTTTATTATATTCTTTTGTTTAGTAGTATTTATTATGAACTTATGATTAGTTAGACGGCCGGCGTGGTCTAGTGGTATACGCTTTTGACTACAGATCCGAAGGTCGCGGGTTCGAACCCGGCGTGCGCAAATAAATTTTATTTGATTAATTTGTGTTATTTCACAAATAATTAATTTAAATAATATATAGTATATTTGCGGCACGTTCCAGAGTGGAAGATACTCTCAGTATCGCCCTGGTGTAAGACCACCATTCAGAATTGAAACGTTGCTTGAAATGGCTTTAGCCGTGTTTGGTGACCAGATCTGAATAGCCAGGTACTTCCCCACCTTCCTCTTCCCCATCTCCCTACCCTCAGCCTCACAACATACCCCAATTGGGGATGCCATAGTCTCACTGGCTCCAGACGGGAGCAGTTGGGACTCTTGTGCGGTATTACTGTAAAAAAAAAAAATAAAAATAAAAAAAAAATAAAAAAAAAATAAAAAAAAAATAAAAAAAAAAAAAAAAAGTTATTTGTTTTTTGATGTGAAACATCTTTTGGCGTACCTAGGGGGATAAAATCGACTCTTGCGTAGCAAGCATGGCAAGATGGGACGACGATTTTGCACGGAACAACTCTTCATTCGACTCTTTCAGCCCGGCCGCTAAAACTCTTTAACCGCATGATGTAAGCTTTTAAATTGAAATATATGTTTTTTATGAATATTTTTATAATAATATAATGATAATGGTTTCACTAATAAAAATATTAAGACGACTTGTTTATTTTAATTTTTACTCTCTTTTTTTTTAACTGGAAATGCTGCCGTTTGATGAGAGAACGGAAGTAATTTTTGTACTATTTGCAAAAAAATCGTGTTTTTATACAAAATGTTTTCCTACATTTATGTTTTGCTTATGTTTTTTCCTACGCTGCATTTTTTGTGTGAATTTCACAAAACTGTCCGGAGTCAGTTGAATGGCATCTCTAATAAATTGGGTGATGTTGTGAGGCTGAAGGGGGTGGGGGAGAAAACGAGATGGGGTAAAGGAAAATTGGCAATTACCTGGTAATGCAGAAATACTCACCAAACACGGCTAGAGCTATTTCAAGCAACTTTTCAACTCTAAATGGTTGTATTTTACTAAGGCGAGTATCGTCCACTATCTACGATACTTCGAATCCTGCTATCTATTTGCACGTCATATTATTGATATTCCTTTTTTAAGTCACATACCCAAGCGTTCCTTCCTTATCTTAGTAATTACACGTGCCACACTATCAATTCTACTACATTCAGTCTACTTTCTTATATTCCATGCTTTACTACCATGCATCAGGGTTTATATCAGAACCCCCTTGTACAGCGCTAACTATCTTTAACAACATCTTCTATCTGACTACTGCATTCAGCCCACCATTATTAACCGTATTAACGGCTGTACAATATAACCCATTCATTAATGGATTACCTACACCACTATTTAAAATAAATTTAACTTCACAAGGTGTTACTTAATTTTTATTGTACTTTCACGTGTTTTACCTTACTAAAACACGCTAAGCATTTTGGGCAGTAGCGTAGCGACAAACTTCCGGATCTCCAGGTATTGGGCAAGCCTGTTGACTGGGCCCCACTAGCGCCCATTAAATCGAATCGAATGTTATAAACTTTGACGTTTATCACGTTGATATGAGAAACTAATTTTAGAAGATAATTTTTGCATTAAAAAATGAAAAACTTCGAAAACGACAATTAAACGACATTACGAATCAATTCTTTAATTCATCAAAAAGCGAAATCGCGTGTTCGTGTGCAAACGTTGTGGTTATTTATAATAAATGGTCTTTAGCAGAAAACAGTTGAAATTTGAATTATCTCTTAGTATTTTCTCTTTACTGCAGGCTTAAATGTTGACTAATAAATAAATATGGGTCTTGAAGTAGTCGCCCGGTTTTGTGAAAATTCCGAAATTATTGATTAACACACAAACTATGCGTCGCAGGCAAATTTTTTCATCTTCATATTCAGGCGCGAGTATCATTAAGGATCCTGGACGGCTACATTTTTTTACATTAACCCCACACAGGAGTTTCTGAGGAAAATAATTTCCCCCAGGGCATGTCATCTTTGGGGATGCCGTGTGGAGGGTGTTTGTAAGTAGATCAAGTTCTGGGAAGGATAAAGAGAGTCTAGGAATCTAGAGATTGGTGTTTCCAGAAGTGTTGTATAAATACATCTTCCCCGCTGAGACGCAAAGCGATGGGTCGAGAGACCAGTTGGAGAGGTCAAAGGGTTTCACGAAACCAGCCTCTCCCAATCTGAATCCTCCCCTGATGAACCCGGGCCCCCTGCTAAATCACCAAACGTAGCGAATCATTTGGGGTGACCTATGGCAGAGGTGTTGGTGGGCAAACCCACCTCTCAAATTAAAAATTACGCCACTGATGTTACCTAAAGTATTTTATAGGAGACTCCACTGTTTTTTTAATATTTTTACATTGAATTTACCAATGTTGTTTGACCCCTTTGTATCACAATAATGCCTTAGAAAAATTCGAATGTCTAAAGTTTTGTCTTACCAAAAGCAACCTAATTGACACCTCTAGTGTACTATTCGGTGCAATATACATAAAACAAGCAAGATAATACGCACCAATAAATTGCCCTGGCACATATAATATTATCTCCTTTCCGTAGCATTCCCGTTTCGTGACAAAACGCCATCAGTGTGGACACTTAATGTGCTTTAATTATCCTTTTGTGGGAACCACTAAACGTAAGTGTTAGTCAGATCGGCTATTTCGGGTTTTGTTTGCAGAGGTGGTATTCCGAAATCAGGTCAAACTTAATTGACTTTTCGAAAAGTATCTTTATAAATTTAATTATTTCACTTGACTAAGAAGATTAAAGTTTTGGAACTATAACCATTCGCAAGGATTAGAAATTTCTTTACTTCTTGTGAAAGTGAATACATTTATGAAATCGTGTGAAAAATGACTTGGAATACAGACACATCAGCAGAACAAACAGAAGCAGCTTTCAGCAAACATTGAGTATTCAAAACTTAAAATGTGCACAAAATTAAAACAACACGTACTCAAAATTATATGTACTCGACATTTTGCTAAAAAATAGTTTTGTTAATAAAAAAAACTTCCCAACAGTTAAACTGTTAGAAAGAAAACGACATAATTCAATTCGAAGATTTCTGCGTCTTTTTAGACACGAAGTAATTCAAAATCTTAAAAAATGTTTCTTTGATTAGTTTATCTAGTTTTATTCCGGTAGAACCCCTTTTCTTTAGACCGGCGGTTTTGTGACTCGGAGATAAACGATCGCCTTTCCTTCGTGCCCAGGACAAACTATCTTAGGGGGCAGTGTGGAGATTCTCGATATTTGAGCTGTTTACTGTTTGTTATCACGGAGGAATGTTCTGTTTCCCGAGGAATGCCGACTAAATTCTTGGACCGTTTTTCTACAAGGTTTTACCAATACCTACAGTGGAAGATCCCATATTCTGAATATCTACCGATGTATAATACGCTTCTTTTGAACGCTACACACATACAGCCTTACTAAATAAAACTTCTCAACAGTTAAACGGCGTTTTAGTTGCATGTTGAATAAAGACTGTACAATTTATAAAAATTAATAATAATTTATACAAATAATAAAAATTTAATGATAAAAATAAAAATTATTTATAGAAATTGTAGTAATTAAAAGAAAAAATAATAACATATTGAAAATATTTGGAGCTTTTAAGGCCGCATACTAAAATTCATTCTCTCAAACAATGCGGGTTACAAATATTTTCAGTATTCACAATGCGGGTTACAAAACTTTTCAGTATCACAATGTGGGTTACAAAACTTTTCAGTATTCACAATGCGGGTTACAAAACTTTTCAGTATTCACAATGCGGGTTACAAAACTTCTCAGTATTCACAATGCGGGTTACGAAAAATGTTTGTATTCACATATTTACATTTTTTTCCAAACAGGGATATTCGGAGCTGTCTATGATGTGCACTCAAAAAGAGCTTAATTAAGATAATCGATTGATGTTTCAAGACAAACAAAGCTAAAATTATCAAACTCTTGAAAAGCAATCAAAATCGGATAAGTTTTCTATCAAATACAAGCAATTGACGTTTGAATGATAATAATTGACAACTATCGTAAACTTGTCTAACTGTCGAAGTCATGATCAAGAAAGTTTCACGTGTTTGACCCGATTTCTCTCTCCATTAGTGAAGTTTACTTCAATAACAAATTGATTGCTTTATTGCCAATAACAATGAACTTAACATAAATATATCCCAACATTTACAAATGCGATGAATTGATCAAAGAAAGAATTTTTGATGTTACATTTTTGTCTGCATTACAATTTTTTGAGAAATATTTAAATGGTTCGCCATTGGGTTAGCAAGAAAAAACATTCATTTAATTAACATACTATATTTTTGTCGGCAGTGAAAACATTTCAGGCGTAATACCTAGTTAGATTAGATTAAGTTAGAGGTTGAAATTATTTGCTAATCTATTTAGTTCGTCTTGCTGACGACAAGTTGGTGCTTAAATAATTTTATTTGTGGGTGGAAAACATTAAAAAACTTACAAAAAATTCAATTTTATGCAAAGCATTTAAATGACTGCCACTATTTATTTGATTATCTAGCTCTGCCACGTAAGTTATCGTTAGTTAGAGATAATACTAAAGTACAAATCATGAAGAGATTATGATAAAATATAGTATATAAAATCCTAAATAGATTCCTAATAATACTTCATAATTCATTAACACCTCAAGTTATTTTATAAATATACCCCCAATAATCAAATATATATTTTACCAATTCATTGTGGCATGATTAATCTATAACTATGCGTTAGTATCAAAGCTTTCAAATTCAAATATAATCGAGAAAGTATTATTTTTTTCCACAGCTGTAATATATTCGGATAGTCAACAAGACAATGAAAAATTATAGTCTTTCATGGACCTAACCAAATAAGCACTGGAAGCACTGAGCACGTAATCCCTAGAAGTATGATTTTTAGTTGTATGGGTTCCAATGTGAAGAATAAAAATAATATTCGGTCACTGTGCCTTGATCGGCTGTTTGCTTTGTCACAACACCTCGAGCGATGCATGACCTAGAACCTAGACGAGGACAAGGAGTGCAAGCAAGTGTCGAGCAATAGTTAAACATTAAGCCCCTTCATAACCATTTTCCTGCCGATTTATAAGAAGCTTCTCGTTAACTCTTTAAGTTTTCAAGTTCCAAAAATTTTATTTTTATTGTTTAAGGCGAAGCTTAGTGCTAAATCACTGTTTTGATTAATCTTTATAGCGAATTGGTGTACAATATGAATATCAAAAAATATGCTTTGGATAAATTGAAGGTTTTCATATCGTTTCGCTTGAGTAGAATACAAATAAAAATATAAATGCAATCAACAATAAAAAATATTTTTTTAATAGAAATGTATGAACGCATATAGGAAAAAACTTTTAAAAAATACAGTATTATAGCTAAGATTATCTGTGACAGTTTCACTTGATTAACTTTTTTACTTTCTAATAAAACTATTTACAAAATAAATAACAACCAGTTTTGTGCTTGTAATCGTTTCTAGACTCCATTTGTCAAGCGATTTTAATGCCTATTACCTACAATATAAGGTATACTAAGAATATACACATTTTTGGCTTGTAGCTTCCTCCATATTATATACATTTGTTATGCCAAAACGTTTTTTAATTGTATGATATTCCCTCGATAGAAAAAAATCGCAAAGTAAACTCAGAAAAGTATTTTAAACACATTGTGTTCTGTTATTTCATATGTTATAGACATGGAAAAATTCACAGTGTATCTTTAAATGCAATTAAAATATTTGTCGTAAAATTTTTGTTCTATTTCAAACGAGTCGTGTTTTATTAAAAATTTTCACCATTGAACGCTTACTACAGGCCCTTAAATTAAAATACTCGAAGTATTATTACGGTCAAAATTGATTTCGTTAGCCCTTGTAAAAAATATTTTTTTTGTTGTTAGGAACTGCCCCGAACGCTTTAACATTTGATCGTTTTATCAATTTTGCCAGAAGTAAGGGAAAATTGATCTTACTTCGGCCAGTCGGACATGTTCACTGTTCACGACACTTCCTATCGATTTATCTCGGTGGATCTATACAAATTTGAAAGAAAACACCATTTCACTTTACATACCTTTCGACTCCATTAATGGAGGACTGAACGCAGTTGGCGCTAACAAAAAATTGTCCAAAGAAGCGAAGTTAGCAGTCCACAATGGAGTGCTGGTACCTACCCTGATGTATGGAAGTGAGACATGGAACTGGCAAAGAAAGGATGAAAGTAGATTGAATGCTGTTGAAATGAGATCCCTGAGGCGTATGTGTGGTAAAACCATGTATGATCGTGTGAGGAATGAGGATATCCGCAAAGAGTGCAAGGCTGATGTAAGCGTAATGAGTAAGATCAAGAAAGGGACGCTTAGATGATTTGGGCATGTAGAGCGAATGAGCGAAGAAAGGAGTGTAAGGAGAATATACGATGCAAATGTGAATGGTAGCAGAAGTCGGGGACGTCCGAGGAAGACATGGCACGACCAAGTGAATCAGATACTTGAGTCGGGCCATGTCGAGAGTCAGAACAATAGAAGAGTATGTATGAGACGATGTATGAATGTGAATGAGTGTTACATACCTTATAACCGTGATAGCTATAAGATAGTATACAGGCGAGTTATACATATAACCCTTGCCGCACTAGGCAAGCAGCAGAGCATTGAAACTCCAATCAGGGGGTGGATATAGACAGTCTCCCAATAAAACAAGTCGCTTGATATGAACGTTTATTGTACATATAAAACAGGTTATCAGACAGATCTACAAAAGGTACATAGCTTTTTAAGGCCTGACTGTTACTAGGCAATCTACTGAATCTAAAGGCTCTGATTGACATAGGTACATTATTAGCTCACGTGTAAATTACGGCGGATGCAGTAAACGATGGGCGGTGGCCATAGGCACGGCCTAGGCTGATGCAGGGCGGATGCAGAAGGGCGGCAAACGATGGGCGGTGGCCATAGGCACGGCCTAGGCTGATGCAGAAGGGCGGCAAACGATGGGCGGTGGCCATAGGCACGGCCTAGGCTGATGCAGGGCGGATGCGGCAACGAGGGCTCACCGCGCTGGACGACAAAGGGGCGCCAGGGCGGCGGCTAGGAGACGCAGAGACGATGGAGAAGGGCGGGGGCACTGGTTGGATGGCCAAGGGGCTCCACACAAACAGGCTAGGGCGGCAGACGCCCAGGGCTGAGGCCGGGGTCTACAAGTTCACGGTCTCAGCCTGGGGTGGACGGTAGGTGGAGCAGCCAGCATCAACAGGGGTACGAGGCTGGCGGCGTGGGCAGAGACATGACCCAGCTATACAACGTAGGGTACTGGTGGGCGACATCGGCAGAAGGAGACAGGACACAGCTCTACAATATCAGAGGGCTGTGGTTCTGGGGATCCTCTTGAAGTGGAGAGCTGGAACCAGAGAGGCGGCACACAAGGTGAAACAAATCAGGCCGGTCCATATTATGGCGTAATTTGGCGGTTAATGCTAACCCGGAACTAACACAGCATGTTGAACTCAGCGGGGTCGGCGGTGAACTGGCGCGTGGCTAGCTAGCTGCAAGTACTTGACCTGCGTCGGACGCAATGTGGAAGGGATATCCTTATTTGGTCGTCTTCTTCTATTAGCCATCTGATTGGTTGATAGCCCGCGTGGTCCGTGTCCGGCGAAGATATCTCCGATGTACGTGTATGTATTGGTGAGCTAACATGCCCTCAATGCGTGCTCCGTTTCCGGGGCCACGTGTGGATATACATAACTGTGCAGTTTGTGCAAATCATAACATGAGGCAAGGAGTGTGTGCCAAGACCGAGTTGTTTGGCGGTATATCCTCTCTGCCTACCCCGCAAACGGCGTGATGGTTAGTTAGTTACCTTTCGACTCATGCTACCAATAAATTTGTTCATCTGCTGCAGATGTTTGGGTATCGCTGCCTCGGGGACCATTCATTAGATATTTGATATTCAACACCTCTGCCATAGGTCAGCCCAGGTGTTTCGCTACGTTTGGTGACTTAACAGAGGTGTCCGGGTTCATGGGGTAAGATTCGTTGTAAGGCCGGTTGAGGAAAAAGATTTGAACCGTCCAGCCGGACCCCCTCAACCCAATGTCTTGCACTGCATTGGCAGTAATGGATGCGTACGTCCGTCACTCGTGGAGATACTGACCCGAAGAATCCTGTGCGTAGACCGATGGCCCGGCAAGGCAGGAGTCCTGGGTTCAAGTCCTAGATGTGATCGGATCTTTTTCTGATTTTTCTGTTTCAAATTTTCGTGTAGGAATCACTAATATTGTCTTCAATTATTAAATGGTATAACCTAAAATCTAATACAAAGTCCTGAAAGGGTGTGGAAAAAAATTAGGTTATGTTATTTATAGGCTATTTTTTGCATCACTGACTTTTCAAAACTGTGTTGAATTGCCACTATCCAGTTGCCATGGAACCGTAAAAAAATAGCTTGGTTTTGGCACACCAACACGCCTACCATTTATTTCTATTTCCTTATATCTTCGTTGACTTATACCCGAGGTCTCCCACACACGCTGCTTACTTTAAATGATAATTGGAAATAAAACCAGTAGTGAGATGAAAGATAAATGTATCCAAGTGGGTTTTACGGCTTCATCAATACGGGTAATAAAGGTGTTGTTTATTTTATAAGGGGTCGGCCAGACTACTGAAATAATTTTCCAATCGTTGATTTTAATTTAATAAATTGATTGATTAATCTTCAGTACTGAGACCTGCTGTTGATTTTTATTGTGATTAAATTAAGCACATAAGTAAATAGATTAATTAATTTCTAACCGTTATAATCATAGATAATTGAAACAAGAAAGAATTTGGCCAGTAAATATTATTGGGTAAAAACCGCGGACACGGCGCGTGTCACCAACATCGTTTATCCATTTATGCATCTTAACATCTATGTATTGCGGCGCCCGCCCTTGTTTCATAGCATAATTTTCATAGGTTCTGCCGCTTTGATAGTGCTTGGCGACATGACAGTCTGCACGCTTTCATGCCATATCTCTCATTTTTTCTATAACCCATGATTAAAATAGAGCAGTTAATGATATTTGATTGTTAATCATTTGCAAATATAAAGTTATTACGACCACACGAATTCATTTTTCAAAATATGTGTTCATGTCGAACATTTTAAAGAAAATATAGTACCAAAAACTACGTCGTTTTATTTTTATTTCTAGAAATTAATTCAGAGCTGCTTTACAGATAACAATATTGACTTGATCGTGCCACGTCTTAATCGGACATCCCGATTTCTTCTATCATCCACATCCACGTCATTTTATATTTTCCTCATTCATCTGCTCTGCATGCCCAACCACCTAAGCGTCCCTTTATTAACCTTTATCCATTACGCTTACACTGCCTTGCAAAAATGTACCGGATCTACTCATTGTTTTACAGGGTCGTATATGTTTTTAACACACACTTACCTCAGGGGTCTCATTCATACAGCATTCAGTCTACTTCCAACCTTCTCCTGTCAGTTCTATCTCCCACTGCCCATGAAAAAACACGATTCACTACAAGAAAATGAGATGTTCCTCTGTAGAAGTAAGATTCTCAATGCATTGTACAAGTTTAGGTAGAAATAAATAGGAGCTTATTAATCAATTAATTAAGAAAAATTTACATGAAAGTGTCGCTAACCATTACATAGATATGATAGTTTGATAAATAACTAACATTTTTTTGCGTACCATTTAAGTAATAGATTTTCAAAATTAGTTGACGCGAGTCCGATGTATTTGTGACATATTTTCCAATCCAATTTCCTCTAAATGGGGAATTATTTTAAGATATTTCCCTAAACAAATAATGTTTCATTATCTCACCGTTCTTTGCCAGAGAACATCAATATTTTGAATGCTATACCGTTTTGAAATATTAAGATAAAATGTATAAAAACATATTTATATTTAGAATTTTTTAAATATGTTTCTATATAACACTGATGAAGGTTCAGGGTGAACCAAAACCGCTTGGTTTTATATATTTAAAATATATACAATAAAGTGGTGTTAAAAACAAAGTTATTTTATTATGATTATGTATACCTACAAAGTGTTTGCAATATGTGAAAATTTAAAAAGAGAATATTTAGGTACTCTTTTAGTATTGTTTCCATACAAAAAGTAGTCCATACAAATAGAGAAAATATGTCTTGACATGCTTTTAGCGACAAACTCTAATAGAATTATTAAAAATTTTCATAAAATCAAAAAGTAACAATATTTTTTGTACTAAATTCCAACCCTGAAATCTTTTCTAAGATGTTAAGTGACTTCTCAGAAAAATGTATTCAATTTGGTAGGAATGAGAATTTGATTTAGTGTCGTAGGCATCGAGAAGATCGAAGGCACTCGTAACTGGTTTTTATTTACAGAGGGACTTCATTAAAATAATCAAAACAGAATAGATTCAGTAACGACTTCATTAGATCGTTCTTTGCCAGGGAGTTTTATCAAAGATGACATCTTTATTAATCAAAGAGACTTAAATCGAAATTGTTATTATTTTTGGTGACGGTGTTCTTTGGGCGAAAGATCACAGGTATCCTTGATTAAGGTGAAGCACTACGTAGTAATAATGTAAAATCATGAGTTTTTAGTTTGAAAATATTATCGCTTAGAAATATTTTTTTCTTAAATAAATCAAAACAGGCGGCTGATGTTAAGCGGGAATTCAAACCTTATCGCCATCTACATCAGGAGTGTTATTGTTAGCGGCCCGATTCCAAATTTTACACGACGTGGTGCATCGCCTTAATTTAAGTGTTAAGTTATAAACTATTTAACTTAAGGCATAATAATGAATTAATAATTATTTATTTTTGCCCTTTTTGGCTTTTAATTGAAATTAATGTAAGTAATGTCAATCACGATCAATTTGTTGTACATCATTAGGGTTTGTAAATCCCGCGAGATTGCGGGATAAAACTTAGACATTACGTGGGGTATTTGCTGGAAATTTATTAAGGGGTATTAAATTGAAATAATATCAACATTAAATGATTTATTTTAATATTTGGTATCTTTCATTTTTGGTAATTAATTAATTATCAAAAAAATATTAAAATGATGACATACTAACTATTTAAGAAGACTTTGATAAAAAAGAGGATTGTAAAATAACTTAGACCATACTCCAGTCACCCATTCCCGAAAGGACATTGGTACACAAAAGCCCATGAGCGAAAAACATTCTTCTGCTTCTACACGTTGGTGATGTCCTCAAGAAGGTGTATGCTAACTGAAGGTATCTCTCCGTTCTCTAAAATTGACATATTATCTTTCTTCAAAACCGGTTTCAGGTCTTGAGGTTTCTGAGTTTGAGATGCGGATAAATCCTCTCTTCCTAACATCAAGTTCAGTTCCTCTTTCACTGTCAAAAAATTACCACTGCTTGTTTTCATTAGTATCATGTTTTTCGTGTAAATTTAGAATTTTTCAATATCGCAATCCCGCAAATCCCACACATGATAATTCCACAAATCTGCCGGACAAAATATAGCTGAAATCCCGCGGGATTGCGGGATGCGGGATTGCAAACCCTATACATACTGTGCATAGTATCAATGGTAAAGCAAGTATTAATTTGCATGAGAAGTAATTTAACAAAGCATGAATTAAATTTGTATGAAATAATAAAGAAAATACACTTCTCTAAAATATGTAATGTTACTAGGAAATCAAATTAAACACATAACCAGAGTAAAAACATAGACTGACTGATACAGACCAAATATTCAACAGCTGTGACGTACTAGATATACGCCAATTATACGTTAAAACACTATTAAACTACATTTGTGATAAAAAAAAATAAAATTCAACATACACAAAATAACACTAATAGACCAGTTAGACTAGCGTACAAAGAAAACATAAAAACTCCGACAGTAAATTCAAGCTTTGGACAAAGACACTACCAATATCATGCTATAAAAGCTTTCAACAGTGTAAACTTTGAAATTAAAATTGAGGAAAATAAAAATAAATTCACACACAAAATTACAAAATGGATTAAAGAACAAAAAGACAATATTACCAAAATGTCATAGCATAAAATAAAAACAAAACCTACACGTAACACACAAAACCAATATAAACACACATCACTCACAAACACACAAGATTATTTTCAATGTATTATTTTTTAATTTTAAATATATTATTATGTATTTTTAATTTTAAATGTATTATTTTCTCTTTAAATGTATTATGTAGATTATATTTTCATATTATAAAATGAAGGCCTCAGCACGGGCACCAAATAAAAAAAAATAATAATAATAAATAATAATACTGTAGGTTATCGCTGTATAGTTTGTACTAGCTAAAGTTTTATCCATTTTCTCGCAGGAAGACGACATACCACATAAATTGATCTTGGAACAAACTCATTATTTTATCATCGCATGTATGCTTTTGACTCGAAAATTAAATACTTGGACAGTAACGCGTCTTCCCAGGGCGTCCCTGTAATCTTATTCCGTGCACTTTAGCATCATATATTCTCCTGATACTCCTTTCTCAACCTACATCGGAATTGTATTATTTTACAAACTCCTCAATCATAGTTCGATGTTGCTTGATTTTATCTTTAGGTTCATGTGAGTAGATACCCACAAGAATTCCAACTACTTGCAACGGTCTGGAGTCAGTGAGACTATAGCATCCCCACTTGAGGTATGTTGTGAGCCTGAAGGAAGTGTGGAGCGGAAGGAGATGTAGAAGAGGAAAGTGGGAAAGTACCTGGTTATTCATATCAATTCATTAGCCATTTCAAACAACGCGTTTCGATTCTGAAGGACCAAGAATCTACCACTCTGGAACCCACTAATCACTACATGTAATCACTCAACTACAAAAGCCGCCACTACACATACCGATGCTACTAATACATTTTATTCCATAACCTACAAAAAACATTACGTCATTCGTCATGCAAAACTGCGAATGTGTCATGCAACAAAATTTTTAGGAGACGGTATTGGCCTAAGAAGCGATGATAAATATTGTAAAAATGAAGATTGTGACAGAATTATTTTGATGAACACACTCGGAGAAACTGATCACGAATCGAATGACATTAATTATCACTTTTGTAAAAAGTGTCACATTCGGGATATTGACGAAAATGTATTGTTATATTAATGAAATTGTTGATGATTACTGTAAAAATAGAGATTTAGTTTCATAATAAACGCGCACAGTAATAATTGATCGAGTAAAAAGGTACACTTGCTTGTATACTATATTAACTATACTAACTATACAGTTCTTCTATCTATCTCTATACTGACGGATAACCTACTGCCTACTAGATACTGCCTACTACCAAGTGCCCACTGCCTACTACCAAGTGCCCACTGCCCACTGCCCACTGCCCACTGCCCACTGCCCACTGCCCACTGCCCACTGCCCACTGCCCACTGCCCACTGCCCACTGCCCACTGCCCACTGCCCACTGCCCACTGCCCACTGCCCACTGCCCACTGCCCACTGCCCACTGCCATCTGCCCACTGCCCACTGCCCACTACCCACTGCCCACTGCCCACTGCCCACTGCTCACTGCCCACTGCCCTCTGCCAACTCCCCACTGCCCACTGCCCACTGCCCACTACCCACTGCCAACTGCCTACTGCCCACTGCCCACTGCCCACTGCCCACTGCCCACTGCCCACTGCCCACTGCCCACTGCCCACTGCCCACTGCCCACTGCCCACTGCCCACTGCCCACTGCCCACTGCCAACTGCCCACTGCCCACTGCCCACTGCCCACTGCCAACTGCACACTGTCTACTGCCTACTTTTACGTACCTACCTACCTACCTACCTACCTGAACATAATTATTTTGTTTTTAACTACACGGTTGTATATTTTAATAACCGCTCTTTAGACAAAACCTTAAAATATTTACACGGTTTATCTCTGAACGGTAATGCCCGAATTGCGTGGACCGCAATGACGTAGTAAAATAAGATGGCCTTTATAATTCATTAGTGGAGACCGGGGAAGGAAAGGCTGGAATGCTCACTACCACTGCTAGCAGTTATAGCATCAGACGTTAGGGGAACGTTGAGCAGACAGCATTTTAACTAAATTACCCCGGCAGAATTGCTAATTGCTACATTCAGCGAGCTATTGCTACGTCCATCTCCTTTAATCAAAATTTGTCAAAAAAATAATTCTCTCTTTCTGTTCTAAGAAGAGAGTACCTAGATATTTTTACTTGGTTATTATTATTTATGATTCAGTATTATGAAAGGGGCCGTTGGTGTGGATCCAATTAATTGCTTCTGTGATCATCCAGGAATAGAATGTCGTTAATTATGAGAAGAATTGTATAACCATTTTCGTCGTTTCAAAATATCTTTTTCGGTTTTGCTGTAATGCTCTTCTTAAATCAATAAAACAGGTCTTATTCCAAATCAGATATCAGTAATGAAAATTTTATTGGAAACCGTATTCATTTAGCTCATTGTTTATCATTTCTGTACTAATATGAAATAATTTTTTTCACGAATAATTTGAGATTATGTCTTGTCTTGTTTTTAGGTGATTAAGGCGATGCACTACGTCGTGTAATATTTTAAATCAAGCCGCTATCAATAACACACCTTACGTAGATGGCGATAAGGTTTAAATTCCCGCTTAACACCATCCGCCTGTTTTGATTTATGTAAGAAAAAAACATGGCCAAAAAGTGTTTTTTTACTTTATTTTGTGGATGTTCAGGCATAATTTTTTTTTTTTTCAATCATTTTATAAATAACTTAATTTTCCACATTATACAATAAAATCATAACAGAAAATGGGTTCGTAAGTAGGAGATTTTAAACTTTAAAGCAGTTTTCATAGGCCTTATACATTATTTTTTTCTGGGCTTATAAAAAGATTTATCTAAAAAATACTCGATTATTTCAAAGGCCAAGATGGATTCTACTCGCAGTATTTAATTTAAGCATCTGAAACATTTTTAGGCGAACAAATTTTCAAACCAAAAACACATGATTTTGCATTACTACGTAGTGCATCGCCTTAAATGGAAACTGTTCAATATTAAAATTACAGTGTTAAAATTTGATCACACAAGCTAGAGAACTTTTAGTCGGACATGAACGGAGTATAATGATTATTGATATAGTTATACGACTGGCTATTTGCAGCTCCTACAAACTCCATTTTAATCTCTTTAGACTGAATGCAGTTTAATGCAGCTGAGGCATGTGTATGGAGGTATGTAAAATCACATAGAACCAAATTTCTGGCCCGGAAATAATGCAAGGCAAACGTTATTGAATGAGATTCGGTGACTGTCAGAGATATATGTTTTCGGCAGCATAAGAAAAAGTATCTCTCAGGGCGGAAGATACTAAGTATCGCCCTAGTGTAAGACCATCATACATAATTGAAAAGGCTTTAGCCATGTTTGGTGACCAGATCTGAATACCTCAAATGGGGATACCGTAGTCTTACTGTCTCCAGAAGTTGGGAGCAGTTGAAACTCTTGTGCAACCAAACAGAAATGATTATTGTTCGCTACGTTTGGTGAATTAACCTGGGTTCACGGGGTGAGGATTATACAGGTTTTCCAATAAGAGGTGTTATTTTGATATTCAAAGAAAAATGCCATTTTTTAATATAAATCGAATGTTTATTTCATTATAAAGAGAAGGTATGCCGTTAATAGTGAAAAATAACATCAGTCAAATGACCACCACGACCACGCCTACAGGACCATATCCTTTTCATGAAATTTTCCATAACCAAATCGCAAAGTGGCTGCCTTATGTCCTCGATAGTCTCACGAATTCCATTTTTGAGGTCTTGAATCGACGCTGAGCTGTTGATGTAGACCTTCTCTTTCACGTGGTCCCAAAGGAAGAACTCGCAAGCTCTTAAATCACAAAATCTCGGTGGCCAATTGTGATCACCTCTTCGAGAGATAACACGGTCCGGAAACTTTTCCCGTAAAAGATCAATGGTTTCGTTGCTTGTGTGGTACGTAGCGCCGTCTTGTTGAAAGTAAACGTTGTCCAGATCAATACCATCCAATTCCGGCCATAAAAAATCATTAATTCCTTAATTAATATTCAAAATAACACCTCTTATTGGAAAACCCTGTACAAGTCTTGGCGATAAATGCGTCTGTCCACCTATACTGTGGCGGGCTGGATTTGGAGAGACTGGTTGAGGAAGACCTTTTTTACCTCTCCAGAAGGACTCTCTCGACTTATCGTCTTACACCGCAGTGGGAGAGATTAATTCATTCATCCATCATTCCTGGACACACTGAGCCCCAGATTCCTACTCACCCCTCATACCTTATTTCTTCTCGGATCTTCTTCTCCTTCCTTTCCTTAAAAAAATACCCCTACACAGCATCCCTAAAGATGAAATAGGCTCTGAGGGAAATTATTTTTCTCTGGCTTCCAGTGTGGACCTAATCTAAATATAAATTAATTAAAGAACAAAAAAGACAATATTACCAAAATATCATAGCATAAAATAAAAATAAAACCTACACGTAACACACAAAACCAATATAAACACACATCACTCACAAACACACAAGATTATATATTAAATGTATTATTTTATCTTATATTGTAGATTGTATTTAGATTATATTTTCATATTATAAAATGAAGGCCTCAGCACGGGTAAGCCACCCAGTGAAGCCAACATTACTGAAAAACTTTGAAATGAAAAAAAAAATATTGTACCAAATAAAAAAAAAAACAAAACAAAAACACCCGATAAAGATAATAGCCTATATTTTTTAATGATAAACTAATGTTTATAAGACAAGGTTTTTTATGCATAGCACAAAGGATAACAAATTATTATAAGCAATAATAATTAGTCCCTTGAAATATCCATAAAAATTGAAAATATCTCCCGAGTAAAAATAAATGCCGCCGACGGGAATTGAACCCGCGCCTTCTTGTGCTATGCATAAAAAACCTTGTCTTATAAACATTATTTATCATTAAAAAATATAACAATATTTGATAAGTCAAAATATTTCACCAACAAATGTAGATATAATATGTCTCGACGCCATCTCATGAAATGGGAAATTTAGCACTAACAAAGCCTTTTCCAAAGGGCCCACTATTCGAATTTCATCCAATTTCCGACATATTTTCCTTAAAAGTTTGAAGTTTTTAAGCTCTTAAAAAAATATATGTTATTCTTTAAGATAGTATCTATTTGTTCCAAAAGCCGAAACGGTAATTATTTGAAATTCCCTCGATAGAAATAAATCGCAAAGTATGCTCCGAAAAATATTATTAACACGTTTATTTCTGTTATTTTACAAGTTATGTGTATGAAAAAAATCACAATGCTTCTTTTAATGCTACTCAATAGACCCCAAAAGTGATTTTTGCTATTTTTGAAATACGCCGTGATTTATTAAACATTTTCACAACAGTCGCTTACGTCTTATGATTCTAAGCATGATTATTGCAGCCCCTCTCACTTCCTCACGCGCGTACGCTATCTGCCTTTCAGTCACTGCTTAGAGAGCTTCGCGGACGATCGTGTTGTTCTCCGTTTCGTGATTTCTACTAAATAATATTTATCGTAAATAATAATATTGTATTCCGAAAATGGAAAATAAACGAAAAAGTGCTCGTATTTCTAAGAAAAGACTATTTCGTTCAAAACAAAAACGCATGGTGGACATTGTAAGGTAAGAAGAAAAATATAAATTTTGATTTGATGAATATATTATTATTTACTATTACGTAGGTAATATTTATTATAAAAATAAATTATTTATATATTGTGTAACAAAGGTGAGAGGTATTGTTTTATTTTTCAGAATGCGTACTTTGGGAGATAAATCTATTGCCTATTTATAGATAATTTTAAGCGTATATCAGTTCATAAATATTGTTTTTTCAAAGATGGGAAATAAGCGAAAGACATCTCGTATTCCAAAGAAAACAATATATCTCCAAAGATATACAAAAAAGCTTATATTTATTATAAACATTTGTAATTCATATTTTTATTTATGTATTGTGTAGTAAAAAGTTATAAAAAATATTATTTTATTTTTTTCAGAATACGATAAACGATAATTTATTATAAAAATTAATTATTATTTTTATTTATGTATTGTGTAGTAAAAAGTTATAAAAATTATTATTTTATTTTTTTCAGAATACGTACTTTGGGAAATAAAACTAATTCCAAAACATTAGAAATTACAGGGCAAGTTCTTATTAATTCACAATGCAACGATGTCCGAAATATAATATAATATGTAATAATAATATACGGGCCATCTGTTTCAAATAACAATACTCGAACGTGGAATTCAGAATAATAATGAACATGCGAGCGAAAGAAGCTATTTAAAGTTCTGAAACGGTGGGGAATATAATTTAATAAAATAAAATACTTTTTTGTTTTAAAACCACGATATTTATTAATTTAAGAACCGACCGGTTTCGCTTTACTTAAGCATCATCAGGGTACAAATTAATACTAAACAAGAAGTACATAATGTGTGCATATATATAACAAAATATAGAGGGAGACAACATGATACAAATATAAGCAACACAAAGACGGTCATAAAATACATTAACATAAGTGCACAAGTAATGGAAAACCCGCTAGATAATTATGTAGACTAATGGGTTATACGAATAAATCGGGAGAAACAAAACATCAATAAAACCTCAATAATAACGGTTTTTCCGAATTCGCAAATCAATTGATCGATAGCTTGCCTTCCTGAATAAATCTAATTTTATTTAATCATTTACGGCCAAGATATTTTTGACAATGGTGTGTTTTTATCTTTCTGTATTCCAATCATTTAGCTTTGCTTCTAGGGTTGTGCCCCAGTATTGCTTTTTGGAGACTGTAAACGGATCTCTCGGCATTTAATGAAACTGCAGCAGAACAAAGGCTGTTGCTATATTGACGTTCATGGTATGTTTTGCTCAGATTGACGATAAGGTTTTCAGATCTGCATTTCGCTCGAAGCATGTTTAGGGTAATAAGTTTATAGTTTAGGGTTCTTTCACCGTATTTATGGGAACATTTCAGAACCACCAATCTTTCATTTTGAGTGAATCTTGTGTTTGTGATTAAATTATATTTGACAATTTAAACAAATAATATTTAGAGAAGTTAAAAATAAAATTGAAAGTTCACTGAAAGCTTAAACTATTAAAAGTAGTAATTTCATAAAAATGTAAATAAATATAGCCCCTTTCACATTTTAGAATGTAATTTTATGTTGCTTACATGTTTTATTACTCTTTATAATTATTGAATTGTTTAAATGAATAAATAAATAATTACAAAAAAGTCTTCTGATTTGTAAGTCCTCAGGAAGCACTAAGGATCTTTCTATCTATCTTTATAATATAATAAATTTGATGAGCATAAAAATGTAAACGTGTATATAATTTATATAAATGTACAAAAGTAGATATTACACGTGTATAAATATTATATTGCGCATATTATACAAGATGTCGGGGGTAAAGTGCACAAACTTCGGGAGGTGATTCTAATTGATAGTACAAGTAAAAAAGAAGAAAAAACTTTTTTTGGAATTCCAACGTTTTAAGATAGTTTTCGAGTAAAAAAGTTTAATTTTTTGTATAGAAAAAAAAACAATTTCTTCTACGGAAAATAATTTTTTTTTTTTACTTCTTCTAGCATTTAGAATAACCTCCTGAAGTTTGAGCACTTTACCCCCGGACACCCTATAAAGATAACCATATAAGAAAAACCTTATTGATGTAAAAATATATTTATTGATTTGTAGTTATCGTGGTGTATAAATGAAAAGATCTCTCACTCAGGTATAACGTTTATTGATAGATTGTCAGCTGATTTTACAATCACAATATTTCACGTTGGTTACGTACAAAGGAATGCGCGCGAAACTAAATCGTAGTAAATCGTAGATAGGTGCAGCCTAGACGTAGCGTACAACGATAGTAATTACTGAACACTGATAATATGCTCGCTGCGTCGGGCCTATTTATACTAGACGGCCGACGGTAGCAGTGGGTAGATAGATGGCAACTAAATCGAAGACACTCGCACAGACTGTACGTTTCAGGAACCTTCGATAGTGCGGCGATTATGCATAGGCCGTAGACTCGAACCTTCCGGCGAGTTCTCGTAATGTGTAAGACGGCCCGTGACGTTTTGTCACCTGGTAGACAGGTAGGTACCGTAGTACGTAAATTACTTTGTTTACGATTTAACGATGCAAGTATCAAGTACGTACCTAAGTAGCAAGTAGCAGTTTATTATTAATTATTTAATCTGGATAATTCGACGCCACAGACACCCCCTTCCCAGCAGCTTTGCTGAGGGCTGCGATAGAAGAAATAGCTCGGAAACAAACGTCTTTTAAATTGTGACACTTCAAAAAAAAAAAAAAAATTGTAAAACTCATGTACACAACACGGGCTGATGATACATTCAAATAACAATGGTGGCACTATTATCCGCGCTTGTGCGGAGATGGACGGATGCATGATGCTCCGTGGTGCCTTAACTGATCACTACAGCACTCCTCGTCATCAAAAAGCGTAGGATAGCGTTTCGGGTTGAACATGCCTTTAGGCGTTAAAGTAGTCCGGGAAACGAACACGCCTACCGGAATGTGTGGTCGTATGAGTGCGATCCGGGTTGGTAGCGGGCAAAGGAAGGGTTGAACTTATTCCTTGCGTAGTTTCCTTCGTTTCCTGGGCAATGTACGCAGGTTTGAGGCGGTCTATAGTCACCGTTACCTCTTTGCCTCTGTTTAAAATGGTGAACGTTCTTTCGTTCCGGCGTACCACTTGGTGAGGGCCAGTGTAGGGTTGCTGAAGCGGGCTTTTTACGGTGTCGTCCCTTAGAAACACATGGGTAGCTGCGGGAAGGTCTTTAAAAATGAAGCATTTTCTTCCGCCATGTCGGGAACCTTCAACCGGTCTTAGGGTGTTAAAATATTGCCTCAGCTCTTTGAGGAAATCGCTGGTGCTGACGTCGTTTGCTGGCCGAGCAACGAGGAATTCTCCAGGTAGGCGGAGTGGCTCTCCGTACACCAGTTCGGCCGAAGTGGCAGCGAGGTCATCCCTCCAAGCTGCCCTGATTCCCATTAAAACTGTGGGAAGCGCCTCAGTCCAGCGGTCATTTTGATGGCATTTAATCGCTGCCTTAAGCTGGCGGTGTAGCCTCTCAACCATGCCGTTAGCCGCAGGGTGGTAAGCCGTGGTACGTATTTGAGTCGTACCTGCCAGGCAGTTTAACTCCCTGAACAGCCTTGACTCAAACTGTCTTCCTTGATCAGTTGTGATTCGGAGCGGAGTACCGAACCTGGTAATCCACCCCTGGTAGAAAGCGCGCGCTACAGTTGCTGCTTCCTGGTCCCTAATCGGGAAAGCCTCTGGCCATCTTGTAAACCTGTCTACGCAGGTGAGGCAGTATCGGCATCCTTCAGATGAGGGCATGATGATGATATCAATGTGCACATGCTCGAATCTGGCCGATGGTCTGGGAAAAGTTCCTAAGGGTGCTGACACGTGACGTGACACCTTACTGCGTTGGCACTGTAGGCAGTTGCGTGCGAATTTACCCGCGTCCGCCTTGATGGCCGGCCAGACATAACGTTCAGTTATGAGCTTAACCGTTGTTTTGACGCCTGGGTGAGCCAGCTGATGGACTGCATTAAATGCTGCAAGCCGAAACTTTTTGGTGACGAAAGGTCTCGCTGTATTTGTAGACATATCGCAGTACAAGTCCGTGTTGATGCCGGGAATGCGCACTTTCTTAAGTTGTAGGCTAGAACTTCCCTTTAAGCATTGCTCTAGTTCCGTGTCGTTCACCTGATCAGCTGCCAGTGCTGCATAGTCCAGGGGAGCGTCGACTGACTCGACCCTGGAGAGGGCATCTGCGACGATATTATCCTTGCCCGCTACGTGGCGGATATCCGTGGTGAACTGGCTAATGAAGTCAAGGTGTCGGAACTGCCTTGGGGAGCATTTATCAGCCTTCTGGTGAAAGGCGAAAGTGATGGGTTTGTGATCCGTAAATATGGTGAACGTCCTGCCCTCTACCATGTGTCTGAAGTGTTTCACAGCGAGGTAGATGGCCAGGAGTTCTCTGTCATAAGCGCCGTATTTTCTTTCAGCCGCGCTAAATTTCTTTGAAAAGAAACCCAGCGGTTCCCAGTGACCTGCGATGAGCTGCTGGAGTGCGGCGCCAGCTGTGGTGTCAGAAGCGTCGCTGACTATGGATAGTGGGGCTTCACACTTTGGGTGAGCTAGCAAGGTCGCCTGAGCAAGGGCTTCCTTGCACTTGTCAAAGGCTTCCAAGGTCACTGCTGTCCAGGAAATGGGCTGCTTGCCTTTCTGTTTTCCAGTGAGGAAATCATTGAGCGGTGCTTGCGTCTCTGCTGCATTAGGGAGAAACCTCCTATAAAAGTTGAGAGCTCCCAGAAAGCGTCGTAAATCCTTCACCGTTTCAGGCCGACTGTAATTTTTTATTGCGTCGACTTTCTCTGGCAGGGGTGTAGTGCCTTCACCAGACACCAGGTACCCCAAGAATTTTACTTCGGGCAATCCAAAATGGCATTTGCTGGCGTTGACGACCACCCCGTATTCCTGCAGGCGCTGGAACAAGGTCTTGAGGTGGTTCATGTGTTCCTCCTCTGATGATGAGGCAATGAGGATGTCGTCGATGTATGCGTAACAAAAGTCCAATCCTCTGGTGACCTCATCGATAAAACGTTGAAATGTCTGGGCTGCGTTACGGAGGCCGAAGGACATCACTGGAAATTCGAAGAGTCCAAACGGCGTGGATATTGCCGTCTTCGGGATGTCTTCAGGAGCTACAGGAATCTGGTTGTAAGCTCGTACCAGGTCTATTGTGGAGAATATCTTGGTATCCCTCAGTGACTGGGCGAAATCTTGGATGTGTCGGACTGGGTACCGGTCAGGTATAGTTCTGGCGTTCAATCCGCGGTAATCACCGCATGGTCGCCATTGGTCGTCCTTCTTAGGGACCATGTGAAGTGGGGATGCCCAACAGCTCTCAGAAGGCCGGGCAATTCCTAATCGGACCATGGTCTCAAACTCCTTCTTGGCCCGTTTGAGCTTGTCAGGGGCGAGGCGGCGAGGACGTTCTGCGACTGGAGGACCTGGAGTAGTCCTAATGTGGTGAAGGGTAGTATGGCGAACTTCCTTCATGGCGCCGTCAGGGCGCGTAAGGTCCGGATACTGTTGTAAAAGTTTGTGGTAGGGGGATGTCCCTGTGACAGTCTTAATGGAAGCGGTCATGTTGTTACTGCGCCTGCCTGTAGTTGTCAGGTTCGTCACCTGATCCAGCAATCGTCTGTTGTGGACATCAACTAGGAGCTCGAATCGTGCTAGAAAATCCGCTCCTATGATGGGCCTGGAGACGTCAGCAATGACGAAACTCCAAGTAAAATCACGACGTAGGCCTAGGTCCAGGATGAGCGTCAGGCTTCCATACGTCGCGATGGTGCTTCCATTTGCGGCCGCCAATTCGTAGGACTGCTTGGCCGGACGGCCTTGGACTAGGCGTCGTGGGTAAACGCAGAGATCCGCGCCGGTGTCCACGAGAAACTGGATGCGAGTTGCCCGGTCAGTTACGAAGAGGCGACTTAATTGCGCCGGGCTGCTGGTGCTGGTCGCCATCAGTGTGAGCCCATGGCGTTTCCCTCAAAATTGCAGGGTTTTATGCAGGAGTACGCTTTGGTACCGAACTTCCAGTGGTACCAGCATTTGCCTTCTACATGACGACCCCTGGAACGACTGCGCGAACGATGTTGCCGCCAACGAGGACTGGTACTCCTGGATGGGCGTTCCTGAGAGCGCAGCGTCGAAATTTCCCGTCGTAGGGTGGCTATTTCGTCATGGAGCGGCAGCATCATCTTCTGCATCCTATCTATCAGGCAGTCTTCGTCAGGAGCCCGGGGAGAGACTTCACTGACCCCCGGCCTGCCAGCATAGTCGTCTATGGCGTCCGCGAGATCCGCCATCTTGTCCAGCGGGGTGCCTTGTTGTGTCGCCAGAACCACTTGCATACTTCGCGGAAGTCTGCCCATCCAAAGTGTCTTCAGCACCTCATCAGGCACTGCGCTGCCCGCAAGGGTGCGTAGATGACGAAGAAACTGTGAAGGTTTTCGGTCACCCCTCTCCTCATGCTCCAGGAGTCTCCTTGTCTTCTGCTCCTGGGTAGAGCTCAAACGCTTCGTGAGTTCCCTCTTGAGCAGGGTGTACGCTCCGACTTCAGGGGGGTTGACAATAATGTCCCGGACCTCTTGGGCGTACGTGGGATCTAGGGCCCCAAGGATGAAACCGAACTTCGTCGACTCCACCGTCACTGCTGCAGCTTCAAAACTCCTTTCAACCATAGCAAACCACAGCTCTGGATCGTTAGGACAGAACGGGGGAATCCTCACAGCTACGCGGTTGACTTCCGGCGGCGAAACTGACTTCGTCGAGTCGGTCGGGAGAGACATTTTAAAAAAAAAAAAAAAATAAACGTAGCACACGATAACACTTACAAATTAACTCACGTCGTAGGTCACCACTGTAGTTATCGTGGTGTATAAATGAAAAGATCTCTCACTCAGGTATAACGTTTATTGATAGATTGTCAGCTGATTTTACAATCACAATATTTCACGTTGGTTACGTACAAAGGAATGCGCGCGAAACTAAATCGTAGTAAATCGTAGATAGGTGCAGCCTAGACGTAGCGTACAACGATAGTAATTACTGAACACTGATAATATGCTCGCTGCGTCGGGCCTATTTATACTAGACGGCCGACGGTAGCAGTGGGTAGATAGATGGCAACTAAATCGAAGACACTCGCACAGACTGTACGTTTCAGGAACCTTCGATAGTGCGGCGATTATGCATAGGCCGTAGACTCGAACCTTCCGGCGAGTTCTCGTAATGTGTAAGACGGCCCGTGACGTTTTGTCACCTGGTAGACAGGTAGGTACCGTAGTACGTAAATTACTTTGTTTACGATTTAACGATGCAAGTATCAAGTACGTACCTAAGTAGCAAGTAGCAGTTTATTATTAATTATTTAATCTGGATAATTCGACGCCACAGATTTTATAAAAGTTAAAAATTACTTTTATAAAAGTGATAATAGTATTTTAGTAAAGTAAAGTAATTTGTATACCTATACAAATAACTTTCGTAAATGTTTTTTGTAAAATTTAAAAAAAAAAATAATTAATTAAATCCGTAATAAAACCCATATTTTGAGAACCATCTTCATTTCGACTTCGTTCCTTAGAGTAATAATAACTAGAGACCGCACTAATATTTGTACAAATCGTTGACATACTCGCAAAATAAAGCTCTCCCTTTCAGCTCGGTTCCATTAACGTACCAAAAACAGAGACAAACAATTTCTGTTAAAAACATACTGTGTAAACGGGAAGCGACTTTTTGGAGCGGGCGAAGTTCACGCCAGTGTGATTTGCTCGGTGCTAACTAAAAATGGGTCTGTTTTTCTAAAATTGCAATAGATGTCGGTAATTTAATTTCGTTATTTAAAATATTAAATAATCCCCAAAATTATTCCTAATACGAATTCAGACACCTCTGTCGGATTCTTTTAACACTAAATATTGTTTATTTTGTGAGTGTTGCCCAAATCTAAATTCTTTACGCGGAAAGCGGGCCCTTAACAGGTGAAAAAAATATAATATGCAGTAATTTTTGGTTGAAGTACTAGTACATATTGAATTATTTGGCCGACGTAGCTCAGTGGTCTCAGAGCACCTGACCAGACATCAGAAGGCGCGGGTTCGATTCCAATTTTCAATTCGTACGGATAGTTTAAGCGACTTGCTTATAATAATTTGTTAAGATAATAGCTCATTTGAGTTGTCATTTACAAATAAAAACTTGATGGAGAATTCGAGAATGTCCATGAACAAACTTCTTTACGATCATGTGAAGAAAATATTAGAGGTGATGTGTATGAATTACATATAAGTTTTACGTTAGGTTATGTTCTATACACTCTACTTATTATTTTTTACTAACTATTTTTTTTTTTTTTAATTTAATTAAAATCAAATTTAATAATATAGTTATTAAGTTCTGCAAGTATTTTTTGGTTTTTGTTATTGTTACAGCTGTTTTGGCTTTCAAGGCCCCTTTCAAACTGTGGTTTAGCCACGTTTAGACGACTTATTAATATGATTCTATTTTACCCCCTCCCAAATTTAAAATGATTTAATACCGGTTAAACCAATTTACTGATAAAAATAATTATGACAATAGATTTCATATTCTGTGGGGGTATTTTGAAAGCCGAAACAGCTGTAACAATAACAAAAACCAAAAAATACTTGCAGAACTTAATAATTATATTATTAAATTAGATTTTAATTATTTTTTTTTAAAATTAAATGGAGTTCTACGAACTGAACACAAAAACAATAAATAAATATATACTCTTTCTATTTGATTAAAGGTAAGACATGATGCTTGGTAAGTATTGTAGAACCAATTTAATTCCCACTTCTCCGTTAACGCAATGACTTTGTATGTGCATACTGTGCATGTTTATATTCGATTCCGCTGTACCCGAGATCATTAGCGTCACTCACCCCGACCAACCGTGAATAATTCGTAATCACGAATGTATTCCTCTTATTTCGTCTCCCGTGGGGCGATTAAGCACCGGGATCTGTCTCTTCTCATACCACTTCATCAAAATAAAATAATGACGCTGTTGTCCATTGGACTGGAAGCTCTGATTATAATACTATCTCAATCATGCATTCGCATAATAATAATATACATATATATGGCAGCAGAAGTCGGGGACGCCTGAGGAAGACATGGCACGATGAAGTGAATCAGATACTTGAGTCGGGCCATGTCAAAAGTCAGAATAATAGAAGAGTATGTATGAGACGATGTATGAATGTGAATTTGAAGACCGAGTTGTTTGGAGGTCCGTCCTCTCTGCCTACCCCTGTGGAGAAACGGCGTGATGGTTGGTTAGTTAGTAGTGTATTGCTTTGAGCTATTTTTTTTTCAAAAGTGGCATCATAAGAAACGGGATATAATCGCGTGATTTCGTATAAATAATACTTCGTGGTAAAAGTGTAAAATTCAGCATAACATGCCTACAGGAACCAATATATGGGAGGACAAATAAATTTACAAGGAAATTAACATTGGCACTTGCTATAATCCTTGAAGATTTCTGGTCGCACATAGGAAACGATTCCACTCCTGCTTTCAGTAATTTAGTTTCTTTTTTGCGTATTTAGGACGTATTTAGGTCATTGGCAAAGTGGAAGCCAGCAGAAACTGAGGAAGATCACCGATACGTTGAAGTGACCATATTTCACAGGCATCCAGAAGGTCATAAGTGTCTTTGGCTCTTCAACCGCAAGGAGAAGAGGAGCCTTGTATTACGGAAATAGGAATAGAGGTCATGATTTTCATCAATGTTGAAACGACTCAAGAAGATTATATCCGTATTACATCGTCTTTTGAGCTTATTACAATGAAGCATCGATGGAGCCTCTTTGGTCGTCGGCTATCTACCATTTTTAGCTTCATGTTCTGTCTGGAGAAGGTTTTCAGTTTTATGAATCCGATTTTTAACATGGTCTTTAACAATTGGTGTAGCTACTACACCATTTCCTTGTTTTGGCCCAAAGATTCTTTAACCTACCCTTCGAAAATATCCAATGCTCATCCACTATTTTTCTTAAGTGCCCTTCACTTTTCGCTTCAGGCTATTAACTCATCTGTTGGGTGGTTGTATCGATATAAAAAAAATCACATTATGTAATAACATTTTTTTCTCAATTACTCTGAAAACTGTTGCTTTTAAATATCTTAGTAAGATATAAAATAATAGCTAATGCAGTTAGGAGACAAGTTTCTTCTCGACACGATAAAATATCGTTGAGGGACTTTGCCACACTTCTTGTGAAGTATTTTAAAAGTTCTAAAGCTATGTCCGCCTGCTCACTGTCGAACTTATGTTTTCCTGGTTAATTTTTTACGTTCATTTTACTTGTTAAATAATTCTATTACTTTTAAGCCCCGTTTTTCTTTGTATTTGGATAAATATTAAGCCTAGTCCTTTTTAATTTTTTTTTAACTTAAAAAATACTTCTAGTTACATAAATTAATTTTATTTTGGTTGCTGTGAATCACAGCGTCCCAGGATAAACAAACAAACTTTTTTCGATGGAATGTATTGTGTACCATGTGAGTAATCTGAAAGTATGTTGCCTGTTGTATGCTGATGATGCGGTGCTGGTTGCTAACAGTATGGAAGATCTACAGTCTCTCATTTCTCGGTAGAAAAGTACATCTCATTTCTAGGTAGTATGTACGAATACTGAGTTAATGATGAATGTAAGTGAGTCTAAAGTAATGGTGTTTGAATAAGGGAGTACGAAAACAGTGTGCAATATAGTAGTGAATGAGGAATACTTGGAGCAGATGGATGAGTTTGTGTATTTAGAAATTATGTTTACGAGAGATGGGAAGGCAGACAGAGATATTGAAAGAAGGGTAATGCAGGTAACTCCATTAATGTAGGACTGAACGCAGTTGTCGCTAACAAAAAATTGTCCAAAGAAACGAAGTTAGCAGTCCACAATTTAGTCCTGGTACCACCCTGATGTATGAAAGTAAGGCATGGAACTTGCAGAAAAAGGATGAAAGTAGACTGAATGCTATAGAAATGAGATCCCTGAGGCGTATGTGCGGTAAAAATATATATGATCGACGATCGTGTTAGAAGTGTGGAGATCCGCAAAGAGTGCAAGGTTGATGTAAGCTTAATGAGTAAGATTAAGAAAGGGACGCTTAGATGGTTTGGGAATGTAGAGCGAATGAGCGAAGAAAGGAGTGTAAGAAGAATATATGATGCAAATGCGATTGGTAGCAGAAGTAGGGGGCGCCCGAGGAAGACACGGCACGATCGAGTGAATCAGATACTCGATAAACTTGAAAATAAACTTGAAAACAATAAACAGATACTCGAGTCGGGCCATGTCAAGAGACAGAATAATAGAAGAGTATGTAATAGACAATGTATGAATGTGAATGAGGCAAGAAGTGTGTGCCAAGACCGAGTTTTTTGGAGGTCCGTCCTTTCGTTAGTTAGTTAGTTATGTATCGTTTAGCGTTTAGCCCATCATAAGGCATTGTCAGAATTATAACTTTCCTAACTTCAAATCAAAAATTTGTGTGTTTTAAAGAAAATTGACCCTAAATTACGATGTGATCAATACATTTATTTTCAAAATTGTCTGCCTAGAAATCACAGCTTGGTAAAGATTTTATATCAAATAATCATTGGATTTCGCATTTTAAATTAATTTCAAGTGATATTCACCGTTGGCGCTTGAAGAAAGCTTTACAATAATTTGGTCTAATAGGATTATTGAAATGAGCTCTTTGTATTTTGATATTTCATGTTACATTAAAGGCGATATATTCGAAGAAATTTTATAAAATATCGTAACACTTTTTGAATAAATTTTATAAAATATCTTAACATTTTTCGTATCTTAGCAGCAGCGTTAAAGCTCGCATTATCACAAACCATATTCAATATTTATGGACGATTTATTTATTTACGACTTGTTTACTTTGCAGAATTTTCTTTCAATATCTAAAAGCTACTTTATAAGTTGTTTTCGCGATATTTCATACTTGCAAAGAAACTTATCGCCTACGCCTCGGTCTTAGCTTTTATTGGTTTACGTTCATTTTAAAAAGATGATTCTTTTGAATATTTCATGCCTCGGAATGGTGGGTGATATGGGATCGTTATGTAGGAATCGTATCGTTATTATGTTCGCAAATAATTTACGAGTGTTCGCCGGACATTTAGGGCGGCGTGTTATTTACTACCGTTGTTTTAAATGGCCTTTTAGCGATGAAATATCAAAACGAAAGCTGTTAAAATTTACATGACAGGCAAATCACCGAGAAATCATAAAATACAGACTAATAAAAATCGCGGAAAATTACCTGCCAGTTATGCGCCTAGGCATTCTGTATTCTTGCACCTGTTTAATGTAAAAGGATATGATATGATAAGATACCATTTATCCAATGAATAAAGGATATCGCATGTATACCTACATAGGAATATTTAAAACTTTCTTATGATAATATAAGAAGATACATGTCTAAGGTTACGAATCGGTCAAAAATCCGCAATCAGTTAGTTAACCAATCAAATAATTGTTGTCGTAAATGTGTTGCAATTGATCATAAAACTTTTACATTTTCTGAAATCTAATTTCAGTTTGACGTCAGTAGTTTAAAGTCACTAGTTTTAAGCCTTAGATGTAAATCACTAGTCAGTAATCTTACTTATAAGTATAAGGCACTAGTTATAAACCTTAGTTATATAGTCACCAGCTATTAATCTTAGTTATAAGCCACTAGTAATAAGTCATAAGTATAAGTGATAGGAATAGGTTAAATTTTAAGAGTCCTTGATGTGATTTTCTCACGAAAACTCAGATTTCTTAAATTAAAAAAAAATCATCTTTTAAATTGATTAAGATGAAATTACGGACGGGTTGTTTGATAGAATTTGAAAAATTCATAAAATTAATTTGCGCGTTCTGTGGATGTACTATTCAATTTATGTTATTTTATCATTATAGCCAGTTACTTGACAATACTGAAACCATGCTATAAAAGCTTTCAACAGTGTAAAACTTGAAATTAAAATTGAGGAAAATAAAAATAAATTCACACACAAAATTACAAATTGGATTAAAGAACAAAAAAGACAATATTACCAAAATGTCATAGCATAAAATAAAAATAAAACCTACACGTAACACACAAAACCAATATAAACACACATCACTCACAAACACACAAGATCATATTTTAAATGAATTATTTTCTCTTTATGTATTATGTAGATTATATTTTCATATTATAAAATGAAGGTCTCAGCACGGATATGCCACCCAGTGAGGCCAACATTACTGGAAAACTTTGAAATGTAAAAAATATTGTACTAAATAAATAAAAAATAAAAAAAATAACAGAACTTTCACAGAAATTGAAAATTAACTTTGAAATTTGAATTATTGTTGAAATTCTCCGAAACAACCCGTCCTAAGTGTTTTAAAAATATGACGGAGTTTTACAAATACATTTTTTACCCAAAACCGCAAATAATTCTTGGCGAGTTGGATATTTACGTCGCATTGCATATATCAAGTATATTTAACGCCTCCCCTCACAAAATACCTCACGCGCTATTAAATCTGAGACAAGATAATATATTTCTCTTCCCATCAATGTCACTTGACCTACCGCTGGTATTATTTATCTGGAAACTGTATGCCAAAACAGTATGGGGTGTCTGGACTCCATTTATGAGAATATTTTAAAAAGAAAACCACGATTAGTTATTTGGAAGAGGCATATTTTATCAAACGACTACCTTAATAATAATAATAACAACATGGTATTTGTATAGCGCAGTTTAGTGTCATTACACTTCAAATGCGCTTTACTATAACAAACTTAAAAACGGTAATTTACTATTAGTGGTCATGTTCTTAAAATTATTCCTTCAGTGTGCCAAACCCAATACAGAACTAATATTATAACACTAAATATACTGTTTCTACAAAGTGATGACAAAACTTAAAATAACAATAACAGCAGGACAGGACAAAATAATAATATTAAAACTAAAGACATAATATAAAACAGGAAGCAGTTTGAGCTCAGAAATGAGAATCTTCCGAGCAGACATTTTAAAAGGTACAAGGACGCAACCGAAACCACACAATTACCGGAAGTTTTAGAATATGGCTTATCATAAAATATAGTAAAAAAGTTAAGATTTATGAATGCTAAGATTTTTTTTACCTCAAATACCCCAATCACAATTTTCTTATTGGATTTATTTACACACTTCATTCTGTCTCCTACCGAGAAACGAATCACATTTAGGAACATAAATTCTTATCAAATTCTTGTACCACTCATCTTAAAATTTGCTTTTCCTTTTTTAAACGCGTTCATCGAAGAACATAATATATTATTAAAATAAATAACAGGATTAAATAATAGCATTTCCAATAATACGTGTTCCAAATAATGTCCTCTGCGTGCGAACTGTATCTAAATTTTTCTAATAACCAACAAACAATGTTAATCTCAAGTGACCTCCCAGGTAAGTATAGTCTTGTACATTATATGCCTGTACAAAATATACATAAGCAATAATACGATATGTATATTTTAACGCTACTATATCTATACATGTACATAAGTACACACACATATATATATCTACATACACACACATATATATATATATATTTTTTTTTTTTTTTTTAAAGAAAGACAAACATTCCCGGGTTACGAATAACCTGACAATATTTGAAAATCTCCTACTACCACCACAGAAAGCGGAAAATGTTGCTTGTGTTGTGGTGGAGGACTTAGCCAGCCGAGGAATTGAACACGGTACGCCTGGGTGGGACCCAAGCGCGATGTCAACTCGGCCACCGACCGGTCAATATATATTAGAATAATATTCGACACGTTCCAGAGTGGTGGATATCCTAAGCCTCGCCCTGGTGGAGGAAGACCAGGTGGTAGAAAAGGATTAAGAATCGACACATTCAAAGATTAAGGACGGGTTGTTTCGGAGAATTTGAACAATTCATCAAATTTCAACGTTCATTTACGGGTTCTGTGAAAATCCTATTCAAATTCTGTTATTATATCATTATAGGCTAGTTGCTTGACAGAACTGAAATAAAAACAGAACTTAAAAATATCTTTCACAGAACTTGAAAATTAACTTTGAAATTTGAAGAATTGTTCAAGTTCTTCGAAACAACCCGTCTTAAGAACCAATTCATTCATAAAACAAACTCAAAACAAAATTTCAAACAATCCAAATTCAACAAAAATTTTGAAGGTAAATTTCAAGAGTAACAGCCGATTTAACATTTATACATAGAATATTAAACAATAACATCGACTGTACCGAACTTCTGTCCCTAATTATTTTTTAACGTACCTTCGAGACTTACACGACATACAGCGCTATTCCACGTGCTTAGTTAAACAAATAAACGAATAAAAATTAAAACAAATGCAGCGTCTAATTTGCCAATTAACCGCATTATTCACACATTCTATAATATTTTTATAAACTCTAACATCCACATTTTTCGGGAATCACTGCACAAATTTAAAATGAGCATAGTGTTAATGATATAAACTGTTCAATGCGCATACGTATACACACACTAACACATACATACAACACATCTATACACTACGCAGTACACACGTCACCCGGTAATTACTAAATAAATGAACCACACATTACAAGGAAACATATAGGTACCCACCCTAAAATATTAAATCTCTTCAAATTGTTTCACCACTGTACCCAATGTACTGTTTGTTTCTGTAACATAAAAGATATCCCTGAAAAAAAAATGGATCACTTTCTGGCGCCACTAGATTAACCTAACTGCATCAGTTAGCCTTTCCATCTAAACAGTAGAATACTGAGTGAAGAAAAAGCTTTTGTGTATAGTTTATAAAAAAGCCTTGCTTTCAAATGTTGGTCAGAGGCATATGTCATATTAGGAATTGATTGACAAGATCTCTCCTTATTTTTCTGATTTTCTGTTTCACATTTTTCGTTTCAGAGTTGTAAATATTATCTTCAATGATTAAATAATATTTTAATTCAGATATTTTCTACTCAGTAGTAGGTAGGTACATCACATATAAGTTATCTTTTGTGATTGATCATTTTCACAACTTCACAATATGTTAAACATTACAACTTAAATTATTATTTATTACAGTCGTGAGCACCCGTAGAAAGCGGCCTCACTACATTGAAAGCTTATTATTTATCTCCTGTGAATTCATTTACTTATTAAATATAAACATCACTTGTTTCACCTCGGGACGTTGACTAAGTGCCACGCCTATAAAACAAGTTAGGCCTTTACGTGTTTTTTAAGCGATGAAAGACGCTTACAAATTACCACTTTTAATTATTGAGGGTAGCCTAACCAATTTACGTACACACACTTTTCTAGAGGCAAACGACGCGACAAAAGGTATAAAGGTACTTAGTTAGTTGGTAGATATCTGGTAGATACGTACATACATAAATCGTACCTACGTTCTGTCAGGGCTACCAAAGCTCTAAATAAGAGATTCCCAAATTCTTTCGGGTCGCGACCCCACAAACCCGAAGTGACTTGACCTCGACGGGGGAAGGCATTCAAAAGTTAATAACCTCCACTTTTTTTCACTTTAAGTATATTTATTTATTTATTGACGCCCTATTGGGCTTTTAAGTACATAACAATTACAAATTTCATTTTTAACAACAGTAAAAAAAAACAATAGAAAATCGAAATAAAATATAATGATTTCTCATACATTATTTACATTTAAAAAGTGGTGGACTAATTTGGCTTTAAATGTATTGAAGTCTAAATTAAATATGTCAGCGACATCACTTAGTTCATTTCCCAACCTATATATTCTTTCTAACACAGAATTCGTAGCGAAGTTATTGTTGTAGAATAAAATATTCCGTCTGGTAGGTATATTTTGGAGGTACATATATGTAAATGTAAAGATAGCAAGTTTATAGTGTCAGGGCAGTCTAACCTTGAATGAACAATTTTATATAATAAAAGGAGATCAAATATTTTTCGCCTTTCAGATAATTTCGATAAGTTAAGTTTACTGCGTAAATTGACATAATTGATTTCAATAATAGGAATGCCAATTTTGAAATTAATAAAACGTAAAAATTTATTTTGAATTTTTTCAATTTGTAAACAATGAGAGTTGAAATGAGGACACCAAATGGTTGCATTGTATTCAACCTGACTTCTAACCAGAGACGTGTATAGTAATTTAATAGTTTTTATGTAATTAAAGCCTTAAAAATTAAATCCAAGCATTTGTAATCCCTTACTGGTAATGATATTAATGTGATTCAAGAAGCGTAATTTGAGAGTCAAAGATAACTCCAAGGTCATTGAATATTAATTTATGTCTTATTTTTAAAAAGTGAATTTTACGAAATTCGCTGTTGAGTTGTCACTAATACTTGTGTCATTCTCGATAATCAATGTGTTTTGGATTTCAAACTAATAAGCCTTTAAAATCCATCCTCACAGAGGTATAAGTAAAAGTGAACAGTTTGCAATCCCGCATTACGCAATCCCGCAGGATTTCAGCAATATTTGATCCGGCGGATTTGTGGAATTATCATGTGTGGGATTTGCGGGATTGCGATATTGAACAATTCTAAATTTTCACGAAAAACATGATATTAATGAAAACAAGAAGTGGTCATTTTTCGACAATGAAAGAGGAACTGAACTTGATGTTAGTAAGAGAGGATAGACCCGCATCTCAAACTTCAAGACATGAAACTGGTTTTGAAGAAAGATCATATGTCCATTTTAGAGAACGGAGAGATACCTTCAGTTACCATACACCTTCTTGAGGACAGTCCCACAAACTCGAAGCAGAAGAATGTTTTCCGCTGATGGGCTTTTGTGTACCAATGACCGTTCGGGTATGGGTGACTGGTGTATGGTCTAAGTTATTTTACAATCTTCCTTTTTATCACAGTTTTCTTAAATAGTTAGAATGTTACCTTTTCATTATCTTTTTTATAATATTACTAGTACCAAATATTAAAAAAAAATCATTTAATGTTGACATTATTTCAATTTAATACCCCTTAATAAATTTCCTGCAAATCTCGCAGAACCCCACGTAAGTTCATAGTTTTATCCCGCAATCCTGCGGGATTTGCAAACCCTAGAACTGTAGTCAAACTCAAACAAGATATTGCTGGTACGTAGCGCACTAGAATTGAGAAACAAAATTTTTTCAGCAAATATGCTACGAGCTAAGGAATCGTTCAGATCCAAGAATTTTTACTCATTAAAGTAAATGCTATTACTAAAAAAAAAAAAAATCTGTTTCGGCGGCGACTCCACAGAAAACCCTTCACTACCACAAGTCGCGAGCCATTAATTGGGAACCTATGCTTTGAAGAAAGCAGGTTCGTAATCAACTACCTTTATGAGAGCTTTACATTATTTTGTAGATTGTTTGGTAAATTTGCGTTCATAATGAATCATTACAAAATACAATAAATATTTTATTGAATTTTCGCTAAGACGTGTTTCGAAATATTCGTAATTTACTAAAAGTTTATCAGGAAATCTTTTAATTCATTCGTTAGGCCTGCAATGCCGTTTTAAACCGGAATTACCAATAATTTTAGATTATTAATAAATTAGCAATAGTAATTTTTCTCTGTGTGTAATTTATTTACCACAAAAAATCATCCTTTTTTTTTTTTAATTTCAGGCGAGTATAATAATCATATATAATTACGTCAGTTTGTAATTCCGGCAGTGTAATATTGGTAAACGAAAATTACCCCTGAGTTATTTCGTTCTGACACCGATAATAAACTTGCAAATTATTTTGAGATATATCTAACCATCTTGACAACCACTCCTTTTATCTATAAAATTTACGAAGGCGTCTATTATATACATGTGAAATCAATAATTATTAGTTAAAAATACATTTTTCCCCTTCAACAAACTTACAATACACCAGTAAAAGCTAACTAGCTTCTGCTTTAAATTAATTCGTTGATTGCCTCTTTAAAGTCGTCTTTCCCATACAAACGCCCGCTCATCATCAATTCGTACGGAGGGGCCACTGTTTACAAGGGGGTAACCAAAGCCATTCCAAAGTTCGTCAATAATTCACACGCAGATTGTCAAGTCCCCCCACGGGACGGTAAAATGGGACACTTTACTCCGAGGTCGACTCCGATAATATAGTTGACTATCATGCCTCACATCGGGGACGGATTTGTTACACATCACGACGTTATCCTTCATTGTAAATTATACGGCTACCCGAGGTGACTTTGATTCATTATATTTCAAATTATACTTAAGTGGGTGAGAGAGTTTAGGTATTTCAGGGTTATTTTCAAAAGACATTGGTGTTAGAGGACGAAATAATTCATTAATAAATAACGCTTTTGAAGAACGCGACAGAAATTTAATTTTTTTTCCTTTGGGTGACCAACAATGCATGCGTCGTTTATGAATATTAAAGAATTCTTTAGGTACACCTAAATCAATGAAACATGCCTCTTAGTATAGTAACTAGTAGTTATGTGAACATTAGACCTGTTATGAAGTCCAAATTTTAGTATGTAAGAAGTAAATAATAGTATAGTAATCATAGAAAAGATTATATTATATATAAGATGTAAAATTTTATGACTAAATAAAATATACTTCAATTTTCTTTTATTTAATGCCTACGACAAAACCAAAAATTCATCTGAAATCATAAGATTTGTAAGCAGGGTGTTGATAAACCACGAAATATTTTTATTTTATTTAATTCTAGCTGCACCCCGCCACGCCTTGCTGTGGCTGAGTTTATCTGTGCAGATAGAGAAACAATGGCGCGTGTTGCTTTTAGGTCCAACAGATGGCGCTGTTTAAAAAACACGTTTGTCCAACATGTCGTCCTGTTTTAAAAAATAACATGTATGTCCAACAGATGGCGCTCTTAAAATAAAAACATGTTTTACCTGTCACAGGTGAAATCTATATAATATGGGTAGGTACATAAAAACACACGCGTATTCGAATGCAATATTGTGTCAAAATTTCAAAGTAATCAGTGTTAAACTTTCGGAGATTTAAGATTTTGAAAAAAAAAACATTTAAATTTTTAATTATTTAAATTAAATAGATAACAATTAAAATTCCAAAGTAACGTCGCTATCTTAAAGAAAATTTTTTTCTATCTTTCTTTAGGCACATATTGAAAATATCTATAAATGCAAAATATTGAAAAAGGCGGAATAGAAAGTCCAAATAAACACTAGGATTTTTTAATTGAAAAACAATCTTTACTGAACAGTCAAAACGTCCACAATCTTGAAGCGGAAACGGAATGTACAATCACATTTAAATTCAGACAAAACGCAAAACGGTCGATTGAAAATATAACATTATAGAAGTTACATTTTGAGTGTAAATGTAGAGTGCAGTGGGTAGAGGAATAGTACAGGGCTGGCCATATACAGGAGCAAATGGAGCAGTACAAGTCAAGGAGACAATTAGCAAACGTGCTGATAATACCTAATACCTAATACAACGCCCTTGCGGTTCTTATTAATGCCAGGAGCCGTTTGGATCGAGGCCTGCCCTGAATGTACAAAACACCATGGACGTCGCTACTGCAGAAGTTGTGGTTAACAGCGAAAAAAATGTTTAAAAATCGTTCCTCTTTTGGCCGCCATGCGCCAGAAAGAAAAAGGCCATGGATAAACTACCGCGTTCGCCAACTAGTTTTAGAGTACGTGGTTAAGCTAAATGTCTTATACAATGAGGACAGTAATGAGTGGTGTGGAAAGTGACACATTTTAACTAACCTAAAAAATTAAAACCTTTAAACCACCTCCAACAATTTCTATGAAGCGTCAGAAAAAAAATACACCGCAGTTTTGCGGGCTAAAAGTTTTCCGGCACTTTAAACTAAATTCCCATATTTCAAAAGTTGTATGTGGCTCAATTTTTTTAAATGCTCAACTTTCGGTAGTTATTTTTCGTGCCTGCTCCCGTTCACAAGCTCTGCCAACTTCTGCGGATATTTCCAGCAAAAAATAGCCTTTTCCGGTTAGACACCGCCTGTACGACCTTATTCAATTTCTGGTAAGCTTTTCGGTTAAAAATTTCAACAAATTAACGCAAAACTTCTAATTCCTGATTTTAGTCACTTTAATACTTTTGAAAATATGATGAATGTCAAATTAACAAAATTAAAAAATTTACAAATATTTGTTAATTTGTCAAGAATCTCTTCAAATGATTTGCAATCCGATCAAAAAACGGGAATGCAGGCCCTTAAATAATTAATTGATAGGTTTCCTGATAAAATTTAATTATAATTTCAATTTACCAAGATGCTATGTTAGCATTGTTCGATGGCATACTGAGAAGCAAGCTGGAGTATGCAAGCGATGTTTGGGCACCGTACCACCAGAAGTACCACTTTTTAAGTACATTGAAATGATAGAGCAAATCCAGAAGAAATTCCTCAGGTATGTCTATATGCGGACGCATTCAATTCAATTCAATTTGTTTATTAATTTCAAAAACATTACAAAATTGTTCATTTCAAAGCGTTTTTAAAATAATTTTTATAATAAGAATTAAAAGATTAATATTTACAGTGTGTATATCAACTATACCAGTGATAATAGAGCTTGCCTTTTAAAGGAAGCTTCATTGATGGCAAACATGTCGATATCCGAATTGATTCTGTTCAACAGCAAGATTGCTCTCCCCACAGGCATGACCATTGGCAAGTTAGTTCTGCAGGCCGGGAGATAAAATAGTCTATGTTGTCGGTGACGTAGATAACCATCGGGAACATAGAAATGAATGCTCTCCATGATGACCGAGTTTTCAAACCATCCACGAATCAGTCTAAAGAAATGTGTAGCAATGCGCACATCTCTCCTGACCCGTAGATAGTTCATTCCGAGCATACCCAAAAGAAAGTCAGTAGGATAGAGCCACGGGTAGTAGCCATACTCCCTCATGTAGAGAAATCTCAAGAATTTCTTCTGTACTCTCTCCAACATGAGAGAATTATGCATGGAACCTATCCCAGGTTCATGCACCATATCGACTTACTAGAGGAAACTAATTCTGTGAGTCTGGAAACTAGGCGGAAAGCAAGCCTAGCCATTATATCTTTCAAAATTTGGAACAATTTTATTGATAGCCCATTCCTCTCGGGATGCTATGATTTATATGTACCAGACCACTACAGCCGAAGTCGATACCATGACTTATTCAGAGTACCAAAAGGCAAAACCGACGTCCTGGCAAAGCATAGCATGACGAGGGGAGTGGTGCTGTTGAACGAACTAGCAAAGAATTTGGATGTAAATGACTGTTCTCTAAATGACCTAAAACAATTATTGAAGAGTCACTTACCCAAATGCTGATATGATGTAAAATTGTACTGTAACTGGAATGAATGTTCTGTTGTACAATAAAAAAAAAAAATAATAAAATAAAACAAAATAAAAATGTATTGTAACGATGTCGTGTTCATAAAAAAATCTAACATTTTTGCATTTCGTCATTATATATTATAAAACAAACGCAGGTGCATGATCACGTGTTCCGATATTATTACGAATTTACTAAAAGTTTATCAGGAATCGGCCCGCATTCCTTCTTTATAACCGGATTTCCAATAATTTGAAGAGATTCTCAATAAATTAGCAATACTCATTTTTCTCCGTCCAAAAGTGAATTATCTCAGATAAACATACTCTTTTCTCTATACGTAATGATTTGTTTAGCTTTCAATCTATACAACAAAGACGAATATAAATCTTTATTACTGTTACCAATTTTTAAATGTTTTTTTTAAGAAACATACTAATTTTGGATGTTGTTGCATGGGTGCGTGCATGAATTGAAATTGTATTTCTGCTTATTCTAAAATTATTCAAGTTCAATTGACTTTACTTTTTCAAAATGGGACCTGCTAAATCGTATCAGATAAGAACGGTTAAGTAGGTACCAAAAATATTTTAAAAATAATCATTTCTGTCTATCTTTTGAGAATCCAAATCTGTTAAAATGGACACATCTGAATTTTATTACTAACTAACGGGTTTCATTCGAAAGGTAATTCTGGTCGTCTCTATAATTATTGTCAACAAAAAATATGTCATTATATTATTAAGAAAATTGACAATATTTGTTTTTGATGGGCAATGATAGGCAAATCCATATAAATAAAAACGTAAATGTTCGTTGGTTCAAAATCTTAAATTTTCGAAAGTTCTTCACCGATTGCTTTGAAATGTTTACACAATGTCGCATTCGAATACGCGTGTGTTTTATGTACCTTTATTATATAGTATATACCTGTATTAAATAGACTGGAAAATACATGTTTAAAAAAAAAATTAACAGCGCCATCTGTTGGACGTAAAAGCAACACGCGCTATTGTTTATCTATCTGCACAGACAGACTGAGCCACAGCAACGCGTGGCGGTGTACAGTTAGTATTTAATAAATACCTTCAGTTTCACAAAAATTATAACACCCCGTGATATTTTCGGGTTGGGCCTAGTACTTAATAATATAACTCTTATTTTTGTTGACCTCAGTTTACACTCATATCTTGTATATGTTTTAAGCATGGTTAATTTTCTTTTAACTATTTAATATAACCTAAAAATTTTATATTCTGAACAATATTTTTCATGCTCAGATTTTTTGAAGATTGTTAAATATACTCTTCAAAAATCAATATACTTTTGATATATAAACATGCACTCATCAGGTTTTTCTTTTGTTTCAGGTATGTTTCTACGTTTTCCCAGGACAATAAGAATACGCTGATGTACGTAGAATTCAATCAATCATTCGTAATCACCCAATCGTAAGTATTAAATGTGTGCTATTTATTTTTTTTAAATAAAACCTGAACCGCGGATAGCCAAAAAATTTGTCGAAGTCTTACTTAAGATATAAAATATCCCCTAATACGAATTTAGCAGTGTTTATACTACGCATTACCTCAACGCAGGTGCTATAAGGATCGCGGATTATGAAGATCAATGAAGTATGGACAATGGTGTCACCAGATGGTAAACCTTGCCAGAAACTAAGCACTATTTACACGCGCAATTCCTACACGCCAGTGCAGTGTTGGTATAGCTATTGGCAGTGGGCGAAGCGGCTCAGTTTAGGGAGACGGATCACCGGTTCAAGCTATCCGTAAAGATCCGGTTCGGCGAACTGGCTCGATTGAACGACGGATCTTTCGAATCCATGGGGAGGGGGGCGGCTAGAGAATTTAGGAAAAAAATAATTTCCACAATATTTAAGATTTTCGTGGTGAGGGTAGAAGGGAGGAGGAGGGGGAGGTGGCTCGAGAATTTCTAAAAAATTAACGCGTCCTCTTCAAAATTTTTCTACTTACAATTATCGTAATACAGAAATCATGAGATGTGTTTGTAGGTAGTTAAATACCTACCTACTTTAATAATAAACACGACGCCATAGTATGCGTGCGACTGAAGTGTGTGCATGCTATGAATTACTATATTATCAATCCGGATCAGTAGTGACGAGAATCGTTGAACAATCACCGGTTCGAGGGTTCACTGATCCGCCGCGGGTCACCAGCTCACTTGTTCGCAAAGATCCGCGAATCGTGAAGAGTGGTCTTTGCGATCCGGATCTTGAGATACGGATAGCTACACTAATAGATTGGAAGAGGGCGGTATACTGCTCGGGCTAAAATTGTTACTCATAATTTTATACTTGCCAGATTTTTTTAAGGATGGCAGCACTTTGTTCCAAACCATAAAAACACGGCCGTTGTCGCAATTCGCGATTTGTTGCTAACTTCACGTTTCTTCAGATGACATTTGGAATGTCATTAGGGCGTCTTAACCAGCGGCCGAGAATTCAAATTTCGTGAAAAGACGGTCTCGCGATCGGACGTATTTTTAGAACGAGACAGAAATACCGAATTCATTCCACTGCGAGCTATACTCCCGCGCGACAGTCGAAACCTACAGCATGGTTCCGATGAAATAACAATTATTGTTGTTGAATTCTTGGTTGTAGCTTTCTTCATACTAAGTAGTTACATACATATTTGTAAATTATACGTCGGAGTGCCTAAACATAAATTAATACAAATGCAGGGCGTTGACATGGTAGATAAAAAAAAAATGTGTAGGTATATGAATGTACATTAAATAAAAATTTCAAATATTTGTTTAATTTGTTTTTTTTTCATTAATTTTACATGGGTTTTCCATAATATTAATTTTTGTTTTCATAATATTAATTCTGGGGGTTACTGCTAGAAGTACCTATGTCAGTTTTTTTTACTCAAAAACGTCCAATATTTTAAAATTCTAGATTGATGAAATTATTGCCTGTCTAAGTAAGAAGTCAAATATTGATTTAGCGTTCATTACGCCAAGAAATCAATAAACGATCTTCATTCCTGAGATCAATTTGATGTAGGCCCTTCTAGCATTAAGCCCCAGAAATAGTTATTTAATATATGTCTGTTTATAAATCGTAATATAATGTACAGTTTACAAAGACCTAATCAACATGTGGGCGTAAACTTATATTCTCCGCACAAGTTTTAATTAGGTACACCGAGGTGTGAACAAAATGCTGTCAAGATGGATGGGGAAAAATCTTTTATATATATGAGGAACATAATGCTGCATAGCGGCGTGTCACCCCGTGATAAATGCAAGACATGTTTTCGATACGCCCATGGATTAGTTGCAGGAACACCCACACGTTCATTCTTGAATAATCTGGTATGTTAGCATGGGCGTAACATTTGACATGACTCGGTGACAGTTCACACGTTTTTTTATAATTTATGTATGTTATCGATCTTAAAAATGATTGTTTATGTGCACACCTAATAAAGAAATTGGTGTTTATGTGCACACCTAATGAAGACAATAATAACAATAAAAGATATAAATTGGTTTTAGACCACTTAATTAAAGTGGTCTAAAACAAATTTATATATTTTATTGTAGAATACATTGGTGTTTATGTGCACTCCTAATGAAGAAATTAGTGTTAATGTGCACACCTAATAAAAAAATTGGTGTTTATGTGCACACCTAATGAAGACATTCGTATTTGTAATAAGCATTTACTTTGTGGCTCGTCATAATTTACAATAAAAGATATAATATATATATTTTATTGTAGAATACATGGGTGTTTATGTGCATGCCTAATTAAGAAATTAGTATTTATGTGCACACCTAATGAAAAAAATAATGTTTATGTGCAAACCTAATGAAGAAATTAGTGTTTTTGTGCACAACTAATGAAGACATTGGTGTTTATGTGCACGCCTAATTAAGAAATTAGTGTTTATGTGCACACCTAATGAAAAAAATAGTGTTTATGTGCACACCTAATGAAGAAATTAATATTTATGTACATACCTATTAAGAAATTAGTGTTTTTGTGCACACTCTATTAAGAAAATATAATTCATTATAAAAATATTTTGAGACGATGCTTTCTGTTGCTTCCTTCTTAACTACGTACCTAGTAAAAATACTATTTTATAACACTAAAATATCTCTTAGCATGAGTTCTGGTGTCATGAAATGTACCACCGAATCAACTAATAATAACTATATCTGGCGTAAAGACATTTGCATAGCCGTTTTTTTATGTCTATAACTGCCACAGATATTTCTAAGTCAACGCGGTTGTGCTATTTTGAAAACTCGCAAATCTCATGCTCTAAGTTTATTAGAAATTTTCATTTAACTGTAAAAATGCTGTTGTTTGGGTCTCGTCTTTTTAAATCTTTCTAAAAACGTAATTCCGATTAAATAGAATGTTTAAATCTTGGAAAAAGCCGAGTAGTAAAGCTCGTTACTTACAAATATTTATTTTAATACAAAAACTGCAATACGCCGTTATCTTAAAGGAACCGAACATCACCACAATAAATTACTAATAATATCGCCAAACTTTAGTAAATTATAGATTCCACCCATAAAATTCTTTAGAGTTAATTCGTCCAAAATTCCAATGAATCCATCAACTCAACATGATGTTGAAAGTTCAATGAGTGGAAGCATATCGGTGTTAATATTCCACTGATTGTGCTTCATATGAACGCCTGACAGCTTACAATACTTGACCGATAATGGGTTGATAATTCGGTTTGGCACAGGCTCAAGCGTGTGCCACGCGGAGATTATATCACGTGATATTATGCATTATGGTATACGTGCACGGATACTAGAGTAATGCATATCCGTGGTTTATGGTTGTCGGTTATTGAAAGGACAGCTTTGATCGGTGGGTCAAGTATTCTCGGGCCCCTGTCGAGCCTTGTTGGCATTTCCGTATAACAGATTTCCGTAGATTTATGTTAGAATTGAAGTTGATGAAAGGTTAACCCAAATATTGTCCCAAGAATAAAGAGGTAGCATGAGAATCACCCACAAAAAAAATCATCTGAGATACGTTTTAAATTTTTGCGTAAAGCTAATTATCTTCGAATATAAGAATAAAACTATCCATATCCATAATTATTTTTAATAAACGTTAGAGCTCACCTATAGATGGTTCTCGAAGTAGTGTTTTAGGTTATCCATAGATAACGATAGACGTCGAGTATTGGAGTATTACCAAGGAAATAATAAATAAGGGGGGATCCTCGAGGTCAGAGTCCATATTATTTATTCCAACCGCCTGCCAATTATCTATCACAATAAAGTCCAAATATTTTGTTGAAGCCAGAGCTTTATTCAATCAGACAGTTTGTAAGAAACTCCAGAGACACAACAAGAACGAAACTATATCACACTTTAAGGTTTTTAAAAGATAAAATTTGGCATTCTCATGGTATCTTTTACCTATAACCTACCTTCACAATATTCTTTCGCTCGTAACAACCTTAACGTACCCAACTACGTCAATTCAATGGTTTCGTAGTTTTTTTACCCATTATCCAGATGTTATACATAATGTCCTATCATAAAATAAACTGGGCTGGAGATACTCATAACAAGATGAAACCAGTGGAGCAATACTTTAAAAATTTTTGTTGAAAATACTAAAATGTATTCTACCATGAATTCACGGTCTCAAATATGCCTAGACAATACTATAATTTTCGCATATACTTAAAACATGTACAATGTTTAAAAAAGTACCAATTTATAAACACAATGATTATCAAATATAACTGTTCCACTGGTTATTCAACTCCAGGAACTCGCCTAATTGTCGTATCTTGTGCCCAATTAGCAATAATGTCCCTTTTCGTCGCCAGCCCATTATCGCGAATTGTCTTTTTTCCAGAAGGAACACTTATTTCCCAAATCCTTTAAACCCTTTGCATATACAGCTCCCCCAACAGGACCTATCTTCAGACGATGTTAATTAGGGATTTGGGGAACGAGTACTCTAACGGAGGCAACTGCAAATTACTGATAAATTGTCGAGACTTTTCTCCGCTGTTGAAAAAACGCGGGAGCTTTTTCAAACTATTCTAATTAAAGCTTATTCTTACAGCGAGTACTACGAAGTTAAGTTAATTTTTTGGTTACTGTAAAGATTTTTTGCTCTGTATTTGTAAGAATAAGTTAATTTATAAAACACCCTGTCCAGATAACCTAGCGCTTAGATAAGTTCCTAAACGTTAAAATCTTAACATTTATTTATTCTTCAACATTTTATCCGTTCACTCTTGAATTCCTTGATTTCAATACTCTTTTCCTCTTAATTGGGCTGCCAATAATGTGTTCTACTAGATGTTCGAAAGAAGTTTCACATAAAAGTACCCACTGAGAGCGGAACAAGACGTGCAAGAGCTATATCTGTTGTAGAAGTGCGGTGTTCCCCATTTTCTCTGTGTTGTATTTCGTATTTTTTTTTAAATTATTTTTACTAAATAAAAGGTATAAATAAATGTTTCTATTTATACATTAACCAAATAGTATTTTCTGCGTTACAAATCAAGGGGATCGATAGTATTCACGTTTAACTATTTATTTTTATTTTTATTTATAAATTTTACAAATTACAATTTTTGTGATTTTCTCAACTATCATACTAGGCTTCATATTATGGTAGTCGTAATGATTTAGATCATAATTAAGAACAAGGAAAATAATTTTTTTGGAAATAAATAATAAAACAAAGGAAATTTACGTATTTTGGAGAAAAAAAAAAGTACATATTTTTATATAAACCATAATAGAAATACAAATAAAGATTAAGCTGAATGATGAAAAGATATTTTAAAGACAATAGAAATAAATATCAAAATATTGAAAAGTAAGATTGAATTACACGCAAAATAATGCTCATTATTTTATATCAAATATTTAATGCAAGTTAATTATGGTAGGTACTAAAACAGTGGTTCCCAAACTAATTATTCCCATGGACATGAATACCTTCTTACAGCATAAACCTGACCATGAAAACCCCCAAGTGAAATAACTATATACAGCTTATAATAGCAAAATAACAAATTTAACTTTGATGTCTTAAATGCTGAAATGTAATGTAAAGTTATGATTGAAAAATTTTGGCCTTTGAGGTAGTATTTATTAAAATTATAATTTTTGTTTCAAAATAAAAAAAACACGTCAGTTTTCAATTAGTTGAGTGAACCTGATGGGATGATGTTTCGATAGACTATTGTATGAATCAAATAATAAGCCGTTATTCTCAATTATTAAATTTATTTCTATATAGTTACTGTCAAAGGAATTCGAAAAAAATAAAAGCTGGCACAATGGACCTGCTAACCCGTTCCTTATCAAAAAATAAACAGTTGCTACATACATAATGCAATTGTTCAAGTTACGTACCATTAAATCTCTAGTCTAATATTATTGTGAAATAATTTCGGCGTTGAATATTGCTAACATACGCTAACATACGCTAACATACGCTAACATGTGCTAACATATGGGTAAACCGGTATCGAACCTGGTTAAATATTGGCTAAGCTCAGTAGAAAGGTAAAGCAGATGACTCGTGTACAATCAGGGGTGGGCAGTTCTTTGATCAGCAGCTCGTCCATCGGTCAGGAGGTTGGAAAAGGACATCACAATAATAACACATAAGTAAAAGGCACAAGGTATATTAATCATCTTCTAAAGAAACACAGGTATACATTGGATCTCTACTCTCTACACTCTCTGTGTCGACCGGATGAAACGAGGATTTTTTACAAGAAGTTACAAGAATTGAACACAAGAAAGGGGATAGGTTGAAAGCTTACGATTCGTCCTGAGGTGTGGAATGGAAGATCATGTTGACCAGGTTTCCCGCGCTCAAAAGCGGCGGTACTGTTGATGTGGTGATATTCACTCGGGATTTTACACGGAAACGGGACTCTACTGAGTTTAGTTCGAACCAAGATAATAGACATGATTGGCAATTGATAGCGAAATGCATCTAGTAGGAAACTGGCACGAGATCGCGTCCGTTTCATTTATTACGTAATTCCGCGCGCCCGAACATTGCGAGCGTTTGTGGTTCGCTCTGCGAGAGACACACTGTTGCAATTACCGAGGTCCGCTCTCGACTGGCGCAGCGCGGGAAGCGACCGACCGGGGCAAGCGGAGGTCGGGGACTGCGGAGCTCGGCGGTGGCGGGCAGTGTTGAGCCGAGAACGCTCTGGGTGGTCCGTGCCGATCACACGGCGGCTAGCTGCGTTTTGTCACGTACGCCACGATCGTTTGCATGGGGAAAGCGAGGCTAAAGTATGCATCTTTTTTATAGGGTGACTTGTATTACGTAACACATTCCCCCTCCGCCAGTAAAAGGCGACGTGGTAATGAAGCTTTAGGCGCTAAAAATCCTCTTCACCTTGTCGTGAGGGAAGTAGAGAGAGAAGAAAAACAGTGTTGATTTACAAAAAAAACAAAGAAAAAATACATGGTTATGCAATGATGAAAAGACAACATACAAGGTTATGCAGTGATGACAAGAACAACATACAAGGTTATGCAATGATGAAAAGACAACAAACAAGGTTATGCAGTGATGAAAAGAACAACATACAAGTTTATGCAGTGATGAAAAGAACAAACATACAAGTTTATGCAGTGATGACAAGAACAACATACAAGGTTATGCAATGATGACAAGAACAACATACAAGGTTATGCAATGATGAAAAGACAACAAACAAGGTTATGCAGTGATGAAAAGAACAAAAAAAGGGACTCTAAAATTTCATTGGTCTGTAAGCTAAGTTTGAAGAGCGTAGTGTTTTCGTAGAGTACCAAGTAGACGTAATTTCACTGAAGTTATAAAGTTACATTTTCACTGTAACTTGACCCATTTGAGATTGCACTCAAGTATCACTAGGGCCATAGAAATTGAACTGTGCTTCTTGGTTGTGGTTGAGAGATGGTGATGCGGAGGGCCAGAAGTATCCGGGTTTTGTTGTTGTACCAGCGTGAATTCCATTATGCTGATGCGGTGGAGCAGTGGTTGTCAAGGTGAAATGGAGTTGGTAATAACATGGAGTAATACCAATAAGTTGATTGATGGTTGATGCGTGTAATGGTTATTATGTTGAGTTTGCGCATCGGCAAGTGGTTGGTTTGTACAAATGGCAAGTGGTTGATTGCACAACGGCAAGTGGTTGATTTGCACAACGGCAAGTGGTTGATTTGCACAAACGGCAAGTGGTTGATTTGCACAAACGGCAAGTGGTTGATTGCACAAACTGCAGGTGGTTGATTTGCACAACGGCAAGTGGTTGATTTGCACAACGGCAAGTGGTTGATTTGCACAAACGGCAAGTGGTTGATTTGCACAAACGGCAGGTGGTTGATTTGCACAACGGCAAGTGGTTGATTTGCACAACGGCAAGTGGTTGATTTGCACAACCGGCAAGTGGTTGATTGCAGGAACATAATTAACCTTGAGCTGGCATGCTCTGAGGTTGGTTCTTTTGAATGTGGTTTGAATGATGAGACAACTTGATTTGCAACTGCACGCACGACTCACACCTAATTTGGGTGCGGTCGGGTGTTTTTGGTACGCAGAGATTGGAGAGATGTGAGTGATGGAAGTGAAGGCGGCAAAGAAGAGAAGCTCAGCTTGCAGGTGATGAGAAGTGCTGCTGGTCTTCTTTTTAATCCAGGGACAGGTTATTATTAGAGCCAAAATTCTTGAAGTTTACCTGCCTAGTAGACCAATGATGCAAAACGTTTGGAGAGAAACAAATTGTGTTCAAGAGAAAAGACAAAAAGACAAAAAAAACGTCGTTGGTTAAAGAGGAGTGAGAGAGAGTAGAGAGAGATCCAATATGCTGACTATACCATGAGTATCCCGAGATTGGGGAGACAAAAAACTATCACGACTGGCGTGAGGTTACCTATTTGATATACAAGGTATAGGTAGGTGGTTGTACAGTAGTAACACCAAGTTTCTGAAAGAAGTTGGCCTTCCATGGCCGGTGTTAGCGCTTGAGCGATAACAACTTACGACTTTCAAAATTACAAGAAATGTGTTGATTACCTAGGTATGGGGTGAAAAGGAGAGATTTGAAGCAAATTTCATGGATAAAGATTGTCTTATAGACAGACGATACGCTATGTGCGTAGGGTACACCTTCCAGATTCATGAAATTAACCTCAAGGATAATGAGGGGAAAAAAAAAATAAATAAATGGCGTTGAGCGAGAAGGTCTGCTGGTGATGGAGCTGATTCTCCGTTCGATCTCTTTCAGAGAACGAAATGTGGTCAACCAGCAGATTTCCTAACTTTTACAAATGTACAAGAGTTTGATGGAGGAGAGAAGGATGGAGGATTGAGTAGCGAAAATTGATAGTGACTGAGCTAATTCCCAATTCGATCTCTATGTGAGGACGAAATATATCAACCAGCAAATTTCCTAACTCTTTACACAAATGTACAAGAGTTTGATGGAGGGGAGAAGGATGGAGGATTGAGTAGCGAAAATTGATAGTGACTGAGCTAATTCCCAATTCGATCTCTATGTGAGGACGAAATATATCAACCAGCAAATTTCCTAACTCTTTACACAAATATACATGAATTTGATGAAAAGGTGAAAGAGAATACACAGTAATAACAATCTAATCTTTCACGTGTATTTGGTGAAAGATTAGGGGTCGTATTTAATCTTCTACAGTTTGTGAGAACATGACAGACCCTTGCTCAAGTTTCACAAACCTGGGAGTTTTTCTTATTCGTCTCCCAGACAACGAGTTAGGTGGTTTTGTGTCACTGTCTCAATTAACTCCCACGACACGATACCTCATAACCAACAGTGAAGCTGATGGCTAGTCCATGGTCAATGGATAGTGGATGGTTCTTGGGTCCGCTGACAAGAAGTCCACAGGTATCAGTTAGCGTAAAAAATTGCTGAATGCACAGCTTCATGTTTGTTTGAAGAGAACAAAAAAATTCTCACTACAGTGAAGGACATTTCCCTCAGTGTCATGAGTTATACAAAAAGGGTCCCAATTAAGGGTGACAAGTCAGGGTAAAATGATCTACGTCCGGTAGAACAAGTACAAAGTGTCAACTTATTTAAAGAAGACAACAACAAGATATTGTATCGTTCGCACGAATCATGGTTAGTATTATAACGTCTTCACGTCTCATGTAGAACAAGTACATAGTGTCAACTTATTTAAAGAAAACAACAACAAGATATTGTATCGTTCGCACGAATCATGGTTAGTATTATAACGTCTTCACGTCTCATGTAGAAATTGAACGAATTACGAAAGAACCCTAGTATTGAAAGGAAAGGTACAACATAGATATTTATAACCATTTAATGGAACAAATTATCTCTTTGGCCACAGTGTATGTAAGCCAGTAAAAAAAGTAATTATAACGAACTTCTCGTATCATGGTAGATATTATAACATTCTCATGTATAGTGTTAGATTTTATAACGATCCCTCGTCTCATGGTGGATATTGTAACATTCTCATGTATGATGAAAATAACATATCAACGTTCAATAATGAAAAAAAAGTACCATTTCAATACCGGAAAAAAGATACATACACAATGTCAACAACAATCAAGTAGTGGCTATTGGTATTATCAAAAAATGACGACGGCATAACCTTTGGTTGGGTTTATGCGTTAAGTTGGCAATAATACAAGACATATGCCAACAAGGATGTCTTAAACAAGACACCAATACATAGCAAAAGAGACCTATTTGGTTTTACTAACTCTTTGCTTACAAAATGTTGTGATGGCATAACCTTTGGTTGGGTTTATGCGTTAAGTTGGCAATAATACAAGACATATGCCAACAAGGATGTCTTGAACAAGACACAGATATAGCAAAAGAGACCTATTTGGTTTTACTAACTCTTTGCTTACAAAATGTTGTGATGGCATAACCTTTGGTTGGGTTTATGCTTTAAGTTGGCAATAATACAAAACATATGCCTACAAGGATGTCTTAAACAAGACACACATATAGCAAAAGAGACCTAATCGGTTTTACTTACTCTTTGCTTACAAAAAAGGTTTGTAGTGGTTTATTTAAGACCTTTTAGGGTTTTACTTACTTAAAATGACCAAACAAAAACAAGGAAACACACTTGGTGTTGCCAAAATTGCCACAAACACGAATGTTGTGAACTTTATGTTACAAATTTGATACAAAAGGCACCTAGAGACACAGGATGACTTAATATGAGTGACCTGGCTCGGTGTATTTGACAAGGCAAATAAATGCTTATTTAAGTCAAAATATAGTACATAATTTAACAAATTGGGGACAGGAAGTTGAGATCTTAAGATTTTACAAACTCAATGTGACCGAAAGGTGTTATGTATGTAACATTGTTATTGATGAGGAGGACAAATCGGCGTTTGTTCTCCTATACAATAACCTTTTTCAGAATTGACGTGTCAATATCAAATTCTGAAAAAACAACAAATTAGAGCAAATGGGAAAGTTGAGCGCCATTCAATTTTTTTAGAAAAAACTGAAAAAACTTTAAAACAAAGTTAATTGTAACTTTTTATTTGTTACACCTATGTAAACTTGAATCAAATGACGAAACCAAACTGGAATTTACACACGCATTATGATTACAAGTTACAGGGGTAGAATATTCACCTCAATTGGGTGTATGTTGCAAAGGGGCCATTGCTTTATGTACGATGGAACCCATTGGAACAAATGTGAAGAACAAATGTGAAAGAACAATGTAAAGAACAAGAGAGAAAAAAAAAATATTTACAAAACAATGTTGTACGTGACTTTTTGTGGTATTTATGACAAAAAATAGTTATGTATTTAGTGTCGTAAGTGTCAGAATGGTAATGACTAACAAATTAATGTCCAGGGGCGCGACTCCGGGAGCATCAATAGTTGGGGAAGCAGAAAAGTCTCTTGACTAGAATGATCAGTTCCAGAGAAGATACGTACAAAATATGAGTACAATTATAACATTACACGGTGAGGTGTGACAAAGAAACAAAATAACAAAGGGTTTATACAAAAGAGCATAATAGTACAAGTATGGGTGAGAAATGATTTAAAACCACATTTGACACTTCTGTGTTTTAGAAAAAAAGGTTACCTTGCAGAGGTCGAAAAAAGCGAGTTTTTATATGAAACTAACGCGTTAAGACATGCTGTTTGTCTGCACGAGGGCCAAATCTCGTGGGACAAAGGTAGAGCCAAAAGTTTGTTAGTTATGTGAGTGTGAGCTAGTGAAGGTGGTGTCTATTGTGTCCACACTTCCTAGTTTGACAATATCTTTTACGTGATAGTTGCCGATGTGTTTCCCAGAGGCATCCGATAGGGTGTACACTACATCGGAGATTTTTCTCAGGACTTTTGCTTTAACAAAGCGAGGAGCTAGTTTTGCAGAGAAATACAGAGCACCTTGTGAGAGTGTGTTGTTGCGTCTCCAAACTATGTCGTTTTCCTTAAAGGTAACATGTTTCCTGCGTAAATTGTGTTTGTTTGTGACAGAGATTATACTGCCGGGTTGAAATTGCAGCCCTTTTATGAATTTCCTGTTGTAAAATGTTGCGTGTTTGATCAGGACGTTTTTGGTTTTGTTGAAAGGAGAAATATTCCTGTCTTTCAATTCCTTTTCTAAGCTTTGAGTACTTCGAGAGCAGATGTTGGCTATTATGCCTAAGGTGTTGTTTCGAGGATTCATTTTGTGGCTAGTTGAGTTAGACATTGTGAAAAGAAAAAAGAATTGTCAGAGTGTTGTGGCTGAGTTTTTTCAAAAAAAGATGAGCTTGTGATGATGGGTGAAGAATTTTGTGAAATTTTTTTGAAGTCCCAATATGGAAAAAAAAATGGCCAGCGGTTTCCTTGTGTTTTTGATGGAAAAGTTTCTGAGATGTGCGTTTTGAAAAAATTTTCCGAAAAAACTTCAAATTTCCGAAAAATAAAATTTCCGAAAAATTTCAAAGTCCTTGATTTGTGAAATAAAACGGCCAGGGGTTGTCCTAGGGTTTTGATGGAAAAGTCCCTGAGATGTGCGTTTTTGAAAAAATTTTGAAACAACTTCAAAGTGAGAAAATTTCCGAAAAATATAATTTCCGAAAAATTTCAAAGTCCTTGATTTGTGAAAAAAACGGCCAGGGGTTATCCTGGGATTTTGATGGAAAAGTCCCTGAGTTGTGTGATTTGAAAAAATTTTGAAAAAACTTCAAAGTGAGAAAATTTCCGAAAAATAAAATTTCCGAAAAATTTCAAAGTCCTTGATTTTTGAAAAAAACGGCCAGGGGTTGTCCTAGGGTTTTGATGGAAAAGTCCCTGAGTTGTGCGTTTTTGAAAAAAAATTCCGAAAAACCAAATTTCCGAAAAATTAAATTTCTCGAAAAAATTTCAAAGTCCTTGATTTTTGAAAAAAATGGCCAGGGATTACCCTGGGATTTTGATGGAAAAGTCCCTGAGATGTGCGTTTTGAAAAAAAAATTTCCAAAAAAACAGATTTCCGAAAAAATTAAATTTCTCGAAAAAATTTCAAAATTCCGAAAAATTTCCGAATACAGATTTCGAGGAAGTATTGTTTGTTCTTTCAACAATTAATGGAGGGTTGTTTGTGATTCGTGACCAATTGTCTGAATTTAGGCAGAACCAGCTTTTGGTTATTTACACGCAAGCATCCCTTTCCCTGGACAACGACAGGCTCGAGGCGGAGAAGGGCCGAGAGTCGGGGATTTACGTCAATCGCGAATCTCAATTATATGTAAGGAGTAGGTCGGCTTTCAAGACTTTTTTTTTACAAAAAGGATACACTACCCACTTTTATTACATATAAAGCGAAATTATCAGATGACAGAAGGGCTTTAGTTTCCTTGGTTGTGTATTTTGCAGAGCGATGCTGTCTTATGGTTCCACGAACAAGAAATTCATTTTGTATCATGTACAAGATTTGAAATTGTTGAATTGTAGTTTAATGTAGCTCGTTTCCTCTAATAGTTGTACTCGGAAAGTAAACCTTCATGGTTAAAGATCACTATGTGATGTTTGAGGTGTCCGAAAAGAAGTGAATGTTGGTTGCGCACCTTGTGATAGAATACCGGTAATTAAATTTTGTCGAGTGACGATTCGTAAAACTTGTAATTTAACACAGAATAGTTTTAATGTGACACGGTTGTTTTAGATTTGACGCGATGGTTTGTAGAACAGCTATGATTTATTGGAAGAAAAACATAGTTATACAATGGTTAATACAAAACAAAGCATGAAAAACAGTGAAAGGGTACAAGTTTATTTCCAATTTGACCTCCCGATGGACTACTAATAACCAAAGAAAAAATCCACGTTGAAGGGGCCAGTGCTAACATACGCTAACATACGCTAACATATGGGTAAACCGGTATCGAACCTGGTTAAATATTGGCTAAGCTCAGTAGAAAGGTAAAGCAGATGACTCGTGTACAATCAGGGGTGGGCAGTTCTTTGATCAGCAGCTCGTCCATCGGTCAGGAGGTTGGAAAAGGCCATCACAATAATAACACATAAGTAAAAGGCACAAGGTATATTAATCATCTTCTAAAGAAACACAGGTATACATTGGATCTCTACTCTCTACACTCTCTGTGTCGACCGGATGAAACGAGGATTTTTTACAAGAAGTTACAAGAATTGAACACAAGAAAGGGGATAGGTTGAAAGCTTACGATTCGTCCTGAGGTGTGGAATGGAAGATCATGTTGACCAGGTTTCCCGCGCTCAAAAGCGGCGGTACTGTTGATGTGGTGATATTCACTCGGGATTTTACACGGAAACGGGACTCTACTGAGTTTAGTTCGAACCAAGATAATAGACATGATTGGCAATTGATAGCGAAATGCATCTAGTAGGAAACTGGCACGAGATCGCGTCCGTTTCATTTATTACGTAATTCCGCGCGCCCGAACATTGCGAGCGTTTGTGGTTCGCTCTGCGAGAGACACACTGTTGCAATTACCGAGGTCCGCTCTCGACTGGCGCAGCGCGGGAAGCGACCGACCGGGGCAAGCGGAGGTCGGGGACTGCGGAGCTCGGCGGTGGCGGGCAGTGTTGAGCCGAGAACGCTCTGGGTGGTCCGTGCCGATCACACGGCGGCTAGCTGCGTTTTGTCACGTACGCCACGATCGTTTGCATGGGGAAAGCGAGGCTAAAGTATGCATCTTTTTTATAGGGTGACTTGTATTACGTAACAATATACGTATGATATGTTGGGGTGACACACTACGCTATAATCTTCCTGGGGAGACGTGGTCAGATTAATTAGGGGACTGCCGCGGAATATCATTTATTTGTATGGGATCTATTACTTTGACATATGACAGCCGCGTAATTACGGCGCTCCGTAAATTGTTCTGATCAGGAGAGGGGGTTGCATAATTTTCAAATATAGCCTGGCTAGCAGATTACGGCGCATATCGACGCCACGTCTACATCTTTTTAGGTGTGACAGGTCTGTATGGGAATTGTATGGCGAGCGTTATGGAATTATATAAAACGTTTTGAACTTTTAGCTTTATCTGTTACCCTTATTATCGTGTACCTACCAAGTACATTATTATTTTTTTAAATAATTTAATATTTATTAGGTTTCATTTGCATATATCTAAAACATAGAATAATCTCATCTGTTCTGCAATTCTTCAAAATAAATTTATGCATTTTCTTCAATTCAACGAGAAAAAAATGTAGAGAAATTTATGTAAATTCTCCGAAGCAATTATGGGGGTGTCGTGAGTTAGCTTAATTTGAGAACTGCTCCCTGATTCTACTTCCACTGCAGAGCACTGCAAATAAATTCCTTCCGGAATTACATTTCCAAACCAAGGAACATAAGTTCCCTGTTCGTGCTATCGATCCAGACTTCCCTCATCTCTTTTACATAAAATAAAACTGGTTTCGACTTTTTGGCCTCTCGATGTTCGCAGTTAGCAATAATATGTTCTTCAAATAAAGTACCCATTCAAAAATCCAGAGAATGGTATTGAGAGCGGAACAAAGTGTGTATATGAGTTACATCTGTTGTTCTATGCTTATGTATACAAGATAGGAAAAAAAATAATTATATTACTTACCTTAGCAGTTTTTTTATTGTGCCACCAAACCTAATTTCTTCAATACGATTATTTGTTTACGCTTGGTTGGCTATTTATATCGCTATTGATTTCGTTAAAAACATGTTGTAAAGTTTCGGTTTTTTTCGATGATGTGCATGATGGTATATCCCAGGAAGAAACTGTGAGTTGCTTTAAGCAACCCAGATTATTTTATTTTATTTTATATGTAGTTATTTGCTTATGCAGGGTTTTATACCCTCGATCTTCCAAATCAATAATCTTACCGTCACGTAGGTTGTCTAAAAATGTTACAGATATTCTAAAAATTAACGATAATGAGACATCGCAAATTAAAATAAAAACTCAATCATTTTTTTAGAGTTATTGGAATTCAATCAAAACAAATTGGATAGACTCCACCGTCAAAATAATGAATCAGACTTGACTTGGCTCTGTAGATTGGATACTCTCATGCCATAGGGATGCAACATTTTGATATTTTTCAAAGTTTGCTCAGTGTTGTAATATTTTTTATTCGATTAAATTTTCTAAATTTTTAAAATCTTTAAAACATTCGATATAAACTTCTAAATTGGTTGTGAGTACAGAACAGGTATTACCACAGACATAGGAATTAATTAATTAATTCATATGTCTATGGGTATTACCTAGAATTGTGTTCAATAAAATTGATTTCTTCGAAAAAAAAAGCATTTCTGGCAGACTGACATGCTACAACGGTGACCGGATAAACCATCACAATGATAATTCATCACATTTTTAAAAAGTTATATAAAGTCATGAAAAGTGATGAAACAAAAACTTTATTTACTGGGTTAAGTAGGTTAGGTTAGGTTAAAAAAAAAATTTTTTATCGTTTCTAATGACTTTATATCACTTTTTAAAAGTGTGCTGAACCGCCTACACCACACTTTTATCTGATTGTCTCTTCTGTTGATCCATACCAATTTGAAGGAAAACTATCAACAATTATTTATTTATTTACTTTCGGGAAATCGACAGTTTATACAAGAAAAACAAATTATAGTTGCTAATAAGACAACATAAAAAAAAATATTTAAAAATATTTAATTTTTCAGAAAATTATATAAAAACAAAACATTGCTAGTGATAAGTCAGAAAAATATTTATTTTATGAAGCTTATTCTGGTGTAGTTGAAGTTGCCATATTAAGACAAGATTACATATTGTAGATATTAAATATAAGACAGGACATGACAAGCTAAAAAATATATGACGGCCTCCGTGGTCGAGGGGTAAGGCTCTCGACCAGCAATTCGGTGGTCGCGGGTTCGAATCCCGGCGTGCGCGAGTAAATTTTTTAATTTATGTTATTCTTACAATTTATTAATTAAAAATAATATATACCATATTTGCCGCATGTTCCAGAGTGGTAGATACTTTCAGTATCAACCTGGTGTAATACCACCATTCAGAATTGAAACGTCGCCTGAAATTACTTTAGCCATGTTTGGTGACCAAATCTCAATAGCCAGATCTTTCCCACCTTCCTCTTCCTCACCTCCTTCACCTCCCTACAATTATTTTTATGTTTTTGTAATTATTACATTGTCTGTTCAAGAAATTTGTTGATACACTTTGTTTTGCATTGATCTACTTTGAACAGGACGGAAGAGCGTATGGAGCACGCAGGTACATTAAATGAATTTGGTAGTCGAAATCTTTGATAAATTTTACCCGAAGTAAAGCAAAGTTGAGCTTACTTCCTGCAGTCCGACACGCCCACAGTATACTTCTATTGGTTTATCTCTTCAGTGATGAGAGAATCTTCACCGTATATAGGTACAGTGTGGCTACAGGCCCCGGTATCAGATTGCCTATGGCAAATAACAACGAATTAATTGCCGAGGAACTGAATATTATTCCTCCATGTAATAAAGCCGGATGGATCTTGTACATCTTGCTTTATTTATTGTTGCGAAAAATTAACAAACGGCGCGTTGAATTATTAATCTGAGAAAATTATTAATAACCTCCAATGTAAATCCCGCCTTTTTAATTGCGCATCATGTTCTTTGATAAACTGCGCAAGTTTCATTAGCTTCAGGCAAATAGCAGTAATGTTCGTTTTCGGCCTATTCCAACCGGGGCGTGAATTAATAACACCCGCTTTGGGTTTGAACTTTCCATACAATTGTTTTGTATTTCGAGATGGTTATATTTTAACGCGCCGTTTGGATGTATCTCTTTTGAGATTACATTTGCATAAATGTTAATGTTCGCGAAATGAAAACAACGCACGGAGAAGCTTCGAGAAGTAGCGATGGGGACTTTGATATAAAACACATAAGATTAGCCTTTGTTGCAGAATTTTTTGAAAACCGATTCCTTTTATTCCTCTTCTTCTCAAAAATATTTTCTTATCACAGTAGTTATTGCTAACTTTACACTGGGGGTTAGTGAACTAACTTACCAAAATAGTTATTGCTATTTTTACACTAGAGGTTAGTGGAATAACTTATCAAAATCACATTGTTACATGCTTTTATAGGTAATAATCGCCATTCAATTAATTTTTCACAAGAAACAGTGCCATATTAGATATTTAGAATTATTAGGTATTTGAAAAAAGATTATGGATAATTATATTATATGGTAGGATTCGTGAAGCTGAAAGATATTATAAAATAGTATCTCCAGGATCATTGCCTTTCAAAAACAAATACTGTGTAAAAATGAATTTAGATGATCGGAAATTAACCTTTCGAATGAACACTGGTAGTGTTTGCAAATTATATGGAAGTAGGTGGGTAAAATATCAAGTAAATCGAGTTCGAGCTGATTTTTTTATCGTTCTAAGGGGTTCTGCTGTTAAGCGTAAACCTGTCTCCAAAAGTTGTACAAACCCCTTTAGTTGGCAAAAAATGGAAAAAAATACATCTTTTTTGGGCTTTCTATTTGTCGTAGATTCACCAGTTTCCACTTGTACCTACTACGAGTTTGGACATCGTATATACCCGCTTATCAGAGGTCCACCTATCGAATTCCTTTTCATCGTTTACAGATAAGTCTTGAGACAAGCGTATGAAGCTTTTGGCGTTATTCTTGTAATTTATGGTGAGACCTTTCTCCTCTGTCGGGTCGCTTTTAGTGTCGAGGTGCCCGGAAATGACCGGGGATACACGGGGGGGACCCGCAGAGACACGGCGGATAAAACTGCAGAGGGTCAAAGTTTTCTTAAGGGTTTTTCTCGCCGCTCTATGATGCCCCTTTCAATTTCCGATTCGGGAGACGGAATCGAATTTCTGAAAACTTTTTGGTCGTTTGTGGCAGTTTGAAAAGCTAGTTCTTGGTGCCCGAGTGAAAGGAACTTTGAGATAGAAAATTGTGTAAAGTACATTTAGTTGAGTGGTTTCTACAATATTTTTTTTATTTTCCATAAGATGCATTTAAAAATATGTTACAGTGTTATTAAATGGCAAGAAATGAATGGGTTTATATGTAGAAATAAATAAAAATTTAGCAATACTAAAATGTATGATGTCAAGATGTCATCCAATTTAATCAATCCAATAGTCAATGCTCCATATGCAAATCTGATGCTCACAAAATTTGCGAATGTGTTCGTCGAACCTCAGCCACTAGTGATTAAAGAATGGCCACTGCTTCCAATGCAAATCAAAGATTTTTCCTCCCTCTCCAAGTCAAAATTCCAGGCTGTCAATTTGACCAATAGCAAAATGACAATGTGTAGGTACTTAAAGGACCTACACACCAAGACTTTAGATGCGATGTAAGTAAAGTGATGCACACACCTTGTTACAAATCCTATATGTAACAAATACTTTATTGTTACATCACGTTTGTATTGAGCTTTCTTTGGGCTGTGAGATTTCTTGATAAAAGTCATTTAAGAAACATATATCTGATATGAATAGACCTCACCTTCCCTCTTCCCCATCTCCCTCCTCTCCCCACTTTCTTCAGCTTTATAACATACCACAATTGGGGATGCCATAGTTTTACTGGCTCCAGACGGTTTAGAGCAGCTGGGACTCTTGCGCGGTATTCACATACAACAAATAAAAAAATATGTTACTTCAGGTTATAAGAAAGTTGGATTAGATTAGAAAGATTTCTTCAGGTACCTATCATTATTTCATATATATGGTAGCACCAAAAATCATAAAAACGAGGTGGCACTTTAAAAAATCACGGATCGCTCTACTCCTAGAGAACGTGAAATGATTGGGCCAAATCAATTATTTTTATTTACAAACTAAAACTGCCAAATGAAATCGTGTGAGGACTTTTGCACCACCTTATACAGGTGTTTTTTAATATCACAGGTCACTGGAAATATTGATAAATATGAGGCTATTAGCAAAAACTTTACATTTAATTATTTTTAAACGCGAACTACCAATTTCAAGTACAAACAACTCGATCAAAGTAAAAATTATCTAAGCGAAGTGCACATGATTTAAACTTTTTCAAATTTATATATGAACCACTCAACTTCAACAGTTGTACATTTAGGGTCAATTGTTTCACAGAACTTTAATAATTCATCAGATTTGATAGTTCTATTCAAGTTCTGTTATTATTCAGGTCCAGCGAAACAGCTGGCCAATAATGGAATTATAACAGAATTGTTCATGTTCTGTGAAACAAATGGCCCTTATTAGCGTTTTCCACAAAAGTTAAGCATTTATGTTTCAGAACAATACATTATTTAACGTGAAACACCTGACAAAAAATATCCATACCTTCATCTAACAATAACTCCATCTATCTTACCAATAATATTACCACACTTGCTAAGAGCATTTTAAACAAAGCTCTCCGTAAGAGTATTTGCTTACATAAATAGAGAGGAAGAACATTAAGCCTTTTCATATGGGGCAGAAAAGCTAACATAACTAACTGCAATTTGTTAGAATTGCCTCAGAAATGTAGGGAAAGATTTCACCACGGAATATTCCAGATTTTTCTAGATATAATAGCAGAGGCTACCAACTACTTCCGACAATATCAGCGTAAAGTCATATTAACTGTTAGCCATTATATTGCATTGTTGGAAGAACAGAATTTTTAACGCTTATAGTAGACTCCTGAAATTTACCACAACTTTCCACTAACCCATTTTCAATATTTTCTCATTCCAAGAATTTTAATTAACGTCGTTACTTTCCATTTATAATCAGTATAAATAATGTAGTTTTCTAGGGTTAATTGGCCTCGTGCTAATGTTTTTGTGACCCAGAAGACGGCTGGTATGACACACACATTGAAACACGTAAAAACCAACACACATGCGAGTTCATTATTTGTATTCTGTTTTGTTTTTATGCTACTTATCGAGAAGACGTTATCCTGTGGCACCACAATAATTTGTGAGGAGAAAAAACACGGATAAGAGGCAGGCTCGCAAGAATCTTACCATTTAGATCTTAAAATAATATAAGCCTTAGGATTAATTTATTTATTTAATTATCCATTACTTTTTGGGGGTTCTTACATAAGAATAGTTAAATTATACACTGTCTTCTTTTTATACATAACTGAACTTCCCCGGCAACAATCTATTGTGTTTAGGCACTCGAGTGCTTACGTCAACAACTGGAATATGATTTGAGTCATTGACTTTCGACTTGGAAATTACTCGCCCTCATTTAAAAAAATCATACCTTTGAATTTTTAAATCAGACATATAAATTGAATACAGTGATATTTAGCCAATGAATTCACCTACATTTTACCATGCGTCCTTTATTTTTAGAATTTATAAAAAAATATTAAGAAATCGTAAATGCTCGAACTGTGCAAGTCAAAAATGGCATATTATGGCGTGCCATCACTCAAGACGTTTTGCTCACTCGGCATAATACGCCGAAAATCACTCGAGTGATTAGTTACTGATAAATTGAAGAATTCCATTAGAATTCTGGCCAATGAGGATTACATTTTATGGTAGTTAGTCCCAGAATTTTTGCACCGAAATAAATTCCGACTTCTAGTGTTACGCAATGGAATTCGAAAATAAAGCATTAAATCGATTCTGAATTATTGTGGTTTTTCATCATGGTTGTTATTGAGAGTTACTCTGAAACTATTTGTTCCAACCATTATTGGATTCTTTGTATTCGTATTTGAACCCAAAACAATAAATTAACATTTTTTCTTTTCGCTGAGTACTGAACAAGTTACATCTGGGCCCAGAAACTTTAATGTCTTACCTTTTAAACACACTAGGATTATATTTTGGAACTCTCGCATACAAATTCCTAATAATGCATATTGATTTTGTAGATAGATATACCGCCAATATTGTTCAAAACAACCCTTGCTTCCCCAGAAGGTGGTTTCGGTAATATAATGGTACTCTCAAACTAAACCTTAGCGATACCCAATACAAAGACTAATCAATTATTATGTTAACATTATAACGATAACTATTAAACACATCACTTCATTAGAGAAATTCTTACCCAAAGGAAACATATGTGATACGACTAGCAAGAAATTTCGTTCAGGGCATATTTGAAAAAAGAAAGTCCAAATAAACGGGACGATTTCACATCTGAAAAATTATCTTTTTAAATTTAAATGGCCACCATCTTGAAATGGAGAGAAAACATACAAACAAATGAACAGACGACTATACTAATCTTGGCAACGATAAACACACCACATTAAATAAAAATAAAATATTTTGAATAAACGAAAGCTATAGAGATAGCTGTACGTGTTTTTTTTTACAAATAAAAAATTAGAGATTTTATGAGAGACCTACCATCTAAAAATCAAACTAAAATCATACCAAAAGATTAAATTTAAAAGGTAAAGTGGAAGTTTAAAAGAGTCTGTTGAGCTTTTCTACCAATATCGGAAGGGCGAGAAAACTTGTCTCGAAATACTAATCGCAAACTCTTGTAACAAGTTTCGGAAACAGGTAATCCTAATTCCAATTTACATAACACGGGGCTAGAGTGCTATCAACACTTTACAGAAACACCTGGAAACATTTTACTTTGAAAGTTAGTTAGGTCGCCGTGATTGCCAGGGCAATCAGTGATCAGATTCCGTAGAGTTTTAGCTTTCATAAACATAATAGAAAAGGGGAATACCTTCGTTTTGAGCATAAATACGATTTTTTTTTTAATTTTCTTCCAAGCGAAGTAATCATTACTATGTTTTACAGAATAAGGGGGAAAAAACTGACCAACTTTTTCATGTTCACAGATCGACAGGCAAATCGTTGATTCAGAAACACTAGCAGGGAATACAATCGTCAAAATACAAAATAGGGATGTGATAAACATGCCATTTTTAAGAAATATAGTTAGAACTTTTAAGGAAGGGGGAGTGGAGGCTTTATAATATATTTTACTAAGATAAACCTTCCTTATACCAAGCTCCACTCGAAGATGACACGCCGGCGTAGCCCTCATATTTGAGTTAGGTATTACTTAAATATTTCTCCATGGAAAAGTTTTGTAAATAAATTTTTCAACCAAAATATCTTATTTGTTTTAACTTTCTTATTCCCTATGTTAGCTTTGGGAATGCTGAGTAGAGGGTCGATTAAAATAAAGGGTGGTGTGATGTTTGAACCTGATAATACCCCTATAGGAGATGTGAAAGGAGAAAACACAAAAATTTGGTCCTATATTATTATTTTTTAAAAGAAAGACAAAGATTCCCGGGTTACGAATAATAACAAAAGTTTGAAAATCTACTATTATCAAGTAAGCGAAAAATATTGCTTGTTCCGAAGAATTGAACTCACGAAGTCTGGGTGGGACCCAAACTCGATGCCAATATTTGAAAAATCATTTTCAAATGTTGGACAGACGCATAAAACACATAATTTTCACCAGACACCTAAGTCACAAGATTGTTATGATTCAGTAAAGATAAGGGAATTTATAATACGGAAGACAATGCCCTGGAGGCTGGCTTTTGAATTTATCCAGAGCAGATGGTAGGAATAATAATATAAAATGAAATATTAAAGTATCTGTATAGTGTAGTCAATATAGTTTTCGTATTGTGCAGTTATTGTTAATATGAATCTAAGTGGAAAGAGGTTAACACACTTATATCAGATTTATCGTTTCAATCCAAACCATTGTATTGTAAACAATATTATGAAAGCTTTACAAATTTTAATTAAATATTTCCCGAATGTTTCACAAGTTGCGAATAATCCGTGCATAAACCTTAAAAACTAATAAAACGATTTTCATTTCCCGGCTTTATTTTGCCGACGTGTTGAGAATACTTATTTCTCAAAATTGCCAAAAAACTTTCCTAATAATATTGTAATTTTGTCACGTCTTATTGTTATTTGTAGTTAACTCGGAACACAAAATGTGAAGTGTATAACGTCCGTTAAATTTGAATACGGAAATTTTATGGTTGATCATGTTGACAGAAATATCAATTTTTTATAAAAATATTAATAATAATTATAATTAATATTGATTTGGTACTAATTTAAAGTACGCATACGTTATACGTCCATACATAAAGTCAACATTCACACATTTTTTTCATTATTGATTGTGAATCATTCAGATTCGAACTGTAGGCGTTGGTTGAAATGACTTTATCCGCGTTCTGTGACTAGACCTGAAAAGCTAGATAATTTCCAACCTTACTCTTCCCCCACTCTTCATCCTCGTCCGACTCCAGGCAGTTGGAATTCTTGGCTATAATTATAAATCCATCGATGCATTAAATCTAATCATATATGAAAAACGTTTGATCAAATTATTCAGAAATCTATTTTCATCATTGCTGTGAGCATCGACTTTGAAATGTTTAGATTAGGTTAATATACATGAAAAATTAGTATTGGAATGTAATTTCATAAGTTAAGATGGTGTCCAGAAAAATCGACCCCAAATGTGATGTATTCACCAGTTTGCCGCTTGTAACATCACATTTGGGGTCGATTTTTCTTTAATTGAGCTTTTCGAGAAAAATCAACTCCGAAGTCAAATTTTTTTAGGTCAAATTAAAAAAAAATGGTTACTACGGGATTGTAATTTGACTGAGAATACCGAAACTATCGCGGATTTAACAAAAATAATCAATTTTGAATCTTGTGACGAGAAATAGCAGAGATGTCACCGACTCCTCCCCACATCACTCTGGGCAGGATGCTTCCCTAGATCCTATGTTAATCACATTAAGATAAGGTGTAGAAAAAAAACCGAAGTGATAGAAGAAAATTAATTGCTTGCAATTGCAAACTTATCAAACAGAAAACATTTAAAAAAATTGTTCCCCTGTAATCGATTTTTTCAGGTCGTCGTCATCTCATTTTATTAAATCTATTTTAAGGCATTTTTAATAAAATATTTTTTCAGAACCAGATCATCATAACTTTCCACCTTTGCTAAACTTCCACCATGTCTGTTTACGACCCCGAACCCCCGGGGTAATACATTATTCCAGTTTATCCGCCGACTGACAGCAAAGTAATAATGTAAATTGAGCATTCAGAAGACCATCTCGTTTCAATCTGAATTAAGTTCGTGTGGATGTGAAACGTCAAAAATGATACAATTATTACTGTTGTTTCATATTAATATTTGCAACCGTTTTTTAATGATGAAAGATTTGAAAATATTGAGAAAGTGGATGAAAAAAGAGATTGTTGTCATGACAGTCATGTCTGATCTATCATTATCTAATAATCTGTCTACATTCTCGGAGATACCACAATCTGAATTTAGGTTATTGTAATTGAAACCTAATATATGTTTTATAAATGACTATTTATTGCTTACTTCCAAGGGCGCCGCATTTTAAAATCATTGTAATGTAATTATTTGAATGCGACCATTTTCATTTAGTTCAACACTTATCTGGTAGTGACATGGTTTTTTCTGTATTATAATTATTTTAGGTAATGCACCATGCCAAAAAAATCATTGGCTGCTTTTAAATTTGACAAAAGGAGCCTTTGTAAAATCTGGATTTCAAAGGGATCCGCCAATGGAAAACTTTGGGTTTGAAAAAACTTTTTCACACTTTTTCTCAAATTTACCAGAACTACTGAAGACTTCTTTTTGTAAGCCAAAAGAGTTCCAACTGCTCCGTAAGATTATGGCATCCGCAATTTGGTATGCTGTGGGACTGAAGGTGATGGGGAGGGAAAGAAGAAAGTAGAAAGGGAGGAGGAAGATGGGGTAGCTCATTTCTATTCCAGTATGGTCACAAAACAAGGCTAAAGTCATTTTAAGCAACGTTTCAAGTCTGAATACTGGACTTTCACCTGTTTTGAGAGCATCTCAACATGCTGCAAATATCTGTTGCTGAATCTGTTGACCTAAATTCTGACCTAGCATTAAATATAAAATTGTTCTGCCAACTAAAAAAAAGTATTTTTTTTCTTTTTATGCTAGTCGACAGAATAACGAAAGTTTTTTATGACGATGCCATACGTAGTATTGCAAAATCATGTGTTTTTGGTTTGAGAATTTGGTCGCCTAGAAATGTTTCAGATGCTTTAATTAAATACTGCGAGTAGAATACATCCTGGCCTTTGAAAAAATCGAGTATTTTTTAGATTAGTCTTTTTATAAGCCCAGAAAAAAATTATGTAAAGGCCTCTGAAAACTGCTTTAAAGTTCAAAATCTCCTACTTACGAACCAATTTTCGGTTATGATTTTATTGTATAATGTGGAGAATTAAGTTATTTATAAAATGATAGAAAAAAAAAAATATTTATGCCTGAACATCCACAAAATAAAATAAAAGGCACTTTTTGGCCATGTTTTTTTCTTGCATAAATCAAAACAGGCGGATGGTGTTAAGCGGGAATTTAAACCTTATCGCCATCTACGTAAAGGGTTGTTATTGATAGCGGCTCAATTTAAAATATTACACGACGTAGTGCATCGCCTTAATCACCATTTTAAATTGTTACCTACTTATATCTATTTATTTATATATTTTGTATGTTTTATACGCCCATATGGGCTTTTACAAACATGTACCTACATAATATTTCAGTGGAACAGAAATCAAAAATAAAATTTTCATTTAAAATTATATAGAACCCATGCAGAAGAAAATTATTATGCTAACCTTGGTTGTAATTAATACTGAGATATGTTATTATAGCCTTCTTGTAACTATATTACGTTGCTTTGTACACGTCTACTTTGTCTTCTAAAGTGTTGCTAACTGCATGCAATTTAGGTACAAGCGAGTATAAGGATAGTATAGGACTCAGTCCTGATTATTGTTGCGATTAAAAGGAATTTTCGATCTGGTATTTCTAGTTGGTATGTTTTCACAATAAATCAGGGCTATTTATAATTCCATTAATATTTAAAAAAAATAAAAGTCAAGTCTGAAACAAGTTCTTATATCGGAGTTTTAATAATTTAAATTTTTTCATCAAGTGGTTGTAATTTATATATTCTCGAAATATCAATAATACAGAAGGTATACAGATTTGTTGCAATGCAATATATTACGAAATTCACCGTTAAACTAAATAACAATACATAAAATAAAACGGAAAATATGTTAGGTAGGTAATTCGAAACTATGTGGTAGTCGTTTACTGGGGATATTTGTCCGTCTCCCATCTCCAGAGGGCCATCCTGCAGGACTCCATCCAAGCAATCATGGCAGTGATGATTTATTGGATTGCCGTTTATATAATTCGTTTGTAACTTAATTTAAAATTGATTAGATTCAGTAACTCGAAAAATTACTCAATTTGCAAGTTTTGCACACGTATGCGGCGGCGACTGCGATAAGTGCCTTGTGGAGCGGACGTGCTGCGGTTTTTGTTCATGTCCGACCCCAACATCCAGACTTACTTTATAATGTCAAACTTCCCCTGTAATAAATGGCCGGCAGACCCTTCAAGAGAATTTACATGTCCCGTGTAAAAAAACACCTCCAAGGGGATGTGTCCCATATAAATTATATCAGAAAAGAGGTGTCGTATTAATCTCTCCTGCTTTGATATTAAAGATCAGAAGCCGAAGATTTTAAAGAACCTTATAGAATTTAGAACGTGAATAGTGTTATAAGAGAGTAATCCTTTTAAGATTCAAATATGTTGATGTTCGTGAAAGGGGTTTATTTTGTGCTCGTTTTCCACCCTAATGATAGGGGGTTTGTACAATGAATCTTAGATAAGCCGGATGCTACCGTCTTGAATTTGAATACCATGATACCAAATTATCTGTAAGATTTATATATTATGGACGTTATCCAGGCTTAAAACATCTTAAAACTCTGTGGAGTTCAATTTCTATATTTGCCTTAGAGCAAAATAACCACCTCTGTGGAATAGAAGAGTGATTCTCGATAGTAAAATTAACCTTAACGGGACAACGTATTAAACTACTCAACCATTCTCTTTTGAGATTATTGTCGAGTTACAAGACCGTTATCCTTTTTTTTCTCTGGACTGTTCTGTTTTGTGTTTTGTTTAGATTTATAAACATTATCTTCTTCAATGACACATGACATTGATTGTATAAAATTCAGAGGTTATTAAGGAAAAACAGTTGGAATAAAAAAATTGAATATTCATTTAGATTTTGAGAAATAGTCAATAGGTATCCCATATAAACAAAAATTGGATGTGTTTATCTATCTTTGTTCCAAAAAATCTTTAGAAATTTAAAATCATTCAAAAAGATAGCTGCCGAAAATATGGGAAAAATTAGTTGCAAGATTATATTGTTAATTCTGAATTTAAAATATTGTATCGACAAAAATGACGTGTAATAATCAGGTCCCAATAGTCGAATGGTTAGAGAAGTTGACAGGGTAAAACAGAGATCCTGAGTTGGATCACCAGTTGAGACCGTTATCTGGGTCTTGTTCTGTATGTTTCATTCAGATTTATTAGTATTATCATCTTCTTCAATAAAACTACCTTCACTGTCGTAATTTTTTTAGAGAATAAAAAAAAGTGAAAATACCCTACAGTCAAGTGCTACAATTCTTAATTCTTGGCAATGGGAACTAAATAAATTCGCTCTCAAGGATAACCGTGGGAAGTCAACCAGTAGCGGCTCGTGACTTTTGGAAGTACTAGAGTGCTAATATTACAAATAATGGCATTAATGATGTGGTTGTATCCGAAAATGATCTTTTTTTGAGAACTTTTGGTTATTTGTATGAAGATTTTCAGGAAATTTCAGTTTGACCGTGCGCCGCACGGATTTCCTGAAAATCTTCATACCAAAAACCGAAGTCGAATTCGTAAAACTTATCACACTCAACTGTCAGGAGTCGCCACTTAAGTCAACATCTTTATATCTAATGAGACATTCTTTTTTAAACCAAATTTGAAATAAATCATACATGGATAGTATTGAAGACAGGAATACTAGAGCAGGACTTCTCTAATACAATTGCCACGTATCGCTAGAGTTTGTGTGTTCATCGCTACTTGGTATTCTGCAGAGCTTTCAAACGAATTGACGCGCTGCCGATCTCCTTGGAGGTTTCTTTTCAAAAAACACAAACATGAAAGTATATCATAAAGCTTTATTATCTCGCTAATAGCCTTTTACGTGCTTGACACGTATTCCCCACCAGAACTGATGACATTATAACACTGAATGTTTTCTTTTGGGATTTTAGATTACATTGTCGTTTAGACGAGTTTAATGGCACTCTTATAGTGGACGTTTTACTACTTATAACTCTGTAACGTGTTCTATAACACAATAAAAGTTATAGTGCCCGTTATGGATAAATCAATGTTTATACGTATTACTCTGTACGCTTTCGGTACACAATATGGAAAGCATTATATTTTTGTTGGGTGGGTATATGCTTATTAAAATTATTAGTGAAACAGATTGATGTATTATTATTTTACTAGGATTTCCGACTAAACTTTAGTAACTGGATTACCTTTATGCGTCTGCATGGTAAGATCTCTGACTCTGATTTTGCTAGACTAAATATTTACATCATATTACGTGAGCTCAATTCCGCGGCTGGATACGTCTTTCATCACGCCACACACAACATTTTTCGCTTACAGTAATGATAGTAGGAGATTTTCAAATATTGTTATCCGTAACGAGAATGTTTGACTTGATTTAAAAAATTGTATATTTATAGATATCCCTAATTAGATCCAAATAGAAGTATCTACATCCTACATACTTCATACTTCCACATGGAGAAAACTTACTGATATGAAATACTTTTTATTTATTAAAAGTCTGGTAACATTATTCATTTTTCTGTTAAAAATGGATCTGCGGACTCCATCATGATATCTTTTGGGAAAATAACACGTGTTCTCGATATATTCTGAATGACTAATTTTCATTTCATTCTCCGTTCACCATCTTTCTTAGAGTTTTGTACTACCTAACAATGTGCACCAAACTGGGGTGTCATAATTCCACTGGTTTCTGTAAATTAGACTTTAGGGTGGATAATAATTTCACCGATTCACCAATGATAATAATGAAAAAAGTGAGATAATAAATCTAAGCGAAACATGAAACAGAACAAAACATATAAAAATAAAAAGGTAACGATTTCAACTGGGAATCGACCCCAGGATCTCTGTCTTATCGGGAAAACTCCTCCAACATACATTATATTACATATTGGTATAACTTTCAAAAGTTATTAAAAGAAAAGTAATTTGAATAAACATTTTAATATAAATATAAAAAAGAATAATAATGTGCATACTGTAAAAGAATCATGAATAAAAACGTGCATACTGTACAAGAATCATGAATAATAATGTGCATACTCTACAAGAATCGTGAATAATAATGTGCATACTGTACAAGAATCACGAATAATAATGTGCATACTGTATAATAATCATGAATAATAATTTGCATACTGTACAAGAATCATGAATAATAATGTGCATACTGTACAAGAATCATGAAAAATAATGTGCATATTGTACAAGAATCATGAATAATAATCTGCATACTGTACAAGAATCATGAATAATAATGGGCATACTGTACAAGAACCCAAATCTTCCGGAACCAATGGGACTTCAGCATGCCCAAATTGGATATGTTATAGGGTGGAGGGAGGGGAATGAGATGGGAAAGAGAAAGATCTATTCAGATCTGTTCACCGAACACGAAAATTGGTGTTCTTTCAACAGGGCGATACTGAGAGTATATAAATCTGCCTTGCGATGTTTAAAATATAGACATTTCCGAGAAAAAGGATTGAAGTATTTTAGAATCTAAGCCCCCCCATCCGTCACAACAGGAGACCTAGTTTTTTCATACTTCTCAGTCAGCCTTTACCGTGAACTACAGGGTGGTCTAGCCACCAACAGATAGCGGCAATAAAATAAGACACAAATGTAAACATGCACCTAGATATCCTTAATACCTTTGTTCAAACTGTGTTTAATAGATATAAACAAGAATTGAACACCGCTAACTTATCATCACTATATATCAATCAATTTATTATTATTTTTTTGGAAAAATTTTAAAAATTCATAAATTTCAACGATAATAATATTTGGATGTTTTGTATAGCGCCGTTTTCGCGAAAAATCACCTCAAAGGCGCTAGTAATATTTTAAAATTCAGGACAAAAATATGGCGCTTGTCATATTATTTTTCAACGGTTCATGGTGGTTTTTGAAAACTGATTGTTATAAAAATAATTATTATTATTTTATTTTAAAAAAACTCTTTTAAAGAAAAATCACCTCGAGGGCGCTCTACAACTTGTTATGATTTTCTAGGCTCTATCTTAGCTTAATTATTTACAAACAGATACAGAAAACATAGGTACTTACGCAGAAAAATCCTAGAAAATAGACATGTGCAAATTTGTTTGAAAAATTAGGGAGTGTTTGCTGCTTCGGAAAACAGATTTCGTTTAAATTATAATACGTTTATTAGCATACTATTTTTTTAATGAATTAATTGTGAAATATTGCAAATTAATCATTTAAAATTAACTTTTTACGCATGCTGAGATTTGAATCAAATGTGGAGCGAATGAACGAAGAAAGGATTATAAAGAAAATATGTTACGCGAATGTTAATGGTATAAGATGTCGGGACGCCGGAAGAAGACATGGCACGATTAAGTGAACTAAATACTTGAGTCTGGCCATGTCAACAGTCAGAATAACAGAAGGGTATGTATAACACGTCATATAAATGTAAATGAAGCAAGGATCTTCATAAAAATAGATATCTTTCGGCGTCCAATATTTCTTAATCTCAAGCTAGTAGTTTATTGACTAGTATTTCTATCTTTATTTTGACACTTCGTCTCAAAACAACTCAGAATACCATTCTTGTACTGTGAATAGCAGGGGCGGGGCCTTGTGTTACGAATTCCATTATGGTCCGTTGGCTCCGTGGCCAAGGGATCTATCCCCCGCTGCGAGTCTGGGGGTGCGGGTTCAGTCCCCCGCCGGCCATTATGTCAGATAAGACCTACCTACCGCACTAGCATTCCTTAATTCCTTATATTACCTGCAACCTACATGGAATAAAACATTGAAAACATTATGAATTCATATTTTTAATGAATGTCCTAGCTACCCAGAGCCAGTGAGACTATCGCACTCTCTATTTTGATGTGTTGTAAAGTTGAAGGGATTGAGTAAGATGGGGGAGAGTCAGAGGACGTTGAAGAAGTACCTGTTATTTCAGATTTCTCCAATGAACACGGCTAAATGCCTGAAGCCTGTGGGACTATGTCATCGCCATTAGAATTTTATTGTGATGCTGAAAGAGAAGATGTTGCGGTGGTAGAAAGGAGAAAAGAAAATATAGAATAAATAAGAACATAAGAAATGCCATGTGGTCGTGTTTCACGAACCAAATATTTGGCCAATCGGGCCTTAAATATCCAGTACAAGTCTGGGTTTCACCACGATTACTACTAATACAAATGGGATGGAAATCTATGATGCCTGGCGAGTGTAAGTGAGACAGAGCGCGTGATAAATGGAACATTTTTTTCCATTCATATTTGTATGGAAAGCACCTCAAGTTTTCTCCTTGGCAAAAGGAAAGTTGGGAAGTAGATACTTGGCAATTTATATCTTCTCACTTAATAAGGCTAAAGTAATTTCAAACATGTTTTCGATTATTAATGGTGTAATACTTTTCCTAGCGAGTTTTCAAACGACATTATTTGATCTTAGTTTTGAATTTTTCTTTTGGTGCCTTTTGCTACCGGAGGTTGATTATCGTCATTACAATCTTCACCCTATAGGCTACAACGCGAACAACTCTGCGGAACTTCAGTCGTACCAGTTACTAAGAATACGTGGCATGGGTTTTCTCATCGAATCTAGATGAAAAAGGACGTGTTCTATTTGGGATCCGATTTCCACTGTTTAATATGTCGGGCATTATTTGACATTATGTCGTCTGTCATTATTTTATGTAACTATATTTTTGGGAAATATTGTATGTCAATTTCTTTTTATATTTAAAATATCGATAAAAAAATTCTAAGACATGTATTAACTACTGATTAGGAACGTAAATTGTTTTTATGAAATTTGCACTACGTTTGATGATTTGTTGACGCCGGTGAAGGCAAATGACTGATGCTTTCATGCGATCTATGATTTTATTCAATATGTTGCCATTTATTGACGATTTAGCACTGACTAAAATATTTTTTCTTCTATAATGGCAACTATATATGACATCGTAAGCAAGAAAATAATGATCGTATAAGTAAAGCAACGATTTTACATATTATGGGTCCTGATATAGTTTCTACAATACGGAGATCGGTATCACAAAAGCAACGTATACAACGCCCATTAGTTACGAATTTCATGCCAAACCCAGATATCCGGAATATCAAAATTAGTTTACGTTGTAAAAATGAAGAAATTTTTTTTTTTAATTATTTTTTTATTTATTTTCTAAATAAGCTAGCTTTTTGAAAACAAAACTTCCACAATTTACCGTAGGTCAAATTTACACGAAACTAAAAAATAAAAGCGCGGCTAAAAATATTTTAATTATAAATAAATCACCATTAATCATTTTCCTACCGCAGGCGGTCAATTAGCCCTGATTTATATCTCAATTTTATTGGCACGGAGCAATTTAACTGATGAATGTTTAAAATATTCCATCACTGGTCTGTGGTCGGGCCTTTAGCGGGGGCTACCTACACTGTTACAGCCTACATACCTACCTTTACCTTCTTCTCTCGGGACGGCTATTAAGACATAATCGCTCGGGTTAAATATTGTCTTCTGCATCAGGCTTTATGTCAGGGATGGGATCACAGTAACTATATTTTGTTGGCAATATCGGAAATATGTAATTTTCGGTCGAACATATTTCAATTATATTTTTGTTTGGTAGTTAAGATTTCTAGTATGAGATGGCGTAGTGATTATTGATATTTTTTATTTAAATTTCACACAAAAATTCCAACTGACCAGAACCAGTAGTTTATGGCCTATGGCATCCCCAGTATTAATTAATGCTACGAATTTTATTTCAAAGTTGTTTGGAATAAATTTTATGAGTTTAACTCTAGAAGTATTCTATTTTTTTCCCTATATGTATGTACACACTCACACACCGTCATAGTAATTAGATTCTTATACGCCAGTTAAGGCGATGCACTACGTCGAGTAATATTTTAAATTGAGCCGCTATGGCTAACAACCCTTACGTAGATGGCGATAAGGTTTAAATTCCCGCTTAACACCATCCGCCTGTTTTGATTTATGCAAGAAAAAAACATTGCCAAAAAGTGCCTTTTATTTTATTTTGTGGATGTTCAGGCATAAATATTTAATTTTTTCCCGATCATTTTATAAATAACATAATTTGCCACATTGTACAATAAAATTATAACCGAAAATGGGTTTGTAAGTAGAAGATTTTTAACTTTAAAGCAGTTTTCATAGGCCTTATACATTATTTTTTTCTGGGTTTATAAAAAGACTTATTTAAAAAATACTCGATTATTTTAAAGGCCAAGATGTATTCTACTCGCAGTATTTAATTAAAACATCTTAAACATTTCTAGGCGACCAAATTTTCAAACCAAAAACACATGATTTTGCATTACTACGTATGGCATCGCCTTAAATGCTGGTATTTAAGGCCGTCTTAAACTTTTCAGTGTTCCACCTTGCGCGTGGCGTCCTATTTACATTGCGTTTAAAGTAAGGGGATAGTGTTTCCCGGATTGTTACTAATAATTAAGTTAGACTAGATTTTGTTTTACCTACACAGGCAATCTTAAAAAATATACTTATAAGTATATGTTGGTGTTTCAGAAAATCTAAAAATATTTAAATTTCATAAAAGCATCCATTTAAAATGTGCAACCCTACACAACGTATTAGGATATCCAATATCTCCGATCGCTCTACCTGAAGTTGAGCGATAAATCATTGGTATACCTTTCAAGCCCCGTAGGTACTCTACGGGGGAAGATCGACTGTTGCAAAGCCAAAAGGGCAGTATTCCTGATGAAGTTACAACCACCTCACATTATCTACCCTAACTGCCACCATATTTGTCACATTTAACCTCTTTATTAAGAAAGCCTAATTTCCTACTCAGTATGCAGCCCCAGTTTTGTAAATTTGTAAAAGGTTGGGGAAAGTTGTGTGATGCAGGTCGCATTAACAATTTGTATTCCGAGCAGGGGTAGGCACAAAGGATGAACCGCCAAACTCGCTTCATTCACATGCATACATTCTTTCTGCTATTCTAAATCTTGATATGGTCCGCTTTCGAATTCGGTTCACTTGGTTGTGCAATGTCTTCTTTGGTCGTCCCCGGCTTCTGTTCACATTTAGGTCGTACAGCCTTACATTTCCTTTGTCGTTCATTCGCTCTACTACTTTGTCGTACGTTCGCTCACTCTACTTATTTGTTGCGAATGTTCAAATTTTTTCCAAAGTCCTAGATTGGTTTTAACAAACATAATTATATTTCAAGGATCTCATTCCTTTCAGTATATTGTATCCTCAATATTAACCGGCCTTGAAGAAAAAAACTTGTCGAAACTTTGTAAGACCAAAGAAAAATCTAACACATTCACGATAAGTAAATTCTGGACCAAAATGTAATATTTATTGATTGATAATATTTTTTACAATTTTTTTAACCAAGTGAACGGAAAAAATTTGGGATCAAAAGTCCTGAACAAAATTGCTCCTGAATTTGATACTTTTTTTAATACATCGTACCGTAATGTGAATTCTGGAATGTATACATATATATATATTGGCCTTCGTGGTCTTTCTTTTTACGCAAAGTTTGTACATGATTTTGACTTAATTTACAGTAAACCCGTCGTCCAACTGGGTCAGTGTCGGTAAGCAATCGACATATAAACCGAAGACACTGTGTGGAAAAGTTAAGTTCGCAACGGTTTGCTGAGCAGCTTTTGTGTGAATTTTCTACACAGGGTCTTCAGTTTACGACGATTGCATACAGATACCAACATAGTGGGACGACGGTTTAAGTTAGATTTGTATACATTATATATATATATATATTTTTTTATTTATTTAATATTTGTATGTTTTTTACAATAAATATACAATTATACATATTATACAGTTTTATAACGGTAAATAATAATAGCTTTTCCTCACCATAAAGAGACGAGGCTCTTGTGTTTGGTGAGTGAATCCTAGCTCAATTATATGGAATCATGTAAGTAAGTAAATAATATACATATTTGCAAAACCAAAGGGATAAGTAAGAAATAGGCAAGATTTATCAATAATACAGTTTCAAGATTTGAAGGAAATAATAATAAGAGTAAGATATGGACTTTTATAGTAGTTTTAGGTAATTTTTTAATTTTATTTTAAATTCCTGAATATCTTCAATATTTTTTAGATATAATGGAAGGATGTTAAAATATGTTATACCTAGATAGAGATAGGTATTTTGTGTGTGCTTTGTATTAAGTTTTGGGATTTTGATAGTTTTTTGATATCTTGCTGATGAATTGAATTGTAAGTTGTTTAACTGTATTTCTTTATAAATTTGTAGAATTGAATATTTTTTATATATATTGTCTATTGTGGATACATTGAATATTGAAAAGAGAATCTCAGTAGAAAATTTGGATGGTTTTTTCAATATTACTTTAATTATCAATCTTTGAACTATTTTAAGTGGATTTAATATATTGTTATAAGTTCCTCCCCAGCCAATAATACCATATTGTAATATAGATTGTACAATTGCATAGTACACTCTTTTTAGGTTTTCTAGTCTAAGAATATTTCTAAGTCTTATAAATATATAAATACATTTTCTAATTCTTTTGACAAGTTCACAAATTTGTTTTTTCCATTTAAAATGTTGATCTATATATATACCAAGATATTTAATTTCAGAAGTTAGACTAAGTATAGAACATTCTTGATTGCAATTAGTTCTGTTACATTTAAGTTGATGTATTATAATTTTTAATTCTGGTATTGATTTAAATTTGTTGATAGAGAATGGGATACATTTTGTTTTTTCAGTATTTAATGAGACGAGGTTTTTATCGAACCAATTTTTCAGTATATTAATATCAGTATTTTCTAAGTTATTAACATTATTCCAATCAGTACCTTCAATTATTATGACAGTGTCATCAGCATAAGATATTATTTTTCCATTTAATCTTTGATTGAATATGTCATTTACATAAATGATAAACAGTAACGGTCCCAGGACTGTACCTTGAGGTATGCCGAAGTGACTTGTTTTTTGTTGACTAAGTACATCGTTGATTTTTACGACTTGAGGGCGTTTGAAAAGGTAGCTTTTTATCCATTCTATAGCTGTACCACTTAATCCAATGTTTCTTAATTTACTTATAAGTTTGTCGTGTGATATGCTATCAAAAGCTTTTTTAAGATCTATGAAAATTCCAATGCATTTTAATGATTTATCTAATGAATTATGAACAAGACTAGTTAATTTTGCAATTGCATCCTGAGTGCTTCTACCTTCCATAAAACCGAACTGATTTTCATTAATTAATTTATTACATTTTACAAATTGGTTTATCCTTTTTTTAACTATCTTTTCAAAAATTTTCGCTATGTTCGAGATTACTGATATGGGTCGGTAATTGCTAACTTCTTCTGGGTCACCAGATTTAAATATTGGAGTAATGGTAGTTTGTTTGTAGATTGATGGAAACACTCCGCTTTGGAAACTTACATTTATTATGTAACAATTATTTTACAAGCAATAATTGTTCGCCTGAAACACTCATCCACATTGAAAAATCTCCTGATAAAAGATACATGACGCCAACGGGACTCGAACCCGTGTCCCTTCGATTTCCGGTCGACAGCTCTGACCACTGAGCTATGGCGGCTTATCTCTTACCCGCGAAATTATTCAATATATACTAGTGTTTCATTCAACAATTACTGCTTGATACATTTGGCGTCATGTATCTTTTATCAGGAGATTTTTCAATGTGGATGAGTGTTTCAGGCGAACAATTATTGCTTGTAAAATAATTGTTACCCTTTGTGCTATGCATAAAAAATCTTGTCTTAAAAACATTAGTTTACCAAAAAAATTATAATTAATATTTGACAAGTTCAAGTATTTCGCCTAAAAATGTAGACAATTTGTCTCGACGCCATCTAGTGAGAGAGTTAGCACTTACAATGCCTTTCTCATATAAAATAAAGTTGGTTGTTTTCAGGTGAAAAATGTATCAAGCAGTAATTGTTGAATGAAACACTAGTATATATTGAATAATTTCGCGGGTAAGAGATAAGCCGCCATAGCTCAGTGGTCAGAGCTGTCGACCGGAAATCGAAGGGACACGGGTTCGAGTCCCGTTGGCGTCATGTATCTTTTATCAGGAGATTTTTCAATGTGGATGAGTGTTTCAGGCGAACAATTATTGCTTGTAAAATAATTGTTACCCTTTGTGCTATGCATAAAAAATCTTGTCTTAAAAACATTAGTTTACCAAAAAAATTATAATTTATTATGTGTTTTAACGGTTTAGAAATTTGATTTTTTATATTTTTTAAAATATTAACTGTTATTCCATCAAAGCCCGGGGCAGAACCTCCTTGCATACCGTTTATAATTGATATTATTTCGTTCTCTGTGGTGACTTGGAATGTTGCCATATTATTGTCAGTATCAATACTACAGTCTGGAAATGTTATATTTGGGTCAGTATGAATGAGATTGGCAAGATTTTCCCCTACGTTCGCAAAGAAGGTGTTAAATATGTTTGCAGCTTTTGAGGGATTTTCTTTACAACATGTTTTCATGTTGTCATGAAATATAGTAGCGATGTCGTTATTCTTGTTTTTTTTCTTGTCAATTATTTCATTTATAACTGTCCACACTCTTTTACTATCATTTTCAGCCTGATTCAACTTTTGTTTATAATACTTTTGTTTTGTGTTTTTTATAATATATGAAAGTTTGTTTTTATATGCTTTAAAATGATTTAGTAAATTTTTATTATTTGGTTGTTGAGTAGTTAATTTGTAAAGAGCTTGCTTATGTCGTACAGATACTACTAAACCATGAGTAATCCATGGTTTTATAGGTTTCAAGTTCGACACTTTGGATTTGGTTATTATATTATTATTTGTCGAGTCATTTATGCATTTAGATATTTTTTCTTCAAACATTTTACAACATATTTTGACATCATTACATTGTAATAATTTATTCCAATTTTCTGATTCTAATTGGTGTTTTAATGTATCCATATTAAGTACTTTTTTTGAGTAATTATTTTGTTTAAATAATGGCAAAGTTGGATTGCTTAATTTATAGTTAAAAATACATGAATAATGATCAGTGATACTTGTATGAATGACAGCTGATTTTATATTTTGGATATCAGGAATATTTGTAAAAATGTGATCTAAGCATGAGGGGCGTTGACCTTTAACATTTCTAGTATAAGAATTTATGCACGATAAATAATTGAGTTCTGCTAACATATTTAGATATGTGTCTTTATCTTTACTAGAATAGTCGTTTGCGATATTTAAATTCATATCTCCAACAATAATAGTATTTTTATTTTTAAAATTTAACAAAATATTTTTTAATTCATCTATAAATTGAGGTACTATCGATGTATGCGTACGATAAATAGCAATAATGTTGTAATATTTATTTACGTCTTTAAATTCTATATTTAATATGTTAACATTACTAACATTAATTATTTCTTTAATATTGAGAACATTATACTGGTTAGAAATAAATAATCCGATACCTGAGTTTTTGTTTATTTTGTTTATTGTCGCATGGTTTGTGTAGCCTGGAATAGTGTAATTGATTTCGCCTGCAGAGTGTGTCTCTGTTAAGACAATCAGGCCCGGGAAAAAAATTAATTCTTTTAATGTTATAACTAATTCATCCATGTTTCGTTCTAAACTTCTAATATTTATATGAAATAGGGTAAATCCTTTTTCAGTGCAAATTAAGTTAAAATCTTTCATAGATTGACATAAATTTTCTTCAATATACATTTTTTTATCTAATGCGTTAAATAAAAAATCATTCATTTTTTAAGTTTTAGATTAGAGTTTAAAGAAATGAAATTTACCGTAATTATTCATAGTCGATGCGCTCTCTAGCTAGTTGAAGCATTTTTTGCCGATAGAAACATTTCATGCTATCAACTCTGTGTTCTGTAGAATAATTCATATTAAATCTTTTGTTTTGAACACAGCAATTGTTGCATGTTGGAGGTTGTTCTTTATTTTCACATTTAGACAGAATGTGCTCCTTTGTGCAATGAGGGCAAATGGGGGGCTGCGTCCTGGCGAGACATCTTTGCGCTGTGTGGCCGAACTTAAGGCAGTGGTAGCATTGAGTAAGCGGGTTACAGTCTTCTATGTATACTCTTTGGTATTTGATGTTTATTTTGTTTTTTTCTAGTAGCGTTTTTCTTAATTTACCGGTTGTTTCAATGATGTAGTTAGTGGTGTCGTTTTCTTTTCCTTCATTGTATTTGTTTTTTAATTCCTTGATAAGCTTGATGTTGTTTTTGTCTTCCAGGGTTAATCCTTCATTTTGTTGTACAATCCCATCTATTATTTCCTCTTCAGTCAATTGGCATTGCAGTCTTTTCAACATTAAACACGGTTTCTTTTTTTTAATTTCTTCGGCCAATATTTCTTTTCCAATTACCTTATTAATTTCTTCGGTTAACTTTTCTGCATCTTCTTTTTTTTGACATGAAATCAGTAATTTTTGTTCTCCGATTTTTTTTACTCCATTTACTCCAACTTTTATTTTAGTTAAATTAATGTTTTTTTGAATTTTTATTTTTATATCTTCGGCCTTCAAGGTGTTTTTAGATGTAATTATGATGGCGTGCTTCTGTTCTGGGATGTGTGCACCTGTATTCACGAAGTTTTTATTGTCACCTAATACATTTGCATATGTCCTTTTGTTATTATTATGAATTTCTTCTAGTTTCTGTGCGTAGTGATGATTGTTTTTAATATTAGTTTCTTGTAATTCTATAATCTTTTTTTGTAGGTTTATTAGTTCATGTTGAATTTTTTCTTCCAGTGATATAATGTTCTGTTCCAGTGTTAATTTTATTAAAGAATTGGTTCCCATTAGTTCTGTGTAATGTTCCCAGTCCACCACACTACGCCACACTGGGGCCAAATACCAGAAGTTGATACAGTAAACAAAAAAAATAAATTCAATAGTACGATGTCGTTTCATTTGTTTCGAGGTACCTCGATAGTTGTAGCATTATTATATAGTAGGTAGAAACCTTTGACCATACCCTTCTACCTGTGACACCGCTTAGTACAAAGCGAACACTCGTGCACATAATAAGCCGTTTACAAGTGCCAGCATAAACTTCAAGTTCAAGTATTTATTTCGGAAGACACCTATTACGAATCCCAAAAGTGAGTATGGAACCATCATGTTCAGGTATTTATCTTATTTTTTCACATTATATTTTGAACATTATTAATTATTTTAATAGATAAAATTGTTTATCAAATATATACAAAAATTTAGTCGTGATTTTAAAAACATGATATTCTTTTAGAGATTAGTTGAGCTCCGGGCACCTCCGGGCTATCATTCAAACACTTTTAGGACAAGTAACTATTGTTATTTACGAATCACTTTTAAAATCTTGCACATATGTACACTTTTTTAAGTAATGAATTATTTTAATGTGATCGGGAGCTATAATTAAAATGAACAGTTTTTTTAAAAACTCGGGGTCAGACAATTTAATATCATGTTAGTTACAAAACCTGTCAGAATAGAGATTTATTTCAAAATAATCGTTACCGACATTCAATTTCCATTTTTTGGACGTAAGGTGGTAAAGTGTAACTCAAAGATAAAACTTCATGGTCTCCCTTCCTAAAACTGTTTATACCACATATCTGGTCATAATAGAACAAAGATAGAACGCGTTTTCTGAGAGAAAGAGTCATGTCAGTTGGTGACAGATATAGCACAACGCAATTCAGCGGTTTTTTATGCTTCGTGACAAATACAGCACTACGTGAACCGAGCGGAGAAATTATTTATTTTCTTTTTTTCACACAGGTGTGAATTCTGATACCTTATTCATGACAAGACGAAAATTATTCACAATAATGAAGAACTCTGGATACTTACACATTCCAGATCAGCTAAATTCGCTGCAAAAGAAAATGGAGTTGAGGACAGGATGCATCGGTGATCCCAGAAAACATATTTCGAGAAGGATAAATCGCTTCAAATCGGAACACTATTCACGATGGGTGCAGCGCACCGGATTGAAGTAAGATTTCTGGAGAAAAATAAAACATTGCTGGATTCATCAATTTATTTTCCGAATCTTACACTAAAACGCGGTGATCCCGGTCGCCCGAAAATTACCTTTGATCAGAGTACAAAACGAATGAAACGACAAAAGACTCTGGATTTGAGAAAGTCTACTCCTCTAACTGAATTAGTTTATGCCACACATATGGAACTTAGAACTACAGGACAGACAGAGGCGTCTATAGCTATCACTGATATTTTATCGGATTCATCAAGTCCCAGTAAAAGTAGCTTATAGAAAGTCTCTTGAAACAGTTACTATGTCAGGAGAGGGTGCTGTAGCACTCGTAGTGGAAGCGGAATTATCTCGACACCAATACAATATAATAAGATCAAATGCTCCAAAACTATACCCGTCTTATAAAATTGTACAGGCCGCATAAAAGGAATGTTACCCAGTGACTGCATAAATCAATGTTAGTGATATTTCACTTCATGATGATTTGCAGACAATACTCAATCTTACCATTAAGCGTTTGGTCTTCGCTCAGGGCAATGTAATACGTACACTCAATTCTAAGGAATTATAAAATATGTTTTCAATTTGTTTTTTTTGTTATCAGATCCTCTGAGAGCAAAAGGAAGCAGCCAAAAAAAAAAGTTGACCTCACTCCCCATAGAAGCGGTAGAACTGCTAATGGCTCCATCATTACAGCCGACAGGTGAAAATTATTCAAGTACTCAGGATGATGATGATGATAGTGACGATTACGATTATTATGATGATCGTGATGATGGTAGTGTTGATGATGGTGATGATGATAATGATTTTGACTCAATCAAGTCGGATAAAGAGAATTGATTTTTTTGTTTTGTTATTTATTTATTTAAATCGTGAATATAAAATATGTACATAATAAAGTTTACATATATTATGTATTTAAAATTTTTGTTTTTTTATAACCTTCCATTCCACATTCAAATTTTTTCTTAAAAACGTCCCTGTGAATAAAGGGCGTTTTTCATCACTCTTGCCCCAGTGTGCTACGGTTTCCTATTTTGAGGAGATCTATTCATTAGACATAACAATGTACATTCTTGGTCTCGAATTTAGGATTTTAGTTTCTAGATAGTAGTTTAAGAGGTTACCCGTAGATGGCACAAAGCTATCGATAATTCAGGGATTGGAACTTAGATAAATACGATTTCAAACCCAGAAACGAACCCTATTATCATTCCTCCCGCCTGCTAATAAAGCCATCTCAGCTAAATAAATGTCAAAGTGTTTATTTAAAAAGTTTGCAAAATAAACCCGGAGTCACACCAAATTCAAAGCCATCGCTGGATTTTCAAAAATTAATTTTGCTGAAGTGAAATATGGCTGGAGTTATAAACCAACAACACATGAAAAATTGAAATTTTTTATTATTTACTATTTCGGCTTTGATTACAAAATTATGATTAATAATTATTTTCTTCTTTTTTTAAAATTAAAGTGTCGAAAAAATATTAATAAAACATTAGAGTATAATGGCAGGATCATTTTCTTGGTCACATTGTTTATTAACCTTTAGTTATTTTAAGACCCTTGTTTAGGCCAATTTAAAAAAAAAACATAATTATATACCTTGTTAAGTACAGTATGTTTAGGAATCAATCAACATTCAATCAAAATTTCCATTTTATCGTATTATGAAATAGCTTATAAAAATACCTAAGACCGTATTACAAGGCGTAACTGCCGTGATAAACCCATAATAATTAAAAGTAACTCTATTTAAAACAGCGATATCTCAATAGGCGATCATGCGTGTGAAGGCGTTTTATAGTTGAAACAGACCCCCACACGAAGTACCCTTATTAGTTACAGTAATCTAAGAATCGATAAAAAACTCGTAGTTTTTTTAAACCACGTGAATCGGCTTAAAGAACCTTAAAATGGGCAATAAATAACCAACTGAGGTATCACTTTTTTATCCGTAGAAAGGGTTAAGCTTTATTCTAAAATAAAATAAAAAAGTTTGGAAAGGGTATATGGTTTATTTTTAAGGATTGAAAACTTTTCTATTTATGGGGTTGTAGAAAGATTTACATATTGAAAAGTTTTAGAGGTAATAAACATGTAAAGATAAATTTAACAATTCAAAAAAATATTATATTCGTGGTTTACTGGCAACAGCGCCAACAGCGCTGTGATTGGAATAATAAATATTGTTATATTCGTGGTCTACTGGAAACAGCGCTGTGACTGGAACTACATATATAATCAACATTATTATATTCGTGGTCTACTGGCAACAGCGCTGTAACTAGAACTACATATATAATAAATATTGTTATATTCGTGGTCTACTGGCAACAGCGCTGTAACTAGAACTGCATATATGATAAATATTGTTATATTCGTGGTCTACTGGCAACAGTGCTGTAACTAGAACTGCATATATGATAAATATTGTTATATTCGTGGTCTACTGGCAACAGCGCTATGATTGGAACTACATATATAATAAATATTGTTATATTCGTGGTCTACTAGCAACAGCGCTGTAACTAGAACTACATATATAATAAATATTGTTATATTCGTGGTCTACTTTTTTTTTAATTTTTGATTATTTATTGAGTTAGTTTATACATTTGAATATAAACTAATATAAACAAGATCATATTTCATTTTGTAATTTTACATATTTTTACAATAAATATAACATTTCTTTTTTAATACATTCATTCTTCCTTCATTCTTCAGACTTTCAGGCATTTCATCATACATTTTTAGTCCTTTGTACATTAGGCAGTTCTGTGATTTTGTTTTTTTTTCATATGTGGCAATCTAATCCTATTTACATTTCTGGTTTCGTAATTATGAACATCTCTATTAAAAACAATTTCATCCTTAAAATATTTTGGCATTTGGTTGTTCATGATTTTATGTACAAAAATTAACACATTAAATAATAGTCTCTTTTTTATAGAAATCCAATTTAGCTGTTCTCTCATTTGATCTATGCTTGCGTATTTTCCTTTTCCTAGTATACATCTCATAGCTCTATTCTGTATAACATCTAGCTTGTTCAAGTTTCCTTCATTGGCCAAATACAACATAGTAGAGCAATAATCTAATTGTGGAGCAACTATAGTTTTATAAATCAGCTCTGTAGTGTTTCCATTTAGTTTATTTCTTAATCTTCTAAGAAAATTGACTTTTTTAGATACCTTCTTTAGCACATATTCAAAATTTGCTGCGAAAGTTAGTTTTGAATCTAGTATCACATCCAGGTACTTAATTTCATTTACTTTTTCAATTTTTTCGCCATTAATTGTCAATTTTAACTCTGTGTTATGCGTTTTGTTGCCTATTTCCATATATTTTGTTTTGTTGACATTCAGTTTTAATTTGTTTAATTTCAGCCATTTCGCTATATTTTGTAGGTCTTCATTTAATTTATTAATTGCATCTATGTACTCTTCACATGAAATATAGATTAATGTATCGTCTGCAAATAATCTAATTTTGCAATGTTTTATGGTTTTAATTATATCATTAATGTAAATAATGAATAGAATTGGACCTAATACCGACCCTTGTGGAACACCGAGGTTGTTTTCTATCGGTTCTGATTCTGAGCTTTCCACTTTTGTTACCTGTTTTCTTTCATGGAGATATTCTTTGAAAAGATTTAGAGCTACTTCAGAAAGACCTATATCTTCTAATTTTTCCAAAAGTTTTTTCCTTTCTATCGTTTCAAATGCTCTTTTAAAATCTAAAAATGTTGCAATGGTGATTTTTTTATTATCTGTTTCTTTCTTCCATGTATTAATCACAATGTTTATTGCAGCTTCACAAGAGTTATTATTACGGAATCCTGATTGTTCGTCACATAATATATGATGTTTTTCCAAATACTCAACGAGTTGTTTCTTTATTACAATTTCTAGTACCTGTTCGTATTTTGGTAACATATTTATAGGTCTAAATTCTTCACATTTTCTGGTATTAACAACTTTCGGAATCGGGATCACAATAGATGTTTTCCATGTGTTTGGAAATTTTCCACTTCTTAACGATTCATTTATTATGTTCAGTAGATGAGGTCCTATCACTGGCATTGCATCCCTTAAAACTGTAAAGCTTATTCCATCTGGACTCTCTTTTGATTTGGTGCTGGCTCTACTGGCAACAGCGCTGTAACTAGAACTGCATATATGATAAATATTGTTATATTCGTGGTCTACTGGCAACAGCGCTATGATTGGAACTACATATATAATAAATATTGTTATAATCGTGGTCTACTAGCAACAGCGCTGTAACTAGAACTACATATATAATACACATTGTTATATTCGTGGTCTACTGGCAACAGCGCTGTAACTAGAACTGCATATATGATAAATATTGTTATATTCGTGGTATACTGGCAACAGCGCTATGATTGGAAATACATATATAATAAATATTGTTATATTCGTGGTCTACTAGCAACAGCGCTGTAACTAGAACTACATATATAATAAATATTGTTATATTCGTGGTCTACTGGCAACAGCGCTGTAACTAGAACTGCACATATGATAAATATTGTTATATTCGTGGTCAACTGGCAACAGCGCTATGATTGGAACTACATATATAATAAATATTGTTATATTCGTGATCTACTGGCAACAGCGCTATGATTGGAACTACATATATAATAAATATTGTTATATTCGTGGTCTACTAGCAACAGCGCTGTAACTGGAACTGCATATATGATAAATATTGTTATATATATATTTTTTTTTATTTGGTACAATATTTTTTTACATTTCAAAGTTTTCCAGTAATGTTGTATATTCATGGTCTACTTGCAACAGCTCTGTAACTGGAACTGCATATATAATAAATATTTTTATATTCATGGTCTACTGTCAGCAGCGCTTTCACTGAAACTACATATATAATAAATATTGGGTTCGATTCCTTACAAAATTGAAACATTTATTTTCATAATCTCAGCTTATAATAACAACTCAAAAGTTTTAACATCTCTTGGGATGGGATCAATGACGCTAGTTCTGGAATATGCTCCGAGGTGGAACAGGGACAGCATCCATACCTGGCACCTGTGCTTTAGAGCAAATCGGTTTGTTAAGAGAGGGGAATCTATCAAACGGACCTCCCGTTTCTGCAGAGTATTTTTCAGGTACTTTGGGGCTCTAGACCAGAGGTGGCTGCCAAATTCAACAGTGGGGCATACTTGCGATTTGTACATGGTCAGCAGTTGTGTACTATTAAAGTATCTGCAGGTCCTGTACAGTACGCCCAACTTCTGAGACACTAACTTGATTCTGGCTCCGATAGAACCCCCGTGCCTGAGCTGGTCACTTACATGAGTTACACCATATTATAGTAGCTGTTGGATAATCTGATGAGTAAAATAAATCCATATTGTTGGATCCAAACTAATTTATATGCTATATCTGTACTAATTTATATGCTTTGAAAAAGATTGTTTACCCGGCGAAGCATTGTAGTAAGTACTAGTAACAAATAATTAATGTGATAGACAGGGTAAATGATTTCAATCATAATAAACATTGCAAAACTAATATTTTTTTATTTAAATAACAACTTTATAACTTCTCACGAATAATATCAAAGTTTGAAAACTTCGTTCCTGCGCCTTATTATAAAAAGGTTTAGGTTGTGCTTGTTTTGTGAACATCCTTTTATTTTATTTACTAGACGAGGCGCATCCACTTGATTCAATAATATATTGTTTGTTTTTTACCCTCTGGCAATACCAGAAAAATCACACGATTGTCGTTAGGTATCCATTAACCCATGTGGTAAAATAACGCCCTTATTTCATGATTGAGATTTAATAACATATACATACTAAGTCATACACTCTAGTGATATGGTATTCTTAGATAAGTACCTACTCTCCGTATATTTTATTCGAATATCAAATTTTATATGAAGATTTTCATGTTACCGTGAAAAAAAAAAGAATTTTTGAAAAAGAAACAGATTTCAGCTACAACAACATTAATAATGCCATTTTTTGTAATATTAGCATTCTTTCAGCCAAGCTGTTTAACTCGAGAACTAGTCGTAGAAACTTTCTCCCTTCTCACTTCTTATGTGACAAATTGATGTCAACAGTGTAAAAGTGTAAGCGCGCTTCTAGCACGTTTCCTGACTCTGCACCTGTACTGAGGGGATCAATGACGCTAGTTCCTCTTTGCACATTATCACAAATACAAAATATTATTGCAGTTGCATTATGTTTACCAAAAGATTTCAACACCGTTTACGACTTTGTAAGAGAGACTAATACTACTAATAACATTTATTAACACTTATTAATAAGTGGTATTGTTCCTCCGTTGATTAAGTTGTAACCAAAATGATGAAGATGTGAAAATAACAACTAAGGATGGAATTTATTAAGGGTTAAGGGTCCAAAAGAAGAACTTGTTATAATTCAATTATCTTTATCGCTACTACGCGACGAATGAAGAGGAATTTTAATGGAGAAATGCCGAGGCTTTTAATGAATTTAATTAATATTTCAAACATCTCTATACATCAAGTATGATTATAGTCATCCTGCTGAAGGGTGTATTTGTATTTACATAACATCTTTATTCAAAGCTTTATTTGTTTTTATTAATAAACCGAATAATTTTAGATGCCTTTTTTTCTCTTGTGGGTTTCGGAACACGTGTTTTAACAATGGAATTTGTGGTTGGAACGAGGATTTGGTTATTTTAAAAAGAGTAAATATTCCTTTTTATTTACTGACATTATAAAAATATGCTCTTTTCATAAAAATGATAATACAAACAACGTGTTTACTTAATACAATTAGGAGCTTCCTGGAACAAATTATCGTTTTTGGCTCAAAACGAACAAGATAATAATTATGAGGAAATATTCGCCGAAGTCACTAAAATTATTAATTTTAAACGTATTTTTTCCTTATACTGTGAAATGTTATTTTGATTTAAGCTATTTATAAATTTTCTTTGGATTTGGATAAGGGTAAGGGTGCTAAGTACGGATGTTGATATCAGAAGAGTTAAGAAAAAGTTTAGGCCTTTTCACGTATGTGTGTTGTTTTTATTATTTAGTTAGAGACCTAGTTTTAAGCCAGCTCCAGCAACTTTTTGATCCTGAACTGTAGTTGAAGAGATGTGTCGTAATTAAACTCTTAAATGGTGAGCTATGACGTCATTATATAATCATAAAATTAAAAACTAAGTTATTTTTTCAAAACTATCAGGAATGTGCTCATTAAAAAAAACTTAATCAAAATACATATACATGGCTCTCTGCCAATCACTGTTAGAATACGGTATTATCGGATGAGGCAGTGCAAATAAAAATATACTAAATCCACTAATTAAATCTCAAAAAGCCATAATGAAAATTATACTGAAAGTTTCTGTAAGAACTAGCACTGACAAAATCTTCACCAATCTTAACATCATGTCAATTAAACAACTATATTATAAAACTATACTCATTTACATTCATAAGTACAAAACCCAAGAAATAACAACAAACACGTACAATAGAAACACCACATCTCATGGTCAAAAACTTATCCAACAAATAACAACTAATACAACTTTTGGGCAAAAAAGCTTCTTATATCATAGTATTAAACTCTATACTAAAATACCACTCTCACTCAAAAACCTCAACATTATAACATTTAAATCTCAAATAAAAAGCTGGATACTATAGGGAGATCTGAAATAGAAAATATACTGATATCAAACACAGACTAAAACCGAATCTACTAAACTGAACTATACAAAAAAACACTATCTTACTTATTTTAAAATAATTTTAAAAATATACATATATACTACATGATATATGTTTATAATTAAATTTATATGTTACTTTGTTGTAATATTAATTTCTTATAATTAAATTATAATATGTAAATGAAATTCTCAGCACGGGAGATCCCAGTGAGGATATCATTATCTCTATATGTGACTAAGAAAAGAAGACAATAAATCATTATTATTATTATTATTATTATTATTATTAGCACTACGATCTGATTTCCACTTTGCAATGCATTTCCAATCTTAATAAATGGAGCCATTTAATTTTTTAAGTTTGTTTCGTGTTTTTCAATTGCTCTTTAAGAAAAAAAACTCCCAATAGATGAGAGGTTTTGCGTAATTCTCTTCACTAGATAACATAAATACCTAAGAGCTCTTTTCTGTGCTTAGCTTGCTTTCGTTCTAGAACGTAGAAACAAACGTGGAACGTAGTTCTACGTAGAACGTAGAACAAAGCCCAGAAGTTCTATCTTTATGGTCCCGACGCTGAGAAGTCCGTTTTCCACTATTTCTGTGAATTGCGTTGTTTATAAGAAACGGAGAGATTACAGCAAATCAGCAGTGTGCTATACTTAAAGCATTTTTATTATGTTTATGTGCTAGTTTTACACAGTTTCAACACGACATAAAATTTTATATCACCAGTCATCTTCTTTCGAATGGTTGGGGGGGGTCAGAGGGGGACATCAAGGTCTGCGAGCCAGTCTAGAGCATCAGGTGTCGCCATGTGGACCTCATCAATCCCGCCGGGGAATGAATGGCGCGGGCATTCGATTCAGTGCTATTCAGTGTGACCAGTGATTCGTGAGCTCATTTGTAGTAGAAAGTCAAATGGTATTTTTCTATTTTACTCCACTACCTTCAAATGAGCACAAGAATCACTAGTTATAGATATATAGCCTGTCAGATACATCCTTTCACAACACATATATGTATATTACCGTGTATCGGTGTAATATTATATCGGTGTAAATAATTATCAGAATCGCGCGTGGGCACTGGGCAGTGCGATTTCTCGTCGTTTAGCCAAACCGCAGCGGCCAACCGCACGCTATATATTACGGGGAAACCCAGCTGACTGGTGACCGCAGAAATCTGTACAATGCACAGGACCTACCTAGCGCAGTACCTCCCACTGCACATATTGGCAAATATCACCTATATGCAATCGCTGATAACTTCGTTGCAGCCTCAGATTATTTCTCGTAAACGACATGTGACGGAAACAGAAATCACAACAAATCTCTCAGCGGCAAGATCACATGTGACGGTAAAGATAACCGTGCTTATAGTCTTTTTCAGATCAAATAAAATGTCAAATTTCGGCCCCTATGACTTAGAACAGTTTTTTTTTGCTGTTGCATATTTTTTCTCTTTAAGAACGAAAAGTAGTGTGAAGGGTTCCGAGGTAGTTACAGATCTAAGATGATACGAGAATCTGGTATGAGTTTGGGGAAAGGTAAAAAATATTAACAAACTATATAACTGTGTTTCAAATGTATTATCTACCTATTGATAAACGCGGTGTAAATTTTGTACGGCGCACATGATCGGCACACGGAAAAAACGGCCTTAAACCAGGCTTAAGGCCGGCTTAACAAACCAAGGTTGAACGGATATATAAGAATATAATTAATAAGACCGATAATCTTAAATATGGTTGGTAAAATTATAAAAAAGCTATTTGACGTCACCAGCTGCACATGGTGTGTAGATCTGTAAAAATGGTAACTATTAACTATTTCTTACTAGAAGCATTTAAAGTGCCAACCTAGGTAGTACGCAGTTTTACCTGAAAAGAGAATCCCCGCTTCGAAATTGAAAACACAAAATCAGGTATGGCCTCTGGCGATACGAAAGATAGCTTCTAGACTAGACAATGTATGGTCCTGCCCTTGAGAGGAAAGTTACCTTACATTTCAATGAAATGTATCATTTATGAGAAGAGGATAGCTAACAATGAGTTTATCAGCGGTATGTCATCGTTGACAAAATCGAAAAAGTATGTATTTCAATTAACTTCATGGATCATATAGTTCCGTTTTTCAATGAAAATTCTCCTTATTGCCGATTTGCTGAGACAGTGCATTCGACCGAGTCCTCGGCTGATGTAATCAGTAAAGTCAGTACTCGGTATGATAGCATACGAGTTATTCAGGGGAGACAAGTACCCCATCCACCTGCTTACTCAACTCGGCGCTTCACTCATTCTTCACTCGGTCAGTGCGATCAGCCGAGTCAGTCGGTGAAATAAATAAAATTCAATACTTAGAATTTCTTAGATGTTTTGACGTTTGTTTTCAAGTTTGGTAACTTTTACGAACCTTGGTTTGTTGTTAAAACACTGAGATAATTAATTTTTATTTTTCATATGTAACAGCAATATAAACTAATCTCATCGAACTGACTTGCCCGCTGTCTCTTCTACGAGTGATCGCCTCTACTCTCCATTTAATTGCTTGGCCAAGTAAAAAAGCCGAACACTCGTCAGATGTGATTCGGCCTTCAGGAAAGACCTATACGACTAACATAACTACTTATTTACATTTAGAAATACATATTGTCATGGTTACTGCCTGCGCTGTCAATATGTGCATTATGTATGTACATTTTACAGAAGTTCACCATTGAGCATGATGCTGCATATAACTTACTCTCAAACGATATGTGGTTAGATAAAAGAGGATGATTTTCTAAGAGGATTGTATTTTCATCTTCTTTCTATTGAATTAGAACTGTCTTTAATAATTGGTGTTAATTGTTTAAGTCCCTTCGTTAACCAACGTATTTAATGTTGTGTAAAGCGGTGGTCTACTTAGAACTTTCATGATCCGTAATAAGGACTTGTAATGTTTGCTACAGTTGGAAAGTTCCGTTCTGTACCTTCATTACATCGTCCATTGACCATCATTGACTGCCCAAGAATATGCACAACTAAAAGGAATCGTCGATTAAGTTACAAAGCAGGGAATTTCATCCTTCGGCCCGCTCGACAGATGCGGCCCATCATTTTTTTTTTAAATCCGGCTCGCGAGCGAGCAAAGCAAAATAGTCTTCTAAGTATAACAATTACATAAAAATGGTAATGCTTATGAAGTGAACAATTCAAAAAGATGTTATGGCTCAAGATTTCACAATTAAATGTTCTCTTTGTGAAAACTGACCATGGAATTTTGAGATCCTTGTGCAATCACACCAAAAGAAAACAAATTACTATTAGACTTTTTGAGAGAAATCAATGTGAGAGAATTTCTTGAGTTCCAAAGAGGAATTACAGACAAGTTAAAAAATATATTATTGTGAACCTTCTAACTTAAATACCAGTATTTTTTATTAATGTCGAATTCATAGTTAAATAATTTTCAAAGTTCACAATTTTCAAATCCCGCCGAAACGCGGTACGCGTGACGTCATACGTCATACCTAGGTACCTCGGTTTTGTCGGTTAACAGTAAGGTCAATCCCACTCGGGTCGGTATGAAAATACTAGAAAAAACCCTATTTAAATATTTAGAAAATTTCCAAAAAAAGCCTGAATTATTTGGGATTAATTGTTTGTGCGAGTATATGCAGCGCAACTTGGCACCAAATATTATCCGCATTCTTACTGCATGTGGCCGTCATACCCTTGAGGTGGCGTATTAAGTGCTCTCAGAACCCGCCGACCAATTACAGGGTTTGGTTAGTTTGAGTGTCTCACGGTTTTAATTGTTTTTAAATGACGATTTATTAATTCTACGTGTAATTAAATATTAAAAAAACTTATATATTCAGCGTTTGTTGATATGTATGAATATACGTTTTTTATAAACAAGTGTTCTAACATCCTAATAACATATTATTGTTTTACCGACAATTGTTAGGAAACCTGTCAGTTCGTTCGTTAAGGGTCTGCAGTCCAGTTTATATATATATATATATATATATATATATTTTTTTTTTTTTTTTTTATTTCCTTTATTTTTTCCCAATTTACATATTTCACATTACAAGTTTTATAATAATAGAAAAGGGAACCCACTAAGGCGCAGCCTGTGCGTGGGTAATATAAGTTAATACATTAGATTTTTGTACCTAAAAATATATAACAGTAAAAATAAAAACAGTAAGCATAATAAAGAAAAACGGTAGGATTATAATTAAAATTAGTCTTAAAGATTGTGCAAGAGGTGCATATTATAAATTGATCAAAGTAAAAGTAAAGATTGTAAGATAATATATATCAATTAAAAGAACACAAAAAAATAATAATAATAATAACTATACAGAAACAAAATAGAAAAAAGTAAAAAATTAAATGAATAATGCTTCAACCTTTGCATTGTAAAGCCACAACTTTAATTCTTTTTGGTATTGCGCTAGTTTAGTTGTTACTTGAATTTTTTTTTGGTAATAGATTAAAAGTGCGAGGTCCAATAAAGCTACTGTGAGTTTGCATTAGTTTGGTATTGGTTTGTGGGGTATAAAATACATGATTTCTTCTAAAGTTGATTTTTGATTCATATTTTTGAAATTTGTTTTGGTTTTTCATGACATATTTCAGGCTTTGAAGTAAAAATAGTTTACGGAGATTGAATAGTTGAGATTCCTTGTACAATTGATCAGTCGAAAATGTCCTCTTTTTATTATATATAACCTTGATAATATGATTTTGTACTATTTGTAGTGGTTTTATAAATGTATCTAGTGCGCCACCCCATCCTAATATACCGTACATAATTGAGGATTGCACTAGAGAAAAATAAATCATTTTCAATTTGTCAACATTGAGTACTTCCTTAAGTCTATAAAATATGTACGTCAGATATCTTAATTTAGAAACGGTGTTATTAATTTGTGGTTGCCAGTTTAAATTTGTGTCAATATATATACCCAAATATTTGATCTTTTAAATTTTTCCAATTTCAAAGCAAGAGGTGCATGTTATTTCATTACAGTTAGCATTATGTAGTCTAATTTTAAGGTTATTGGGAAGTTTGTTTTTACTGTTTTTATAAAAAGTTAGGTAAAATGTTTTACTATAGTTTAAGAAAAGTCTATTACAAGTTAGCCATGATAAGACATATGAAATACATTTTGTTGCATTTAAAAAAGTTTCAGGCCAGGATTTTCCATTTACTATTATTGCTGTATCATCAGCGTAAGATACAATTTTACCAGGGATTACAACATGTGAACATGTGAATTATTTTATTTCAAGTTTTCTTCGTGCACTTTATTTTTCCTATTTTTTCTTCCTCTTCTTTTAATTTTTGTAATGAAGCAAATCCATGAAAAAATTGCAATTATTAAACTTAATCCTGGTGGCTCTAAATATGTTAATATGTAGGTAAATTGAACAACTATGTCGTAAAAATTACTAAATTAATAAAGTGGGTTGAACGAAATAGAGGTTTTATTAAGTTTGGTTATGGCAAGCCAAAATATAAAATAACAATTACATACTTTATTTCCAGACCGCTACTAAAAATTGTTGAAAACCTCTGCTATAAATGGCGCGGTTTGTTCCTAGCGATCCGACTGTTGATGTTGTTTATGGTACTGGCGGTAAACCGTACGCAGTACATCACATCTAGTTGGACCATAGCGAAAAAGGGATGGAATTACTGACATTGCTGATGGAGGAGCGATAATACTTTCAGAGAGGCATTACTACTAAGTGCCTCTCGTTAAGAGAAACTATTTTGACAAGTCAAGGAGAAAAAATAAGGACCAAAGAAAAAAAGAAAGCATTAAGTACCCAATATTATTTTCTATGAGGAAAACTTCGTTTCTAGGGAATTAATCCTTATAATAGGGTATTTGTTTTAAGTGATTCCAATAAAACCGTGATTTCGCCAATTAATTCCGAAAACTAACATAAAATTGAAATTTTACCTTTTTAAATTTATTTTTATTATTCTTTTAAATTATTTTATATTATAGCGACTATTTAAACACTGTACATACAAAATATGATATGAAATATATGTATAGTAAATTTTATTTCTTAATCCCCCTCACTAGGGTGACCTGTGCTAAGGCGAACTAAAGTTATTCATTTCTGTTTTATTAGTTTTCTATATCGTTTATAAAGTTTGTTCATTATTCTCTTTTAAATTATTTTCTTTTATTCTGATTTTTTTGTCTGATAATAATAATAATTGGATGACTTGTATAGCGCCGTTTTTGTGCAAAATCACCTCAAGGGCGCTGTACAAATTTATAATACATTTCTACAGTGATCTATGTTATTACTAACTATTTATGGAGATAATATACAGTACAATACTTACCTGGTAGGTCACTTGAGATTAACACTTAATTAACATTATCTAATTGTTTATTAGCTAAATTTAGATACAGGATATAGGACATAATCAGAAAATTGGATATAACTGGACTTTCTCCCAGGAATGGTATCTTTAATTTAAGGGTTATGACAGCTTAAAAAGGTAAGTTTTTAGTTTAGACCTGAATTCTGTTGGACTTGTTATGAATCTTAGTTCTTCGTCCCAGATACTCCGAAAGCGCGATCACCACTGCCTACAGCTGATGATTTTGCTGAACTAAGAGTTGACTGCCTTAGGCCAGTGTTTCCGGGACGCATAGTTCAGAGATGTAGGGTGGGGCCATTTCATTGATGGATTTAAACACCATCCAGCACAATTTGTATTGGATTCTTTCAGGGCACTTGAGCCAGTGAAGGTTACGAAGGTGTTCTGAAATGTGTGAATATTTTGAAAGAACGGTTATGAGCCGTGCTGCTGCATTAAACACTGATTGGAGTTTGAAAATTTGATATTTTGGAATGCTGGCATAAATGCCGTTGCAGTAATCGAGAAGTGAGACTACGTAAGAGTTGATAAGTAGTTTTGTTGCTTCTGTAGGAAGGTTACTTTGGACAGACTTGGGTAGTCTTCCTAAAAAACCGGTGCTTACAGTCCTATTTATTTGATTTTTAAACGAAAAGTCTGAATCTAAATTGACACCAAGAAGTTTGACTGTTGTTTTTGGTATGATATCGCTACCGGAAATAGTAGTCGTAATAGTAATAGCAAGTAATCGTCTATGAAATGTTGACGTTTGTTTGTGGCCGCCCACAAACTCAGCCTTAGATGGATTGAGCTTCAGCTTGTTTGAAGACATCTAACGAGTTATTGCTTCTAGACATTCAGTTATACGGATCCGTAGACTATTGATTTCGTTTGGAGAGTAGTAAAAATAAACTTGCTGATTGTCAGCGTAGCAGTGAGACAAGAGATCGAATGACTCGATTATTTTGGCGACATCATTTGTAAAAAGGATGAAGAGAAGTGGACACAAAACGGATCCCTGGGGTACCCCTGAAGAAAGTGTTGCGAAGTTGGATAATTTATTTCCAACCCTCATGGCTTGTAAGCGATTGGATAGATAGGACACCAGCCAATTTTTCATGTCGGAATTCAAACCAAATGTTTCCTCTAATCTCCTAATGAGGAATTCATGATCAATCGTGTCAAACGCTGCACTCATGTCTAGGAGTGAGATAAGTGATAACTTACCTGACTCTACGGCAAGAGTTATGTCTGATAGCATACGAAGCAATCCGGTTTCAGTTGAGTTGAACTTTCTGTACGCAGATTGACGTTTTGCAAATAATTTATTCGAATTCAAGTGACTGGTTGTTTGTGCGGCAGCAATTTTCTCCAGGATTTTTGAAATGAATGGTATATTTGAAACGGGTCGATAATTACCTATTAGTTATCGGCGTCTAGTTGTGAATTTTTCAGTATTGGTGTAACTACAGTTGACTTGAGTGGTTCAGGAAAATATTGATATTTGAGAGTTATATTTGAAAGCTACATAACTCATAATGAAAAATATTGTATTAGATAAAAATATCAAACTACTGTAAAACATATTCGTAGACGTATGAGTATAAGTTTACATACAACCTAACCTTTATTAATAGCTACACGTCTAATAACATAATACCGTAAAATTTTACTTCCTTATTATATCTGTTTTATTTAATATTTTCTTTCCACATTATTCTTATGTTCAGAAAACCTACAATTCTTATTTCTTCTCAAAATCTTCTATCAACTATTACTGTATTTCACCTTAGTATTTATGTAAGTACATAAATACTAAGGTGAAATGTACCTCCTATGTCTGTCGGCATACAAAAATAACCTTAAGGTTTTTTCTCGATAATCAAAAAGATACTTTGAATTTAGCTATAAGGTTATCGTTATCTATTATAAATAAATTAAGATCGAATAGATAAAAACCATTCTAATTGACTCACTCACAATTGACTATTAACTAAAATGTAATGACTATTCCTCATTTTATATCGTGAAGACAAGTCGTAATGTCGACTATAATCAAATAACATTTAAGGTGTATTAATAAGAATAATTTTTCCGATTTCGCTAAACATACCATTGCAAATAACCATAATTTTTAAAAAAATACATGGAAAAAACTATCATGCTACGTATGAAGAGTACAAGTGAAAAATATTAAATTTTAGATTTTTTCAATCTCTGGGACAATATCTTCACGTGGTATCAAAGTCAAAAATCTCTTTTAATTAAAAATGGGCATTTTTTACTCAATCACCCAATACAAGTACTAACAAATTATAAATTTGAAATCGCTCTCCTTAAAAGTTGTTGTTTTTGTCTTGTACTTTTTTATATAGCATTGTAGAAATATTCTCCATATTAATAATAAAGGAAAACGGATTGATAAGTTAAGCATAAAAAAAATAAGAAATCTCTTAGTAATAATTAGTCTTTTATCAATAAACAAAAATATATTATCTTGCAGTCCCATCTCAGATATGTTCCCATTCTCCGTCTGTTTTATCTCCCCCCCCCCATTCTTCACTAATTCCTAGTCACGCCTCCACCCTTCAACACTTTATTATAAACATTAATTTTTTATGTTATGTTGGTATATATTATGCCCTGAGGAAGGACCGTTTGTACCAAAACCTCTCGGCTTTGATGCAAAACATATTGTGGTTCTAACAAAGTAATATTGCACAAAAGATAACAAATTATTGTAAGCAATAATTAGTCGCCTGAAATATCCGTACAAATTGAAAATATCTCCAGAGTAAAAATAAATGCCGCCGACGGGAATTGAACCCGCACCTTCTGATGTCCGGTCAGGTGCTTTCGACCACCGAGCTACGTTGGCTTATTTCCAACACCCCAAATAATTCAATATGTACTAGTTCTTTAATAAACAATTAATGCTTATTATATTTTTTCATCTTTTTTTCACAGTTTGTAGGAAAATCTTTGTTAGTGCTAAATTTCTCACTAGATGGCGTCGAGTCATATTATATCTACATTAAATTTGTTGGTGAAATATTTTGACTTGCATTAGTTTATCATTAAAAAAAGAAGTAGGTACTATTGTTTCATTCATAAATAAATAAATATTCACCGAAGAAGAAGACAATACTAACAAATCTAAGCCAAACTCTCTCGGTGCTCCGTGCGAATTTCACTACGCCAGAGATCGCTGTTAGAAAGTATTTGTTATGAAATTATAATCAGATTCCCATGTGAGTAAAAAATATGGCGATTACTGTTTATCTTTTGACAAAATTTAGAATACTTAACCTGGAAGAAAAATACCTAGAAAATACCAGTAACATTATCATTAAAAATAGTCTAAATACGTAAAAAAATAATTTTTGTGTGAAGTCTATTTTTGACTATACGAAAAATAAGAAGATACCTATTGGAATTCAAATGAAAATTAAGTTTAATTAAATTGCGAAGGTGTGCTACCAATTTACCTAAATGATTATTTCCGAATTTTTTGTGACAGATAATAAATTGTTCAAAGACAAATTATTTTTAAGGAGGGAGATTTCTTCCGAAAATTTTAATTCATTTTACTTTCATCTCATTGACGACGCACATTGGGGCGACTTCGTGTAACGCGTTGGCTGAAATTCAGAAAATCAAATGTTCTTTACAATGAAGCAAGTATGCTAGTTTTGAAGTTCATTAAGTGTTGCATAATTACCCCGAAGCGTGTCGCCCTAATCGCGATACTGACGGGAAGATATTAGTTTGAACTTGACCTTTGTGCGGGTGACTGTTTCAGTTTTCGAAAGCGCGTAAATTTCAATACTTTTCAAGTTTATAAAAAGCAAAATTTATCAATTGTACAGATCCAATTCAATATGGATACGATGTCTTATGGTATGTACTTTAATTATATTATAGTATTTATTGATATTCTCATACTATATGTCATAAATTTAAATTAAAACAAACACCTATTTGAATGAAATATTTTCTTGTAAATATTTTAAACATAGAGTTATATAGTTTAGAGTTCCACGAGATCCCGTCATATTTTAACTGTTTTTATATAGTTTAGTATCTTGCCTACAAGATTTAATTATAAGTGGTTGCAAGTATGCACAATTTTTTTAATTATAGTACTTGAAAGTGAGGACTATCAGTTTTCATAAAAAACAGTTGAAGTCTAATAATCAATGTGTTTTGTTTTAGATACAATTTCTGACGTGGTTCTTACGAGATTCAAATTATACATGATTATGAAGAATTCTGGCGTTAAGAAATTTGACGAAAAAGTAAAATTTCTCAAAAAACACCTCTTAGAACTTACTCATTGTCAACTCTTTAATAAAAAAAGAACTTTTTAATGAAATAGCTGCATTCTGTTCTAAATTGAAAACCAAATGGTTGAAATATCACAGAATCCATGACTTATTTTTATTAAATAATAAAAAATGGCCCGAAAGCCTCGTTATGTTTAAGAATTATAAACCTTTACCAGAAATAGTAGAAACGAAAAGAGGTCGACCCACACTGTCATTTGATATGTCGTCTGAGCGTACGAAACGTCATAAAACTATACTATTGCGATCTAAAACATCAAGTACTGAGTTAGCCTTTGCTACCCACATGAGTTTTCGGTTGGCAGGTAAAGCAGCAGCATCGACTGTAGTCAAAGACGTCACGTTAAGTTCGCCGACCAGAGCAAATAAGTACAGAAAAGCTTTTACCGATAAAACCCAAAAAAAAGGTATTGAGTGGTGATGAAGCACTTGCTTTGATTGTAGATGCCAAACTTAGTCGCTACCAATACAATTTAATAAGAGAAAAAATAAAGAGGTATTTCCTTCATACAAAATTGTACAAGGAGCTAAGAAAAAATGTTACCCATTAAGTGAATTCATAACGGTCACGGAATCTTCAGCGGAAAAGAAATTGCAACAATTGCTGGATCACACTGCTGAGCGTTTAATACAAGTTCAGCAGCCGGACAATGAAGACAATTTCAAAAGAAGTACTGAAAATGCTAAAGACACCAGACCCTAATACGACTACCAGGAATGATTCGATAGTTGAATCAAGTAGTGATGACGATAGTATATTGTCACAAGATGATGAAGACGATTTATTATGTGTGTAACTGTCAATAAATAGCACGAGAAATAAAGGGAGCATTTTGACTGATTTAATTTATCTTATATTATTCAATTTTATATTTTTGTACTAAGTATGCGTGACTTTTCGAACATTTTTTTTCACTTATTTTTATCAACATGTCTATACGGAACTAAAAATCGAAAAAGATTTGATGTCATTGCAACCACTGATTTGATGCCAACTTTCGGGGTCATCGGCCCCATTGTGCGACGATAAAAATCAAACCAATACAGTAAATCCTGAATATGAGCAAGATTTTGAAAACTTTCTGCTGTACGCCGCGGATATTGAAATCGTTTAAAACGAAATAAAAACGGCAAAACTCCCACCATTGTCATTATAAGCGGAAGATGTAAGCAGAGGAATTGAATCCACCACGCCAGGGGGCAAACCGGATGCATTTCTTAAATCAACCTCTAACCTGTCTTGTGGGGTTTGCATATGGTACGGACGGTAGTTTAACAAGATCTAAGACTAATCTGAAAGACTAATAATGGACGGTTTAATTTAATTTAATCTAATTGTTTTTATTGTATTACCTATTTATATGACTATTTTATTTTTGATTTATATTTTAATTTTATATTTAGGTACTTGCCTTTTTTTTCTCTTTGTTTTATCTTATTTCCATTTTTATAATTTTTTACTTTATTTTATTGTTTCCCTGTTTTACTGCATTTCATGTAATATGGCCGACTGGGATTGCACTATCCTCCCAGTCCTGCTGGATTAAAACTTAAATAAAAATAAAATAAAATAATCTGCAAGACCTATTCTGTAAATTGTGTTCTCCGTTGACTTTGTATTATATCCACTATCCATTCGCCTCCAGTCCTTCAGTCTTTCTATCCTGTTTATTTCAAACCCCACAAGAGTGAACCTACGGAATCCGGCATAGTGTGAGGCTGAAGGATATGGGTAAGTGGAAGGTGGGGAAGTACCTGGTTATCCAGATCTGGTCACCACACACGGACACAGCCATTTCAAGCAACGTTTCAATTATGAATGGTGGTCTTACATCAGGGCGATACTAATAGTATCTTCCACTCTGGAACGTGCCGAAATATACTATACATTATTTTAAATGAGTGAATTGTGAAATAAAACAAATGAATCAAATAAAATATACTTGCCACCCCGGGATTTGAACCCGCGACCTCCAGATTGCTAGTCGAGAGCCTTACCCTCTACCACGGAGGATGCCAAGTCTTATAAGAAAAAAGTATTTTATTTTTTATATTGCACGACAGATTAATCATCCATTTACAGTACCAAGATGAATTCTTGATTAAATATTCTTAACATTAATTTGGTACATATTAAAAGTTTTTAGGTTATTTAGTGATTTGTTAAATATAATGTAATGTTTTAGAAATTTTATTCCATATCACAATTTTTCTTGTCATGCTGCATTGTGCTAGAACATCTGTTCTGACGTGTGGTATCTCATACAAGTCCCTGTCACCACTACAGCTAAAGTCTTCATGCACGTATAAGCCATATCATTCCAAGAGTAAAAGGTTATCATTACAGTTATGTAGTATATTAAAACTAAGCATTGCATAACATCTAGTTTCTGTGCTAAATTTATTCGTTGCCTTAAGAAAATCCAAGTACGTCTTCTTCGACACAGTCCTTTAACCTTTTTCTTCATCGCTCTGGAATGCTTTCACTTGGTCATGATTTTTGGTGTCCCGTCGTCAGATATTCTTTGTAGATTTTGTCAGACCTTTGCAGTTTTTGGTCATACTGAGACTTTTTTATGTCAACCCATAGACATATGAATATTAGTAGACCTGCCCTAAGTGATTAAATGCGTATTATCCCCACTCCCCATACCGGTTCCATTGAGCCGGCTGGGCTCGCGTTTGGCCTCAAATGAAATTTGAAAACGTGACGTCATCATTCTTGTGCGAACTATGGTCGAGGCATCATCGGTTCATTTTACTAAATAACACGGCAAAATTTTGACTTTTACTATGAAAACTGGTAAAAATAGATGTGAAAAAAGAGAATAAACCCAATTGTCGTATTACATTCCATATATAAGCATTATTTTACTTTATTTTAAGCATATTCACATCGTATAATATGAATCAGTTGTTACTATCACATCGAGAAACGTCTGGACGCGAAACACAAAGCTGGTTGGTTGCTGGGAAGTAAATTATGAACATTTATAAAAGTGTCTTAACTAAATACTCTGAAACTAACTACGACTCTGAAAATAGAAGCTGCCTTACTTTGCCGAATTTGAACTTCGCAAATTTGTTCATAACGTGGCGAGTAATTTGCGCTCCCATGTAAAAATGTCTATTCATTCAAAGCAGATTTTACTTTTAAGAAGTAAATGGTGATATTATAATGCGAGATGCCTATTTACTGTCAGATTGATTTATTGACGAATCACAGTCAGCTTCACTCCCCTCGTTCTTCAACAGTTGATTTTACCCCTCGCCCATATCTTCTCGTCTATTAATTCCTATGTCTGTGTGTCAACCTTACTTTTTTGTATTTAATGTTAATGCGATGAATATAACTTTTAAACAGCCGCAACTTTTTATTTCATTTCTTCTCATGGCTTCAATTAACGATGAATCCCTCTTTACAATTTCAACACTTTTTCAAATACAGGATCCTACCCAAGAGTTCTGTTATTTCACGGAGAAAACTTACTTAAATTTATTAGAATCTGGTGGGACTGCAGAACACGTGTTCATAAAAATTCTAATATTTTTGCATTTCGTCAATATATTTATCAGGATAAGCGTAGCTGCATGAACACGTGTTTCGAAATATTCTGAATGTACTTATATTTTATTGGAAAATGTCCTGGTGTTAACACAATTTTAATAAATCAGCAATACTCCGTGTTGGATGTCCTGCCAATAAGACAATTTCAATGGTGCTGGCTTAGCTGTTGTTTTGATGTCTTTTGACCATGGATAAGTGAAACCGCGAATAAAAAACCGTGGATGAGAGGGGATTTCTGTATTTCCAAGATATTTATATTATAAATCTTTTGATCAAATCTTTCATCCGATCAATCGGTGTCCTGAGGGGTAGATAATTCTTCCTGTCTTTCGATTGTCAATTATTCTAGATATTCATTCTGAAAATGACGAACAGTGAATACACAAAGGATTATGGATCGTAATAAAAAGACGATTGGTTGGATGTAGGATTTTCCGATGTAAAGGAGGACAATGTGTCTTTGTTACTCAATCAGACATCCTCAATTAGTTACATATCACGGGATAAAGGAGGAGCATCCGCAAATTGATTGTTTCCTCTCTGTGAATGTGGATTCTTTGCCAGAATTTACGAGTTGATTGCTTGAATCATTGTAAAACGCTAACGTGATTAAATGTTTCCTTTTGTTGAATAAATAACAGTAGCCAGGGGCGGATTTAACCGTGCGTAGCGCAAAATTTTAACTGAATTTAAAACGGTTAAAGTTAAAAAATAAATTACACTGCTTAACAATAGCCAATGACGGAAGATGATTGCCAATAATTACAATGAAGGGAGCTCGAGAACTACAGTTTTATTATTTGTTATGATGTCGTGAGCTTAAATTAAAACGAATCGGCTGCGTGCAAGGAGAAAAATGATCCTGTTAAAAAAAGTGATAGCATATCAATTTCCCAATAAAAATTCGGAATAAATTCGGAACATGTGTTCTCTTCCTAATACATGTCGAAATGCGACAATATCATTATCTATATTCGTATAAACGCGTGTTCCGCCATCCTCATAAAGCATTCAATTTATGGCGATGCACTACGTCGTGTAATATTTTAAATTGAGCCGTTATCAATAACAACCCTTACGTAGATGGCGATAAGGTTTAAATTCCCGCTTAACACCATCCGCCTGTTTTGATTTATGCAAGAAAAAAACATGGTCAAAAAGTGTCTTTTATTTTATTTTGTGGATGTTCAGGCAAAAATATATATTTTTTTCGATCATTTTAAAAAGAACTTAATTTGCCACATTATACAATAAAATCATAACGGAAAATGGGTTCGTAAGTAGGAGATTTCGAACTTTAAATCAGCTTTCATAGGCCTTTATATTATTTTTTTCTGGGCTTATAAAAAGACTTAACTAAAAAATACTCGATTATTTCAAAGGCCAAGATGTATTCTACTCGCAGTTTTTAATTAAAGCATCTGAAACATTTCTAGGCGACCAAATTTTCAAACCAAAAACACATGATTTTGCATTACTACGTATGGCATCGCCTTAACAGATACTTCGTTAGGAACTATTTCAATTCATTCGTTAAAGTCCTGCAGTCCTGTTTTTAACAGGAAAACGAATAATTTGATCAGATTTCTAATAAATTAACAGTATTTTCAGAGTTTTCTCCACGTCCACAACTGAAGATCAAATAGCATTAATGAATTAGTACGTGATACCGCACAACAGTAGCATCTGCCTAGAGCCAGTGAAACCATGCATTTTGGTTTGGAAAAAGCTGAAAAGATGAACAATTAGAAGTACCTCTTAAGTATCTCTTCATATCTAGCCATAAAACAAACATTAATCCTTGTCAACCAACGTCAGATTTTAAAACTCCCCACCTTTCAATTGTTGGCATAAAAATGAAAATGAAAGTGATCAGCCTTTGTACGATGATCAAGAAAGAATTTAACTAATTAATGAAAAATTATTTTATTGCGTCAGTAAATTCGCCTCTTATAGTACCCATAAGCAATATACGCATACGAGGTGTGCTTAAGTAATTGAATGAACACGAAATGCAATCATAAATTTCCTTGCATTGTACATTCATTAAAACATCGTGATTTAATTAATGGTTTCAGTAGGGTTGCCAAAAATATTGAGTCCATTCTGGAAAGTTGTTGCAAAAATCAATTTAGATATAAATATATGTATTTTTTTTAAATGCTTCTTCACTGCTAAAATTAACTGTTCCAAGGACTAGACCAACCATTGTCAACCTGGGGACCCTCGATGCTTTTAATGTATGGCCAGTCATGCTTTTAGGCACAAACATCTCAATACCTAAAATTTTTAAATTAATGCAGTACTTTTTCAGATTTTATTATTTTATTAACATAATTACATGATGAGGTATAGTTGACGTGAACGTTTGTCCTAATTTGAACGAGACCGATCGGTTTTGCGGAAGGTACTGTCTTTTGTTTTTTCTTCTTAGAAGAAAAAAGGTTGAGTAAAGCCGTACAAGACTCTCGAAATAATAATTAAAACTGTATACATCATAAACATAACAATAAGTTCAATTTAGCATAAATTTGTACAGCGCCCTTGAGGTGATTTTGCTCAAAAACGGCGCTATGCAAATTATCCAAATATTATTATTATAAAACTGTATATATCATAAAACTGTAAACATAATTGCGGTAAATTCTCTTCATCAATACTGTATACATCATAAACATTACGGTAAATTCTCTTCATCAATACTGTATTCATCATAAACATTACGTTAAATTCTCTTCATCAATACTGTATTCATCATAAACATTACGGTAAATTCTCTTCATCAATACTGTATACATCATATAAATTGGGGTAAATTCTCTTCATCAAAACTGTATCCATCATAAACATTATGGTAAATTCTCTTCATCAAAAATATTCCTTATCATTAGGGGTTCGTGTTTTGCTCCCATAAAAAAGTACAAATGTACTTATCTTAACATTTTCCTACTCAATCTAAAATCTGCCCTATAATTTCAGGAACAGGTTCACGCTCTAAAATTCCTCGGGTCAAATTAAAATTCTTTAAAAACCCTTATCTTCTTGTGGGTAATTTATTGACACGATGCTTTGTGCGCATCCTGTATATCAGCTGCTCCGGCGCCCTCTGTTATCTTTGGACATTAATGTATCCGTCCTTCAAGCCATATAATGTCCACCCTGTATAATGCCTACAAATTTATATAGCATAGTGTTACCTACGGGAAGTGTTAGATTGTAGGTTAAGGGTTTTTCTTGTAAATTATGTAGATTTTAAAAGTTTGATATAAACTTATGGGTGGAGGAGAGAAAATTTTGATTATTTTGATCAGTTTTAAAAATGTAGAATTTTATAAAAAAATTTCAGGTTGATTTTTTATGAATTTAGTTTATTGTGCGAGGCTAGAATTTCTAGAGGATTCTATTTAGATATGTAGATAATATATAATAATATTGCACATCGGTGTTCGGTAATGAACAATAATTTCTCTAACATTATATTAGCATATAAAATAAACGCTCTGTAGTACTGAGGTATTTAATCATAACTAGTAATATTGAACAAATATCTTTTCTCCAAGCTTGAACATAATCGATTTATAGCGTCTTGGATGATTCAGCGCCCTTGAGGTGATTTCTCACGAAAACGACGCTATATAAATTAGCCAAATATTATTTTTATTAATTAAGTCTATATATCACGTATATGCTTTATTTATATTATAAGAGCCTCGTTAGTTCACCTCCATTCAATCATAGACCAATAATTATATATAACGAACGATTTTATTTCAAAAGTTGTGAATATCGACAATTAACCGACACCCTTGTGGCTTTTATCTACTGACTCGGTATTCTCGGAATAATATGCTGACTGTCGGAATATGCTGACTGTCGGAATATGCTGACTGTCGGAATATGCTGATTGTCGGAATATGCTGACTGTCGGAATATGCTGACTGTCGGAATAATATGATGACTGTCGGAAAAATAGGCTGACTGTCGGAATAATATTCTGACTGTTGGAAGAATACGCTGACTGTCGAAATCAAATAAAAACTCACCATAGATGACGAAATTAGTTTCATTTCCTATTGATATAAGGTTTTATCGATCGACCGTGTTAGATACTCTGGGGAGGCCTTCATCCAACAGTTAATCAAAAACACCCTGATTAATCTTAAAAAACATTACCGAAAAGTAATTCATTATCCAATGATATTTCCCTTACATAAGTTTTCTTTGCACAATACTTCCGTGTCTAAACCGGGCACGAACAATAACATACAGTGGCATATTTTTGTTAGTAGCTACAGTTACTTTAAACGTCCTAATAACTTCTTCTAAAAATGTTCAGTCATAACCTTTACTTGGGGGAGCTTTTCTTTAACGGAAAATATGACCTTTATACGCTTTATTTAGTTACCCCAGTGTTTTTTCTGGTAATTTGTTGCGACATTCTGTGTTGGTAGAGAAATACACACAAAACAGTGTGTAACTGCCTACCATTTTGTACGGGTAAATATGTGTATTATATTGGGGGAATTGTTTTCATAAATACACATATGTTTTATTCTCTGAAAGTAATGTGGAAATATGTTCACCATTAGTTTTTAGTTCGAAATCTGTTCGACTTTTTTACAGTTCAGGAGAGGTAAGTTATTTTAACGTTCACTTGTAATCTGGCCACATATTTTATCAATAACTAGATAGCTTTAACTAAGTATAGAGACTTTGCCAAGAAATTGAAGACAGCAAATGGAACAAATAATGTAGCGTTTTGATAAACATTCCGAATTTAAAACAGTGGCGTTGAATGAGGAATTCTAAATAGAAAGGGGAATGCAAATTGCATGACACCAGAGCTCACCGTTCAACAGTTTTTTTTTCTGAGATCTACAAACTGATATTCTGATTTATATTTAAGATAGATAGGGATTCAGTAAAAGAGAATATATGACGCAAATGTGAATGGTAGCAGAAGTCGGGGACGCCCGAAGAAGACATGGAACGATCAAGTGAATCAGATATTTATATTTAATCTTAGTATATAGATGATTTTATTATAGAGTCGGGCCATGTCTCTAGAGTTTGAACAACAGAAGAGTGCGTATGAGACGATGTATGAATGTGAATGAGGCAAGGACTGCGTGTCAAGACCGAGTTGTTTAGCGTTCCGTCCTCTCTGCCCACTCTTGCGGGCAAACGGTTTGATGGTTAGTTAGTTAGTTAGTTAAAAGCACATCGCAAATTGAAATTCCATTTGACTTCGACACTTATTTGACGTTTCTTTGAATAAGTCTTCTCAGAAATCTATTTTTCCTTAGACCTCGTAAGTGTCTTTTAATGTCCTTTAATAATACATTTTACTGTTCATAATTGGGTCTTGTAAATGCGAAAGTGCAAAGACATGTCTAACTATAAATGAAATAGAATTGCTCTCCATCCTATTATAACAGTTCTGAGAATGATTACCCTCAGTGGGAGAAGAAAAGTAGAAAAAAAAATCTCTTTTGAAATATTTTTTCTTATACTTCTAATTCTTCTTACTTTTAAGACAAAATACAAATCACCTAACCGGAACACATAACAAGGCAGGTTTTTGTTCTGCGCTTCATCACGGGGACTTCCCGCCCATTTCACTTTGTCTCACGACAATAATTTGTATACCGTAATGTTTCCATTTGTCTACAAATGAGAGGCATCTGTTGGACGTTAGAAAAACTTCAAGTTAGATCTTACTGGTTTTCTTTGACGTTATTTTTTAAATATTTTAATTCCTTTATTTTTCCCATGGTTTTCGCAAAAATTAAATAATACAACTAATAGTTTTTTTTATAAAATTATGATAGTTTGAATAGTACCTTTAAGAAACTAGCTGAAGTGTACCCGGCGTTGCTCGTGGTTATTGGTTTGGAGTAAAATTTTGAGGTTTTAAATTCTATTATACCTAAAAACTAAGTCTATTTTCCAGGTTGGCGATAATATTATTCTAAAGAATATAAAATATTGTGTTTTACTTAATCGTGTCACGTCTTTCTCTTGAGTTCTCGACTTCCACCATTCACTACTGTAAACCACATTGGTACTACTAAAAAAAACTTTATTATATTGACTTTTATTCCACTTCGTATCTCGTTCCAGTGCAGAGATGATGAGTCTTCCTCGAGCGTCCTAGACTTTTTCTACCATTTGCTACTATATACCACATTTTTACTATTAAAAAAACAACATGATTACGACTTTTATTCCACTCCGTATCTCGTTCTGCCATTTCGACTTCTTTTGCCATTCAAACCCACTATCTAAACACTCTTGGCAATAATATGAACTATCTTTGAAATTTTCAGCCAAATGGGTCCAGTAGTTTTTGAGTCTATAGGGGGAAAACAAACAAACAAACGAAAATTGCCTGTATGTTGATAATAAAAGTAATTGAACGATAATCCAACATGGCAATGAAATATTTGTTTACTGTACATTCCTGTCACCCACCTCAGAACAGGTTACAACTGGTGACGTAGGTATTGTAAACATTTAAATTGAATGAAAAAATTGTTATATTGTACAAAAGTTGCTTATTCTTTTTATGAAATTTTATATCTTCTATGTATAGAAACAAAAAAGTAAATGTTCGTTTGTTCAAAATCTTAAATCTCCGAAAATTCTTCACCGATTGCTTTGAAACTTTTACACAACGTTGCATTCGAAAACGTGTATACTTTTATAAACATATATTATAAAGATGTCACCTGTGACAGGTAAAAACATAATTTATTTTTAAACAGCACCATCTGTTGGACGTAAAAGCAACAAGCGCTATTGTTTCTTTATCTGCACAGACAGACTAAGCCACAGCAACACGTACAGCTAGTAATAATATAAAAGTATGTTATTTAAGCAATATTGTAAAGTAAAATAGATAGATTACTTAATACACATCTGCCCTGATGATGGATACTGTAATACTGTCCGAAACGTTGGCTAAAGAATGAGATAGCGCAAACGGGATAATACCCCAAAATAAATCACTAAAATACTTTTGGCCGTGAAAATCTCAAATCATTTCTATTTATAAACAGATAAATTCTTTAAGAAATATAACAGAATAAAATTATATAATTTTATAATAAACCTTACTTATAAACGCGGTGAAAATGTAATGTAGGGCCTGTTAAAAACTTGACTAATTACCACGGCGTTTGTTTGGTTAAAACTGTTTCCTATACTACACCAACGATGAACCGGCGTATAAGACTCAATTAATAAGACGGTTTAAGTGTTTATTATAATTTGGTTTTAAGTCAATGGCTATAAAACGCATTATTAGTACTTTTGCTTAAATTCGATTTTCGTTCTTTTGAAAAACTTCGAAGAAAAAATAATTTATATTATTTGTGCAATATGCAAATTGAAAATGTTCTAGTTCTATAAAACGTATTTTTGATGATATGATATTTTTGAGTTATTTTAATGCATTGAGTGCACTTCCTCATTCTATTATGTATATTAATTAATGATAATTTACTGTTTATTCGTTGAATGGATATTGGCAAATGATACTTTGTTTAAATAGTGTTAAAATATATTTGTTTAACTTTATCAGATTTAATATGAATCATTGGGTATCTGATCACCCGTCAAATAGTCTGCCTATTTACAAATTCAACACTAACAATATTTACAAAAGCCATTTTTGACATTAGTTCAATGAAAGTATGCAGATAACTGCACCATAAGTCACCTGCAGAGTTTTTCAATTGTTTGTTTTAACTAGATTATCAACGATAAAACACATCATATTAATTGATTTATTAGCGACCGCATAAATATGCAATTAATCAAAGTGTAAGAGTTGGTTTAAAATCGTTCCCATCATTACCGATGCTGGAATCTGAACGGGGAAGGGATTCAATGATGAAATATATTATCTTCCCTCTTCTCCTATCCTCTGTCCCATTTCCGCCACATTCTCTGTATCAAGTGCCACAAAACAAGCTATTTATCCCTGAAAATTGAACTTAGTAAAAGTGCTAAACAAATTATACGAACATTTCTATTTGAAACTAAATACTCAAATTACATAATAATAATAAAAAATTGATAATGCATTTCCAGAATTCAAGACTGATGCAAGCGTAATACAAATAAACAAGATGAAGAAACCGACTCGCGCGCGACGCTTAGATGGTTTGATATGAGAGGTCTGATATACCCCATGAAGACACAAAAAGAATCACAGAGTGTGCCAAGGCGGGTTGTCTAGCGTCCAAACCTATCTGTCTACCCCTGCGGAGAATGGCGTACCATAAAATTAAACATAGGTAATGATTTTCTTGAAAAAGTGATCTCCTCAAATTGAATCGAAATTGAAGCTTCTGCTCCAACAACTCCAATTACACATAAATTCTTTAAAGAAACATTAAATAATCAGAGTACCCAACCCTCGAAGGAACGGCCGCTGGCCTCGACACGGGTCTTGGGAAAACGGGTATTTTATTAACATAATGGTTTCCTTAATACAGAAAACGTAACCGCCGAGTCCTAAATGTCCCCTTTAAAGGACTAACACGTCACCCGTGATAAGGAAACATTTTATTGTACGGCCAAGTCAATGATAACAAATTGAGACATTAAAGTGGATCCTAGGGAACACCGCGTTTCACAGGAAATCTCAATTGATTATGTAGGGTATGTGATAAATCGTATTAAGTCTTGAGTAAAAGGTGTGAAGGAAGTTTCGGGTTTGTTTAAGTGTTTGGTCTGTTTCAAACCCATTTATGTTTGTATTTTATCTTACTACAGACCACCTTTCTTCCAATAAAGTCTCAGATATTACAAAAACTAACTGACTAACCATCAAGTTGTTACTTTCAAAGGTGCGTATAGAAGACGGACCGCCAAACATCTCGGTCTTGGCACACACTCTTTGTTCATTCACATTCATACATCTTACCATACAGGCGCTGCTGTTATTCTGACTCTTGACATTACCCGACTCGATTAAATTCGAAATTTTCTAAAAACTTGTGATATTCGAAACATTTGTAGCATTTGTTTTGGCAATTTTTGTAACTAATTTTACTGAAGAAAATATTTAATTCTTTTAGTGCAACGACACCATCAACAAAAAGACACCATCAAAGACACCATCCAACATCCTTTCACTAACTTCATTAAAATCTGGCTTGCATAACCTTCACAATCTAACCTTACCTTCACACACTTAACCTAATCTGATAAAAGACAACCATTTGGAATCGAAACGCTTTTAATGACATTACTAATAGCTGGGTACTTTCTAACCTTCCCTTCTGCATAACCCCCACTCCCTTCAGCTTCACAACGTTCCCCGATTGGGGATGCCACGGTCTCACTGGCTTCGGGCAGTTGAAATACTTGCGTGGTGTTCACATAAAAAAAAAACATCACCAAATCTAGCCACAATAAAACTGTGATATGGGGCATCCACGTCTTTAAAGTGACTCTTGGCCCATTGAAGTTCACCCATGTATTACCTTCAACGGCTTAGTAGTTATAAACTTATTTAATAAATGCTTCTTGAAATATCTTTACTTTTGAAGTCTTTCAAAATATATTTAATTTATTTTTCTTTATCCTCTCTTCATTCCTCGAATTTCTTTCAAATGTCCAAATCCGCGAGTAAATGTATTCACAGATATTTCCCTACAATCCTTATCACAATGTCACTTCAAGCATTCGTCCTTATCAATAGATCTCTTCAGCCCTGGGAGTAGTAGAAAGCTTCGCAAATGTAATTATTATATCCCAAGTCACCCCTCCAGACGCACCCCACGTTACCCTGATTACACAATACCCCAGTGATTACACAATAAGGACCGATAATAAAATCATGCGGCAACATCAACCCGTTTTATGGGATGTCCCGTTTTGATCGTTTCCTATAAAATGCTAAACTAAGTATTAGTTGAAATGATTTGATTTAGTGTGTAGAACTTGGAATATTATTTTTATTAGTATATTAATGATTTTCGGAAAATTTAATTAAGTTAATTTGTTCTTGTAGCTTCGTAAAGCAAAAATTAAGCACAGTTTATCAATTGGCAAGGTTTAAAAAAATACATTTGTGATAATTTTACTGGGATATAAAGCGAAAAGTGTGCAAAGGCTAACTTGTTATTAGCAAGTTACCATTTGTTTCAGTGTCGTTATTCACTGTAACATGTTCGTAGAAGCGCTATTTTCAATTATCGCAATTCATGAACACGTGTTTTAATTTGTTTTGATAGGCTCATACCTTCCGACTGAAATAAGGGTGTTGTACTTAAATACAAATTATTTTTGCAATTTCTTTTGTCAGTTAGGCACAAAATTGGCAAAATAAGATCGTTCACTGAGTTCAGTCAAAATGAAAGACATGTTTCGTATGAATTAAAATTAACAATACAATTATACATTTAAAATAAAAGACTTGCAGAAAAGTCAATAGATGTCGCACATTAAACTAAAAATGGGATATATCTATGAAAGACACTATCTTGATTGCATTTAGTTCGAGATCAATCTTGCTATTATACATACAGATGGCAGCCAACAAAAATATGCGATGAGAAAATGAAAATAATGAAGACGAAAGTCCTGAGTTCAAGTCCTAAATGCGACCGTATCGTTTTCTGATTTTCTGTTTAAAATCGCTAATATTATCTTAAATAATAATCTCTAAAAATAACATAAATTTTTATTTCGCCCTTTTGGACATCCTCTATAATCCAGAGAACTAGCTTCAAGTAGGTACTCGTATACCCCTAACGACCCGTTAAAATTACGATTTGCCATTCTAAAGTATGATAATTCTTTTCTATTAAAACAGATTGTTAACATTTTTCAGGGAACGGATGATGAATTATTTCAAGTTACTTCTATTGTAAAAGCTCTTTATTGAATTGAATAAGAGCTTTTGTATATTTGGCGGTGAAAGGGCGTTTATCAGGATCTAGTTTCAATTTGCAATAAATCATACATTATAATCACGTGGTTTAGACGCGCGTTTGTGATTTTATCGCCGCAACTAACTACCTTCATTTACATCGCGAGACTTTTTTTGGTTGTTGTTAATATTATGAGAAGATTATGGGATGTGATAACCTGCCTATACTTTATTTTAGGTAACTTGTTAAACGGCGGCGCATAAAAAATATGTTTGTTTCGTTGAAAGAGTATTTTTCTGAAATAGATTTTATAAATTTGATATTTTATTTTCCATTTACGAAATCAAAATTAATAATTAATACATCTTACCTACGAATTAATGCCGATTTGCAAAAACGTTAAAAACGTTTTTTGTAAACTTTATATTATTTAAATTCCTAAAACATTGAATATATATGCAACGATTTGATATAAATTTATATAAAGGTACACATTACATAAAAAATTAAAATAAATTAAACATTTCGGTTTTTTGATTTATTATTATAAAAATTCAGTGAGATAATTTACCACATCATTTTATCTTATAAAACCGGGACTATAAGAAAGGGAATAAAAATAATAATTTTAATCGGCTTTCCCATTTATAAACATTTCATGTAATATTTACAGAGTTGATGTAGGTATAAGTTAATATCAATAATTATCGTGAATTAGATTCCCTAGTGTACCGTACCTACACTTAGAAAAGAAAATAAAATCTTCAACCCTGAGAGAAATAGCTTATCCATATAAGCTAATTATCTTTGGTGATATTCTTTCAGAATGTTGCTTTTAAGGCGACATAATACTCTAATATCGGGGGCTTAATCGACGCTCACATTTAATCATTTCTGATGACCGTATCACTTAAATCTCAAATGTTTCTAAAGGGATCCTTAAGTATGTGGGTTATTTATATTTAAGATTAATAAAAACAGAACCTTACCTTACCATTAAAATATTTTTTCAAATCTCCACATAACACTGAAATATTATTTCCCCTCAAACAATAATATTCTTTATTCTTTATGAAAGTAGGTAGGTACACATTAAAAATTAATCTTCCAGAATGATCCCTCTTACTAATAATAAGTCTAAAAGTAATTATTTTTCTTATGTATCCATTATTCTCAGAATGGCACTGAATAAACTAAAAGATTTTTTGTTTGCATTGTATTAAAAATTAGAACTTTTTGACTCACAAGTTATAATTCACTACGGTAAAGGGTTCACTATTTTTTCTACGTTCCAAAAATTAGGTGCATTATATTGTATTTCAGAGATGGATTTCACTCAACTCGTGTTTGCTTTAGTATATTTTGATAATCGCTGGTAGGCCTACCATTTGTATACATTATACTAATTTTGTTTGTTCGTAACCAAAGCCTTTACATTTTTGCTTCTGATTCAAATTGCTTGGGATTTTCTGGCAGATATTATTACGCCTGCAGTAAAAAAAATGCCATGTATTTCGTGCGCCTCTGAATAAAATTCTACACAGAACATCAGTCAAATTACTTTATATTTAACAATTTTGAATGAACCAGATACAAATCAAACAGGAGTAAAAATGACTTAAAACAATATTGGTGATTAGGCCTGTATAGTAGTGTATAGCCAGGTACTTCCCCTATTTCAACTCACTTCTGTTTTATGATTTACTTCAACATTTTTGCGTTTTCGAGGAATTTTGTTAACACCTCAAGATTAGGAACTCAATCAATATCAATCTGAATAAGTTACGAATGTGAATTTAAAAAATAATAATTAATTCCACATTTTTAATTTTCTTACAAGGGTGATACACATAAAATCTTGGTTGTAGGACAAATTAGTTTTGCTAGATTCGTGCTTATCTGAATGAATCGGTTTAGCGGTCAAAATTTGAAGATCTGAAAAAAACAACAGTAAAAATTCTCATAAGATTCTTATTATAACTCTACCCCGTGAAAATTAAATTAAAATGTATATCCCAAACTCAAAAAGTTGGGAACCCCTCCAAAATCCACAAAACTTTTGCAACCGTTTTTTAACTTAAACGCTTAAGAAAAAACTGTTTAACGTTATTTTACTCACCTCTAGTAAGCACCAGATTTTATTTTTCTAGGCGATGAATTAGAAATTTCCCGAGAAATCCCTTTAGAAAAAAATTAGATTTTAGTAATACGTTGATCAAAAATAATTAAAATAAACCCTAGGCTCGCTAGGACAGTCGGCCTTATGTCCGTATTACGCTAGGCCTCGCGTTGAATATTGTTTTCGGACGACCTTATCACTTATGTCTGTAAAATTCAAACTTTATTTTAGAAATTTGATAGGGCAAACTCAACCGCAGGTCTTTCCAATACACCAGGACCACGCGTCGCATTTTTTTTGCACGGCAGCTTCAGTTACGTCGTTAAGATTTTGGCTTTATTTTTGGATATTGTCTCGCCTTAAACCTTCTTTTAGGGGAAGAATTTTTCGGGCTAGTAATTCGTTAATAGTTATTTGATTGATTCAATATGATGGTCCAATAATTGTGAAGGTAATAAAGTCATTAGTTTAAGAAGATTTCTGAGAAATTAAGATAATATAACATGGTTCGTCGTACATATGTATATTCCTAACCTAATAGAATAAGTTTGTCATAAAAATGTATATACCTAACCTACTAGAGTAAGTTTGTCGTACATATTTATGTACTTCGCTACTAGAGTAAGTTACATATTTATATACCTAACCTACTAGAGTAAGTTTGTCGTACATATTTATGTACTTCGCTACTAGAGTAAGTTACATATTTATATACCTAACCTACTAGAGTAAGTTTGTCGTACATATTTATGTACTTCGCTACTAGAGTAAGTTACATATTTATATACCTAACCTACTAGAGTAAGTTTGTCGTACATATTTATCAAAAGTCCGATTAATTCAAACCACCCTCATTCCCCTTCTCTTATCGCCACATAGTTCCGTCTACCACAAAACATGCCTCTATTATCTATACGAGGGGTGCTCCATGATCTGATAAGATGTCCTGTCAGTTCAACTTATTCTTATTGCTAGAAGCCAGCTTTATTTTCACAGTCCCTGACTTTGAAAAAAATGTGGTATAGATCGCGTTATTAGAGACAAAAACACATACATAGGAATGTGTGTATTGGTGCTTACAAATATGCATTTCCGATAGTATTTTGTCTTGCAATTTACTTATTGTTATTAGCGAGAAAGGGACGACAAGTGTACAAGATCATCGAATTTGAATATTTGAAAAGTTATTTTTAAAGTGTATTTTTTTTATTATTGAACATAGTAATTTCGGTTGTCGGTGCATTGGTGCATGCGTGAAGTAATTTGAAATTGTATTCCTGAGTAACGTGTAAAATAATTAAAATTTATTTTAATTTTCGAAATTGTAACTATAAAAGCATAAATCTTAAAATCTGACAATCAATAAAGTACGTAAAATTTTTTTCTAATAATTATTATTTATTTGAGGCGTGTATTAATTTTGTTTTAATGTTTGATTGATATTGTAATTTTTCAAGATTACTAACATTCGTAAGGATTTTTTTTTCTTTTGAAACGCAACGAAACTGAATTTATTTTTTTAACTCTTTCAACTCACAAATCCTACAATTATTATAATATCCCATAATGTTAAGTACTGTGTTCTACTCAACTCTTGTCGCAATACCCATCAATACAATGCATCTGTGCAAGTACCTGAGTACTATGTTCAAGTCAACTCTTGTCGCAATACCCATCAATACAATGCATCTGTGCAAGTACCTGAGTACTATGTTCAAGTCAACTCTTGTCGCAATACCCATCAATACAATGCATCTGTGCAAGTACCTGAGTACTATGTTCAAGTCAACTCTTGTCGCAATACCCATCAATACAATGCATCTGTGCAAGTACCTGAGTACTATGTTCAAGTCAACTATTGTCGCAATACCCATCAATACAATGCATCTGTGCAAGTACCTGAGTACTATGTTCAAGTCAACTCTTGTCGCAATACCCATCAATACAATGCATCTGTGCAAGTACCTGAGTACTATGTTCAAGTCAACTCTTGTCGCAATACCCATCAATACAATGCATCTGTGCAAGTACCTGAGTACTATGTTCAAGTCAACTCTTGTCGCAATACCCATCAATACAATGCATCTGTGCAAGTACCTGAGTACTATGTTCAAGTCAACTCTTGTCGCAATACCCATCAATACAATGCATCTGTGCAAGTACCTGAGTACTATGTTCAAGTCAACTCTTGTCGCAATACCCATCAATACAATGCATCTGTGCAAGTACCTGAGTACTATGTTCAAGTCAACTCTTGTCGCAATACCCATCAATTCAATGCATCTGTGCAAGTACCTGAGTACTATGTTCAAGTCAACTCTTGTCGCAATACCCATCAATTCAAAATAAAATCATCGCTTACTTCGTGTGCTTTCTAATTTAATAATTGATTGATCTAACTAAAAAACGTAAACTTTGTGCAGTTTTTTTTACTGTTTGCATTTTCTAAATCAAGCTATAGAACTTTGTTATATCAATTTTACTCTTACACTAAAATACAAGACGACATTAGGTTTGATTGAAATTCTTCCGTACAACATTCTCAACTGCTCTCAGCTGTCTAAAGATAGTGTGACCATGGCATCCTCATTAATGGGGGTATAATATAGGGCTGAAGGGAGTGACGAGGTTAAGGGGAAAAGGTAGAGTAAGTTTGAGAAATTGATGATTTAGAAATGGAGTTTTGGAACTCGGGGGAGCCAGCTACTTATTTTCATCCTAGTGCGCTCACCTATAAGACGATGGCTATCATCAGATATTTATTTATGAACTAGCTGTACCCCGCCACGCATTGCTGTTGCTCAGTTTATTACGTCCAACAGTTGGCGCTGTTTAAAAAGGAAGCATGTTTTTACCTGTCGCAGATGACATCTATAAATATACGCGTTTTCAAATGCAACGTTGTGTCAAAATTTCAAATCAATTGGTGAAGAACTTTCGGAGAGTTAAGGTTTTGAACAAACGAACATAAAATTGTTTATTTATATAGATTTTCATATTCATAATTCCAATATTTTCATCAATATCAATAGTGCATTGATCATTATAATTCCCGATAATGATTATACTGGGTGAATTTTACGAATCGATTACCCACCCGCAATATATTGCCGAGTAGCTACGTACTTAGTATATCCCTGACACATTATTACCGATCCCTTCTAGAGGGATAGATTAGGAGCATTCATCTAGGCTTTCTTCTTGTTTTTATGTGTCCTTGGGGACTTTACTGCCCCATGCCTTAATCTAAGGGCTACGCTAAAACTACTCCGTTAAAAGGTTTGTAACATTCATTTCGGGATATTATATTGTAATAAATGAAATTTTGAAAACCAAAACTTCTCAAGAGTATATGTTGTAAAATGTATCAAAGATTTCGTCATTCTCTTAACGCCCTAAAGCAAAATGATTTTCGAACAACCTAAACATATAACACAAAAACAAATATTTTTATAAGTATATACTACTCAGCTTCTTTCGAGTTTCAACACTCTTTCATCAAATTGAACACAAAATTAATATTGAACAAAGAATATGTCTTCTTGCCTTATTTTAAAACTCAAAAATATTTTCCTTTGCTTAATAGCTCGTGAAAAGTATAGTAAATTTGTTTTTATTTTAAGCCGACCAAAACTCAAAATTTCATTGCACCAGAGCTGCCCGTTAGTTAGGTTGTGCTGCTTTAGAATAACAGGTTTTTTTTACCACAGTGATTAAATGTAGACATAATTTTCCTTTGCGACAACTGTGAAATCAAATTATTAACTGTAATCTAACAAAACTGCTGTTCTTAACGTTTAATGTAATTTGAGCTAGCTTAAAATTGCAAGATTTTTCTGTCATTTTAGCTTACTTATTGTAATATTAGCTCCCTTAAAATTGCTTAAATTTAGTTATAATTTTGGCAAACTTAAAATTAATTAACTTTTCCTGTAATTTTAGCTCACTTAAAATACTAAACTTTTATTGTAATTTAGCTGACTTAAACTTTTATTGTAATTTAGCTCACTTAAACTTTTATTGTTATTTAGGTTCACTTAAAATAGTTGCATCATAATCACACCGAGTTGTAATTTATGTATTTCTTGTATTTTCTATTTGATATTTATGTAGTTATTGTTAATCTCATTCTTTTTTTCTATCATATTTTATATTTCATAAAATTTTGTATCTTTTCTTCTGTCGAGAAGCTACTTGAGGAAGCTATTCAGGTTAGCTTTCGTTAGAAATGAAATATCTTAATTAAAACCAAATATATATATATATATATAATATTATTACGCTAGCGTCTGGTCGGTCTAGGCCCTCTGATTGGTCGAATTCAAATCGTATGTTTCGGGTAAATTCCGCGTAGGGGGTCTGCAGGCAAAAAAATACCACTGTGGCCCTCAATTTTAACCAACCGTAAGGTTCATTTCGGTTTGCAGGCGACCGGATCCAAAAAATAAGACTTTAAAATTAAGACCCCATTTCATAATGAAATAGGATCGCCACATGTAATACGAGATTTCTTCAACAACATCGTTTCTGCTCATATAATTTTTGGATAATATCGAAGAAAATATGTTTTAGAAAGATGATAATCCATTGGATTAATTAACATTACATTGAAAATTATCCACAATTACGTGATTATGTTTGACGTTTATAAAAAATCACGCATTCCTTGAATATGGCCGATACGCACGACGGCTATAGATGGCCGACAGAGCTCACCTCTGGATGTATAAGAACGAACCAAATGACTGGCGAATATTTAAATATGCAGTAACAATACACATAGTTATGCAAAACTACTTGACCATTAACGAGCGTCTAATAAGAAAATTTCTTCTGGAAGCTTATCACTTTGTGATGGCATTATTTATTTTATTAAAACACAAATAACTTAAATTAAATTGTTGTTAGTATCACTTAATCTGGGAGGAGCCCAACCAAGTGCCGCCCGCAGGACCTACCCTTTAATTATTACACCCCGAGAAACAAAATTTTATATAAAGCTTGCTATAGATAGACTTGCCATAATAAAAACAAGGTCATCAACAAATAAAACACTGAACATTCCGATAACACACACCACACACGGACAAAGACACTTTCAATAGTATGCCCATTACTTTGAAACAACTAATGACTACAAATACATCTACAAACTTTCTCAAAAAACATATCGTAGCCTGGATAAAAAATCAAGATATTCACTTTATTCAAAAGCTTATAATTCCAAACCAAACATAACCAAAATATGACAAGTAAAATTAAATATTATACACGTTCTTCAATAATCATCCAAAAATACATACAAGCACATATAAATGTGTGTTTTCATGTTTCAATATATGTCTGTGAAAAAAAAAAAAAAACAAAAAAACTTTCTACTACAACACATAAATACCTGTCACACTTAGGGCGACTTGCACCAACTATCGCAAATTTTATCTTAAATTGTATTTAACTAAACGTATTTAAGACCCTAAATACATTTAACTTAAATGCGTTTAGTTGCGTCCTGCACCACGCAGTTCGGTGGCAATTTTAGTTAAACGTGTTTAACGCGTCGGTAAAACAGTTACCGCGTGGTTACCGCCATTAACGCGTAAATAAAACAGCTACGATGTTTCATTTTACTTGAAGTGTCAAAATATTTTGTGATTGTGTGTGTGGTTTAATAGTGTGTTCATTTATTTTATGAAGAAAAAGTTAAAGCAAATAGACATAATGATGAAATAAGACAAAAAGAGTTTCTGTTGTTGGAATTAAAAATAAAACAATTATCCGAGTAATTTTGTTTTTTTTATTTCTTTTACATATTATATTGTTTTAAAGTATTATAAGAATGCTGTAGGTATGATTAAAAGTTTACAACCTTGCAAAGTACTCCTCGATAAGGAGTGTTAGCTCCAAGTGACGAGCACCTCGCTGATGTTTTATTGGTGTTGAATTTTAACTGAGGTTCAATTTCTTGCACTAATAATGATGTCATTTCTTTACTGAGACGAAATATTCTTTGAAACTTCTTGGCACTGAGTGTTTCAAATAAATTTGTTCTCTTGTTTACTTCTCTGACTATATTATAATTTATTTAAGTTATTTATAATTTCTATAACATAATTTCTTCATGATCGTCAGAATACAAATCCCAAATGTTCATTGTGAATACAAATTAAAATGAGATAGATTTTAAACACAATCAGAAATCGAAGAGATAACCAAAATATTTTTGACATTACTGCTTTACGAGTAGGGCTAAACACGTTTAACTCAGTTAAACAGCCGCTTTTGGGTATTTAACTTTGACAGTTCTTTAAACGCATTTAACGACTTAAATTTTGTGGTGCAAGACGCCAAGTCGACTTAAATCAAATAATGTGTTTAAAATTATATTTAAATCAAATTTAACTTATGGTGCAAGCCGCCCTTAATCACAAACACGTAAACACCTCAGCACAGGTTCTCCTAGTGAGGTGTTCACGTAACATACAATATCACCCACACACAGTTTTACATATATCAACCTATGTTCTTTATTTTTTATACCTTTTTTCTGTACTTTTTCTCTGTACTACAATATAAACCACTGTAATAGACATAAATAAAATAAAATAAAATAAAAGATACTTAATATTCTGGGGGGGAAACTCTGCTCTTAAAAATGCCCTATTGTTGAGTTCTGTAGCCACCTATGAATTTGAACTCCTTAGTACATATGAAAATCTCAAGACGTACATAAAATAATATATACTCGATTTATCGATTCATGAAATGTTGTTTTTATCCTACCGATATTTCAATTAACTAGCGTCATTAATCCAGTTAGCATCAGTGCACAGTCGAGAGACACGCCCAACTAACAATCTTCATTTCTAGAATAACCGCATGAAAACAATTCGTCGCACTTCCTTCTTCTTACAGTAACTTTAAACATAATCTCTGCTCAGAATTCCCAAATATGATATAAGCTTCTTGTGTACGGTAAAAATGTATTTTTTTAATAAAGAAAGGTACATTTTCTGAAGAATCTTCCTTTTCGACTAACATATACTGTCGTATAAATTGGGTGGCCATATAAATTGACTGTACTTGCATCATTACCATCTTGAATTTTCGGCGCTTCTTTAGCTTTTCATAAAAAAGGTTTATTGGAAAGCGCGTAGTATGTTTTATTTAAAATGAGCTTTCATCTTAAGCCTGTCAAAGGTGTTGATTACATCGCTTTCGCTAAAGTAATATCGTGACTTTTTCTTTTTCAATTTTTTGGTTCATTTCCTTTGGAAGGCTAACAAGCATACTAGATTTATCATTAATTTTTCACACCCTCTGTCACTTGTCAGTCCCTTGTTATGGGTAGAAAAGTATCGTTTTCACTTTTACGAAGAACTTTCGAATTATTTTTAATTTTAGAAGATATATATTTATTTTCTGCTGAAACCCTTTCACATAAAACCAATAACCATTTTTTACATACCTAAATAAAAAGCAAAAAATCTTCAACTGGTATCTGGCACTTTGGAAACTGTTCAACTTTTTCTTTCTGGAGTTCCTACATCATTTTGGACCGCTTTAAGCTCGCTACGACATTTTCTGCAAGAGGTATCAGATTTTGAAAAGTCCTTTTATCTGAAAAAATGTTTGGAGAAAATTGTGAACAACTGGTAGTATATGAGTCCTTTAATTGATTTCCTGATACTGACACATATATTTTTATATGGTTTCACTAGAATATTCCCTGTAGTCAGTGGAATTGAGAAATTTTCGTTTCTGTAAGGTTGTGAGACTTAAGGAAGTAAAACGGAATATGAAGACATAAATGAAGAGTTGGAAGTATTAGACTTTTTAGAACTGTAAAAAGATTTAATGTTATAATATATTCTTTTAACTTCTTTAATATTTTTGGCACACCCCTCGTTTTGAGTTAAGGTTGCTCTTGGTGTATTTGAGGGTGCGCACTGCGTATAGTGACAGACTCTATTCCTTAGCGATGTAGGAGGGTGTTGTAGAATTATGTCCCTTGCAACTCCCACTGAAGTGTCTTATAGCTGCGAAAAAGATTGCATTTTGCTTCAAGGGAGGGTTATATTTATTTTGCAAAGAGTGTAAAAAATCTGTGATTTTTTTAAAAATCTGAATTGCAATTGCTGTAGCCATATAGAAATATAACTATCCATCTTTGAAGAAATTTTGTCCAAGATAGAAGAAACTATTTTTTCGTAACTTTGACAAGTTGACAGGTTTCCTTTCGGCTATATTATAGGAAGATAAATGTGTGCAGAAGTCACTGATACCACGTGATAGGATCATGATAGATGTGTCCCTTCATCTTCCTTATCTATCCCTTTAGAAACGTCTTGTGGATATTTTGGCTGTAGCACAGATGCACTTCCGTACTAAAAAATCCAAGGTTTTTTCGTTATAATTTGTTAATATTTCTCTTTACGCGGGTGCATTTGGATTTATAATGATCTTTTTTCTTCAGATTTATAGCATTCATAAACGCCATATTATATCACTAATCACTATACATAACATAATGTTCAAGTAAATTCATTAATTTTGTACATTACATTGGTGCGTATGCATTTTGGTAGGTCATAATTTTTAATTAGCGTTAAATATGATTGTAACTCCAATCCAACTAAAAAAAATTTTATCAATATGTTAATTTTCGATATTATCTTTTATTATGTGAATAGCGCACAAGAGTCCCAACTGCAATCAACCGTATGGAGCCAGTGAGTCTATGGCATCCCCAATCGGGGTATGTTGTGAGGCTGAAGGTGGGGAAGGTGGCGGATTAACTAACTATTCAGATCTGGTCACCAAACACGGCTTAAACCATTTCAAGTAATGTTTTAATTATGAAAAATTGTCTTACACCAGGGTGATATCGAAAATATCTTCCACTCTGGAACGTGCCGCAAGTATATTATATTTTATTTTAAATGAATAAATTGCGAAATAATACAAATTCATAAAATAAACCTAACTTCCGCAAGCCGGGATTTGAACCCGCAAACTTCGGATTGCTAGTCGAGAGTCTTACCTATCAACCATGCAAGCCATCAAATACCTATAATAAGTATCCACACTTTTATATGTTACAACATCATCGTAAATTCGAATTTTAAAATAAACATATAAGCATCGTACTACGGACTAGAAAACGGTTTAAATGATTCATCACAAATTCGAATTTTAAAATAAACGTGTACGCATCGTACTATGGACTAGAAAAACGGGTTAAATGATTCATCATAAATTCGAATTTTAAAATAAACGTGAACGCATCGTACTACGGACTAGAAAAACGGTTTGAATGATTCCGTATTCCATCGTCGTAAAAGCGAGCGTAAAATTATTGAAAAAACGTATCTCAAAATGCGAGCCATTGCAAGCCTTCAAGTCAAATGTATTTTCTGAGGCGATCGGTTACAGACAAAATGCCGGCTTTGCTTTGCACTCAAGTGGAAGACATTTTTCGAGATAAAAAACGCATTCACAAGAGCATGTAGAAAGCAAGATTTTTTTCTTTAAATGCGGTATTCCTCAATGTTATGACAAAAATTAATTTATATTCGCTTAATTTCTAGCATTCGTAATTTAAATGTAGATATTTTAAAACAAATTTCTCCCATCATCATTTATGCATCAACAATCAGTAATGTGATAAAAATTCAAGAAATAATAAAAAATACTCATTTTGGTTATTTGAACTCTTGTTAGAACTGGGGTTTGCTTTGACAGAATTTGGGACAACCAGACAACCAATTAAAGATGCCATAGTCTCACTGGCTCCAGACGGTTGGGAGCAGTTGGGACTCTTGTGCGGTTCCACATAAAACCGAAAACAAAAACAAGCATAAAAATTATACTTAATTATGTCAAATCTAGGTTATCTAAGTTCATTCATTCTTTGATGTGCGGTCACAAAGAAAGAATGACAAATACCAGGGAAGATGCCAGATTACAAGGCAGGTAGCAGAAATCTCTTGCTCATCTCGTGGTCAATTGCGTATGGTGTTTACTTTAATATTATGTTAGTTAGTTACATGTGTTACAATTTACTTTATGTCCCTAGTTTGTTCCAGCTTTAGTGCTGCATTGCGTAGAAATTCCGTGTCATGTAAATGCGCTTACGGAATTATTTATAACAGGGTTGAATTGGTTCATGAAAAAAATTCTGTAATATTCTGTTAGTTGTTGCGATAAAACTTGATTTACATGTATACACATGCGAATATCAATTCATAAACACTTTTTCAAATATATGAAATTGAAAAAAAAACATTGGCACCGCAGGTTTCTGGAATCGATAAAGGATGACATCCGCGCTATGGTGGACATTATTGTTTTTATTAATAACCAGTTGAACTCGGGAGTTTCATAATCAGACTTAGACAGTGACCTTTCTCTTGTTTCGAAGGAAATGTGTGCAAAATTTCATCAACCTCGGAATAAAACTGTAGATTTGTATACATATCAAAAACATGCCGCCTGTCCGCCACAGACATTGTAATTATTGTATCCACACACAAGATAGATTGTGTGTCACTTTGTCCCTTGCTCAACGATTTTTTCTCTAAAGGCGAAATTTTTTATGAACATTTCCAAAAATGCTATTTCACACTTTCTATTTTATCAAATGTCTTCTTTTGTAAAGTTCAATTAACAATTTCTAATTCCATAACTATCTTCATTGAAATAACCTTTCTAGAAGTTTCTTCCATAAAAATTTGATTGGATACAAATGTTCCGTAGAGCCCAAAAGCCCAGTGCCCCGTTTCAATTACACTTGACATCTTAGTTCTCGATCCCATTAGATTTTAGTAAACGCAGATTTGTATTGGAAAGTTTAGCATCTATAATATTTGGATCACGAAACATGCCAACAAGGCAGTACTTGTGTTATTGCTTTCAATAGATTCTTTACCAAACATTCCTTAACTTATAGTTTTAGAGTACGTGCCTTCTCTTCAAAGATTTCAGATTTTTTTGTTATCTTTTATTCGTGTTCTGCAAGTCTTTGAGAGAGTTAAGAAGATTTTTATAAACTTGTTTATTTTTTTTAATAAAGCCACCATATTAATCGTTTGAGAACCTTTGTCTCACTAACCCAATTCACCCCTTTATTTGTAAACAAAACAAGACAGGATTGATGGCTCGCGCTGGAACCTCCACCCGTCCATACTCCGTCAAGCCACCACCATAAATGGTCGTGGTCCTTCGAGCCGCATCTCGGCACAATCGCCCAGAACAATCGAAATTGTCGGCCTCTGCCCACAAAATGAATAAAACAATTTAAAATCACACACCACGCACACAATTGGTGAATTGGCAACGTTCGTGGTGTCATTATTCTTTACGCGCTTACATTAGCGACTTTATGAGAGTTTTTATTGTAAAATTTGTGGATGAAGTCACGTTTTTCTTTGTTTGTGACAGTAATTTGTTATTCACGCTCGTAAAAAGTATTAAAAAATGAGATTTGTTTAAAATGAGATTAGTTTTTCCCTCCAACAAACAACAGTTCATCGAACTATAACTTCCTCCTAACCAATATTTCATATATCATAAATCTCCGTGTTTATCTAAAGCTAGCAGCAAACACTCTAACAATAAACTTTGGTGTTATGAGAAATTCAAAACTTTTTTCTGTTGAATTTTCTAAATCACTGCAATTATTTTCCGATAACTGCGTCATTTTTGTCGTCGGCAACAGACCTTTTAACTATACATACAATATATTTTTTAAAGATTTGTGTTACTGCTTTGCTACTAATAAATAATAGTTTCAATTATTATTCTACTTTTAATGTCATTTATTAAAATTATAATGACCGGTTGTTTCACAGAATTTTAACTACTCATCAAATGTCAAAGTTACTATCCAAGTTCTGTGAAAGTCCTTTTCAAGTTCCGTTACTATTCAAGTACTGTAAATCAACCGGACCACGATGAAATGATAAGAGAACACTTATTATTCCTGTGAAAAAGAGCACTTTTTAGAAATTATTACTGTAAATTTTATCAAGAGCTAAAGTAAATAAGACAAGCAACAATCCTATTTGCTCCATAATATCAATACTAATATGTACAATTCAAATTTTCATAATTACTTTATATTATCCATACTACTAAATTTTAACCATAGGTAAATGAAATCCTCAGCACAGGAAATCCCAGTGAGGATATCACTATATCTATTTGTTACAAAAAAAGATAATAAAACACTTATTATTATTATTTGTTCAGTAAGAAAATATATTTTGAATAAAGAGTGTTAAACAAAGATAAAACTCAATAGCATTGCTAATTGTTTATAAAATTGACGTCACTTGAGTGAAATAAAAATAAAAGTAAATAATCAATGTTTTTTTAAAGGGAATCTGATCTGAGGCAGATAAAACTAAATGTTAACAACAATATATACTAAGAAAATTGCCTTTACAGATTTATCGAATTCGTTAAATTGACTGGACTTCCTTTCGTCATTATTGGTTATTCATTATTATTAAATATATTTATTGGGGACATAACTAAGTGATATAGATTTTATGTAAATCTAGGAACCTAATGTATCGTATTTATTTTCAAAATTAACCTTTTTGGAAAGTTACCTCAACTTTACATAAAAACAAACTGATAACACATCCTTATAAAATTGTATTGGCCTCATACATTAAAATATTTTCAAAAATTTCTCTCAGTATGAAGAACAGCAAACCTATCGAGTTTCCAATCAAAGTATTATAGCTCGCAATGGACGTGATGGAGCTGAAATTAATTGCCTACCCTAAATTTGCAGCGAAACGTTCTGTTATACGAGTGTCTTCGGCTTTCTCGACATAGGAACTCCTTTTGGTCAGAACGGTATATCAAACATTATTGTTATATTTGTTAACAAGAAAAGGAAGAAATATGTGTATCGTATTCTATTCCTGGCTGATAAAAAAAAGAATGATTAATATGAAGAAAGAATTAATGAAAAAAAACACGTAATATGTTCAACTTGCTTAGAACAAAACTCCTGCATTCTAATTGCTTAACTCCGTTTGTTATACTTGTAGTATATCACAGGCAGTCCCTCTACTAATCGAGCCAACCTTCATTTCCGGTAAATACCTTTACACAATGCTTAAGTGGCAAACCCACGTAGTAGCTAGTTTTAACAAAGCGTCGCATAGCGTCGTGACGCCCTTTTATCCGAAGCTGTTAAGAAGCTAAACTGACGTTATTAGAATGTTCAACGTTGCTTCAATTATTAATTTTAATGTAAAATAATTACATTTACGTGGGTAAGTATTCAATTGTAATGTAGTTTTATTTGTGTATGTAGTATTATATATTTTTCTCCTAGGCTTTCATATTAGGTACACATTAATGTATATTTGTATCGTGCAATTTTTAAATAATATTTCAAAAATTTAAATAATATATTTTTATTCAGTTGTTTTAATTACAATTGTTTTTACATAGGTCTTAGAAAACTTAGTAATATTAATTTTTATTTTTCGATAGCAATAATTCTTACAAAATTATTTTTTTATAGGAACAATAGGTTTTATCAGTAAGTTATATATTTATATATTTTTTAAAGAAAGACAAACATTCCCGGGTTACGAATAACCTGACATTATTTGAAAATCTCCTACTACCACTACAGTAAGCTAGAAATGTTGCTTGTGTTGTGATGGAGGACTTAGCCAGCCGAGGAATTGAACACACTGCGTCTGGGTGGAACCCAAACGCGATGTCAACTCGGCCGAAATGTTTATAATAGTTTTATTAAAATCATATGTTATCTGATATTATTAATACTCCAGCGTCTGGACGGTGTAGGCCCTGTGATTGGTCAAATTCAAATTGTGTTTAAATAAGACTTTAAAGATTAAGACACGATTTCATACTGAAATAGAATCGCCACATGTAATACGATATTTATTCAAAAATATCGTTTCTGCTCATACAATTTTTGGATAATATCGAAGAAAATATGTTTTAGAAAGTTCATGATCCATTGGATTAATTACATTACAGTGAAAATTATCCACAATTACGTGATTACGTTTGACGTTTGACGAAAAAAGCACGCGTTCATTCAACATGGCCGATACCATAAATAAACCAATCACGCGTCAAAGATAGCCGAGAGAGCGCTCCTCTGGCGGTGAAAGAACGAACCGAGGGGCTGGCGCGAATATTTAAATATGCAAAATAAAAAGATTTCTTCTGGAAGTTTATTTAAACTTTGCAATGGCATCGTTTCTAAAACAAACATTTGATTCAACTTAATGACAATAAACAACAACTCTTTGCATGTACGATTTTGAAAAATATTGATATTTAATATTATTTACGTAAATAATAATTTCGCATTATTTTGACAGAACACCGATATGATATACGCGAAAGTATAGGCACTGCCAACCCAATAAAATAACATGAAAGACAATCGGAAGATAGAAACGCTTCGTTGATTGTAAAATTAGCCAACAAATCTCTAATCTGACATGTACTTATATGTATAATAAAACAATCATTTTGCCAGGTATAAATATTTATATAATATATATTAAGGTATTATTCGGAAACGCTGGACAAGGATAATACGAAATATTTTTAAGTAAAACCTTCGGATTTACCTTAATTAATATAGAAGGAATCTGAATGCATTCGGGAATTTTTTAATTTTAGCATTTTAATTACGTGAATTAATTAATTATTAATTATTAATTAATTAATTAATTATTTTTTTTTTTTACGTGATTAATCACGTAAAATTAAAATTTGCTTTCGTTGTATTGGATGACAGCCGGAATAATTTCTATTGATGACATTTTCTTTTTTTGGTATTCCTGATATGAGTGTCTAGAATTTTTACCATAATTTACTCTATGCAAATATTATTTTGGTATTTTGGTTTCTTTTACAAGTAAGGAAATATTTAAAAAAAAGTTATTATAGGTTAGGATAGGTTAGGTTGGGTTATGCTAGATTAGGTTAGATTAGGTTGGATTAGTATAGTTCAAGTTAGTTTATAGGTAAGGTTAGATTAAGTTGGATTAGTATGGGTTAGGATAAGTCAGGTTATGTTAGGTTAGGTAACGTTAGTTTGGGTTATTATGGGTTAGGTTAGGTTGGGTTATTATAGGTTAGGTTGGATTTGTATAGGTTAGGTTAGGTTAGGATAGGTTAGGTTAGGATTGGTTCGGTTAGGTTAGGTTAGGCTAGATTGGATTATTATAGGTTAGGTTAGGATATAGGTTAGGTTAGGTTGGATTATTATAGGTGAGGTAAGCTTAGGTAAGGTTAGATTATTATAGGTTAGGTTGGATTATTTTAGGTTAGGTTAGGACATAGGTTAGGTTGGATTATTATAGGTTAGGCTGGATTATTAAAGGTTAGGTTAGGTTATTATAGGTGAGGTTAAATAAAATAATAGTTAAATAAATCATTTGTGCTAAGTAGGCACTATTTTGCCGGAATATTGTATTACATTATATTTTTTTAATTTACGTTTTTCAATTGTCTCTAGCCGCTCATTTCAGGAATACCGACAAAAGAAAATGTTATCAACAGAAATTATTCAGGCTGTCATCCCATACAGCGAAAGCGAATTTTCATTTTACGTAATTAAAAATTAAAAAGCTAAAATTAAAATTTTCCCAAATGCTGTTCGATTCCTTTTATAGTAATTAAGGTAAATCAGAAGGTATTATTTAAAAATATTTCCTATTTTCCGTGTCCAGCGATTCCGAATATTTACCTATATTAATTTACCTTTAGCCATTTAGGCAATTATTCGGGAAAGGTAAAGTTTTACCTGAACAACTGTCATTATTATTATGCCTAAACGCCTTCCTGTTCCGTTTTTTAACAATATATACTCACCCTCTCTCTGTGAATGACCTAATATCTACCTATTAAATGTAACTGTTGTTAGTATCACTTAAACTGGGCGAAGCCCAACCAAGTGCCGCCCGCAGGGCCTAGCAGAAAAAAACCCGCGGAGCGGGTTTTTAACTGCTAGTTTCTAATGACTGTTCTAAGGTATGTAAATTTGTAAATAGAAATATATTTCATAATATTATACATTCTAAAATACATAGGTATGTTTTTAATGTTCTACACAGGTAGAAAGAATTTTGTTTTTATTTTCCAAATAGATGTCTTCAGGAATGCGTTAAAAATTTAAGGAATTTTATGTCTCTGTTCTATCTTCGTATTAATTTTGTGATTTATTCATTATATACATCTGTGCTTCTTTACGCCTAGTAAGGTGGTTGTGGTTTACAGTTTTTTTCTGCAATTATTTTCTAGTCAGCAATTAAATTGCAGTTTATGATAATTTGTTTTGTTTTTTCGTATCTTATACAATTAAGGGCTAATTAAATAGTTACTAGCATTTTTTCGGCAAAATATTCAAAGAAGAAAAAGTTTTGATCTTTTACAAAGTTATGTATTCGAGTGTTATGCAAATAGTAGAAATGTGTAATATTACGGAATTTTTTTAACGAAATAGCTGAAAATATGGTTTTAAATAAAGTAAGACCATAATACAGTAGAAAGTATACGAATGTAGATTATGTACATAAACATTGTGGTGGGCGACTATAAACAAGCCGTTTTAAGAAACACTTAATCCGCTGAAATACGCAGAGCCTTATTAAACTTTTGGGAGGTTTTACATATTTTAGTCCCGCTTCATCACGACGTGGAGATGGATTAGCTTTTGTACTTGTGCTGTTTTCTCCAAGAACTCGCAATTTAAAAATATTTTATGTAAATCTCTTGTCTTGCGGCGGATTTTACGTGAACCTTCACTCTTTCAGCACAGTTTGTATGGACGAATGAGAAGGTATCAAGGCCGACAAGAGTACAGGCCTGTGATACGTCCGAAAAATTAGAAGTCACTTGTGTCTCTAAGTAAATTTCACTGTTTGAAATAGAGTTATCATTCTGTTTATTTAATACGCTTGCTTTAAAACAACAAAAAAACAATTAGCAGTTATAAAGAGTATCAATATCAGAATATCAATCGCCGTTTGAACAAAGTTTCGTTTCCCGTTGGCGCTGACACGATCATGTGACACTTCGATTTCCGTCGCGCGCCCAGGCCTGTACTTACTGTACTGCAGGGAGCAAAAGGGGTGAGACAACGCGGAAGGAACGGGGGAAGGAAGTTGAAATGATATCCGGAAGGAAATAATGGGTGCTACACGGCGCGTAATTTGTTTGGCCAATATGACGTTTTAAATGTTTTTTTGTTCGGTCATGCGTCATGAGTCATGTCAATTCCTGCTCTAATATTTAACAAGTGCGTATTATTTAACACCCCCCTTTACGGTGTTTGAAGGGTTGAAGTGATGACGGTACAACGGGGTGAAAAACAGTGCGTCATTTAGAATCAATTTAAACGCATTACATTATGCTTTTGAACGAAAACCTTTTTAAAACATGCAAATTACATAACAATCATCTGAATACTGGCTCCCGTACCTGATGATGGTGATGCCGTATGCATATTGGTCTGTCCTAACTAGTACCTTCAAGCGTTGAACTCCACTGGTCAATACCAGTTATTGGGACGGTTGACTGCAGATATTATGCTGAAAGAACTGAAAGATCTCTTGCTTCAAGGCTGTATGGATGCTATCGAACTTCCTAATAATAGGTTTTGTTTAATGAAAATAAAATTAACTAATAAAACAATAATCTATCTGACCTGTTTCACAAGTAATTATTCTCACCGAACAACAGCATCGGTACAACAGGTTACAAGAATTTACACATGATTTGTTATCAGAAGTCGGAAACGCCCGAGGAAGACATGTCACGATCAAGTGAATCATATAATACACACAAGCCCTGCTTATTTATGGGGGTACATCAAATACTTATATTATGTAATTAATAACTGTACTATATTCAATATTGTGTAATGTAATTCGTGTATCTTTTTATACTAATAAAAAAAAATAAAAAATAAAATTTAAAAAATATATATATACTTGAGTCGAGCCATGTCAAGGAGTCAGAATAATAGAAGAGTATGTATGAGACGATGGATGAATGTGAATGAGGCAAGGGGTGTGTGCCAAGACCGAGTTGTTTGGCGTTCCGTCTTCTCTGCCTATCCCTGCGAGGAAACGGCGTGATGGTTAGTTAGTTAGTTGTTGCGATATCAATTAGTTTGTACGTATTCAATACAGCAATTCATGTCACACTTCTATTTTTTTTTTTTCGTCCACTCTAACGATCTCCACAATTTTCGACAAAGATGTGAGTTATTTAAAGGCTTTTGTGCCACACTAGTCAAAGAGATTGCAGAAAGAAATGTTTCTCACATTAAATACAGATCGAAACCAGTATCCCCTTGTTAAGCGCCCTTGAAGTGACATTGTTGAGGTGAAACGGCGCTATAGAAATGATCCAATCATTATTATTATTACTATAGAGAACATGAGACTGCAAATTTAATGATATTTTATTTATTGATTCCGGGAGCTCTTATTTTTCACACTGTCATCTGACTCGTGGCATCCAGATTCCAGAGGAGTCGTAAAAATATGACTTTATTGAGCTCATAAAAATGTGGCGAAGGAAGCTTTCCGCAACGTTTGCTTTTTTTTACAGCTTCCTGGGGGATTTGGCATGCTTTATGAAAATATAATAACTTCGTATGTATACACAACTTCGTGTTAATCACACTGAAAAGGAGCATCATATAAGACGGATGTTAGAAGTCCTGAAACACTAATTTATTTCGGCATTTTTCCTTCCATGCTTTTCCTCGGCGTGTACTTACGTATTAGGGTCCTGTAACTGAGAGTTCTACTGTAACCCCTCTGTCTGTTACTTGTGTGGTTTAGGAGGAAACTAAACGCCGAAATATTGGCCCCGAGGGGATTAACGCAACGCGCGTAACACCGTATCACCTTTATATAAATAAAAACACACGGAAAAAATAAGTATTGCTAATTTATTAAGAATCTTTTCAATTTATTGGTATTCCGGTTAAAAGCAAGCTTGCATGAATTACGTAATTGCAATTCACCATGTTGTCAAGACAAATGCACCTGCTTTTTCTCTGATAATATATTATTTAATGAGCAGGCAGCATTTTGCTGAAGTATTCATATCTGATTTCTCAAGAAGTTTAACATAAATTGATTTTTTTTAAATTTATTAAGTTAATCCTTTCTTCTCCCCCAATAAGAATTCAATCGAGCTTTAAGTTGGTTAATATAAGTAGAATCGACGACTTGTTGTGGAAGTTTTTTCCATGCATCCATTACAAATAGAGATTTGCAAGGAAATGTTTCCTGGGATTCGATGCAGAAGGTGGTTTATTATTTTTTTTGAGTATCCAATTTATTCGTAATTCCTGCAATATCGTTTTAAGCCGGAATAACCATACAAAGAGATTCTTAATAAATCAGCAATATTCATTTGTCTCCGTGCACGCTCTACAAATCTGCTATGATGATGGTCACAGTAATGCTCTCCGAAACGCTGGCTAAAGAAAGAGGAAGTGCAACACGGCGTAATAACCTAAAAATTAATCACGATAGTACTTTTGGTCGTGAAATCTCAAATCGTAACGAAATTAAGTTCCTTCCTCTGAATGCTCTAAACTGCAAAGATATCGAGACGCCCATTTTAATTGAATCACCGTTATTTGGCAACACATGTTATTAATATTTGAAGTATGTAAATATATATTTTGCACGCGATATCATCACAATTGCTCATAATTCTTATGAAATTTTTTTTAATAAATTTGTAATTATAACATCAGACCACACAGAGAAAACTTACTGATAATACTGAAATACTGTTAATTTATTAAAGATCTCGTCAAATTATTATTTTTCCTGTTAAAAACGGGACTGCAGGCCTTAAACGAATGTATTTTATTAGGACGGCAGAACACGTGTTCAAACAAATATTGATATTAATATACTGATATTGTCGTATTCCGTCATGATATTTTTTAGAAAAAAAAACACGTGTTTTCGATATATTCTGAATGACTACTTTTTTATCAGGAAAGTAGCATGCTATCACTTTTTTACCAGGGCCACTTTTATCCGTGTAGAGGCAAATACACTTTTAATTTATTCAGAAAGTTTTAACATAGCTCGAATAACTGAAAATATTGGAAAGAACTCTGAAAGCTTCTCGCATGGATACTTCATTCTTATTAGCTTTCTAGATACTTGTATACTTTCTGTCTCACTTCCTATTTCACTTCCAAAGTTTTAAGTTCGTCCAAGAATCGTCTATTATTCTAGACATGAACTTAAATTACTTCACCTTAGTTAATCAACACCTTCTGTAACACAGTGTGCATTCCCCGACAAAGTAAGTTTGTACGGAATCTTTACAAATTAATTTTTCGTTTTCTTCTTCAATATTATTTTTACCAGCGCACACATGTGAAAAATCACGGATTGTTTGAATTCTAAACTAATCAGTTCTAATTTTTAAATGGCTATTTTAATTAATTTTCTGTTACAAATATTGTATTATAGTAGAATTCTTCAAGCAAATGACGATTCCATGGACGAGGGGTAAGGCTGTCGACGAGCAATACGAAGGTCGCGGGTTCAAATCGTGTGATGGCAAGTAATTTTTTTTTTAATTTGTGATATTTCACAATTTTTATTATTTTAAAATAACATGTAGTATACTTGCGGCACGTTCCAGAGTGGAATATACTCTCAGTATCGCCCTGGTGTAAGACCACCATTCAGAATTGAAACCTTGCTCGAAATGGCTTTAGCCGTGTTTGGTAACCAGTTCTGAATAGCCAAGTACTCCCCCAACTTCCTCTACCCCATCTCCTTCCCCTCGCCACTTCCTTCAACCTCACAACATACCCCGATTGGGGATGCCATAGTTTCACTGGCTCCCGACGGTTGTGAGCAGTTGGGACTCTTGTGAGGTATTCACAAAAAATTAAAATAAAAAATGACACTTCAATACAAAACAGATTATAGCAAAATTCTAGTCTTAATTGAACCTTAGTTACAGACACAACCAAAATGACACTCACATTTAGAGCTAATCCTAGTTTTAGTGTTCGATGATCTGGAGTTACAGACACAACATATTTTACTATTTTTTTAATTATTATGAATTGTCATGATGTCTCTTTCTGTTTTTCATATATTGTAGACCGGAGCTGATTAGCAGTTACAATGCGTCGAACCAAAAACTCGCAATAAATAAATCTCCAATTTTTAGTTGTGTGGCGTCGAGAAAAATCTAGATTAACTAATTAATAATAAACCGCTCGACCTACTTAGTACATACTCCCGAATTATGTACCTGCAGTCCAAATCGCATCGTAAACAGAGCAACCTACGTACTTCAAGCACCTACTTGTCTATCGACGACAATAACATCGCAAGTCCGTCTTTCACATTACGAGAACTTGCCAGAAGGTTCAAGTCTACGGCCTATGCATAATTGCCGCGCTGTCGAAGGTTCCTGAAACATACAGTCTGTGCGAGTGCCTAGGATTTAGTTGCCATCCATCTACCTACTGCTGCCGTCGGCCGTGTAGTATAAATATGACCGACGCAGCGAGTCAGTCAGTCAGTCATCAATCTGCTGCCAGTGGATAAATCTCACGAGTGACGATCGGTGCGCCCCCGCGCCCCCCGCAAAGGACAATATTCCCGGCTTCGCCCGTACCATCATGGACTCTATCGGGACATCATCTTAGCGCCTTGTCCAGATCGCCGTTCCTGGCAAGCGCTACTCGGATTACAAGCGCCCTGGTTCCAGTGTCTCTGACCAGCGCTTCTTCCACGCCATCATGACCACCACGAGGACACGCAGCATCCTCACTGGTCACGCCGCTCCCGTTCAACCGCTTACAAGGTCCGCCGCACCTTCGGCCGTCTCGTCAGCACTGGAGTGCCTAAAGACCTACGTTCTTCGCCAGTACCTGACCTTCATCGAGTCCCGGTCACCAGCGCCCGGCGTCGACTCACTGACCCGCGCTTGACCAGCACATCACCGCAGCGTCCGGAGTATTCAACTTTTGTCCTACGTCATCTCCTCGTCACGGCTCAAACTGACTCATCAATAAAACACATGTGACCTTCACGACACGCCTTTTATTTTCGTGCCTCACCATTGATCCCCAAAGTTGTTTTTTTCTCCCCAGTGTCTGCTCCCGAACAACTGATCCAGAGAGACTATATTTCAAAAAAGTTTCGATTATGAATGGCAGTCTTCTACCAGGGCGATACTGAAGGTATCTACCACTCTTATAGGTACATACACACATTCATTCTTCATGCACCAGGTAGGTACATCTCACCAGTATCTTCTCGGGGAACAACCTTCAAGTACCTATCCGTGTAGTGTAGCCTAATTAATTATTCATAACTTAAAATTTACCTCCAAAGTTCGCGCAGGAGTAAAACCATATGTCGCCTCTAGAGACGATTTGCTCTGAGCCAATGCTTCTCAAACTATTTTATTCAAAAAATACAGCAAAAAATCAAAAACCCGATTTTCTTCATTTACCTAGAGCGTTTATTTAAAAACAAAGCATGAGAAGAAACTTCTAACAGCAAACTGTTTTGCGATTGACAAATAATTTTCGTCCCCTCAAATCCAACTTCTTCACGACTTAAAATACTTATTTCTACTTTGTATGATTATTCATCATTCAATTCTTGAGCTACTCAAATCAAATTCTTCGGTGCGACAAATTTAATAAAATTCTTTATTTTTATTGGAACAACTTTTCTTTAATTTTTTAAAGTTATACCCATTAATGAATATATCATTGACGCAAAACAAGACACAGAAAATAAAAATATAACGGTCTCAACTAATATATGACGTATAATAATTAGGTCCTAATTCTCGAGTGCACTGTGAAGGTGAGACCGTTATTTTTTTCTGTGTCTTGTTCTATTTCGTTTATCTTCTTCTTCAATAAAATTCTTACGTTTTTACCGAAATATTTCCCGACACTTTGAAGAGCATCAAAACCTACCAGTTTGAGAAGCATTATTCTGGTAAACTTTTCAACAAAACTTCTTATTCCCTCATCATGAATTATTTTATTTAATTAAGAGTTTTGTCTACATCCGAATATGATCCTTGGGGAATGTTTGAAAACAAAATATTTACTTAATTAAGTTACTGTGGTCAGGTCAAGCGGGTAATATACTAATTGAAAATTAACTTTTCGATATACAATGTATAATAATATTATATTAAATAGATAACGACTCATGGCCAAGTGGTTTAAAGCAGAGGCGGCCCGTGACTAAAATTTCCAGCAGTGCATTTCACTTTTAAAATATACCTAGTGTGTAATTTAGGTGAAGCAAATTAATGAATGGGGGTACCTACTCCAATTTATTCTAGTAAGTTATATTTGTAAGCTGATTGATTAAATAATACTGCTACGTCAGCGTTCACAAAATCATCTCGAGAGTAAAGGAAACGCAATTAAAAATATAGCGAAACCATTTGCGCACGAGTTCCAATGTGTGAATGTCGTAGTGCTAACATTGCACATTATTATTTCTAAGCGAATACATTCCAGACGCATTGGATTACGCGTGATCAAAGTGATGCAAAATTTACTTACCGTCAAGGCACTTCGATAATGCACGGGGTGAGTTATATATCCGAACTGCTCTAACACGTGATTTGACGTTTAGAGTGTAATCTGTCTCGCTCATGTCACCGTTTCGGATAGGTCTGACTGTTTTGATACCGCCCGATGCTGTTTCAGTACTTATTATCAGTTCTGTGCATATCGGGGTACGCAAGGCCCGCTTGTTCTTGCACGGGAGTCTTGTACTAGAAGATAACTCAAATAATGACCTGGCGGGAATTACGACTGAAGTATACTTTCGTACATTGATGACTGGGGCACAGGTGTGGTTGTAGGTTGTTCTTTGAAGACTGAGGACAGGCAGTGCAATGCACAAATACACGTACCAAGGAACTGCCTCTGGTTTAAATCATAGGGTTTGCACTCAGGAGTCGTGGTTCAATTGCAAGCTAAATTATCTATCACGACGCCTAAGAATCAAATTGCAGCTTTCAAGGGTGCGAAATTTTTGAAGAATATCATCTGTCCTGTTTATTTTTCTACAAGCTCAACTTCTGAAGTTTTTTTTTGTATATTTTTCCTTAAAAGCTTTCTTACAGTTCACCAGTCTATTCAAAACGAACTTCAGATTGTTTAGGTCATTGATTTAACGACACTTTTCAGAAAATAACTTTACGGGTTAATAACATAATTTATCGTGCAAGCGCGCGTCAAAAAATAACGTGTTCATATACGTCCCCAAATCTTAACAGTTTCCGCACCATTAGGGGTATAGAATGTGTGCAACGGAAGCCATTGGAAATATTCGAATATACGAGAAATATACTGATTGATTTTTATCAACCCTGTTTGCACCATTGAATACCTATTTGGATGTATACAACGCTTTCTATAATGATAGATTGATAAAGTAATGAAGCGTTACGAAGGAAATGTTGGCTGATATTGGAATTGGATATCTATGTTAAGTATCTAGTTCTAGTATCTTCGTACATTTTTCATTTCAGAACAAAGTTTTCTTGTGAGTTTTTGAGGGTAGACGGAATGAATAAGCTTTAACCTCTTAAACGCCAGCGTATCCATATGGATACCTTTAAAAAACAATTTCTCTGGATATAACTAGTTATTTTGGGGAAACTACATAATGATAGAGTATACAGTGTTCTTAGGGGAAGACGGGAAAAATAAGCTTTAACCTGTTAAACGCAAACGTATCCATATAGATACGTTTAAAAAACCATTTCTCTGGATATAACTAGTTATTTTGGGGAAACTACATTATGATAGAGTATACACTGTTCTTAGGGGAAGACGGGAAAAATAAGCTTTAACCTGTTAAACGCCAGCGTATCCATATGGATACCTTTAAAAAACAATTTCTCTGGATATAACTAGTTATTTTGGGGAAACTACATAATGATAGAGTATACACTGTTCTTAGGGGAAGACGGGAAAAATAAGCTTTAACCTGTTAAAAGCAAACGTATCCATATGGATACCTTTAAAAAACCATTTATCTGAATATAAATAGCTAACTATTTTGGAAAACTATATTTGGTAGAGCAAACACTGTTTATATAAATATTAAAACACATTGTCTGATAAGACTGCACAAAGTACAAAAACAACTAAGTTATGAAAAAATAGAATATGAATGTCCTCCCAAAATAAAGTGTCATTTTACTGGGGCGGTTTTTTTTAAAATAAATGTTTATAAACTATGTCAAGTGAGGTATCGTTTATTTTGTTTTTATTAGTGCTGATTCCAATGAGACTACTTCCCAAGTCATTGTGGTATCATTTTTTGTGAGAAAAGACAGATTTTTAGTAAAGAAACTTCTTATACCTCGACTTCTTTGATGAACTTATGTTATAGTTCGTCATAAAAGACAAACCGTTCTGAAAATGTTTATGCTGTTCAACTACTAGTTCTCAATAGCCAGAAAAGTACTGCTAACCATTGTACAATCCTACCAAAAAAGTTAACAAGAACACAAAACAAAATGGAACGATTAATATTAAAATTCTTTTAAGGGAATTGTTCGAGTGAAAATCTAATAAAGTATTTTCTGGTACAATACTTTTCCAAATGATTTTCTATGAAAATTCGTGTATTTTATGCTGTGAATATTTCTTTACAAAACTTTTGTTTTATTTCTATTAAATATGTACATTTTTACTTATAAAACTTTGCAAGTTGGAGGTTAAATAAACATTTCAAATATCACCGATATCAGGGAAAATGCCCCAGGGCTAAGTTAGTGGCAACGCTCAACATGGCAATATGCCACTGGTCCGCAGGGGCTCAATTGCATACTAACTTTAAAATAAACACCAGTTTTCACAAAAGTTTTATTATTCTTGTCTCACCTCCACTGTCCGATTTTTTTACTAGAAAGGAGGAAGCCCAACATTGCTAAGCACCCTGAAACTAATGCGTTTATTAAGCCTTTACAAATAATAACTCAAAAGAAATTTTTCATTATGAGACATACTATTGTTTAGTAACAATAATATCTGTTATTTGCTATTACGTGTTTGCACCTATAAAACTATGTACGAAATTAATAACGCGTTGATTTTAGCAATTTTCAAACTCCAGCTTCAATATTTATACTGCTTCTTGTAACATGGATACACCTGCGGAGCTTCATGGAGATATAATCTGAATGTGATAATTATTCAATTCGCGAGAAGCACCGACCACGCATTCTATAAAGCTGCAAGTTGCAAGTGATTGAGCAATTCCCTCAGATCAGATCGTGCGAGGAGGGTCTGATCCTCACTCTGACGAGTTCATATCTCTCAAAGATAAAATATTCAAAAGCTGTGCGGTTCCCACACGATCGACCTGCAGCTCGCTTGTAATCTGGAAAGCTTTATTAGAGACCGAGTGCCTTAATAGAGCTTTAATGACAGTCATCAGTGCCGACTCTGGAGAATCTCTTGTCTTTTTCCTCTACAATCGGGGGCGTTTCAATAAAACGTTTGTAATTTTGAGTTAAGCACACATTTTGATGTTCGGTGCATGGCATGTTTTTTAAAAAGAAGAGAATTTTTATGTTTTTATTAATCATGTGTTTTACGAACCTCCAATATGTGTTGTTTAGTTTCATGTTAATTTTCCATTTCGAGTGTATAATTTTTCTTTTAATTTGAATGACGAAACAATTTAAAAAGTGTTAGTGCGACTGAACCTTACGAACGTACCGGTTTTTACAGTAGACTTACGTGAGAACAATCCAGTTATAAAAACTCAGTTAATACACACAAACATACACATCCAATTACAAAAATCTTCTCAGATGTAGGATACATTCATTTGCATATATCTAAGTAATGAATAAAAAACCAAACAAATAAAAATACTAAATTTAAATTTTACTTAAATCTCATTCAAATAAAAAATAATATAATGAGGCAAGAGACACAAACAGCGACACAAGAGACACAAATATAGACACGGGAGACACAAATGGAGACACAAGTAATTCATAATATAATTAGCGCAACATATTTTTAGCGACAGCAGAACTTTTTTCTGAATTCGTATAAATTATCGACAAAAATGTCTACTTCAGCACACTAATTATGTAGTCAACACATTTGGGTCAGAGGGCTAAAATAGGCGATCTATAACAATGTGAATTGGGGACATTTATTTCAATATTGCTTAGACATAATGTAGTATCAATATGGCCGTGAATTATTTCATGTTAACATATTAGATCAGTCAATTGCCTTCTAATTTTAAATGTATTAATCTTGAAGTCATCAAAACGTACGTCGTATGATCTTAGTTGATTCATGTAGACCACATTTGAATGATAACAGTCCATTATTTTTAACCGATTCATCAATTTTTTCATATTTGGAGTAATTTTAGTGATACCGTTTTACATAAAACCAATTAAAAAATTAGACATTAACGAATAGGAATTCACATCAACCATTTTGAAATCTTTTAGTTAGTGGAAAATGGTATCATCAGTTGAATTTTAGGTGTATTGTCCTTCGAAACTGTTAAACTGCTTTGGGGTGTGTCTTCCGGGTATGATTATATTATTTATAAGTAAAATGATTACATTAACTATTCTTTCACTAACGTACGTCAAAATTTTAAGGTTAATTGGTGTTTTGTAAATATAGGATTAATAAATTTAAGAATCATTCTATAATAATGTACTCACTTCCGAATAACCTTTTGTTTTTCTCAGCATCACCCACATCTGAACTATTTGGTTAATTAGATTTCTATTCATGTACGTATTAATTAACTTGTATCCGAATATGCTGAATAGTTTGAAACTCTTGTAATACACAAAACAACAATAAACATTATTCGTGCTTGTTGTTGACTGCGAATAACTGTTTAACGTTTAACTTTAATGGCAACGCATTTATCCAGGCTAATTAATCTCGCGAGCACTTTAGGGGAAGACAAACATTCGTTGTATTTTATCATCTTGCAACAGCCGACAAGTTTATTCTACCGACGAGCACGTACCCTCTGCTAAATTTAAGTTGAGTATAAGTCAAGTAACATAAGTTAGAGCAGAGAATAACGAGCAACTAGAATCCAAGTTTCCACTCTCCCACAGGTTGATTCGTCCGTGAAGTTCGTATGAAGTTCGTATCGAGTTTTAACAGACGTTAATTTGATATTTTTTTATTCTTCTTACAAATAATAAGCACTTTGAAAATATAAACATGCCGTTGAAGGGTGAATGTAACTCACATCAGTTCAGACATACTAAATTACTTCGAATAAAATAAGTTTGTTTTTAATATCACTTTATTGTATATATTTTTAATATCTAAAACCAACCGGTTTAGATTTACCCTGAACCTTCATCAGGGTTATAAGAACATAGTAAATCAATAACAGAGTTACAGTGTTTTTATAAGTAAGATAGAAGAGGGAAAGAGAACATCAACTTTTTTGGAAGTGGAGCGGGGGAGGTAGGGGAGAGAGAGGGGTAAAAGTACGTGGTGGGGAATTGTTTATTTAGTAAATTGGTTTTATTTTATATTTAAGTACTGCTTATTTAAGTTATGCGAGTACTGTCTCGCCTTAATCACTCGCCCGCTATCATACCGAGTACTGACTGCACCGATCACATCAGTCGAGCACTCGGCCGAATGCGCTTTCTGCCGAGAACTCGGTAGATGTAATTCAGGCATCATGCGCGGTTTGTACACAGGTGGCGAGTGTAGAGGTGGGTCCTGTGAGTACTTTTCGTTACTGGGTACAGTGAGTACAGGTACATAAAATACCGGTTACAAAATACTCAAAAGTATTTTATACCGACTTGAGGATGAATGAATAATAAGTAATTTGTACACTATACTCAGATAATTTCTGCCCACAATGATTCCCCACAAATTTTCTACGTAAAATTGATTCCCCCAATATTTATTCAAATCCATGGGAGTGGGGGGTTGTTAGAGAATTTCTGTGAAAAATAATTCCCCACAATTTTTTTTCAAATTCATGGGGGGGGGTTGTTGGAGAACTTCTGTGAAATAAATTCAATATGTCATTCCCCACAGTAATTTTTCAAATCCATGGGGGGGTCGGCTACAAAATTTCCCACCTATCAAAAGTACCTATTTAAAATACCTGTTAAAAATACCTGTAAGTAATAAATACTTAGTCCCAGTATAAAGTACTGAGTATTTTGGAACCAGGCTAGTGGCGGAGACGTGGCGCGGACGATGCCTCCTCCGTGGACTTTGTTTTAATTTACGGCGTAAAAGTCTACGGACAAGTCATGCGTCTACTATAGACATAATTAACAGAAAACTTTGCTTTTTTATTTATCCTGTTAAACTACAATAATGACGGCCTCCGTGGTAGAGGAATAAGGTTCTCAACTAGCAAGCTAGAGGTCGCTAGTTTAATTCCGGACGTGCGCAATAACATTGTATTTGATTAATTTGTGTTATTTCTCAAATTACTCATTTAAAGTAATATCTAGTATATTTGCGGTATGTTCCAGAGTGAATGATGCACTCAGTATCGTCTTCGAGTAAGGCCACCATTCAGAAACGAAACGTTGTGCTTGAAATGGTTTTTGCCGTGTTTGGTGACCTTTAACTACTTTGGTGAGGATATATTTTAGATCTAATTTCACATTGAATATTTTAGTTGAGTTCGATTTGGGATAACGGCCACACGAGGAGCTATATGCCAAATGTCAATTATTTAGTGGGATTCCCCGCAGACGAACGAGGCATAGATTTAAAGTATCAATATCGGAAGGCACTGAAAAATCGTAGATCTTATCTTAGTATCTTTGCAACTGTAATTGCACGTAAATTTTCATAATAATTATTTAATATAATAATAATATTCAACTCTACAAATAATTTAATATTTATCCCAGTAAAAAAGTCCCACTTGTTTACGCTAACAGAATATTTGAATGAAAACTTTACACGATAAAAGATTATTTGAAAGTGGTTATTTGTTTTTCAAAATTTTAATGTAAAATATTGCATTTCTATTTATTGAGGGTTGAGTATTTTCATATTAAGTTTTCTCGAAATAACCTGAAAATAATTGTACGCATAAATTTAGTTTATAGTATTAAAAATGCCTTAATCAGCAGAAGCTTCTTTACCGTGTTTAAAAGATGTTACGTTATGTTGTTTTAGGAGTGAAAAAAAATGTTTGTCGAAGGACCTTGAATTTACTGTAATTACCATTGCACATGAGACAATAATATGTTGAAGGACTCACCATTAGGCACATTGGCACTCGTTTCATCCTGTTTGTTCTTCTCACAGCAATGGCACTGAACACGTAACTGTTTGCACGATATTGGCGCGGATGTAAAGATGTAATAAAATAAGCGTAGATGTAATCTAGCGCGGATGAGGTTTTTTTACTGTGAGCTATTTGGACTATTGTAACAGACTGATTTCAAAGTGCACAGAAAGGTGTAGGAATCGAAGTGGGTAGGACAAAGGATCAACAATACTACCTCAAATGTGTGTGCATTAGATGTATGTGTAAATTAATGCGTATTGGCGTAACCAACCACGTTGTACTTTGACGGCTTTTCCATATGAAACCACAGAAAAGTAACTTATCAAAAAAATGTGGATTGAAAGGTTTTACCAAAATGTAATCGATATGTTAAAATAAATTTTCAGGGTTACTCAAAGCTTATATATTTTTTTTTAATCAGGCATGATAGTATTAAGAAATCACTTCAAACGTTTTACCAACCTTTGTTACATTCTATCATCAAGTCTTCGTCTGTAGCTTTAAGTCACTTACAGAAAATATAACACTGCAAATTGTAAATAGATACGCAGAGCGAGGATAATCCATTCTCTGTCAAGTAAGTAAAACTCACGCTCTAATTCTCCCACGTTTCTTATTTATAGAATCAATTAGCAAACTTATGTATTCCTGGTGTAGAATACTTTAAAACTGCCACTACAGAACTGCATTATTAAATTACTATTTTTTTAAATGTGAAAACCGCATAAGAGTACCAACTTCTCACTACAGTCCGGAGCAAGTGAGACTGTGGCATCCCCAATTATTTGGGTATGCATATGAAGGGAGTGGCGAGCGGAAAGAGATGAAACAGAGGAAGGTGCTGAAATACAAATACGCCCAAAATTTGAATTTGGGAGCCACCTCTGTGCTGGAGCTCCATAATACTCGATTTACCTACTTGACTCTGTGCAAAGGGGAGCAATCCGTCTGATTGACAATCCGTTGTAAACAGACCAATCGCTATCTTTAATGCACAGACGCAATCTAGGCACGCTGAGTTTGATCTACAGGTATTTTAAAGGAACCTGGTCTAAGGTGATAGCAGCATTGAGCTCCGGTGAGAACGGGTCGTTTCTTTGACTCGTTTTCATATAAGTCGGTTCGTATGTGATGCAAGCTACCGACATCTGTTTTTCCTCCTTCATATAATACGAGCCTCTTCAAGACACGCATTAATAAATTCTTTCCTACAGCCCCACCTTAACCCGCCTCACAACGCTGCCCAACTGGGTAGTGACATAGTTCCCCGGTCTTTATACAGGGTATTCCAATAAGAGGTGTTATTTTGATAGTCAATCATAAAAGATCCATGGTTTCGTTGCTTGTGTGGCATGTAGCGCCGTTTTGTTGAAAGTAAACGTTGTCCAGATCAATACCATCCAATTCCGGCCATAAAAAATCATTAATCATCTCTCGATAGCGCAATCCATTCACCGTAACTGTTGCTCCAGCCTCATTTTCGAAAAAGTATGGTCCAATGACTCCGCCGGACCATAAACCGCACCAAACAGTCATACGTTGAGGATAGATAGGTTTTTCAACAATAACTCTTGGATTTTCCGAGCCCCAGATTCGACAATTTTGCTTGTTGACGAAGCCACCGAGGTGGAAATGGGCCTCATCACTCAAGATGATTTCCATTTGATTCACTCAAGTGAATTTTAATAACTTCAATGCGTTGTTGAAGCGCGTATCGTTCCATTTTTATAAATGACGTAGTTTTTACTTGTCAAATGTCACAAAATGATAGCTTCAAAAGTAAGATCTACCGAAATAGCGGGCTATTCAATATAACACCTCTTATTGGAAAACCATGTACTATTCAGACAGAGGCGCTCTTATAAGGTGTCACATTAAAAAAATGCACTAATGAAAAAATATGTTTTATTGTAGATATTCAAAAAAACACCTTTTTTTTAAATTCTACAACACACCAAGTTATTTATTTTTTTGGCTTGTTAGGTACGATTATATATAACCACTCGAGTGATTTTCGGCATATTATGCCGAGTTTGCAAAAGGTCTTGAGTGATCGCTCGCCATAATATGCCATTTTTGACTCGCCGAATTTGCCCATTTACGATTTTTATATTTTTTTTATAAATCCTAAAAATATAGAATGAACGGTAAAATGAAGGTGAATTCATTGGCTAAATAGCACTGTTATCATTTTATATGTTTCCATATTAAAATTCAGCGATACGATTTTTTTAAATAAGGGTGAGAAATTTCCAACATGAACGCCAATCACTCAACTCATATTCCAGTTGTTGACGCGATCACTCGAGAGGTTAATTATCTAACCAATGAAATCTTGATCCAAACCTTTGCCTCTAATGCTACGAGCAGATTGTAAAACAGCGCGTTGTATAAAATTAATTAGTCCGTTAAATTTATTGATGCGATTAAAAACACCGTAATTTTAATGAAAATTATTTGGTCCTCCTTCGCACTTTATTACGTGGCCATCAAACAGTTTATTGCCGACGAAAGGACTGTCCGTTTTAGGGTTATAATTAGGCACTCAAACATGATCAGGAAATGAATTGATCTCTCAAGACTATAAAGTTATACCACTTCCTGTAAATTAAAGATACCTACTACGAAAAGTGGAATTGATACTAACAATTAAATTTACTGTCGTACTAAACATTCAAATAATTTCGTTTTAAACGATGTTCTATGCGGTCTAACGTCGAGCATAATAAGCTAAAGTAAGTATATATATTATTAACTGGTTTAAGTAGGTTAGGTTAGGTTAGGTTTAATTTTTTTTTCATCGTTTCTAATGACTTTATATCACTTTTTAAAAGTGTGTTGAATTGTCACTGTATTGAGTTATCATGGAACCATATAATTAATTACAGACGAAAAAAACACTCCCAATTTTTCGAGATGCCAAAAAACGTTAACATGTTAATTATAATTGCAGGAATTTAATTTAATTAATAAGAAATAAATAATTACAATAAATAGAACGAATGATAAAAATTATTATATTTATTTATTTAAAAAAAATTGTACCTATCTAAACCATCAAAGATAGAATCAATAAAGAGTCAATATTATGTATTAGCGTTAAAAAGTAAGGTCGTATGTAGGTTACCTATTTTTGTTTCGATTTCTATAACTTGGAAACGTAAAATAAATAATATATTTCATATAAAATCAATTAAAATATATCAAAGAAAACAAAGGCGCACAATGATTATCTGTCCCCTCTCACATTTTTAAAAATGCTCGTGTTTAAAGTGTGAACTATAGATCACATATTTTTAGATGTCCCTCTCTATCCAAATACGATATTTTCCATGTCTGGAATTCTTTCGACGATAATCAAAAATCCATCTCTCCTTAAGTTTGAATAATAATAAAGTTTTTTAAATAATAAGGTTGACCATAGACAAAATATGTGGCACGTAGGTACCTACTTATGGATGTAATAATATTAAATGTATAGTGCTGGACATTAAACATTCTAACTTCGATTGTTGGTCCGTGGACAAGTATGTAAAAAATGTATTATTCCTGCGTAATGCGTAACATTATCCAACTACTTATTTGAACTACTTATCGTAAATCAGACAAGCGATTAATTATGGACCAAAATTATAAAGTAAATTGATAATTCTTTATTCGAAATGCGTTTTTGTATTGTTCAAATATTTGACAGATACTTATTTGAATTTATAGATTGAAGAAATGTTACTGAGAAAACGCTCGTGATTTCACTGAACTGTGTCCAGTGGACATACTTTAGTGACCCGTTCATATGTTTTTTTTAAATATGTCAGAATTAATTCTACCATAATTACATCAGCATAATTTAGCATCAAGAAGCTGCTTTTAAACGGCATGCTTTCATTCAGTTTATATGCAAGGTACCTATTTTTTTAGATTTTTGATTTAAATGACTTTTTATATTTGCTTTCAAATAATATTACTATAACCTTGGATTTTCCTCCGTAACTATTTACATACTACTTTAGATGAACGAATACGGAAGATACACACTGGGACAATGCGCTCGGTTTCTCTAAACTAAGTCCAGTGGACATACTTTAGTGGGCCGTACATATAGCTATTACATTCGTACACAGACATTCTTTGAATGGCCATCCTTTTTATGAGTGGTGCTACATTTTGTGTTCGATTAGTATTAATATAACGTGTCTTGTATTTTTATAATGTCTTTGGATAAATAATAATAATATTTGGCTAATTTATATAGCACTATACAAACACATTTATTAAATAATAAATACAGCTATCTTACAACTAGGATTCATAATAACTAAAATAATAAAAGCGCCCCTGAGGTGATATCTCACAAAAGCGGCGCTATACAAATTGTCCAATATTATTATTATTATTATTAACTATTCACCTACATCTTAGACTTATTTCTCTTTTATTGCACGAATCAATCGTACAAATGAAGGTATATTTACTGAAAACTAAGCCTGGATTTTCTTCCTCAACAATTCAACTGTTGACTGTGGAACTTCAGATAATTTATTTCAATGTCATAAATAAGCTACATACATTGAATAAAAAGTCGTTCTAAACTAATATTTAGGGCAAGCGATTCTGACCTATTCCTTCATACAATTCCTTTATACATGGCTTAATAACTTTCTATGGCTTAGTAAATTTCTTCTTTCTAAAGCAATGATCCCGTGATTTTATACAGGTGTGCACAGGTAATATCATATTGTTCAAATATTATTATGAAAGCATAATGTAGTAAGTCTTTCAAATTATTTATTAACTAATGTTTTTTTAAATCTTTTTGAAAGAATTTAATCACGGTAAGATAATAACCTTATTGCTTTGCAACTGGGGATGTTCAATTTATTACCGGTCAATAAAGTATATATGTCGGTCATAAAACAGGTAACTAAAGAAATTTACGTTTCATGAATATGATTGTTTATTTGGGTTTTGGTTCTGATACTAAACTCTCGCTCCTTTTAAAAAAATGATTCATTTATATAATACCAGAGGCGTGCTCAAAGATATTAGAAGAACGAGATGTGCTATGAGCAGTTCATACTGTGTGGAATTGTTTTGCCGAGTGTCGCCGGTTTTGTTCACCAATACTACTGCACACCTTCGCTTACGCTAAGGCATCGCTAAGGTATCCGCACTAATACATAGAACAGATTTCTGTGCGTACACGTCCCGATACCGTTCAAAGTACCCTAATTAGTTAGTACTCCGCCTACGGTCCGGCGGACAACATAGCATATCTCGTTCTTCTAATATCTTTGGGCGTGCTATAAAAATCGTAACTAATACGTTTCGCTCCTTCAATACAATACTTTGCATCGGTTCTACTTAATTTCCTACAAGATTGATATGATCAGTTCACTCAAAAAATTAATTGTAAAAACCACAAAATTTTCAACTTTTTTTAAATACTGACATTACAAACTTCATTTGATTTGAAGATGGTTTTAAAATACCACATAGGGGGTGTTAGGTGACGCGCAAGTAAATGAAAGAAGAATTTATTTAGTAACGGACCAAGCCCAATCAGTACGTAACATTTTACATGAAGTTAATACAAGGAGAAATGTTACAATAAAACATGCTATGACTAAAATAGGGCACAAAAACAATCGAGATAATGTAAGTCAAGACAGGAACAAGGTTTTTATATCAAGAGTCTGGATAATAGAATATCAGCGAGCCAATGTACACAGGATGTAACAGCACGTACCCGAAGGATTTTAATCAGCAATTCCTTAGCATATTTGGAGCAAATATGTATATGTCATTTTGCTGTCCGATGATTTATTTTTTCACATTGCTGTACGTCGCAACGGATCACGTGATACGCGCTCTGTTTCTTGTGTTACCGTGCTGCTGGAACGAGACGGAGTGAGTTTTACATGATCATGTAAGCTGTACCCAACTACCCAGTGGCGAGGTGTGATGGAAAAATGTTTTTTTTTTCTAATTGGAAAAAAATATCATCGAACAGCAAAACTACATTTACGTTTTTTACTTTAGATATGCTCAGAAATTACAGGTTGAAACCCTTTGGTTACATCCTGTTACATTCGTATATTACATATCGGATGAAATGATAAAAGGAGTGCATACCAAGACAGTTTGGTTCATTTCATATTCTGCCTACCACTGTAAGGAATTTATAAGAAATATTTTTATTCTTTAAGGGATGTGTGGGATTGCACTCACCTCCCTACATCCTGGAATAAAGAAGTTATTATTATTATTTATGATATGTGCAGTTATGAATTCAGCTAATAAGTACATTACAAGTATGAACACAAAAAAAACACTTACTTTATTTCATCTCTGCCTGTCCCTGCAATAACACGCGATAATGATTAATTTACGTTAAAATTACTGGTGTTATAAATTCCAGATGACTGTTTTATAAAAATTTCTAAAGAAGCTCCATTCTCGTTCTCGAATGGCAATAAATTAGTCCATTTCTCGCATATCTAAAACATGTTTACTCGCAGAAAACCGCACTGGTCCGCGGTCGTTAAAAGTTTACGATGACCCCCTCTCCAACATATCTCTGCTCACTGCCACACAGTGCATACAGAATAAACGTTTTAGTTTCTCCATTGAAATAGTTTTAAACTGCTAATTTCAACATAGAAATTCTTTTGCAAAACCAATTAATATAATAACCAAACGTGTAAACTTTCTAAAGCTTCCACACAAAATTATACACCACACATTTTATCCCAAATTAACATAAATACACCATGAAGAAAATCAACAAAAAGATTAAATACGTTTAATTTACGAAAGCCTACCACACTAACATTAATAAATTATAACGCCATACACTGTTCTAATAAATAATGATTATGGATCCGATTGAACGCTATAAAAAAGTTCTGCCATTATCAACCGTATTATTGCGACAGCTCCAACACGGAATCACAATTGTATACTCCCGTTCGTTGTACACAGAATTTGGGTGATGATTATAAGGATGTTGTTGACATATTTAACGCATCAATCACTAAATATAAACAGGACTTATTAGAATTGATGTCGGGAAGCAGAACAACAAATCTAATTAAACAAACTTCCCTAGTATAGCTCTGCTTCGATTTATTTAATTTGTGTATTGTACTATTCCAAATCTACTATTTTTTTAAATATCAACGATGTAAATATACCATAAACAATAATTGCATGTCTCAGTTAACCCCTCCAGTGTTGTAGGGTCATATATGACCGGGCGTCCATATTTTATAAGAGTATTTTTATCGTTTTTTCTATTAAGCCTAAATACGTAATATTTGACGTTAGAAAGAGAAATAATAATTCTTTCTAGTTAACCTCAAATATTTACACTGGATGCCATTAATAAAATCCTAAAAATAAACAAAACGGATAATTCGTTTTTCGCGTCACTATCGTAACAATCGGTTCAACTTTATTTTTTATTATAAATTATGATGAGCCACAAAGTGAATGCTTTTTACAATTACGTTATTTTTTATTATTTGAACGAGATAAAAGTGAAGTCACATTTTTTTTACAAATTCCCCAAACAAAACGAATGTGTTTTCGAAATATTGAGTTCTCTCATTTTTTCTAAGATTGGAGTAAAAAGTTAATTAAAAATGTGGCTAGCGTCTTTGTCAACATTTTTCACGTGTCATATTAAAATTGTCTTATGTAGAAAAAGTAATGTTTATTTTAAATGCGTACACCGGAAATATAATTTTATCTAGTTTCTAAATCAGTATTTGTTTTTACGGAAAATTACAAAAAAAGATGTATATAGCACATTTTAAATACACAGAAAACACTACAAACTGAACAAAGTAAAGTAAAAGTAAACTAAAAAATAAACTAAAGTAATCAAAGTAAACTACATTTTTGCCAAAAATAATAAATTTCAACATACACAAAATAACACTAACAGACCAGTTAGCCAAGCGTACAAAGAAAACATAAAAACTCCGACAGTAAATTCAAGATTTGGACAAAGACACTACCAATACCATGCTATAAAAGCTTTCAACAGTGTAAAACTTGAAATTAAAATTGAGGAAAATAAAATTAAATTCACACACAAAATAACAAAATGGATTAAAGAACAAAAAAGACAATATTACCAAAATGTCATAGCATAAAATAAAAATAAAACCTACACGTAACACACAAAACCAATATAAACACACATCACTCACAAACACACAAGATTATATATTAAATGTATTATGTAGATTATATTTTCATATTATAAAATGAAGGCCTCAGCACGGGCAAGCCACCCAGTGAGGCCAACATTACTGGAAAACTTTGAAATGTAAAAAATATTGTAGCAAATAAAAAAAAAGTATTGAAGGGTTAAATAAGAATATGAGAATATTTAAAACATTGTTTTTAATAACAATTATTGTGGCATATGGTTGAACAATGACATCAGAAAGCATAAAATAAATACAATTATTTAGGGTTATAAAACTAAGAGATACAAGTCATACAAAGCATATGAGAAGACTTAGGTTAAATAAATATTGATTGATAAAATATGATAGCATAGCATTCTTGTACCTACCTTCCGTGCACTTAAATAGATCCGGCACATCCGCGTTTCTATTACTAATCATATCAAGCTGATAATGTGATGAAGCCTTTTATTTTAAAGAAAGCAATATCATGTTCCAATCAGTGTGTCATCAGCACAGGTGACAATTATAAATTTGGTGTACTTTTGTTTTCTAATTTTACCCATTTAACTTATGTTTAATTAATTTAATACAATTTATATAATTACTTTTTAAACAATCATGTTTGGGCATTATGTCATTTTGTTTTCTTACTAAAATAAAATAGATTAAAAATATATTTCAATGGATAGTTGTTATACTTCAGCTTAGCAATTATTGTATGAGAATGAGACACTATGTATCGGGTATAATTACCCGATTAATAGGTATCAATAATCTATACTATAATGTGTACTTTATATGTCGTAATAACTCGAATATTCTAGAAGCTTTTGTGAACGTTCAAAAGGATCTAAATTATTTTTATTTTAAACCCTTATTAGTCCCTCAACAAAACCTGTATATTCTGACAGGAAACCGAAATTCGTTATTTTAATCTTAATTTTTGTAAGGGTCGTACTGGTATAAGCATTTTAATAGGGTTTAACGTTTCAACACCAGCTTACGACAGAAGAGCCCTTAACCCCTGGAATGTCGACCTCCCGCGACCTTGTACTCCTTAATGTGCCAAATCTCCCATCACCCGCCATAAGCCGACTGACACTATTTTATTAATAACTCAAACGTTTTTGCAAATTGATGTTTTTTTAAATTGTACAGAAGTTTTTTTTATATATTAAAAAAATGTATGCATCTTCTTTATATATTTTCCCCAGGAAAGCTATTTATATTTAGAGAAAGGTTTTCCTCTCTAATAATATAAAAATATTTATTACAAAGAAATACGAATATGTTCTTAGGTTTTATTATATTTTATAAAAAGCGATAAAAGTGATTAAAAAATAAATTACATAAGAGTTTATCGTTAATGTATACAGTTCAATGGCTTTGAAATTAGTAAATATTTTTCACTTTCACAAAAACATAAAATTTTAAAGTTAAAATGAACATATTTTCACTTGTCGAAACGCCAGTCTAGAATAAAATAAATGTACATTATTTCTTTGAATTTATGTTACAAAGTACAATAAAACTTGGGATATTTTCGGTGAACTGCTAGCGAATCCGCGGTGGCATACTACGGGTACAAACGTCAGAAATCCACGGTGGATTTCTTGGCACAATAAGGGTTAATATTGTAAAGTAATTTGTAGAAAAATATATCATTCTTTATTCTAGAAAACTTTACAAAGAAAACTAGTATTATTTTACCGCTCTTAAAAAATAATTTACATAGGTACTACCAATAATACCCGTTATTACAAGTTGATAAAAAAATAACGCCTTCTAAAGTCTAGTGGCCAGGCGAATGAAAATACATTAATTATGTTCAAATTAATGAGTTATGAGAGAAGACGTTGAATTATGTTCAAAATACAGAAACGGGCATCCAAAATATGTTTATTTTAGTATTTTAAAATTTCTCGGTACTTTAAAGTACACAGCAAAAGCAGGGTTGCCGCCTGTTATTAAAAATTATAAAAAATATTTAATAAAATGATACTTACACAGAAAAGTCCTTATTGACTGAGAATAGGTTTTCATTTCATCTGTTTGTAAATTTGTTTGCACGTTCCGTTTCGAAACGGTGACCGTTTTTTCCGAAAACTTTCTTTTGTAAATGTGAAATTGTTGTGTCTATTTTGACTTACTTATTAACAATTTTTTATTCAAAATTAAATTACCTACCTACCTGCCTGAAAAATGTTTGAAAAAAGAATGGTTATTGAAGTTTCTTTGGAAAAATTGTATTAAAATGTCGTTTTAGAAATAAAATAAATATTTATAGTTTTTTTGTAAAAATAAGTGGGCAGGTATTTAAGTACCTAATTACAAATCTTATTGATTTTAGAGGAAATTTTGTTAACAATTTATTAAATAAGTGAAAATTGTAAACATAATTTTTTATACCTGAAGTGTACGGTTCATTGAACTACTGGTTTATCTTGAACACTTTAATGGAAAATGTAAACAAAATTTATAGGTTATTCTGAAAAAATATTAGCTATCGTATTTTGTTTAAAATTTATTTAAAGCATAGGAGTTTATTGACAAGTTACAATAAAATCGGGTAAAAAAAAGAACACCTTTTTTAAAAAATCGTGACCGAATAAAAGAATTTATTCACGAGATGACAAGAATAATAAATTAAACTGAAGTGTGACAGCCCTGAGCTTCCGACTGGAAGTACAAACAGCTTCCTACAATATCCGACCACAAATGGCCGAGATCCGGTAGCGGTGACAAAGGAAAAATTGTTCTTTATGGACGCAAACATCTTGAGGGAAAATCTTCATGAAGAATTCGAGCGGAATATTCATGGGAAGAATGATATGTGCCGGTTAGATTTGTCTCAATAAAGGGTGGCGTGTGGGAGAATATTTATGGAGGCTTATATCATATTTGATTACACAAAAACAAAGCGCCAACAGAAAAGGAGCAAGTTATGACGGAAATAATTTTCGAGTACGTCGTTCCGTTAACCCAGATAATATTTTTTGGCAGTTTATTTATTGAGAGAAGGAAGACAACACAACACGAGAATATCAATAATATTATTTTAAAGTAGTAGTTCTGTAAACAGTAGTCCTTGCGTCCGAAAAAGTATGTTTCTATTTTTTTCTTATTTAATACACCGTTGCCAAAATTTCCTCTGAAATCAATAAGATGTGTATGTAGGTACATAAATAAATTTAAGTAGGTACCTACGTACTTACTTAATTACGTACCGTATTTGTTATGTAACATTTTTTTTTAAATTTCAATTATACAATAAGGAATTGAAACATTTATCCAAAGAACGCTTCTTTCTTCGCCTAAAATCACACTTCAAACATGTCTAGTTTTTTTTTTTTAATCACCTTTCTAGAGAATTTCCTTGTTCACATGCTGAGTTTTTCAGTCTAACAGTTAAGAGTTTTGCACATTTCGCTGTCGTAAAGTATATTTATTTAACTGATGTACTATTACTCCTTTGTTCTAGGTCCACCAGGTCCTCCAGGGAAGAGGGGCAAAAAGGGAAAGAAGGGGGATGCGGGGGAACCGGGACCAGCTGTAAGTGTATTAAACATTTTATTATTTCTTAACATATACATCTTTACGATCCGTTTTCTCCTGGACGCCATTTCCTAGCGCAAAACTAGTGCCTAGCGTTGATACGGTACTGAAGTAATAAATAATAACTTCAGAGTTGAATATATTTTGATGTTTTTCCAATTCAACTTTTCCTCAGTTTTATGTTCCGCTCTGAATGAGTTAAGGTTATTGTTTTTTTCTTTATTGCGTCTTGTAAAAAGTTTGATTTATTTAAAGGTTATCGCGTTTTACAACACTTTATTTTTTATGGACAGAATTAGTTCACAGTGCTGTGAATAACCTTTACTTCTATGCAGTGATGTTATTCGATGTAAGAAACAACAGATTTCGATTAAAAAATCAATCCGGAAACCATTTTATTTTTCACTGTTGCTATATTATATTCTCATATAATGAGAAACTCACATAATAATAAATGAAAATGCACTAATATTCGATTCATTAAAATAAAGTAACAAAAATATGACACAAGGTGTCCGGGGGTAAAGTGCACTAACTTCGGGACGTGATTCTAAGTGATTATTGTACAAGCAAAAAAAGATAATATTTTTTCCAAATTACAACGTTTTATGTTAGTTTTCAGGTAAATGAGTAGTTTGTATGGAAAAAAATAATGTTCTAAGAAATTTGTATGGAAAAAAAACAATATAGTATCGAAAAAAGATAAACGTCTTTTTTTACTTCTACCATCATGTAGAATCATCTCCCTTGTACGCTTTACCCCCGGACACACTGTATAAAGCATTATAAAAATAAATATTTAATTACAACATAACTCTTTTCTCAAACATATTCCTTTACCAGTAAGTCTATAGCATATTGCTGGACGCCAAAAGTTTATTTCCGGAAACCCGGAGGGTTTCCGGAAACCCGTATATGAACCTAGTTTTGCTTAAAAAATATCTAGATGGACTCTTATTGTATTATTGTTTCTAGTACTTAGATATTAAATTTGTTGTTACGAAGGATGATGATCCTTATCAAAACAAGTAACATTACTTTTGCATGCTTATTTTGATGTATTATTTGGCAAATTTATTTTTTGTTGCATTTTTTGTTAAGCAAATAATTTTGCTTTTTTTCAGGGATCTACAGGGGCACCTGGCAAGAATGGATTTCCGGTATACATACTATTTTATTTCTTGTTTTTTTATTTACACTCTTAACGAAAACCCAAAAACTAATTTCCTGAAAAAATTTTTTTTTTCAAATTTGTTTTTCATATGAAGAACAAAAAAATATTTGTTTTCACCAAAAATTCCACAAGCAAAAAAACTGATTGCATTGCACCCTTAAATTACAGGCCACGAAAGGTGAAAAGGGTGAACGAGGTTACATGGTAAGACATTTTCTGTTCGCCCGGTGATTTGGTTTGTTTTGCTTTAACTAACAGGAGCTATTTTGTACCAACAACAACTCGAATTCTAACAAAACAACACCCCAAGAAATGACATTAACCCGTTTAAACGTATTTTAGATTAATCCCTAGTATCTACTTACGTAGTATTACTTCTAACGTGTATTTTGTTATGTAGATAGTGATATTTGTAACTGGTTTTTCGCAGGAAAAGTGCCTTTACTTGATGAACCATTTTTTTTTAACTAAACTTGGTAGTTTTATGTTTTGATTGACTAAAGGGTATGAGGTGTAATGAAGCTCTAATACCAATGTTGATTGATATACGCAATTGAATGGCGTGGAATTGACAAACCTTGGAAAAAGTGGTTGAATGTTAAATATCGTGAGTCGTTTGTGTGGTAAAAAAAGTATACCCGAATTAAAATATTCAATGGCGTTCGCTTACATAATTATTTGAAAAGTAATCAAGATTGTCTGGCATGCTATTAGGTAGAAGTAGAAGTTGGGGACTTCCAAGGAAGAAGAGATGCCTATCCTGCTTTTGCAATGAGCAGCAGTTGGAGGAAAAATATAAGGCGTTAAAGGAAATAAAATGATTCAAAGACGTCTTAAGGGGTCCAGCGCTACTACTACTGATGATTTTATACCGATTTTCCGAGCACGGTTGCGTTGTTGATAGCCAGACCTATATTTATGATGCAGTCAATTAGAAATCGACATACGCCGGTAACACTGGATGTATGTTATATGAATTGACATTGGTAAACGTCAGACGGCTATGTAAAAGTTAACAATACGAATAATTTGACATTAGAAGTCAGCATGTACTTTTTGACACTAAAAAGATATTTAATTAGTTCATGAGATCTTCAGACATAACTCATAACTAACAACTTTTGTTTCTCCAGCCTGGAACGGAATCATCGCGTCTTAGATGAATTAATTAAGTCTATGGATCATACATACGATTTCTTTCAATTCTAAGAGCTTAGTTAGTTCACCTCCATTCATTAACAAGCGAGTTATTTTGCATAATATTAAAAATATTATCCAAAAAGTTGTGCATGCCGACTTATCTGACGCCTTGGAGGCCGACCTTAAGGCAGCGGCTTATGTCTACAGACTGTCAGAATCATATTCTCACCGTGCTCGCAAATATCGCTAACTGACCATAAATGAAGGATTTCGTATTGATATAGGGATTTATCGATCATCCGTGCTAGACCTCAAGCAAGACATGGCACAAAGATGATTTAGGCCATGGGGAAAATCATGACCCTCCTTACTTTTAAAACAAATAGAATTTATCAAATTATTAATCCCAGAGATGTATGGGTATGCATGAGCCAGAGAGTTTATTGAGTTCAGAACTCTCAATCGTATTTTCCCACGTAGTGTCTGGTTGCTGGTTCATTAGTCAGTTGAACGGTACTCAAAGTAAGTAGACTAATAAATTTAACAGAAATCCTTTATGTAGTTCCCACTAATATTCGATGTTTACTAACAAACACGCAAATCTACAAACATTGCACATAATAACAAACATTGGGATTATATTTATTACTATAACAACACAAGAACATTATGTTTCATGAATACAGGCTATGAAAATTTACATAATTCAATTTCATATACCTGTTATGTTTTCGTCAGAATAGAAGCTAAAAAAATAAAAGAATTTTTGAAAAATCATGGTTTCCTGGTTATGTGATTTAACAAGACTGTACCATAGAAATAAATGTTTATAATAACAATAATATCAACATGGAAATACCGAATCACATTGTGTGCTCCTGGTATTTTCTTCTTGCCGGTAGGTTCATGTTTAGGGCATTTATTTTTATTTTGTAATTATTTTTATGTGTAATTGCGACGTAAATGACGAGATATTTCTATGCTCCTGGTATTTTGTTCCTGTCGACAGATTCTCCTTTTAACGTTTATCATCATTCATATCTAGCGCAGACCTGTGAAAATCACGGACAGTCTGAATTCTCGACAACTCAGTACCAATTTTGAAAATTATTTTCTGTGAAAAATGTTATACTATACCTAGGTAGAAACATTATCGCTAGTCCAAACAAACACTTTAATTCAAAGCAAAAGTTCTAGAGTTCTTTGAACTGGAGTTACAGACAGACAGTCACTACCGAAATTAATATTTTTCATTAAGGCGATGCACTACGTCGTATAATATTTTAAATTGAGCCGCTATCAATAACAACCCTTACGTAGATGGCGATAAGGTTTAAATTCCCGCTTGACACCATCCGCCTGTTTTTATTTATGTAAGAAAAAAACATGGCCAAAAAGTGCCTTTTATTTTATTTTGTGGATGTTTAGGCATAAATATTTTTTTTTTGATCATTTTATAAATAAATTAATTTTCCACATTATACAATAAAATCATAACCGAAAATGGGTTCGTAAGTAGAAGATTTTGAACTTTAAAGCAGTTTTCATAGGCCTTAAACATTATTTTTTTCTGGGCTTATAAAAAGACTTCTCTAAAAAATACTCGATTATTTCAAAGGCCAAGATGTATTCTACTCGCAGTATTTAATTAAAGCATCTGAAACATTTCTAGGCGACCAAATTTTCAAACCAAAAACACATGATTTTGCATTACTACGTATGGCATCGCCTTACGTCGCCTTTCGAATTCCGTTGGAAAATGATTTTAATTAGGTTACATACTTTTCGCAGACATTTTAATTCTATATTGGAAATGCGTGGCTTACTTTTGCAGCCCATTTTAAGTACGTGTTTCAATTATGATTGTTTCGAGTTTCGTATTTCTTCCATTCTCGAATTACACCTAAACCTCACCTGCAGCGATTACCTAGGCCTAGGCGTAGGCTTAGGATAGTATTAAAAATATTATTTCTTACAGTTTTTATTCGTAATTTTAGCTTTAATACCCGGTTATACTCAACAATACCTCATTTCAGAAAAAAATTCTATTTGAATAAAATAAAAAAAAATTATTAAACGATATTTTTTATTTGCTGTTAAAAATTGTTTTCAAAACTCCATAGCTCACGATGGATATAATATTTCAACTACAGCAATTTTAGTCAATGAGTTCAGCAGAAAAAGCCAGCATTCATTGTGTTTTCCTACAAATTCCAGATAGATTTTTTATTTCTTGTAAATTTCAGATCTCCTAAATAATAATGATAACTTAGGTAATTAATATTCAACGATTTTTATTGAATAAGAAACATTAAAGCACTATTCTGTTTTTTATATATTTCAGGAACATAATTTCGAATCGTGCGTACCTTTAATATCAAGATATCAAAACTAAGTTTTCCGTTAAACCCTTTTACAAAACGGAACAGATATCGTTTAATATTGTTTACCGCATATTTGTTTAGATATTTTATTTAGCCAAGACATTTCAACACGGGCTCGCGGGCCATACGAAATAGAGTCGCGGGTCGCGTTTTACTCAGCACTGGCTCAAAAATAGATTCTCTCTGTTTGTAATATTATTATTAGGTACTCAATAGATTATTTTTCAAGCAAAAACAAAAATAATACCTAGGCACTTGGAATGGTTGTCGGAAAACATTAGTTATACATTTTTCTGATATACAGAAAACTGCATCTTCAATGATAGAATGAATGATCCCAATGCGAAGATAAATTATGACTATTATCCCTCCACGCAGCAACTGGTACAGGTGATCTGGGTCATCAATGTCCTATGACACGATATCTCCTAATTGAATCATTGTGGCACCACACATCCCGAACTGTGTTCGGAACACTCGGCACATCTCTTTCATCTTTAATGAATGGTAGAAATTATCTCCACTTTATTGGTACGAGCCGAATGAAACTTTTTCTCGTCCAGGGTTGCCACAACACTATGGGAAATGCGTACGATACACACGAGCGGATGAAACGAGGGACGGTCTAAAAAATAGACCTTTCTGTACAGGCCGACACTTTTGATTCGGCGGTCTTAATTCAGACTCATTCAGTTCAGATAAAAACCCTTTCAGTATGGCTTGATATGATCGTGCGTTCAGGACAAAACATATTAAAAGGTATATATTGGTAGTTTTGGAGCTAACGATTGTGCGGTTACATTTTCTCAAAGGAGAAAGCCAAATGTAAGCCCCAAGTTTGAAAATAAAATATTTCTGAACTGAAGAGATTACCTGCAAGCAGAAGTGGTTCCTTGGTATGTGGTTTTGTGCATTGCACTGCTTGTCTTCGGTCTTCACATAACTTACAATAGCATATGTGCCCCAGTCATCGATATACGAACGTAAGCTCCAGTCATAATTCCCGCCTGCTATCTTTTAGTACAAGACTCCCGCGCAAGAGCAAACTCTTGTAGCTACCTATTGTGCGTATTTCGATGTGCACAAAACTTTGGTTTACAATGGGTACTACGGGGACTGCTCAGTCAATCGGAGAAAGATCACGCTCATAATAGCAAGGCATGCATCAGAGCAGTAGAAACTCTTGGAAAAAATGATTTTGGCGATTTAATTTTTTTTCAATAAATTTTATTCATTTATTAAAAGTATACAATACAGAATATAGTATATTATATAAAGCATTGTACTCCCAGGAGTTAATAAACTCATTGCGGTTAAATAACCTTATCGGTTCTCCTTAGTACATAGAGTCTGGTTCTATTTCATAACTAATTTACGCTACAATTTTCCTACGTGATTTATGCCATCGATATTTTGTAATTACATGACCACTTCTTACTTTTCCTAGATGTAATTAAATAATGTGTAATTGTATAACTGTGTTATACAAAGTAATCCATTCAGTATTTAGGGCGCCATATTTATTTACACATAGGCGGCCATACCCCGTGCGGCGCCCCTGTGCCTACTTTTGACGACGTCCACTTTTATATTCTTCTTATAGTCTTCAACAAAAGACTCTTCCTTTATCACGATTGACGCGTTATATCCGTTACTTCCATTGTGTCGTGTCGAGAGAATGCCCCGATATTAAGTCCTAATAGATGTTCGATGTTATTATGGTGTCCGAAAACCCCAAAGACTTACATACATGGCAATAAAATGCGCCTTCTTTACGAGCGTATCATGTTACAAACTCGTAACTCTTTTCCTTTGAGGATTTCAAGTCTTATTCAATTCTATAATGGAGGACATTAAAGCGGCCAATGGTTTGGTTCATACAGATACTTAGAGTCCACAGTACCTAATATACATTCTCACATTCTCAGCAAGACAGACAAAGTCTCGACCAGTGTCTTACTAAAATTTTTACCGGGGCGAGGGATTCCGAGTATTATCAACACATCTGGTGCCGTGACCAGGAGCGTCATAGTATTCAATTTCTGACTCCGACACCTTGTACAATTAATTATGAAAATTAATTGAAGGCTTCGACATAAAACGAAGTACAGATGATTATAATCACATCTTTTATACCTTTAGTCTCGTGGTGCGCAGTTGTTGCTTGGATTATTATTTGTTGTTTAGGGGCTACTTTAGGATTTGAGTGAGGAACTGCAAGGCGAGGCAAGTGACTGATACACTCTCGTGCTCTGCCTCATATAACGGTCTCGTCGATTCTGTATAGATTGGGCATACCTAATATAAACTGGTTGGTGATAGTCTTCCTTGAAATAAATGTAGAAAAAAAAACCTTTGGGTTACAGTTGTATAAAGACTACAAGGATTTACTTACAATTTTTTTAAATGTATGGTCAAGTATTGGAAATCAGTTTGGTGTAGATTTGCTCTTTCACGACTATTTACGGAGAGGATGACGTGTAATGGTTTATTGCATGGTTAAACTGGGATATTTAGATTCAGATTACATTATTTTGAAACGGAAGTTACTCTGTTCCAGGGACTCGGAGGAATTCGAGGCTTTCCAGGATTTCCGGTTTGTCTCACCATATTATAATTAATTAAAATTGGTCTCGCGGGGTATAGTGGCCTACAGAATGGTTAGATCTCGGTGATTTGGTGATATTATCGGTGATTTGTGAATTATTAGATAAAATCATTTTAGGTGATGGAGTGTTCCAAATGTATGGATTCTACGTCGTTTAGTATATATTTTGTTCTGGCTATAGAAATCATAATTGTCTTTTTTTAGATACCTACCAACTCTTCATTATAATATTTTGTGCTTTACGTCCAAATTATATGTTAACATCTTGTATTATACACCCATAAAATATTATGCACTCTAAATCTAACCTGACCCATGCAAGACTAAATTGAAAAATAATTTTCAAATAATCCCTTGCTAACACATTGAACCAATAATTTGATTTAAAAATTATAAATCATTTTCCACTAATATATTATTTTTGAAAACGGAACAGTTTCACACTGTTACGGGCATCTTCATAGTTAATAAAGATGCTGGTAGCATGGTGAAACTGGTCCAGTGTCAAATAAATAAGTGGATTAAAGTTATAAAGCGTTTAAATTATTTTATTACAAAGGAATAACACAGTGAATTAATAGTTTCAAATATAGAAATATGCCATTAATATGAAATCCCCACAATATATTTTTAATGCATTCTTACTTGTTATGAGCTATGAATACGTATTCTTCTATTTTGGTGTCTTCTGCAATCTATCACTTTTGCTTCCTTAGTGTATTTATGTAGTGTCTATTATATTTGAATATCCATTTATTTTGTCTTCAGGGACCAATTGGCCTCGATGGACCTAAGGGAGATCCTGTAAGTATTTATACATTTTCATAAATAAACAAGAGTACCTTTTTTTCAAATTTCATAAAATTAAGTCAATAACGAGAGTTTATTCAATCGCCAAAACAAATATTTTATCATCATAAATAAATTAATGATACTCCCAAATATCGATGGATTTGTTAATTAAGAGTAAAATTATTGTTAATTTGAGGTTTACATTTTCAGGGAAGACCAGGAGACAAAGGACAAAAGGGAGAACTAGGGAACCCAGGATTTGACGTGTTTTCAGCTGTGAAGGTAACCATAATATTAACAAAACAAACGGAGAAATTCGCAATTAAATGTGAAGAATTAAATCTAAAAATGCCACACAATTGAGAGATAATATCTCCTGATCTTATTATTTCAGATGGTTTTTAATTTAGTGCTAACCCTTTCGGACCGCAGGTATAATTAAAAATACATAGATCTCAGAATATTTTCCTCCCAATGGAGCGAATATAAAATGGCGGTTTTCGTTGTCCAAATACTGGTTTTGCGCTCTATTTTTTATCGGATTTTAGCTACGTGTTCAGACTGAAGCCATTTTAACATTTTTTTATGTGAGTTTTGAAGATAAGTTTTAATGTTGTGTGTGTATTTTTTTTAAATTCCAAAGTGTTACTCATATTACAGCTCATATATTAAAGTATTGGCCATACTAAATTCGCTGTAGACAAACAATATCATTCAGTGAAGTTGTTTACCTAGTAACTTTCACTATTGTTTTTTTAAAGAAATTTTCTGTATCTGAAAACTCATTTTGAATAATGAATGTATTTTAGGAAGTTACAGAGAATGATAAACCTTTACAGGGCGTGAAAAGATCAGTTACCACTCTCCGTGGCGGGACTCTAGGCTACGCGGAAATCGTAGCAGTTAAGGTACTTCTAATTTAACCACCGTAGGAAAATCGTAGACTTGAAACCATAGATTTTATCGTCTTGTGTGCTTTAGTTTTATTGTGCTGTTCCGTACTTGAGCTGAATCGAGTTGGTTTATTTGAATTTACGTTGTATTATTAGGTTTTATTTCTTCTTTATTATTTGACTTAATGTTGTGTGTAGTTAGCCTTTGTATGTTCTCTGGTGTTTCTCGTTCAACTTGGCAAGGAGTTGTAAGTTGTAACTGTAATGTTGTTATTTTGCAATACTGTTTTGTGTTTGTTAGATCGTGCTTTCTCAGAACAACAACAACTCTAGATTTGGGATAAATTATCTCTGTTTTATATATGCCATAAAAGTTTACTGGAGTAAAAAAATAACGGCTTCGTTTTTTACTTCTTACATCAATATTACAATTATTCAAAGATAACATTGAAGCAATTAAACCTCAATTCTTCATTAATATAATATCTGAATTCCTCCATTTTCTACACGAAAATTATATTTACAAAGGGATAAAATATTTTTAATAGTCTTCCTGAAGAATTTAAAAAAATATATACATTTAATATTATTCAAGAAAAAATTAAAATTATATTTAAATGCTGAACTAACAAAAAAAATTCAAGTAACTTCATTTCGAATCATATTTATATTATATAATGTTATCACATCCTGTACTATCATATACTCGATATTACTTTTTACTCCTACACCAAACTCATGAGCCAGTTCTCTTCATTGGTGTAGAAATACTAAAAAAACATTGAACGTTAAAATGGAATATACTCGTATTTGTCTGTAAAAAAAAACTTCTCGACTTTTATCTGTTAAATCAAATTGTCCACTTGCTTCTTCTGTAGTGAGGCAATTGCAAATTTAGATCGCTTCTCTCGTACACTTATTTAGCTTTAAATTTGTTGTTGTTGTTTTGAGTAGGTATGTATTATCACGGTTTTATGTTGTTTTGTGTTGTATGTTGGTTTGTTTTGCTAAGTAGTCACTGCTTTTTAGGGCCTGCAAGCCGCTGGTCACAATATTTCAGCCCAGACGATTATAACTCTCAAGGTAAGTGTAGTTGTGTTTTTTCTTCATTTTCTGCTATAATTTTATACCCTATTTAACGGTTTGTCATATTCATATCGTAATAAATAATCATTGATCGAAGGGTATTAATTAAACGGAGGCCTACTTCATTTCTTTTAAAAATAGTATCATATATGTTTAAAATGATCGCTTTGGTATTCATGTCCCATTATAGAATTCATAAAATATTTAAAATAAACTAATATAATTCCGCGGACTGGAGAACATACCTAGTCTGCTTTTAGCTTTTTGGAAGTAGGTACCCACCTACGTAGTTCTAAAGCCTTCAGGCTTACAAACTGCCATTACGAATCTTTAGACTTTTATATTCCTGACTTTATTATTATTAAATACTGTAATGTTTAGATTAAAAATACGAAGTAAAGTAAGGCGGACTGTAGGTTTTTGTATGGGTTTTACGTCATGTTTTCATCTTCATGTATGTTGATTTCCACAAAATAAAAACTGTTAATTTTTGTTGAAATGATTTCCCCTTTTTAATTTTTAACTACGTTATTATTTTAAAATATTATAAACGTAGGTAACGTGTTTACTTACGTTCTAACGAGTTCTAATTTTCAAGATTTTACACATTTCAGAATAATTTTGCGTTGGAAGGAATCATTGTATTTGGTTTTCATTGTGTTTCTGTCCTTCCTGTTTAATGTATTATGTAGTATGCATTGTTTTTAAGCAGATTTTTTTTCATCTCCGATATGTTTATATTAAATTTTATCAATCTATTGATAGATTGAATAGATAGATGAAAAGCGTTAATTTAAAAAAATACAGTTTAACGTCTAACTTTGAACGTCTATTGTGTAAAATTTCATCAAGAAGTATCGATTTAAAAAAAATATCAAGTAGACAATCAGTCACCTTAATCATAGATCACCTTACCAAATCAAGTGTGCAAAATTTCTCTGTAAAATAAAACTGTAGATTTGTATGAAAAACAAATCAACCCCGCCACATACAATCCTCTTTACATAATGTAGATTATAATAAATTTATGTAGGTACCTAGGTACTTATCTAGAAGTAATGGGATTAATGTTTTAGGCTTTGATTTTTGCATGTCCGTAGTGGTCTGTATTTTTTCATTCTATATATAGTATGTGTATATGTATGTTTATTCCATGTTCATTGTCCATTACTCTATTTGACATTTCATATTAGCGAAGCCTTATTGGCCAAACAGGCGAAGTCCATTAAATCCATTAAGCCTCAGCATTATCATTGACTCAGCCTTCGCGGTCAATCGAACGCCAATGTTATCTGATTTATGACTTAACTTTTATCAGCCTTCAACATTATGTCACGATGCTATTTGTCATATAATTGCTGGGTGCGCATTTCTAAATACACCAAGATACAACAAGACACGTGAATAATCATGCGTTTGGTTTGATTTAGGTTTTGGTTCGTAGGTGCAAGTCATATCGATGTATGTCCCAATAAAAGATGATATACTATTTTGTTGACTATCTGAAATAACTGTGAATTGTTTAAAAGTCTCTTTCTTTAAAAAAAAGGCAAGGAGACGCACAATGTACCAAATAGGAGTCAATAATTAATTAACTATTTTAATTGGCTTTTTCGTAAACAATTTTCATTAAACTTTTTTTAACATATGCGCTGCCAGCAGGTTATCTACCACATACGAACTGCAGTTTCCGTTGGTAATTTGATAGCAATAGATAAAGGCGTTTATAGGTCATTATTGTATTTTTTTATGTTTAGAGAAAGTAACTGCAGATTACTTGTCAAATATATATTTTTTTAAATTCTAAGTTTATATTGTATTCTGGTGAAGAAAGCTTTGTTTTTGAAATATTTTTATTAAATAGTGGTTTGGAAAAGGTGGTTTTTTTCATTCAATTAAAATGATGCCACGAATTGAATTTTCAATTATTGAAGAAATTGTAATAATTTCTCTCAACAGTGCATTTTCTTATTTTTCAATCATTTTAAGCAACCGATTTGTATAGGTGTTGTAATTGATAGTTTGTTGTAACCTCGCTCTCTTTCAAATTAACAACGTATGCATGTAACCGAAAGAAAGTTAACAACGAAGGTCATCTCATTGTGGCACTAGGTCCAAATGGTTCAAATCAGCCAGCAGATTAAGCCATCCGAGTTAAGATTTGTCAACTTTTCTTTATTAATTCGATATTCCGCAACTAGGGAGAGCCAGGAGAACCCGGGCCTCCGGGACCGCCGGGAACCCCGGGTCCCGAGGGACTCCCAGGAGGAGAGGGGAGGGCCGGGACCCCTGGCGAGACCGGGACACGGGGAGAGAGGGGTCTCACAGGACCCGCTGGACCCATCGGACCTACAGGAATCAACGGGCCCATGGGACCAAAGGTAAGACACATTCGTCGACTTTGTATTTTGTGAAAAAATGTTAGATACAAACTTATTTAACACATTTTTCGAAACCTCTTTTCATATTGAACATTTTGGAATAATCTCATGTTTTTTTATTTTTTTTTTATTTAAACGCCCATAGGGCTTTTACCTATAATAATGTACATCTTTATTTTTTTAGTTATACAGATTACATTAAAAAAAATCAGTTTTAACAAAATACAGGTTACATAAAAAAGTATCAGAGTTAACAAAATATGTTACATAAAATATAAGAGTTATCTGACAACCTCCGTGGTCGAGGAGTAAGGCTTTCGACTAGCAATCCGAATGTCGCGGGTTCAAATCCCGGCGTGCGTAAGTAAATTATGTTTGATGCCGTTGTGTTATTTCAAAATTTATTAATTAATCGTTGTAGATAGGTACGTTGCCCCTTAAACCACCGTTCAGAATTGAAAGGTTGCTTAAGCTGTGTTTGGTGACCAGATCTGAATACTCCCTACCTTCCTCTTCCCCATCTACTTCCCTTCCCGACTACCTTCAGCCTCACAACATACCCGGATTGAGGATGCCATAGTATCACTGGCTCCAGATGGTTGAAAGAAGTTGGGACTCTTGTGCAGTATTCACATAAAAAAAAAATAATAAAAGTTTGATTTTAAAAAGTAAGAATTTTTTATGCTTCTTTTAACGACTTATTATATAGATGTCGCAATTGCTTTGTTTTGCGAATTCATCTATATACGTACACATATAGAACAATTCATAGCCATACCATTGAGTTCGGCAAAATGTCTATATTACAAGTAGGTACCTATCTACCCACCTATTTACGGAAATTGTTCCTACATAAATTACGTATTATTAAATCAGGATTACCAGTGGCTCGTACTGCTGTTTCCGTACCTACCAAATAATGAATATTCAAACATTATTATGTAATTAGTTACTATTGTTAACGAATATAATAATCAACACTATTATATGTATGTATGTTGTATTCTATTATTCCCCAGATAATATTATATTGAATATAGGTACTTACCTCCTACAACAATGTGATAAATTAATTTATTTTGTGGTTATTCTATATTCTGTAGGGTAAACCAGGAAGATTTGGAAAGAAGGGAGAAATTGGGATTCCAGGCCTAATTGTAAGAAAGATAGATAAATTAAATCAATTCATAACATTTTTGAAAGCGATAAAATATATCTCGGTTTTCTTGAAAAGTGTATTTCAGTACCTACCTAGTAGTCAGTGGGTACTTACTTTTAAACGATTAGTGCGAGTAGATAGGAACTTTAAAAAAATAACTTTAAATAAAACTATTATAGGGCTATCCACTATTTTCGTTATAAAATTTAAGGAAATGTTAAAATTTCTATATATGTCATTTTTTAAATTACAATCAGTCTCATTGGAAATAATAACTTATCATACTTTTAATAAGTACATTATTTGAATTCGATAACATCATTTTTTTAGTAATTTTTCATATTGGTAGCACTACTGCCATCTGTGCGCAAGTTTCAAAAGCTCAAAGCTTTAAAGCTATCTTTTTTGAGATTCGAAGTTTGTGGTAAAGAGATGAATGTTTATTCCAAATCTGTTTTATGCAATTACTAAATAAAATACTATTTTCTCATGGACCTAAAATGGCTTTTTAGGTCCATGGTTGTTCTGTATTAAATAGTTTTATGTAACCAGGCTTAAACTGCATGAATTTCGAAATAATGTCTCCTTGTTGAATAAGTAATTTAAGTTAGTATTTTTCTAGACAGCCGGATATTTTTTTCGCTCAAGAATGTGGTGGCGGGAATTCACAAAGGGTCCATTTCCATTTTCACATTTCTTTTTCATCATTATATTTTATAATATCTTCTTAAAGAAGATTATAATTATTTTTGTTTGCTGGAAAAATGTATTTTTGCAGTTGATATGGTGTTACCGACATAGACATACTTAGTATGTACAAGATAATATGGTTCATGGTAGGTATATAATAATATGCATACAAAATGCTACTGGTATTATATTGTTGGCAGCAAATAAAATTATGTTTTATAAAAAAAATTAAATAGCAATTAACACTGTCATAAAAATTAATTATCCTAAGCACAGCATTAAATATCTCACAAAAACAATCACAAATAATATGAAATCTTATTAAAACCTCTTATTAAGGTTGTTAAGGGACGTAGGTCCTGAGTTACTTTCTGTGCCTGTTTCTTAACCTGTGATTCCTAACAATATTTGACATACTTTTTAGAACATTTTTTTTTCAAAACAATAATGAAAAAAAAAAACTTTTACTTGTCGTCAGGTCACTGGTCACTCAACCAAGTACCCACTCAACCCCTCAGCCCGACCATAACTCTCCAATACCTACTGATTTTTTTAATGTTTTTGATTGAATAAAAAATAGTTACTAGTTATTAGTTATCAAAGTGTCTGGTACATTTATTAGCCCAGATAACCTCAGGAATCACTGGTTGAAGCAAATCAGCTACGTCTCTTAACACCTGTATAAGTACAAGCTTACAACAAAAATGTCCATGTTTTCCTTCAGCACTGAGTGATAATTTCAGGGAATGCCCGGAGTGCCCGGGATATCGGGATTGCGGGGATTCCCGGGACAGATAGGTCCCACGGGACGATTGGGTTTTCCGGGATTGCCGGGCCGACCAGTAAGAACCAAAGATGCAGTTTTAATCTACATTCTTAGAGTTCTACAGATTGGTGGTGGTTTGCAGTATTTTTGGCTCAAATATAAATTACAAATAACTAATATACTAACTAAAAATGTATTTTTCCCTTTGCCTATGCAGAATAATTACTTGTAAATGATGAATCGTGAAATAAATCTAATCTCCTCACGTCTATAAATGATTTTGGTTTACGGTTCAGTAGATGTTCGAATATTTTTTTAAAATCTTGTCAAATAAATATCTCTCTTTTTTTGTACTTTAATACTTAATTCTATGGAAAATTTACAACAGGTAGTAAGTAACTAACAAAAATAATCTGATAATTATTTTTATTTTTTTGGAATCTTAAATTTAAATATTACTATGTGTACAGAACTAATATCTATCATAATAATTAACTATACAATTGCGAACGTCGTCACTGCAGATAAAAATATATGTATCAAAAAGGATATTTAAAAAAATAAAAATTACCGATGGTTTGATAGTTCTTCTTTTACCCGTCTGCAAAAATAAACACCAAGCCGTATTTTTTCACAAAAAATTATTATTAAATATTGGACCCGAAATAAATGGTGACTTCTCGATATCTGTTTAAAAGTCATAGTTTTCACAATAATATATGATTTACAAAATTCAAAATAACTCTTTTACGATGGTGAAGGGTTAACATAAAAAATATATATTTGAATGACCTCAACTCATATTTTGACTACTATTTGCAGGGTGACAAAGGGGACAAGGGAGAGAGAGGACTCACAACGACTTTGAAGGGAGACCAGTTCCCTACAGGAATCATCGAAGGACCTCCCGGACCACCTGGCCCCCCAGGTAAAGATTTTTCGTCTAATCCCCTACAGTTGCTTTCTAGGATGTCACAAACAATAATACTTATGACTGGTAGTTTCGTAGCGAGATTTGGTATACAACTATAATTCTTGAATGTTTAGAATCATTTCAGAGACCTATGAAAATTTATTGGAAAATTGAAAGATCCTAATATTATTTGATTCTTAATTCACTACCAAGGATAAAATTATACATTTTTGATAATGCGGCTTAAAATGGAACAGGAAATCTGCATTTGAAAATTATTTGAATGTCAGTTTGACATTCAAATGTCACTTTGATGTAGGTATTGTCAGTTAGGCATTTATGATATTTTGACTTTTAAGCATTAATTATTAAGCATCATTTCAATGACGTTGAGCATATTATTGCATTATCAACCATAACCATAAAAAAAAGCTTATTAGATAAAAAAAAATCAATGGAACCTATCTAGTAACGAATAAATTTGTTTTCCGTACTATCCTTTCAAATATACTTTGTACTTATTGCTTTTTGATAGTTGTTAAAATATGTGCGCAGCTAATTAATTGAATCAATTTAGTCACATTGAAAACTAGTAAGTTGCTACTAATATTTCTAACATAAACTCACTAATTTAATTCTAAGAAATAACACACTATCCACATTTTATCCAGTTTGAAATTTAAATGTCGGTTTGATGTTTTAAATTCACTATGATATTTACATGACAGCTTAACTTTAAATGTCAGTTTGACATTTAAATTTCAGTGTGTCAGTTTGATATAAAAAAATTAATTTGAAGTTTAAGGGTTATTACAATCCCTCTAAATTTTTTAACTACCCTATGAAACATGTCCCATAAAAAAAGTGTAAAATTTAGGACCAGATGGCCGAGGGGAAAAGGGTGAATCAGGGCCAACTGGGCCTATGGGTACTGCGGGAGAAAAGGGAGCAAGGGGCAAACGAGGCAAACGGGTAACGTATAGCCCCAAACGAATGCTGAATGAAACAACATACCCCATTCTTCAACAGACCTAAATAATAAAATAATTATTATGAATGCCAAGTGTTTGCAGATCAGCTGTCAAAATATCATACAGATATTATATTCATTTCTTTTTTAAATTTTGTCTTCTCTTTTTCAGTATTACCCTACACATTTACTATTGTATATGCCTGTGAAATGGCAACATTTTAAAACTACCTACATGTACCCATCTTTTTTAAATATGTACCTACTCCTTCTTCTCACTTCCTAATTATCCTGGCACGCAGTTTGCTCTTTTGCATGGATTAAAGTAGGTATGTAATATAAATATTGCATGATGGTATACACGGTGTCTGGAAACTCTTAGTACAAGAGGGAAACTGGTGAATCTACATCACATAGAGAACCCAAAAAACTTTTTTTTTTTTTTTATCTTTTTTTTTGATGTGACCGATTTAAAAAAAAAATAATGTAAAAAATTCAAAATTTGGATTCAATTTACCCGAAAACGAAAGCTCAAATCCAAAAAGTGATTGTTCAAAATCGACTCCAAATGTGATATAGCCTGTCGTCATATAAGTTGGTAAACAATCGACATAAACCGAATGCTGCAAGACCCAGCGCCGAAAAGTGTCACACTGACTGCGCTGCAGACCGTTGCCTTACTACAGAGAACTTAATTTTCTACTGAGGGTCTTGCAGCATTCGGTTTCATGCAATTGCTTGCTGACCCGTGGGAAGAAAGTCAGTTTACCGCTTGTGCTACGAGTTTTCAAACACCAATTATAATGTAAATAGGTACTTAATAAAAAAATCATAGATGGATATACTTTCAAGGAAAGTAAATCAACTCTTCACACTTCACATCACATAATCTTTATGTGGTTATGGAAATTTAGTTTTATGTTGTAATATTATGTTATTTAAGTTATTTTTTGTTAATATTAGTTTAAGCTTTAGAGGTTGTAACAATTTACACAGAGTGCAACTATTTGTAGTGTTCAATGTTGATTGATTTTGAGGGTATTAAGACATGTCATGTATTGCTACTTTCGTCTTCTTGAACCATGTAAAGCAACATTCTGCCCTGATGATGGTCACTGTAAGCTGTCTGAAACATGCATTAGCTCGAGAAGGAGAAAGTAGCATAACATAGATTAACAATTTAACCAATTTAGTTTATGGTGTTGTATGTATTATTTTTATTTTTGTGATGATTTTGAGCTATCAATAAGTGATTTCCTTCCAGACTTTTCCCTACCATCAGCTCAAAATCATTAATTGATTATTTATTTGTAAACTATGTTATTATTTGGTAGTGATGTAACATTTTTCTTTGTTTATTCGGTGTTTCAGGATGTATTTATGATTTTATTTTAGCTTTTTAATTACCACCTAACCACATTAACAAGTCGCTAATACCTAAAGTTGTGAGAGAAGAACCAGCTTTTAACAATCACTGCCTAAGTTCGGAAGCACAGCTTTTCTAAAACTAATGCACCAGAAACTCCAAGTTCACAGATGGCGCCATAGTACCGGGTAAGTTGAAAAACTAACTTATAATATTAACGTTAATCAATCAAAAAAAATATTATACTAACCAAACCAAAACAAAAACATTCCACCAGATTGATCTTGTCGGCTTTTGAGTTATGATCTTGGATATATTTATTGTTTTGGTGTTTAATTTGTAGAACTCCATTTAATTTTTTTAAATAAATTTAAGATAAATCAAATTTAATAATGTTATAATAATTATTAAGTTCTGCAAGTATTCCTATTATTTTTACAGTTTTTAATGTGACAGCTGTTTCGGCTTTTGAGGCCATTATCAAACTGTGGATATGTCCACACGGCGACGGCTTATTTATATGATTTTATTTATCCCCACCCATTTAAATTTCTATAATGTTCAAAAATGATTCATTAAGAATTGGAATAACCAAAATATTTGGAAATGCAGCAGTGTTTATACACCTGTTAGAATTAATGGCCTAAGGGTTTTCTTAATTGTTGGTACGTGGGTGATTATGTTAAGGAATTATATTTTTTGGGTTTTTTGAAAATATTAAGCAGGGGAGAATTGATCATTTTTGTTTGATTATTTATTAGGGTTATGTTTGGATCATTAGTTCTTTTATTTATCTCTAATTGTTCTAGTAAATTTAATCTAAAACCCTTTCTTTCTATGTGTAAAGGTTTAGGCTCGTTGTTGTCAAGCGGGACGTGGTTTTTCTCCAAGAGGTGAGCTGCGAATTTTGAATCAATATTATTATTTTTATAGCAACGCACATGTTCTTTGAATCTAGTTGAAAAGGCTCTCCCAGTCTGTCCAATATAAACGGCATCACAGTCTATATGGTCGCATTTTAATTCATAAATGCCGCTATTTTTAAGTTTAGGGATTTTACTTTTAGAGTTTTTGAGGTTAGTTCCTATATTATTATTAGTTTTAAAAGCAATATTTAGACCACATTTTTTAATTTCTTTCGCTATTTTTAAAGATATTAGACCGAAAAATTCTAAACATGCAAATTTATCTAACTTATTATTATGTACCGGATATATTGAATTGATTTTATTTTTATATTTTTTCTTTCTTATAATTTTGTCGATGTTATTTGCCTCGTAGCCGTTATTAACCGCGATTGTTTTGATTGTTTCTTTTTCTTTTTGATATGCTTTATTTTCTAAGGGAATGTTAATTAATCTATGTACCATTGAGTGGTAAGCTGATAATTTATGGGACCAAGGGTGAGTTGAGTTTGCATTTATTGTTGTGTCGGTAAATGTTGGTTTTCTAAATATTTCTAAATATTGAAGAATGCCTTGTAATAATCAATAACATCCTTGAAAAATGCAATATTAACCCGGTAATAGGAAAAGAGTTATTCCAACTCATAAAAATTTGTGTTGAAACAAATTACTTTCTTTTCAACGATACCTATTACCAACAAAATGATGGTCTTCCCATGGGATCACCGTTAAGCCCGCTTCTAGCGGAGATATTTATGGATTATGTTGAAAACATAATTCTTCAATCCCCCTTAGCAAAACATATTATATACTATGTCAGATATGTAGATGATATTCTCATATGTTGGAAAGGCACCAACCGACAGTTAGATATTTTTACGAATTGGGCCAACACCATTAATAATAAAATCTGCTTCACAGTAGAACACGAGATCGAAGGTAAAATAAATTTTTTGGATTTAACAATCGGTAAAAATAATAATAAACATACCTTCGAAATATTTAGAAAACCAACATTTACCGACACAACAATAAATGCAAACTCAACTCACCCTTGGTCCCATAAATTATCAGCTTACCACTCAATGGTACATAGATTAATTAACATTCCCTTAGAAAATAAAGCATATCAAAAAGAAAAAGAAACAATCAAAACAATCGCGGTTAATAACGGCTACGAGGCAAATAACATCGACAAAATTATAAGAAAGAAAAAATATAAAAATAAAATCAATTCAATATATCCGGTACATAATAATAAGTTAGATAAATTTGCATGTTTAGAATTTTTCGGTCCAATATCTTTAAAAATAGCGAAAGAAATTAAAAAATGTGGTCTAAATATTGCTTTTAAAACTAATAATAATATAGGAACTAACCTCAAAAACTCTAAAAGTAAAATCCCTAAACTTAAAAATAGCGGCATTTATGAATTAAAATGCGACCATATAGACTGTGATGCCGTTTATATTGGACAGACTGGGAGAGCCTTTTCAACTAGATTCAAAGAACATATGCGTTGCTATAAAAATAATAAAATTGATTCAAAATTCGCAGCTCACCTCTTGGAGAAAAACCACGTCCCGCTTGACAACAACGAGCCTAAACCTTTACACATAGAAAGAAAGGGTTTTAGATTAAATTTACTAGAACAATTAGAGATAAATAAAAGAACTAATGATCCAAACATAACCCTAATAAATAATCAAACAAAAATGATCAATTCTCCCCTGCTTAATATTTTCAAAAAACCCAAAAAATATAATTCCTTAACATAATCACCCACGTACCAACAATTAAGAAAACCCTTAGGCCATTAATTCTAACAGGTGTATAAACACTGCTGCATTTCCAAATATTTTGGTTATTCCAATTCTTAATGAATCATTTTTGAACATTATAGAAATTTAAATGGGTGGGGATAAATAAAATCATATAAATAAGCCGTCGCCGTGTGGACATATCCACAGTTTGATAATGGCCTCAAAAGCCGAAACAGCTGTCACATTAAAAACTGTAAAAATAATAGGAATACTTGCAGAACTTAATAATTATTATAACATTATTAAATTTGATTTATCTTAAATTTATTTAAAAAAATCTTGGATATAGGTTCAAATCCTGATCCATTCTATTGAAGTTTGTACAAAAAAGATATCAAAAGTATTTAATTTTCCAGGCTTCAGCATTTAAAATTGCTCCTATTCTGCAACTATAACATTTCTCCGAGGTTTTCTAATTTACAAAACAATACACATATTTCAGTTGATGAGTTTTTAGTTTCACTCTGAATTTTGTTGAGTCTGCTGTCAGTGTTCATTAAAATCAACATCATCAATCCACAATAGTCTATCGATTGCTGGATGAAGTCCTCCGTTGCTTCTTCAACACTTTTCGGTTCCCTGCTTTGCGCTGCGACCAGTTTCCGCTTAACTTGTTTATCTCTTTGATTCAGCTTAAGAAAGAATTGTTCTTTTGATTCCTTTGATGTCTCCAGTATATCTCTTACCTAAAAAAAACTCTTATGAAGATCATTCAGTTATTTATGTCGGTGCCTATTGTAATGCCAAACATACAAATTTCAGTTTCATTTTGCGATACGTTTATATCATGGCATTAAGATGAACAAGAAATGCCTTGTGAGCGTGTTTCTTGATCTAAATATCTGTCCAATTGAGACTTAAAACTCTGTTTACGAAATTCAAATGGGACAGAGATCTACAATGTTAGGCGAGTGTAAGTGAAACAGAGCGCTGGGCCATTGGGATAAAAAAATGGAACATTTGTTACCATTCAAATTTGTATGTAAGGCACTTCTAGTTTTCTTCTTTACTCCAAGGTTAAATATTAATATTATTTATATAAATATCATCACAAAATTTATTTTTTTTCTGTCTTTGAAAATAATTACAGCAAACTAACGATAATCTTTTCGTGTTATATTATTTTTGTTTTATTTTCTGTTATATTTTAACAATACTTTAGAGTAAATAATAACAAATTTTAAATCACATTATTTTTGGTACAGCAACTTTTAAATTTTATTTTTTTGCATGCTTAGTATAGATATTAGTTATTAGTATGACTTGCGTGGTATTTTTCCATAGATAACTCCTAAAATCCCAACCCTTTCACAGATCAACAGAATGGAGACACATTAAAGAGGATCTCAATTAAAAAAAATTATATGTTATTTAATGCCTGCTACAAATTTCAAATCAAAATGAGCACTTAAAAATAATATTGAATGTATTTCAGGTGAGAAGGGAGATCACGGATTAGTGGGAATTGCGGGAGAAAATGGATTCAATGGAGAACCAGGACCACAAGGACCACCTGGTCACCCCGTAAGTACAATACAATGTGTAGTTGATTTAATATTTTTAATTATTGAAGACAATATTAGCTATTCTTACACGTCGTTACATCTAGGACTTGAACCCAGGACATTCGCCTTGGGGCGCGGCAATATCATATAGAGTCATAGACCTACCTGTATGTTAACATTTAATTAGAAAACTTAGTTGAATTATTAAAAGGAGAAAAGGCGAATGCCTGTAGTAATAGTGCTATCCAAACCAAAAGACCGTTTCCTAGCCTCATCCTGAATGAAGCGCGTTGCAGGAGGCAAGCCACCTAAGAACGCTAGCAAACTACCACATAATAAATCAAACCCTTTCTGCATAAGGCAAGAGTCTGCGCAACGCGCACCTTCTTTTCCTTGCGATCTAGCTACGGGTTGTTCCACATAATTTGTGCTATTTTACAATGGTTTTGAAAATAACTTGTTTGAATGACGTGAACAACTTAATAATAATATTTGGATGATTTGTATAGCGCCGTTTTTGTTCAAAATCACCTCAACCTCAACTGTAAATGATTGTTCTGCTCTTAACGCATTTCCGGCGGGAAGGGTAGTTCTACCTTTTACGCCAATCCTAATTGAATGGCAGGAAAGTCATTGCTGTCCGATAATTTTATAAAAATATTTTATATCAATCTCTTTTTAAGGGTCCCAAATATATGTATTTAAAAATTTTAGCAAAGTCTTCCCCGTCTTCAAATTCTTGTCTTTTGTGTGGAAGAATATTTTATCAAAAGGAAACTAAATTTAAACCCGTGGTAGGGGTAATACATCCTTGCACTTATCACCCCGACGATGCGGAAGTTTTTTGTTTTTTTTTTGTAATGATTAGCGTAAAATGAAAAAAATAAATTTGGATTGTAATAAAATACCTACCTACATTTTTAACAAACAAAACAAAACCATAACACTGACTTTAAATTGAGTTAATGGAGTCGTATTACAAAAGTGGGATTTAATTTATAACAATAAATTTATATTTGGGGCGTGGTGAATGTAAAAAATTTCATTAAAATATATGTATTATTTTCAAAGATAGCTGTTTAAAATAAAATCCATTTTCTCGAATGGGACCCTTGTTTTCGCCCTCGTGAAGTGTGTTAAGGTTATCGAACATGAATCAGGTCGGCATCGAATGGGCACCGCCTCGCCTCATTTCACTAGTTTGTCCCGAGGCGAGGCTTTGCGATTACGATGCGGAACGGTATTTCTTACAAAGAATTCTAAACGATTCAAGCTGAGGCAATGCTGATCTGGTGCCATAATGATATGTGTGACAGCCTTTATCCACCCAGTTTCTTACTGGAATCAATATTGCTAATTCCTCGGAGCAGCCTATTCTGTTACCTCTGAAATAGACTCTAATTACATAATGCCTTTTTGAATTCAATATCTTCTTCTGTGCTCATCTCTCGATCAGTGAATTGTTTAATTTCTAGGGATTATCTGGACCAAAGGGCGAGAAGGGAGAATACGGAGACATCGGTCCTCCGGGTCTCATGGGACCCCCGGGGCTTCCTGGGCCCCCGGGATACCCCGGCCACCGAGGAGAGAAGGGAGAGAAAGGCGAATCGGTCAGTCCCTTCAAAGCACCTACTTCATTAAGATAATTAACCATAAAAAATCCATGAAGAACAATTAATATTGAACAAACTTCTTTACCACATAATTAAAATAGAATAAGTAATTCTCAGCTGTTGGTTCGAACTCCAATCACACGAATGATTGGAGTTGTCAGACTGGGATGTCGTAGATCCAATGGCTCTGGGTAAAATGATTCTCAAATGTCTTTTATCTTTTCTTCTTCCCCATCCCACAATACTTTCACCTCATATTATTTGGGTTGCCATAGTCCCACTGGTTCTGAACAGTTGTGACTTTTGTGGTGTCATCGAATAAAATAATGAAAAAATTATAAAATTTTGTTATGTTTTCCCCCAAATTCATAGTTTAACGCTGTAAAAATGATTCCTGGAGTTGGTCATTCATCTTAGACAATGCATGCTTGTAAATTGGATAGTAAGAAACTTGTACATACGTAGAAATGTAATGTCCATCTAATTCCTTCATTTTGTTTCTTTTCCGGCTGTTGCTGCTTTGCGTCCACTTTGCAGAAATACAAAAAGCTTAGAAGAAGACAGGTAACTATTGACAGCAACATAAATCCCCAAATCATTCAAAATGCATACCTAATTACTTCTCACAAACATAATGTTTAAATCAATCACTCCCATAAAAAAAACAATTGAGATATTGATCAGATTACACCTAACGAGATCAATATGTAAGGAGAAAAAAATAACACTGCATATTGTCACTTGCAATCCATAACAAAATATATACAGTAAAAATAAAAAGTGGAAAGTTGACGTGTAGATTGTTAATCTGTTTATTAATAAATAATAATAATTTCCTTTTCAAGTTGATTTACTAATAATTTAATCAAGCTTATAGTGATAGAGCCATCTCTCATAACGCTTTATTCATAAGCTGCTTTTTTGTTTTAATTTAAAGAAACCATTGAAAACCAAAACCTCAGGTTTAACATTTAATCTTATAGCCAATGTTGAATTTACAGGGAGATGGCACTGGGATGGAGTTCATGGGTGGGGAAATAGTAAGTATTATGTTCCTTTTATTTATAAATTAAAGGTTATTTACCACATAATTTTTTGTAAAAATTGTATATCTATTGTAAAAAATATATAAATAAGAATCTAGATATTGCAAGAATAATTGAGAGCTTTTATATTGATCTTAAAGCAAAACCTTTCGATTTAAGCTACCCCTAGTGCAATTTTGGGTTATATTTATTTTCTCAAAGACGTCAAACCACCTTCTTTTTGGGAGATATTTCTCCCAGCCTGACTCATAAATGTGATACTTTGTATTACGGTGAGATATATGATTTAAACAGTGTTAGAAAGAGAGAACATAGCGCTTTATATTTACATTTAAAAGTTTGAAATAGACCCTCCCAAAAACTTTGTTATAATTCTATGAAAGAAAGTATTTGAAATAAATTTGTCAAGGTTTGAACATTTTTAATAAGTTAATATTATTATATGAAAAAAAAAAAATTTGGTACAACATTTGCCCAATTAAATATGCTTTTTAATTGCATTTCGTCATAAAAAAAAGTTTACTTATGTGATAAAAACCATCAGCTACTTTAAAAATTTTATCTATGTTTGCATCCAAAATTTCAATATTTTTAATTGCATGTATATGTCGATCTGTAATAAGAAAATCTGAAAAAAACTTTCAGCTGTTTTATAAAACAGTATTTTATTTTGAAATGTTCTAAATGAGCAAATTTATCTGAAATCAATATAATTTTATAATATTTTCCGCGCAATCTACTTTTTGACAGTTTGCAGAAATACATTGCAAAATATAGAGGCTCTAGGGGTTAAAGTAATTAGTAGATTTATAGAGTGGGCCTTGCTTCTCAGAGAATGATTTTTTAATCAAAAAAAAAAAACCCTAATCACAGAAAAATCAGAAGCAAAATCATGAAAAATAAATAAAATTACTAAATATGACAAAAATTGATTTACTATAGTTATAAATTATATAGATCTTCGTGAAGGGGTGGGGGGGGGGTGACTGTCTTGAGACAATGGGCTCTAGAGACTTGGGAATTTCTAGTGAGACAGGGAACCTTCATTATAAATCCACCCTTGCCTAATATATTACAAAACCATTGAGCTCACATTGGTATAGGTAGTACCTAAGTTCCAATGTATTTTTAGGTTCAACATATTGTGTTATGTTGTTTCTTCACCTTTTAAAATGTATTGTTTACAATTCAATTTTTAACCTTACTAGAACTATGCAGTATCGAGGTTGATTATAATTAACAGTTTTAGTAGTACTGTAGAGAGTTTGTATGTGACGTCATCGTTCTTATATCTTCTGTCTTTTTCATTTTCATTTTCATACAAGTCGTGTAAATAGGAAGGGGACGATCGTCGTTGTTGTACGTACAACCTCTCACTGGGTCTACTATAGCAATAAACATTATGGTTAATGTGAAGCATTGATCAAATATATGATGTAACTTGATTGAGGACAGTATATTCTGTCTTAAAAAAATATACCTTCATTCATTTTTAAATTAATACAAACGTGCCTAGGATTTAGATAACCTAAAAATGTTTGAATTTCTACTACTACAGTAGAACCTCGTTAATTCGAAATCCAGGGGACATAAAAAATCAAATTTCGAATTAACGAATTCCCACGTAATTCGAAATTTTGGCAAAAAAAAAATGGCGGACGTAATTTTAATTTATCGTTTTTCCTATTGTATTTTACATAGAGGACGAAAAAAATATTGGTTTACGTCTTGGTGATAATAATATGTAACAGTAAAACTAATTTTTATAAATAATTTATATATCCAATTTTCCGCTGTTTTAGCTCTCTATTTTAGACCTCGGAGCATATTCCCCCACAAACTACAGATCTCTTTCAAATATTATAGAAGACGCTCATTGTCGATGGCCGCGAAATTATCACATTCGTAATTATATTAATTACATTCGAAACCGATATACAAACACACAAAACAAAGATCGCGAATTGAAAATACATACTTACATTCACTATTCATTGATCAAGATTGTTCACTCTTTGCTGTCACATGCGGAAACCAAAATGCCAAAACCGAAGGTAAATCATAATAACATTGTAATTCCGGAAAGAGTTGTATCTCTATCTCTCCTACATAAAATGAAGAAGAGTGAAGAATACAACACTATCCTTTCGGAAGATATTCGAAGACAAAAACCTAACAGGCGCGAGCGCTTTGCTCGCATCGAATTGTCAAATAAAGCTAGCACTTGCATATTAAATAGAAGAGTAAACACTGCCTTTGCCTATACTTGAAATACGGCCGGTGGAAAAAACCCTTTTGCATAATACGAAAATATTTCCTGGAAGCATTGAATAATTTATTGTCAAGTAAAGCCATGCAAAACACTCACAAGCGGGGTAAACCATTGCCTTCGCCTACGCTTGAAATACGACCGGTAGAAACAATCTTTTTAATATGAAAATATTACCAGGTAGCATTGAATAATTTATTGTCAAGTAAAGCCGTGCAAAACACGCACAAGCGGGGTAAACCATTGCCTTCGCCTACGCTTGAAATACGACCGGTAGAAACAATCTTTTTAATATGAAAATATTACCAGAAAGCATTGAATAATTTATTGTCAAGTAAAGCCGTACGAGTAAACACTCACAAACGGGGTAAGCTATTGCCTTCGCCTACAGTTGAGATACGGCTGGTAGAAACAATCTTTTTAATATGAAAATATTACCAGAAAGAATTGTCTCAATTATTTGTGTTCATTTTCGTCTGCAAATTTTAACGTAATCCACAACGACATGGTCGGGTATTAGAAGACCACCTTCCCCAAAGGTCTGCTGCCTACTAAAAGTAAACTATCCTCTGTTGACAATTGAAGCTCTAGCTAGCCCACTCACTGGACACGTGTTCCCCACTACATACTTAACTTGTTAGCAGAGAGCGCTTCTCAAATATACTTTTAATATTTTGTTAAAAAACTATTTTTACAGTTATGTATAATTATTTTTATAACATGTATGATTGTGACAGAGATTTACGTATATCAAATAATCCATGATATATTATGAAAATATTTAAAATTAACTTGTATTTCAACATTCAAATTATCATTGCTAATATACAGGGTGTATCGGCACGTACCCGACAAACTTTAACCAGCTATTCCTTAGCACATTTGGAGTAAAAAATGTTATGGGCACTTTGCTGTCCGGTAACATTTTTTTTTAATAAAAAAAATATTATTCATATTTTCACCACATGTCACCAATGTTTTATCCTTTGTCAAAGTTTGAAAACCCGTCTGGCAATATTTTGTTCGAGTTTCGTTGAATAATGTACGTACGTACCTACGTTGGCGCGCTTTTACAATCACAACGAAATGGCACGGCACCATTCGTCTCATTTTTAACTATTATTATTTAGTGTGTACGAAAGAGCGAGGACACTTTTTGACGCACTTGCTAATAACAGCTGTTGAACGCGAGAAACAAGGCAAATGACAGTGACGGAGTGTGGATTTTTTATTTATTTTTTGTTTTTAATGGAAAAAAAATGTTACCGGACAGCAAAGCGCCCATAACATTTTTTACTCCAAATGTGCTGAGGAATAGCTGGTTAAAGTTTGTCGGGTACTTGCCGATACACCCTGTATAATACCATTAGTATTTGGTTAAAATGTATAATGTTTTCCATTATTTATATTCAGTATTGACATAACGCATTAAATAACAATAGATTATGGGGAATGCCAGTAGTTAAAGTTGTAAATTTTTTATTACATACCTATTAGCATCAGTATTTATTTAAACTGTTAATGTTTTCCGTTTATATTCAATATTGACATAACACATTAAATAACAATAGATTATGGGGAATGCCAGTAGTTAAACTCATAAAAATTTGATTACATACAGGTACATGTTGATGGGCCAACTTTCACAACTTTAGAATTTCCTGCGAAGTCGTTAACATATTAAATTTTAATTATTATTAACCTTCAATATTTACATTATTTTTTCAATATTAAACGTTAATATGAATTTAAGTCATAACATAATAACTATGGGCAATTGGTGTACAAATTATATGAAATAAAACAAAAAGAATTTTCAAAAACAATTGAATATATAAATTATTTTGTTTTTATAATATTAGAAAAAAATAATGTCTGTTTTCAATAATTACAACATAAAAACATTTAACACAAAATTAAATCAGCAACAAAAAAGACATCACAGATTCAATTAAAGTAATCCTTTATTGTTCCTTGTTTCGTTTTATTCATTGTATCGTCATTATGACGAACAATAATTTTCATCAAGGCATTTAAATGCATAAACGCGGCAGATGGCAACTGCGGGCTCCCCGATATGCTCCGCTGGAGAACATCTAGGGCGTTGAAAACATCAGAAGATTGGGGCAAGATTGTGGTTGCTTCATCTTCACTGCCTTCTTCGTCGCTGATCTCGGTTTCTTCGCTGGAAGGCACGGGGATGTGCATTTCGGACGTTAGAAGATTTTCGTCGACATTTATAAAATCGATAAAGTTAGCATCCCCGAGTAGAAGCGTTTCGCTGGCTGTTATTTCTTCTACAGGGCCGCAACTTTCTTCCACGGGGGCGCTACTTTCTTCTATACAAATCCCACTTTTGCGAAAACAATTTTTAATGGTCTCAGGCGTCACCGACTGCCAAGCCATACACATTGCTCTGCAGGCGTCTAATACAGACCACTTTCTAAGATTGTCAGACGTTGTACCACTATTTATTTGTACAATGCATGAATGTAGTAAACTTTTTCGGAAAAAACATTTGAAATTTTGGATTATTCCCTGATCAAGGGGCTGGAGGATGCTGGTGGTATTTGGCGGCAGAAAAAGAATTTCCACATTGGGAATATTTATTTGGGGAGTGTAATGAGCCGAACAGTTGTCGAGGATCATTAAAATCTTTCTATTCTGTGCTGCCATTTTCCTCTGCACGGCGATGATAAATTTTGTGAAAATCTCCCGCGTCATCCACGCTTTCTTGTTGTTTTCGTAGGTCACAGCAGGATACGATAAATATGTAAGGCCATTAAAACACCTCGGTTTTTTAAACTTTCCTACTACAACCAGCTTCATCTTGTCGGAGCCATTCATATTACAGCAGAGGGCGGCGGTTAATCTCTCCTTGCTTCTTTTCCCTCCGTGACATTTCTCGCCACGGAGAGCTAGTGTCCTGTCCGGCATCATGTTGTAAAATATTCCAGTCTCATCCATATTATAGACATCTTTTGGGTGGTATTTTTCCCAAATGTGTTTATTTTCTGACAGCCAACTTGTCACCTCCTCTTCATCAACTTTTTGAGCTTCGCCGCAAACGGCAAGGCACACTATGTTGAAGCGTCGCTTAAAGCGGTCAAACCACCCATTGGAAGCTTTGAAATCTTCAATTCCCATCTCATTTGCCATTGATTTCGCCTTCTCAATAAGCATCGGCCCAGAAGTAGGAATTTTTGCGGAACGAATTTGGGAAAAATATTCGAAAAGTTTTTCTTCCATTTCTTGATGCTTTGGAAGTCGCACGCGCTGTTGAGAACCGCTGGCTTTACAATTGTCCAAAGCAGCTTCGATTTTTTGCCGGTTTTTTAATATCGTTGACAGTGAGGAATTGGGGATTCCGTATTTTACTGCCAATTTCCCTTTGCTGTCCACTTTATTATCAATGTCTTTGATTAGTTGTACTTTTTGCGCGATTGTTAAACTTTTATATGCATTGCGTGCAATAGGCGGAGCCATGTTAATTAGATGCAAGTGTTATTGAAATATTATTATCAAACTTTCACAGAAAAACTTTATTACAATTGAAAATGTCAATACAAAACACAAATATTGTCAATAAATTTACGTATAAAAAAATAGAACACAAAAAGTTTGTAGGCAAACGCCGATTATGTAACACCGATTTAAACTTTACGAAAACGTAGGTAAACACTCGTTTTAGAATTAGAATTCGGGAAGTTATTGTAGAAGAAATAAGCTCTAACCACACTCGATCACTGCAGAAAATAAACTGATTTAAGGGTACGTACATATGAGGTACGATATTACAGGTGGCAAAATTTTGGGAATTCCTGTAAAAACGGCTTTGTTTACAATTTGATTCATGGGACAATTTTTCGAACTAAATTTCGCAACCGATTAACATCTACCGCAACCAGATAGAAATACATTTTTCAGCGTTTTGCAGCCATGGCTGTCTTTCAGATTCCGATTTACGAAATTTTAAGATTTATTTTCGCAAAAATCGGATTTTTTCGAATTACACGAATTAATTTTCGTATGCGGACAAAAATAAATTTCGAATTACGAATTAACGAATTTCGAATTAAAAAACCATTTTGTATGAAAAAAAATTTCTGGGGATATTTTTTCGGCGAAAATTTCGAATTACGCGTTTTTTCGAATTAACGGGGTTCGAATTAACGGGGTTCTACTGTATGTACTATCATTATAAGTGGAAAAGGTTGCTTTGTACAATGGATAGAGGACTTTGCTAACAGAGGATTGAATAATTGACGCCTGGTGGGAAACTGACTCTTTGGACCGCTCAACCGTCTATCTGCACTAAAGAATTAATCTTAAAATTAAAAATTAATTAATTCTTAATCTTTAAAATTAAAGATTAAGAATTGATATCCACAGAATGGAAGCTATCCTGAACTCTTCCGGCATTTTAACCACTCGACCGACTGGTTGTAAATATATACATTAACGATATTATTTAATTAATATCATTCCTCAAAATATTAATAGGGAAACATGTGAAGTGCTTACTGCAGTTTAAAGCCAATAAATCCACGTAGATTTCGCCGCTTATCCCATATTTATAGGTTCTATAAATTTGACACATTATGACGAGCGATCGCTCAAAAGGTTTTGCAAGCTTTCCATAATATGCCAAAAATCGCTCGAGTGATACTTCTACATACTTCTAAATCTGCATTATTTTACAGCAGTCTCTGAAACATATTTTTTTTATACGGGCATAACTTCGAATGAGTTAATACATTTTTTTTATAACTAGCGAACACTGACAACTTCTGTCAAAAACACAAATTAAATAATTGAATGTGGTTTTTCAGATTGTAGGTCCGCCTGGACCACCAGGACCCATTGGAATGCCCGGGCTACAGGGCCCTCCTGGAATTAAGGGGGACCGAGGCAGTAACGGAGGGAAAGGAGAAACAGTAAGACTATTTAACCCTTATAAATTAACCCTATGCCTTTATATTCATAATATTGAAGTTGTTGCCAAATTTATGCTGAGCCAAACTTCATATTTAGAACTTCGTTCTAACACTGTTGTCCTGTTTCAACTCGACCGCTTTGCATTTCGTCTGTCTGTAAATTTGTTTGTACTTTCCGTTTCCAGTTTGAAGATGGTTCAGTATAGATTAATTTTTCGAATGTGAAATCGTTGTGTTTATTCGGACTTTATTCGCATTTTTAAAAAATAATTATAGTGCCTAACAACATGAACAAAGTTTGAAAAAAGAATTGTCATTGAGATAGTGATGTTTCTTTGGACAAATTGTATAATTTCTTATTTGAAATTAATTTTTTTTTACATGAAATATATGGGTTATAAATTTTAATACCTACTTGCAGATCTTATGATTTCAGAAGAAATTTTGGTTTGGTATAAGAGAAGATTAGAAAAAAACTTGTTTGGATGACAGAACTACTAGTTCAAGGGCATTTTGGCATTTTTTTAATGCAATTAACTTAGAGGTAGCACACACAATTACGCGACAAGTACCAATTTAGTACTAAAACTACGAAATTGAATGCAATACAATGGTCTTTCTTTTGGTTTGCCACTTTGAGATTTCTACAGCCCGTCCATATAATATATTGTACATAATTGATGATATATGAAAGTTTGCACTGACAGATCGGCGTTGTAAGGCTTTTAGTACAATCTTGGTTTGGAATTTTGGGCTCTACGTCCTAGCTACTTCTGGCAAGGAGATTAAAATAAATCTATTTGACATTATGGAGTAATGATTGCATTTCGGTTTGGTCCATTCCAAAAATTTATTAAATTATGAACTGAAGGAATACAGGTACCAGTGGTGGCTCATGACTTTTGGGAGAAATAGGGCGCAAAACTCTAAATAGTATAAAACAATGTCACTATCCGCGTCTGTCTGTTTGTGCGCTTAGTTCTTATAAACTATGCAACGGATTTTGATAGGGTTTTCACCTTCATTTAAAGAATTTCTTCCCGAAGGTTTGTTCATATAATACATGGATATTATATTTATTGAAAGTAGAGAAAAGTCGAGCAACGCCGGGTACACGTCAGCTAGTATTAAAATAAAATAGCGATATTGATGTTGTTGCAGCCGAAAACGTTTTTTATTTTTATTTTTTAAATTCAATTTATTGTATGAAGATGTTCAGGAAGTCGGTCCAGTGCACTGCCAAATTGAAATTTCTTGAAATCTTCATACAATAAATCGAATTTTCGGAAAAAAAAAACGTTTGAGGCTACAATAATACACCCAAAAGTCAAGAGCTGCCACTGGTAGATACTTACATTTTTTTAAATGCATTTAATAATTTTCTTGCTAAATGCATTTTAAGAAATTTAACCTCTTTTTAAATGTCTTATTTTTTTCTTAGATTTTACTCTTTGCCACGTTAGCTTAGTGTCATGATGATAAATAATATTTTTTTCTCTTATATTATCTCTTAAATTTTCACAGGGAGAAAAGGGCGAAAAGGGAGACCCTGGACCGATGGGATTACCTGTAAGTATTATTTAAAAAAATATTAAATCACCAATCATCCCACTCTAAAAAATATATTTGACAAATTAGCTTCCGTAACACATTGTGAAAAATGTCCTTAATTTAATTCTTGCGGTGATAAGGTCATTTTTTATTATTACAATAATTAATTAATGCATGGCCTTCTTCACTTCAATCAATAGTACGCTAACACTACTACATAGATGGAAATGTGAAAAGTATTTTCTACTATTTCACCATAAAAGTATTTAATGAACACATGGCACCTATGATGATAGTGCTATTTTGCTGGATATTTGTATTTCTACAATTTGTTAAATCTATAACGATTAGGAATACAGTTTCACAAATTTACAGGATTTTTTTTTTCATGTCTGACCGTAAATAATCTGATGTTTTCTCTTCTCATAATAAAGAAATGGTAATTTCATTAAACATCATCTCAGCTTAGTGTTTGTTTTCTCAGTTTTTTCGAAGAGAACATTGAATATCATATAGGTATATATAAAAGGTAATTAAGTGGAAAACACTTCTTATGTGTATTAATTTTTTGACACTTCAAGTTCCAAACTAACACATCACTCTTCTATCACCCTCACAATCTTCTCCCGTCTGTCATTTAGGATTAGGGTTTTGATAGATCCCTGAGGTAACCCAGTAGACCTCAGTGGATGTGATATGATATCAAGTTGGTTCAAGACCAGAGATACTATAATGATTGTGCAGTCACCGTTGGTTGGACAGCGATCTGGAGTGATCCAGGTATCTGGTGTGAAAGTTGTGCATGACGCAAACACCCGTGCACTACAAATTGTACTTTTCCAGGGTCCCATGGGATTAAGAGGGGAACTTGGAAGAATGGGTGAATTTGGAAAGCCGGGGCCTATGGTAAGCAATTCGCTGACCAGCAATCGCGTCCAGTAGAGCATTAAACCCATTTCTGTGTCTGTTTTGGTGTTATAAACCCGACATACTTTAACATTTTGTAAGATAATCATACATGTGGTTTGCTGAATGTTAATTGTTTTATTTCATACTTATTCTCATACTCATGTTTTATTTGGATTAACTCCCGTATACTTCATTATGCTCCGTTAAACTGATTATTTTAGTGAATGAATTTGTTTTCCCAATTTGGCTATGAAAATGGCTTTTCTTTGGTACATATTACTACCCCTAAAACATATCATAGAAAACAAATAATGTAAGACATTTTTATCTCAGTAACGAAAACATGCTTAGATCTGGAATGTTTCAAGTACTTCATCCCAAAATAATTATTACTCCTCATAATATATTTTCGATACTAATTACTCATTTGTAGTGGCTATGTTTTATTTTCTGCCTGAATACTCCACATATATATTTTACATCAGTGTTCCTCAAACAGTGTTCTCTAAATGGTGCGTTAAGATTTGAAATTCCTAATCCTTATTTAGGGAGGAGTAAGGAGGGCGCGCAATGGGCAGAAAAATCACTAACATCCCACTGGCACAAATAACATCTTGCTTTTATACTAATACAGAAGATAAACATTCAATCAAACTTTGAAGTACAACAGTCGAGACATAAACTGACATTCCTAATAACTTATCTATCAAACGCCTCGCCGTCTTAAATCTGTTAAATAAAACTCAATATTTAATACAACTGTAATCACAGATGCACTTCTTTTGACTCTCACTCCGGAACAATTAATCAAGTGTTCAGTTGTCCCCAAATTATCTCAAGTGTCATTTAAAATAAAGTGTACAAAATCTCAACGATAAATTTGCTGTGTTACTTTATATAATAATGTATGCATATTAAAGTATCTATTTGTTGAATCGAAATAATAATATTTATAGTGAAGTTCATAAATTAGTTGATATACTAGCCATTAAGATAATTAATCTTTTTTAAACATAAATAATTGGTAAGTTGTATTATATTTTTTTACAATATTGAAGGTTGATTTTAAAGATGAATTCAAGTTTTTACTGATAAATTTATTGTTATATTTATAAGACAATAATTTACGTTTCTTATTAGTAGTTGGCTAGTTTTAATTTTTATCAAGTGAGCATTGTATTTCAGGGTGGATATATTTGTTGTAAATAGCAGCAGTCCATCTGCATAGCCATACAAATTTAATACAATAAGCCTTCAATATTTATAAAACTTCAATCTCTTAAAAAATACAAACTATTCATATGTTTGCTACCAACATTTTTAAAAACCTCTTGTCATTGTGTCGAAGATAATTTTGTTTCAAATTTAATCAAATCCCTTTGGCTTAAAAACAAACCCTCTCCTGAGATTTAACTTCATGAAATTATTTCAAAAAACTGTAAGAGAAATGTTACTTTATTTATTCTGCAATTTAAAGGTCAGCATCCAAAAATACACACTTTGCGGTCCGCAAACGCAACAAATACTATATAAATCTGTAACTTTCAAATGGGTACATAGTTAGTAAATTAAAAAGGTTTCCGGTGATAAAAGTTTTTGGGCTGTAAGATTTAAAGTTATATAATGAAACACGTAACTGGAATTTTAGGTAAAATATTCAAAATGCCTGTACTGGTTTTCAAACTGCACCTATTTTCAGACATTTTAGAATTTAAAAGATTACAGTTCGAGTATATTTGTCACTGAAAACCTTAGCCCTATGCAATTGACAAAAAAATGTTTCGAATTATGATGAGCCACACTAGTATAGCTCTTAGTTATGATCCCACGGGGCTGGGCGACTTAGTGCTTTAAACACGTGCGCGTAAAGGTACCCTTCATAAGCAGCTATCAGACGTTCTATTGGCACCGGTTCCGTTCCCAAAAACAGATTTATTTTCTGTCAAGATTTTTTTCAAATAGAAACTCGTGCTTGTATGAAGCCGATTGTAAAGGATTAGACATTTTTCTAAATACCGGTATAGAATTGAAAGATAAATAATGTATAGTATTGCTGTAGTTAGCAGACTACAAAATGGGCCATTTTCGAGTGCTGAAACTTGAGTAAAAGAACCAGTTTTTTTCCAAATTTTACGTGTTTACAACACTAATTTATATTATCTTTTTCTGTAAATGTAAAACTCTTTAAAATTAAAATATCCCTAGAATATAATATAATTTCATAACATATAAATAAAATCTTGTCCATCCATTGTATGTAAAGTTAATAACTTATTTTAGCATAGTCTACTATTAAGATTTATGATATAACGCCTGATGAAATTAATACTCATAACACCATAATGTCGCCTAACTCAATAATAATATTAATATATTATATACATAACATTTTGTAAGAATTAATGAACATTTATTAAAAATCGAGATATACATATAAAATACCTCATTTCAAGCTGAAACAATTAAATGCCATTTTTACATATGAATTACCAGCATGTATGTACTAGTTCCAGCAAGAGATTAGTATGTGAAGTCATCATTCTAGTATCTTCTGTCTCTTGGAGATATTCAAGTATTTCAGATATTGTATTAAAACTGTCACATTAATTTTTTAAAGTCTTGCATTGAAAATGTTAATAAATTAATATTCAAGCCATGTTTTTTGTATCACTGTGTAATTCTATAATATATTTACATAAAGCCATTCAAACAAAAATAAAAAGCAATTGTATCCATTCATGTTTTTCATGCATTTAATAATTGTAGATACGATTTTTGCGTTGCAACAATGAAGTACCTACTCAGATTTTTAAACTTATTGTTGCAACAATCTTACAGAATGCTAACAATGACTTGTTTCAAAACTCATCCAAAGTTACAAAAAATAAGTTATGGTAAAATTCAGATTGGCTGTATCATGGTATTGTATTTAGATACATTTCAAAATACTTCTAAACCTTCTTGGCTTGTTAATATTATATAATATATTACATCATATAAAACCATAATAATATAAATACCATGATTTATTCTTCTCATTTTTTAAACTTACTAGTGGCAAAAGTGTTGATGTAACCCACTCTGGGTGTATTTCATTGACTTCCATATAATGAAATATATTATTAGGCATATATATTATGTATATTTAAGTAAAAAGCAACATACATTATGTACAATACTCTGTTAGCTTTATGGTGTGATAGAGTTTATTTATTTTCCATTTATAATATGACGATTCTAACAAATCTAATGTATTCAGCCATATTATGTAAATTGTAAATGTTCAAAAAGTACTGATAAGATTTTTCTAAATAAATGTGTGCAAGTGCACGTCATAAATATAACCAAAATACTCTGAATTATTTGTCCTTCCAGAATGTGCTTGGCTTTTTTCTCTCTCATTGTCCTTTATTGTTTTATTTTTAGTTCTTCCTTTGTTTACTATATGAGGCTTAATCACATTATTTTGGATAAACAATTGAATTATTATAGGGTAATTGTTACCTTATGTGATTTTAAACAAATTAAACAAATTATAGATATGAATCCCAATGGTCATCATCCTAAGTGTTATGGTTTGTGGACCTTGATGTACAAGTACCTACATAAATATGTAGTTTGAAGGGAATAATATGTTTATTGTAATTGAGGAGTATAAAAACAAAACCGCAACTATGCGAAATGTGTAACAGAATACAATGCGAAATGTTCAGCATTAAAAAAACCGATTTGCATATATTCCCTAAACTTTTTGATGATTTTTTAATATATTTTTTTCTAATACAGTCGACTCTCGATAATTCGAAACTCGAGGGACTCTTAAAATATTACGAATTATCGAGTGTTTGAAATATCAAATGGTTCGAAATTTGTGAGAGTAAATAAATAAAACTTCGAATTCTTAAGTGTTGATCAATTATTATTTATTAACTCCTATTCTATAACAATGACAAAAGTTTATAGGTACATTCGTGTACATACATGTAATCATAATGTGAATTAATTAATCTTTCGAAAGAAAGAACTCTGTTATACTGGTTTGCTAGCACATTGCTGCTGCTCAGACTTCTCAAAAATTTTTTTTAAGAGAAAAAGTGCCTGAAATGCTTTTTCATCACTTTCGTTTTGTAGACAGAAGGTTTGTAAGGTATCGAATGAGAGTGTGTGTCACAAACTAATCATAACAAAAACAATACACGTTTGAACTTGTCGCAAAATTGTATTTGTACTAACGTGTGTGTAACAATCTTTCCGCCTCTTTCTCTCTGCAACTTTGAATTGTCGAATGTTGAACGCCGATGAGTTCGAATTAACGCGTCGTTTTGTTATATAGCAATGATTTTTTCGTTTGAATTACCAAGTGTACAAAAATGTATGGATTTAGTTCGAAATATAAAGAGATTTCGTAGGGAACTCGTGATAACTTTGAATTATAGAGAGGTTCGAATTATCGCAGGTTTGATTTAACGAGAGTCGACTGTATAGGGTTTTCCAATAAGAAGTGTTATTTTGAATAGCCCGCTATTTCGGTAGATGTTACTTTTGAAGCTGTCATTTTTTGACATTTGACAAGTTGAAACTACGCCATTAATAAAAATGGAACGATACATGCTTCAACAACGCATTTAAAATATTAAAATTCACTTTAGTGAATCAAATGCAAATCATCTTGAGTAATGAGGCCCATTTCAACCTTGGTGGCTTCGTCAACAAGCAAAATTGTCGCATCTGGGGCTCGGAAAACCCAAGAGTTTATTTGAAAAGTCTCTTTATCCTCAACGTATGACTGTTTGGTGCGGTTTATGGTCCGGCGGAGTCATTGGACCTTACTTTTTCGAAAATGAGGCTGGAGCAACAGTTACGGTGAATGGATTGTGCTATCGAGAGATAATTAATGATTTTTTATGGTCGGAATTGGACGGTATTGATCTAGACAACGTTTACTTTCAACAAGACGGCGCTACGTGCCACACAAGCAACGAAACCATTGATCTTTTACGATTGAATATCAAAATAACACCTCTTATTGGAAAATCCTGTATATTTTGAATAGTGGAGGTTTTGCAGTTCAACTCAACTTAGTGGCGTTTTTGAACCTGAACATTTGTTAGAGGGGCGGTTTTACACTTCAACAAGCACAGCGGCCATGTTGGATTTGCGAAGTACTTTCATGTTTGATTGGTGCATTTCGAGAATGGCGCTTTTGAACCTGACTAAAAGTGGAAGAGAGGAGGTTTTACATTTGACCACCATTTTAAAAGTAGTTCTTGAATGGCTTAAAGGCGTTCTTACTTTAATTTGAAGATTGTATGGAGTAGAGATAGTATAGATTACTAATCAATGATTAGGTCAAAATGAACAAAGTGTGGGTCTGGCGGTTTTGCTTTTATACCCTTCAGTTGTACATGAAAATAAGGTTCCTACCTAAATGAAACCAACAGAGTCCAAACCAACAGAAAAATTGGTGAAATAAACTGATGACGTAGATAATGTTTTCTTGTTTTGCATCATTCATCGCAATTCATGACTACATTGAATTGAAGTATTTTAACTTGTGAGTTGATTTGTACACTGCTGTTATAAATTAATATCCAAGTCTAGTTGATATGATCTGATTTCGTACACTAAAACAATATTAGGTTAATCTTAAATGATTTCTCCTGAAAAATTGGATGGCTAGTGTTTGTATGGAGTATTTGTACGCATAACAGAAAATGGATTTTGTCATAGGTACACAACAGTATAAACAATACGTATTATTTTTTTACTACCCGGTTATAACCCATGTTGTGAGTATGTCTATGAATTTAAAAAAATATATTAACAATGAATAACCATGAACTATGCAAAGTATTTTTAAAATGTTGCATGAAAAACGATTACATGAACTGTCTGCCCTGCAAAGAGATTTCAAATGACTATTGTAAGAAATGACAAATCTGAGCACTTCTTCATTAACTTGACAATAAATCTATAATGAATACTCTACACAAATTAGTGAAATAGTGCATGAAAATAATAGTTCACTACTAAACCTCCAAAATTACTTGTAGAACCATTCTTCAAAAAGTATTTGTATTTTTGCATTTTTCTTCCTTGATATAGAAAACGCAAGATAGGCCTATGCTGTACAAAACTTGACATACAAAAAAGCCTGGTGAGAATACAAACCGGGCTACAGACTATCAGTTCCTTACCGTAACTGCATTTATTAATTGACTGTTAAAAAATAGTCCATTTATGTCGTTATGTCTAATCTTTTAAATTTACAGGCTGAATTCTCAGCTCGCAAGTTATTCCCGTCATAAGTTATGGAGCTTTGAATAAAGAGTGTTTTAATTTCGGGAAAACTGCTTGGAGTATTAAAAAAATTACCAAACATTTCATCAACTTAACAGGTTCATTGCCAACTCTGCCATTTGGCGGAATTCAAATGTTTCGAGAAACTCTGCACCCGCCAATTGGTGTGCTCTTTCATTGATCAGTGTTCATCCGGCAAATGCAGCGATGTGTTGATTTTATGCTGGCCTCATGCTTGAATGAAACGAACCAAAAATATAATATTTTTTATATTTTTGACTCTAAAACATAGAGCCAAAATGATAATTAAAGAAACTTTGCAGTTTTTCAAGCCTTCGCTGTCCAAAGCTATTGGATAACCAACACCCCTGCAATAGGTCACCCCAAGTGGTTCGCTACGTTTGGTGACTTAGTAGGGTTGCCCGAGTTCATGGGGTGAGCTTTGTCTAGGTTTTGGCCGTGGATGCGATTGCCCACCTGCTATGTGGCGGGCTGGATCGGGAGAGACTGCATGAGGGAGACCTTTTGACCTCTCCAGCTGGACTATCTCGTCCCACTGCCTTGCACCGCAGTGGGAGTAATGGACGTCAGAACTTCCTCTCTTTCTTTTCCCTAAAAAGACCCTCCCCACAGCATCCTCAAAGATGATATAGGCCCTGAGTGATTTTTTTTTCCGTAAAAAAAACGCTGGCAGTGAACCTGTTAAATTCAGAGCAGTCTAAGTTAATGATTTGACTTCTAATAAGCGTAACAAAAAATTGTTTGTAACAATTCTAAAAAAAGTGAGCTCATTTCAATATATTTTCAGCAGAGGACTCATCTAGTGCATTCTATATCACGGTTTTTCTTACTAATTTTACTACTGAATGAACATTTTTCGCTTATCTCAATAAATAATAAAGTTCTTGCTTGCCTGATCTTAATACTAATGCATTTGAGTGTGCGTCACGTATCCTTGATTATTTGTTCATGATTATTATATGACTGTTTTTGTTTGACATGCGAACATACATTATCACACTCATCAAATGTTACACGCGTAAGTTTTATTTTTGTATTAAATCTTACTTTCAACATGAACCATTAAAAAAACCTAGTTTGGTAGTCACATCATTTACCGATGCATTGGTTTCACTACTTTATTTTTTAAGATATCTAAATGTTAGAAAAACAATACGTTTCTCAGCTTAAATTTGAATAATTCTCCTCAAATAGAAAGGTTTTTAATAGACAGTCTCATAACCTCAATTTTACATTATCTACATCAATATTAAGTAGAGTAAACACAATGTTCATTATAATATATGTGTTAGTAGATCATGTTAATTTAATTATTTTATGAAAATACAATTTTGCAAGTTATATGTACTTTAATATTACGACAAATTATTTCTTTGCGCTTGTACATACGCAATATGAATTTGAATAAATAGTTTTGTCGGTGAAAAAACTCAATTCCTCCAAGAACGGCATACAAATAAAATATTGTATCGGTGATTCAATACAATATTGTATTGTATCAGGTTTGTCGTAATTGTTGTTCACTGTTCGAGCTTACCGTTGTAGCTGATTCAGAGAATAAGATTTTTTCTTTATATGAGCAGATATTCCTTAAAAATGCGATCAATACTGAATTTAAAGAAAATGGTTGTCGACAATTTATATAAAACCTTTTGACTCCGCAGGATGTAAAACAAATCGGTGATTTTTTTTTTCACGTGAAGTCACCGGTCATTCTGTCGCAAAATAGTGCCTACTTAAAAAGTATAAAATTCCTATTTATTAGGACAGTAAAAACTACAGCATGCAAAACCATAGAAATTCGTCATAAAACACGGAAAATTATTAGCTCCACACAGGCCCTGATGAAAATAATGGCATAAGAACTCAATATTTCCAACAAACTATGCCTTTCTTGGAAGAATTGAGTTTCAATACAGACAAAACTATTTCGACGGTCCCGAAGAACAATGTCGGATGTGCAAATTGTAGTTTTGCAGTAGAGCTGTTTAAAGTTTCATTTCTGCATTTTTACTGTTTTAGATAATATTTTTCTCCAATTAAATAAAAACCATGAAAAATATCAAACAACACTATATTTCTACATCTCAAAAACAGTAATAATACAGAAACGAAGCTTTTAACAGCTCTACTGCAAAACTACAAATTTACACATCTGACATTGTTCTTCAGGACCGTAGATTTATTCATGTTGAGTATGTATGGGCGCAAATAAATAATTTGTCTTAATATTTTAAGCATAAATTAAAAGAGTGTATTTTCATAAAATAATTAAATTAACGCCATCTACGAACGAGTACATTATAACATATGTTACGTTTACCCTTAACTTTGATATAAAATCAAATACTCATTACACAAACGATTGCATTAGTTTAAACACTAACATCAGGGGAGTGCTGCTGCAGTCCATAGAATTTGTAAAGCTTTGAACGCTCCATGAAAAAAAGAAAGAAAAATTAATTCCCACGTAAAATACACAATATTTTTCTTTCTAATTTTGTTGTGGTGGATAAGCACAGCTTTAAAACCTCTGTGTACTGAACTCCCCTGACTATCATGGTAAACAAAATCCTTTGTCAAATATTTTTATTTATTTAAACAAGCTTTTATATATGATCAACCAGAGCTTTTTAACTTAACAATATAATTTGATATAAAGCTAAATATTGTATTTTAAATTCATAATAATAATTATTTGTAATACATAAATCTTTTGTCTTATTATTAATACTCCTCTATACGAATGCTTCAGAGCTTATTTATTTTTCTTTCCAACAGGGGCCACCGGGACTTGATGGAATGAAGGTATGCATATTTTAATCATTTTTAAATAATTTAGTAATAAAATGTTGTTGTCATCTTTTTATAATTTAACTAATAAAAGTAACTTACTACTATAATCAATGTCAATAACATTCTGGTGATAGTACTTACATAATATTTTAATTTAAAGATAACACGGAAACTCGTAATACAAACGAGAAACTGGTGAATTTATATTGTATTCGGAGTCGATTTTGTGGTATAACGAATCAAGTCCAAAGTTGGAATTTTTCAGGTCAAATTTAAAAAAAAATTCTGATTTATCTTTTAAAATGTGTCAACGTACAGACCTGGCTCCACAAGTTTTTTTAACCCTTTAGTTATTGAAAACAAAGTTAAAAAGTATTAAAAAAATCGAAATGATCAGATCAAAAATAAAGAAAGTTTTTTGGGGTTTTTATGTCATGACCAGTTTCCCGTTTGTACTGTGAGTTTCCAGACACCGTGTATATTTGCAACCATCTCACATTTTAACAAAGAGAATTATTTTTTTACTAATCAAACAAGAAACAATTAATCGACACATTCCAAATTGGCACTTTTACCAACTAAAAAACTCTTAACTTTTACTATCATATTTGCCTTAATTTTGCAATTAATTAATTTTTTATAAAAATCACAGTTAAATAAGGGGTATTGATTTGATCAGAAAAATTTCTGTATTTAAAAAAATAATAATAAGTAGGTACACTACAAAACTTTTTCAAAAAAGTATTTCCGTGATTTTTTTTTACTTATGATTAATTTTTAGGGTGCTCAAGGTGAGCCTGGATCGAAGGGAGAAAGAGGAGACCCTGGTTTACCGGTAAAATAATTAAAACAATATTTTTAAAATAATATAATATACATTCAGGAAAACATTTTCTCAAAATTTGTGTTTAGTGACATCTACCCAAAAGTTTACTAAGTTCCCAAAGCTTTTGAAGCTTGTCTTACAAAAGACAGTATTCAGGATTCAATTTGCAGATTCCTATCAAATAATGTAATTTATTTTCAACCCTTTTACAAAAACTAAACATTTTTTATAAATGCATGTGTTTTGCAAAATGCACTTTTGATATTATTAAGTTTGTTTAACCAAAATTAACACAATAATTATGTAAATTTCAGGGTACTGATGGAATTCCTGGACAAGAGGTGTGTATGCATACAAAATATATTAAAATTTTAAATTCATTCAATGATCAGCACCTACATGGTGAACTACCTGTATTGAATTAGCGTTATAAATTGAAACTTGATACTTTAAATGAGTCATCAACTTGCAAAACCCGCTCCGGAATTTTTCGGAAATCTGTCACAAAAAACTGTTTGGATTTTTTCCGAATTCCGCAGCACGCTTAATACGCAAAACAAAAAATAAAGTGCACATGGTTTCAACGCAATTACTAGAATAAATAACTATCCACATTGTGGGAGATGGTAAAAGATTCATTAACTCCTCAGGCTAATTTGTTCGACTTTGGGAACAAACAGCTAGTATCCGTAGAGTCAATTTCGCTTTTTGGAACAACTCATAGTCTCACAGAAATCGTTGTGTCTCCCTTACCGTCATAGTTAGAAATATGAAGTAAACGGTGTCAAAAAGAGAAAACACCAAGCTTTGTACTCAAATATAGAAGTTAACCACACAATAATTAAAATGTACTCTCTCAAACCAAAGGTTCCGACCGTAACTTGAGAAAAATTTATGAAATTTTATGAATTTTTATTAATTATTTTTATATGAAATGTCAAAAAAGCGAGGTGACAAAAGTTATCATTAATTTTAAATCAGTGTTTTGATGAAAAAAACGTAAGGCGAGCCATTTTTATGTTTGCATTCAAAATTTGAACATTTCAAAAATTACATATATTTAGTTCTGATAATAAAATTTTAAAGTGTTGACTTACATATATATTATAGTACAATGGGCCTATGGCCTAAATGCTCGCGGGGAACGTAAGTAAACCGCCTCCGACTTTTCACATATATATTTGTCTCCAATAGATATATGTAAGTCAAAATCAAGTGTTTTTTAAAATAGCCTTTGCTTGCAGTGAAATTCGACAAGTTTACCAATAAGAATGAGTTTATTAACTCCTGGGAGTACAATGCTTTATATAATATACTATATTATGTATTGTATACTTTTAATAAATAAAAAAATAATAATAATAAGAATATACCTTTATGCTAAATCTCAACATAATTATACATTATTCTTTTTATATTTAGCAAAAAATATTCATAATGAATTTATTTTCAATTTACTTCAAGGACTTTATGTGGGTGTAACAGATCCAACAAACATTTCCAGTGCGGGTTTTGCAAGTCGATGACTCAAATTAAGGATTTGTTAATAACAAATAATGAAGAAACAGTATTTTATGTTCCACCATGGGAAGAGAAAAAAGGCTCAGATGTCACGTGAGTCTTCTGTTAAACTAGCAGAAATCTCCAAGAATGCAACACTATAAATAGTAATTATTATTAAAAGGACTGGGCGATTGTACTACAGTAGCCCAGTATCCACCAGTTAAATTTGGTCAATATTTAACTGGTGGATACTGTCACAACGGATCTTTGGCCTGAATGCTATTTGTATCAACGATATTAAAAATAATAATGGTTTATTTACTTGCTAATTTCAGGGACCTAAAGGAGATAAGGGTTACAAAGGAGAACCTGTGAGTATTTCCTGAGAAATTAATTTTGAAAACAAAAGAAAAGTTTTCCTGTTATTTGTTAAATGAGATAAAGTTTTTAATGTATTTTTGTCATAATCATTCATCATGCATCTTCCATGCATGCTATGGCTGCCATCAAATAACTGGCTTTGCTCTGAATAAATAATAGCATTTGGTTCAGCATTACAATAAGAATTTATCTTGTTATGCAAATTTCATATTACATATTATCCATTTTATGTTTTGCAATACATAGCACAAGAGATTGAGGGTGTTGAAACGAGAAAATTCAGATATCAACATACTTACATTTATTGTTTTTTAGAACCAAATATACTTAATTGATATTATCGATTTCACAGCCCCCATGCTCGCAGTGCAGAAGAATACTGCCGCGGTAACTAAAAACACAAGAGACTCTTAAGGAAGACACTGTGTTTTTTATTTACCACAGTGGTATCTGCCTTACACAAAAATACAAAATATTATATTGACAAAAACCCTGCTATGTTATTGTTGCACAATTTAAACATTGTGCTGAATTCAACAGCAGAAAATTAAACATTTAGGTTTGCTCTGAGAATCACACAACCGAAAACAGTACTTTCCCTTTATGAACAAATACACACCAAGAAAAGATAGATCTGTCCATAAGGGTGAAGGCAACAACTAAATTGCACAGAGCGTAGGAAGTAGGGAGGACGTGTCCCTTTTAATGATTTGTCCAATAATTAATCCAGCAGGCACAGGCAACTCGCATTGTAGAATTACTATTATTTAACCTTTAAAAAATAAAATCTGCTTACGAAAATCCAGTCCTTTTTAAAATGGGGTGCAAATTTCTGCACACGTAATTGAGAACCCCATATCAAACTAAAAAAGTTTGTCTTGTTTACATAATTGAATATTTTGTTACAGTATTTAGTTGGACATTTTTAGAAATGTTTTGTCATTTACTCAACGTAGTAAAGAACACATGAAAGATCGGTGAATGCTCAGGCGGTCCAGTGAGAAACAAACATTTAGTCTTCGCGCAGAAAAGCCTCACAATGAATGGCGCTACAAATTGTTACCTTAACTTAGCGAACTTTACTTTTAATATCGATGTGCGCTTGCCGGCAGCCGGTGTACCACTGATGTCTTAGTTCATTTAAGACATGTTCGACTCTTTCTGGTGCCAAAAAGATTGTCACATGGTTTACCTCCACCTGGTCGAAATGATACTCAGAGTTTGTGTTAGGGCATGCCTATTTGTCTATGTCTTCTAAAGTCGGTGGGAAAATAAGTCAAATACAATTCTAAAAGTTTTAAAGATTCATATTACATAGAGTAGCAACAAAACACTAGTATTGTGATCGCATCACTAAATTTTCCACGTAATAGCTGACATAGATAAGGAAGAAGTAGGTATTGTAAGAGTATTTGTCATTTCATTGATTTTATGACATTTAACAGGGTCCCATTGGGAAGCGAGGAAGGAAGGGTGACAAGGGAGACAAGGGTGACCAAGGAGTGCCTGGACTGGATGCTCCGTGTCCCTTAGGGCCAGACGGCCTGCCCTTACCAGGATGTGGATGGAGACCTCCTAAGGTACTGATACTTTCAAATTGATTGAATGTACTTCCCATCCAAGACTTTCCTACGAGAGGTTGAACCTTAATTCCAGAATTTTAAAAAATCCTGATAGGCAGAAACTTCTATCTAAACCTCAATTCCATTAAATATTAGAAAATAATTCAACTAAATTTACCTTAAAAAAATTATGTCCATTAAATATGTCAATCGAAATTCACTGCTAGAAAATATGTCTATTGAATTTCCCCTTTAGGAAACAATGACATGTCAATTGAAATTCAATATTAAAAAATAAAATACATCAATGATGTCGAGTGAATTTCTTTACCGGAAATATGTTGATGGAACCTTGATGATGTTTCCTTTCCGTTTAAAATATTTTTAAGTGTGGATTCACTAGTTGTGGTTTGTAGATAATAGTACTAGTCCCAGCGAGAGGTCATACGTGATGTCATCATTTTAGTATTTTCATTTTCATACAAGATGTGTGAGAAGGAAGAGGACGATCGTCGATGAAGCATATGCATAGCTCTCGCTAGGACTAGTATAAAGTATAAGTACATGTTTGTTTTTCTACTAACAACACTTACTTTCAAATAAAACATTATAATATTCTTACTTTTCTTGAAACAGCAGCTTTTCAATGAAAGTTGGGATAACTTGACTAGATCAGATGTAAGTATTGGAATAATTTGGCCACTAACATGAAATATTTTTTACAATTTTATTAAAATAACTCAACTTTAGCATTAAATTATCTAACGCTACTTATTTCCTAAAAATGAATAATAATAAATTGGTGTTGGTTTTTGAAAATCTTATGCACTAATCAAATTTTAATTTTATTTTGGATAGCTGCTAAATAATTCTAGTTTGGATAATAATACATTATCTAACGTAAGTATCTCTCGGAATAAAAATGTTTATTTCAGGAAAAATGTCACAATCATTGCATAACAATATGAAAACCAAGAGACCATTATGCTTAATTTTTGTTGAAATTTTTTGAAAGTTAAAAGCAGTAAGAAAAATTTTTAAATTTTTTTTTACATTTACCACACACAGGAGGCTCTGAGGAAAATTATTTCCCTCAAGGCCTATGTCATCTTTTGGGATGCTGTGTGGGGGGTCTTTTTTAAGGAAAGGAAGGAGATGAAGTTTTGGGAAGTTAAAATGTATGAGGGTTGGGTAGGAATCTAGGGATCAGTGTGTCCAGGAGTGTAGGACATGTGAATATATCCCTCTCATTGCGGCGCAAGACGATGGGTCGAGTGACCAGTTGGAGAGGTCAAAGGGTCTCCCAAAACTAGCCACTCTCCAGGGTGCCATATCGAGAGAGGTTTGATTCTTTCAAACACTTTTTTTTTATTTTATTTTTTTTTTATTAACTCCACACAGGAGGCCCTGAAGAAAATAATTTCCCTCAGGGCCTATGTCATCTTTGGGGATGCTGTGTGGAGGGTCTTTTTGTGGAGAGGAAGGAGTGAACATGGGTCTTGAAGAGTCCCATGTTGTAGGAGGGAGGAAACACAGAGGCCGGGAGCTCGTTCCACAGCCGAGCTGTTAACTTGAAGCTCAACTTAAGAACGAATCGTAGAAGCGACCCGTTCTCATGTGACAAATGTCAACCGTGTACAAATGTTGGGCGCGCGTTTGGCGTGTATCCCGACTACGCACCGGTGCCGAAGGGATCAATGACGCTAGTTCCTCAGAGCATCTTCCATTGTAATACCGATAGAACAAGGACAGCATACCTACCTGACGCCTGTGCTCTAAAGATTGCAGTCCGTTTGTTAAGATTGGGGAATCTATCAAACGGACCGCCCGTTTCTGCACAGAGTCAAGGGTTTTTTTCAGGTATTTAGGGGCTCCGGACCAGAGATGACTGCCAAATTCGACAGTAGGGCGCACTTGCGATTTGTACAGGGTCAGCAGTTGTGTACTATTAAAGTATCTGCGGGCCCTGTACAGTACGCCCAGCTTCTGAGAGGCCAACTTTACTCTGGCTTCGATGGAGCCCCCGTACCTGAGCTGGTCACTTATAGTTACACCAAGCATATCAATGGAAGGCCTGTTCGGAAGATTGCTTCCGTTGAAGGAGACTAGATTATCATTTGGATCCCTTTTAGACGTAATCAGAGAGGATTGGGTCTTTGAAACATTAAATTCGACGAGATTATTTTTACCCCAGGAGGAAATACTCTCGAGATAACCGTCCATTCTCTGCTTCAAAGCCCTCCGAGCCGTTGGAGTTTGTGTGCCCTTTGGGGGCTTGTCAAACAAAAAGCTATCATGAACTGTAATGTCATCCGCCTAACAATGAATCGCTGCACATGTCAAAAGGTCATTGATGTGCAACAAAAACAAAGTCGGAGACAGAACCGATCCCTGTGGGATGCCAGCATTTATAGAGTGTGAGGAAGAGTTGAAACCGTCAGCAACTGCCTGAATCGACCTATCCCTTAAAAAGTCAGCAATCCACGTACACAGGGATGCGGGAAGTCCGTAAGAAGGCAATTTGTTGACAAGTCCTCGGTGCCAGACCCGGTCAAAGGCCTTGGATATGTCTAGTGCGACCGTTTGGGTCTCACCGTGACGTTCCAGGCACCACCCCCAAACATGCATCACATACCCGAGTAGATCACCGAACGAGCGGTTCCGCCGGAATCCGTATTGACGGTCGTTGATAATTTTGTTCTTCTCAAGGTATGTGAGCAGTTTGTCGTTGATCACACGTTCCATCACTTTGGACAGAACTGATGTGATCGCTATGGGGCGGTAGTTGGCCGGGTTGGAGCGGTCACCTTTCTTGGGAATAGGGTGAATGACTGCTTTTTTCCAACCAGAGGGCACAGTGCCACACTTCAGGGACATTTTGAAGAGCTTTGTCAAAACTGGAACTATTTCCGCAGCACACCTCTGCAATACCAGGGCAGGTATTCCATCAGGTCCACTAGCTTTGTTAACATCGAGCCCCCGTATAACGTGGAGTACATCCCGATGCCGGATCCTCAGCTTTTTCATATAGAAGCCGCAGTGAGGAACCGACGGCGGAACAGCACCTCCGTCGTCGAGGGTCGAGTTTTCCGCAAACATTTTCCCTAATAGGTTAGCCTTTTCGGTGGCGGTATTTGCTAGTGAGCCGTCAGGTCTGGTAAGAGGTGGCAAACTGGGTTTGCAAAAATTCCGACCTATTGAGCCCGCAAGCGACCAGAATGCTCTGCTGCCATGCGGGCAGGCAGCCAGCTTTTTGCTGATCTGCAGGTCGAGTTCGAATTTTGACCTAGGTATTAATTTTTTTTTATTTTTTTTTTTTTAAATTTTATTGAAACATATAAACAAGGTTACAATATTATAACAATATAAACACCAATATTTCAATCACTCTCCTAATAAAGCAGCTGCTTGTGTTTAGGAGAGGACAACAAAATATTTTTACATTTGTTTAAATTAAACAAAAAATATTAGTAATTTAACAAATAATAACAATTTTTTTTCCCATTTGATCTCTGGTGAGTTGACGTGTTGTTGTTCTTGTATTGTTTTGTATTTATTTTACTTATATAATGCACTTGCATAGTGTTGATTGACTAGCTGATCATTTGTGGAAAAGTGAGTGGAAGGGTTTAGTTTTTCCTATGGGGAAGATTTAACCCGGACAACAAAATCGGAAGCATAAAAAATAAAAATATAGGTTAGTTAATAAATTATTCAAAGAATTGAAAAGGCAAAAACATATTTCTAAACAATAAGTAAAGTTAAGTATTTTAATTTAATTTTTTTTTTTATATTTTTCGTAGTTTTCTTCCGATCGTATATCAAGGGGTAATTTATTAAATAATTTTACACCCTTGAATATATAGTGATGCTGTGCTGTTGTGGTTCGTGCTAGTGGCACGGTTAGTCCTCCAACAGATATTATTCTTTTGCTAATATTCAATTGTGGTAAATTATTTTTACTAAAGAAATCTTTATGTATTTGTAGAAGTGCAATTTTGTCATAAATTTTTGTAAGTGGGGGAACCAGGAAATCTTGAAAAACATTTATAGTTGGGTAGTAATATGGCTTTTTTAAGATGATTTTTAATAATATTTTTTGAATAGTTTCCAATGGGAGTAGGGATGATTTATATGCACCCCCCCAAGCCACGATTCCATATTGTAGTACAGAGTACGCCAGTGCATAATAAATATCTTTTAGTATTTTTAATGATACAATATTTCTTAGTCTAAAAAATATATAGATCAGTTTTCTCATTCTGTCTACTGTGGAATTTATTTGACTTTTCCATTTGATGTTATTATCAATAATTATTCCAAGATATTTTATTTCTTCTTTACTACTAATGTGTATACAGTTTGAATTACAGGGTGCGAATCTAAGGAGGCAATTTCTTTCGTGAATTTTTATGTTTAGATTTACATTTGATTTATTCCCTGTTAGGCTATAAGGTATAAAATGGGTTTTTTCGACATTTAGTGTCAATAAGTTTTCGTCAAACCATAGTTTAACGATATTTATTGCATTATTAGCTGATACTTCGACCTCATTCCAAGAATTTCCTTCAATAGTTATCACTGTATCATCTGCGTAAGATATAATGTTTCCAATGATTGGGAGTTGAAAAAGTTCATTTAAATATAATATAAATAATAAAGGTCCCAAAACAGTTCCTTGTGGAATTCCAAAATCTATATTTTCTATTTCACTTAATCCGTTGTTTACTTTAACCTGTTGAGTTCTTTGATAGAGATAACTTTTTAACCATGTTTTAGCTTTGCCAGTAATTCCTATATTATTTAGTTTATTAATTAATTTTGAATGTGAGACACTATCAAAAGCTTTACGGAGAATGAATGATATTGAGAATGAATAATGATTCTCTTGCATTCCTTTGCCGATTTGTTGTATGCTGATCTGTTTTCGGGCGTTCAAGTTGTGTTGAAGGCTCGGTAAGCCGCGTTTTTTCGTCGAACTGCTTCGGAGCATTGTCGACTGAACCACGGCTTTGAGCCCACACCAGTTTCTTTAGTAGTCGATTGTATGAAGCCATCCATCGCCGATTTGATGACTTCACCAATCTCCTGGGCACATCTTGAAAGGTCCGAAGTCCGAAAACAAACAGCTGACCACGGAAAAGCGTTGAAATGGGCCCGCATACCGAACCAATCTGCTGACCTATAGTGCCACACTTTTCTCCTCAGCCTCTCAGTTGGTCTGAGGTTAACGGGGATTGATGTCGTCACTAGGCAGTGGTCGGATGATCCCAGAGGCGCTGTGACGTCAATCTTACAACCGTGTGGCACAGTAGTTAAGAATAGGTCTAACAGATTGGAGCGGTGAGTCTGGACATCAGGAACTCTTGTAGGCTCCTGAACCAGTTGCTCTAATCCGTAGCAAATGGCAAAGGATTCCGCCTGTCGGCCAGCCGAGTCCGTTGGGCCTGAGAACTTCAAACATGGTTCGTTATGAACATTGAAGTCCCCCAGAACAATAAACTCGGCCGAAGGGTAGCGGGGCAAGAGATCATCAATAGTATCGCTCAAATGTTTGAAGAGTTCGGAAGTGTCTGATTCGCTATGGTTCGGTGAGCGGTATAGACATGCGTAGAATCTTGCCGTACTGGCAAGATTGACGCGCACCCACATTACGTCGAATCTGGAGTTTTCCAGACTCAGTAGTCGTACACAGTTGACGTCAGCTTGACTATAGAGGCAGAGTCCTCCTTTGAGTCGGAACTTGCTTGCAAGGGTAAAGCCCGGGCAGTCCAGATAGGAGGAGTCTGTCGGCTCGGCTATCTGAGTTTCTGGATAGGAAAAGAAGGTTGGGACGTTGGGACAAAAGATGCTGATGAACAGAGTTTAAATTTATGTGCAGGCCGCGAATGTTGGCAAAATTTACCATTTTTCCAACATTCATTTTTTTAGTTTTGGCCCGTACCGGGGACGCCTGCTACTCGCCGCTGTAATGATGTTAATTTTATTTTGATGTATATTCATGATTTTAAATTATTTTTTTTGTTTTTTTGTAAGGGTGAGGTGAAAGGAAGGTCTGGAAAGGAAAGGTATGAGGGGTGGGTAGGAATCTGGGGTTCAGGCTGTCCAGGAGTGATGGGCGTTTGGTTCCAGCCCACCCACTGCGGTGCTAGGCGAAACACTGGACCAGCTTGAAAACAACACGTCAAGACAGTTGCCGAATTTAAACTGAGCATTGAAAGTTGTATTAACGCACACGCCAATTGGCGGTGAAGGGTTTCTCGAGACATTCGAACCCCGCTAAAAGGCGAAGTTGGCAATGAACCTGTTAAAGTGATACTGTCATAAATGCCAAGAAGTAAATTATAGAATATTATTTTATTTCTTAACTTATGGCTAACACATTTTATCAAAATAGTTTATAAAACACGTTTTATAAAAAATTCTATATAATATTCTGCTCTCATGGATCAAATATTTTAGTACTTCTAAATTTATCTGTCTCCGATTTCACGTTATAAGAAGAAAATTGTTGATTTTATACTTAATAACTCACTAATCCAGCACTATTATAAAGCCTGATGGAGGTGGAAAAGGAGAACTTATAAATAAAAGTTAAGAAAATGTAATGCATGTCCAAAGGTATGAAAGAGACAAACCGAATATGAATGAGATGGCTTAATAGTGGGTATTGCAATAAAAGCGTTTGACTATTTTTTGGGATTACTGGGCATGCTGGAGGATCTGCAAGTGCGTTTAATTATTACTTTATTTGAGATCTTACAGTGGTGGCGGTGCAGTACTGTATTAACCAACTAACCCATTACTAACCTTTAACAGGAAATAAACCCCCCCTCACCTCCGCACGAGGGCATCGATCCGGGACCTGAAGAGAGGGAAGAACCGGGAGAAGATTATGATGATAACCAAGACGGGAATGATGAATATGAAGAATACCCGGATAATGGCGCCACCAATGTCCACCATACAGACAAATAACATATAGCTTTCTCCAATGACACCGTCTATAACAGACTTAATACTAACAGTAATTCCGGAGTGGTGTTTACTTTAAGCTTTTTTCTTTTAATCGCGGTGGTGTTCTGTGAACTAGTGATGAAATTGGCATTATAACAATTTTAAATTCAATAAGACCACTGTGAACTAAACTATATGAACTGAACATTAATTTCTGTCTAAAGTTACTGGATTATTTAAATACGGGTGTATAAAATGGTGTTTGTAGTATATTTTCAGATGTGTAAGTATTAATTTATATGTTATTTAAATAATTAGTTTATATGTCATTGAATAAATAATGAAAGCAGTGGCGGTCCGTGACTTTTCAGTGAGCTGTAGTGGTAAAATTGAAAACGCATAGCACGCCTCCCTAAGCTGGAATTTAGAAAAAAATAAATTTTTATAACATCATCAATAGTCACTTGAACGATGGCTACCCATATTTAGGTCTCAACGTTTTAGACCTTGAACAATGGCTGCCTAAATTTGGGTTGCAGAATTTTTCTAATTTATATCGAAATTTCCGCAAATAACTCAATTATAAACCTAACAAATTGGAATAAACGATGGAATACAGGTGGATTCATTGGCCTATAACCATAGTAATCAATTTATATGTTTTAATATTAATATTAGGAGGTATATTTTTTTTAATGAGTGCGGCCAAATCCAAAACCAGCACTCAAGGTATTTAATTTGTAAATATTCCATCACTCCGGTGGTTATTACTGTTTTTTTCAATCTTACCACTCTAGCTCATGAAAAGTCTAGAACCCTCCCCCCCTGAATTTAAGGTTATTTTATGAAAATAATTAGTTAATACATATGTTGTTGATTGAGTAATGAAAGGTTCAATTCACAGCAAGGGTCTTTTTTATGCAATATTATTACCTACTATCCTAATTTCGTATGGAATCCAACATGGGAGTTGGGCACTGTTGATTTTGGCGAAAGGTTTTTGCTTACATTGAAGTTGTCGATTTACAGAAAGGAAAATTACGTAAATTCTTCTCCAATATTCTTAGTCAAATCATTTTTGATACATTTTTGGTATAGGATATTTTTTATGAAAATAAACAAACTTCAGCTACTTCAAATCGAACAGCATGTTAACTCAAAGTTACCCAACATGACTCGGTGAATCCAGACCCAGGTTTACCGATGGAAATTTAAATAAAATAAGCAGATGCAAGCAAACCAATAGGCTTTTGCTATAAGCTTGGGTGAAAATGAAATGTAAATCTGGCCCTCTTGAAAATTTTGCTCACTAATAATTCGATTGGAGGGGTGACCGGGTATATCATCAAAATGACAATTCAACATACCTACAAAAAGTGGTGTAAAGTCATGAAAAGTGATGAAACAAAAACTAGGTTAAATAGGTTACATATGTAACTATTAAACCTAGTTTTTGTTTTATCACTTGTAATGACTCTGTATTACTTTTTAAAGGTGTGTTGAATTTTCATTTTGATGAAATATCAAGGAACCGATTTGAGGTATTCGAAATGCTGCTTAGGTTAAGAACGAGAAAGAGCTAACTTGAGTTACTCTTTCTTTGGGAAGAATAAACCTTTTTTTACATTCGACACAAGAGGTCCTGAAGGACAGTTTCTCTCAGGGCCTATTTCAACTTTGGAGATACGGCGTGGAATTACTTTGAAGAAAGGAAGGAGTGACCATAGGTCCTGAAGGGATCCATGTTTTAGGAGGGAGGAAACACATAGGCCGGCAAATCATTGTACCGCAGAGCTCAAGTTTCAAAAAAGATATATAGAAATGACCTGTTCTCACGTGACATATGTCAATAAATGACGCATGTTTTGTGTGATTCCTGATTACGCACCAATGCCGAAGGGATCAATGATGCTACTTCCTCAGAGTTACTTCTGTCAAAATTACAGTAGAACGATGACAGCATTTCTACTTGATGTGATCTAAAGATTGCAATCTATTTCATCGCTGATTCCATTTTAATTTATTATTTTTATTTTCAGGAACCACACCTGGATTGGATGAAGCTTCAACGAATAAAAAACAATGTTAACTAGATAGTTCTATAAACAATTCAATTCTTAATTTTAAGTTTAGTGACTGTGGACTCAAATAAATATTAATATTATTGTAAAATGTGAAAAAAAAATAATACTTTTAAAAAACAAAGTCTTTTGTAAATACAATGTAATTTGGGGGTTTTACAATGCTACTCTTGCTGAACGATCTACTCATAATTTATAAGAATATTAAACTAAAAATAATAACAAATCTGCAAGCTGAAACTACAAAAATTAATGTGGCGTGAATTTTTCTATACAAAATCCACTTGCAAATGAAAATATGATTTGACTGAATAGGTACATCATACATTTAATAAAAATTACGCACATATTTGGTCACCGTACGGTTTAAATAATGTAATTTTAGATAAAAATGTAATATGTGTTCTAATAAGATTGAAGCTTAACTAAAAAAAAAACTGATAGTTATTTTAAGATCAGCGCGAATTTATTTATTTAAATAAAATATTACAAAAACAAGAATATCCAATAATTCCATTTACTCTGTCGTAAATGTCATTAATATTAATTTGATGTACAATCTGTAAATATTATATCTGTAAAATAGATAAATTTGCCATAGTTTAAGTAAAACTATATAAAATTAATCTATTTTTAATACTATGTTTAGTGCCTTTGTTTGCAACCGAATTTTTTTTTTACTGACGCGCATAATTCTTGTTTAAGGGGGAATTAAATTAATTTAAAATTTATTTTATTTGATTTTTAACTTGATGTTCAGGGTTAATGATGTATTCAAATACAATCAGAAAGTCACTTTCTATTTATATATAAAGCTTATATTTGGAAAACTATACAAGTCCTTTAATTATTTATCTTTACAGGGGTTTATAAACTTTTTTTTTAATAAATGTTTTCTTGTGAATGCTTGTGTGCGTGGAACGAATTTGCAATTACATAAATTAGTTGATCTTTGTGTGTAACTCTTCTATCTTATAAGTAAAAATAATACCTATTTATTACTCTATGTATAATTTTTGTGTCATTTCATTATAAAGCCATCACTTATAATGAATCTCGAACAACAAATTAATAGAATAATTAATCTTAATAATAAGAGAACACAATTATTGAAGTATTTTGTGGTCAAATGACTATTGTTATATATATCTACTAAGAAAACGAGTACATTTTTCTTTTCATCCATCTAAATGTAAAAGGAATTCGGACAAAAAAAGTGTTTAAAATAAATACAATTATTTGACATAAATTTTATTCTTAGCAAAAATACATCAATCACATTTTATATTTTGGCAATATAATAATACAGTATACAAAAAATTGGCCTACGGCCTCGGTTTTATTTTGAATTATGTTTATAAAAACAAACAAACAATCACATTTTCAAACCAATCTGCAAGTTGCTTTTGGATATTACATTGTATCACTCAATAATCACATAACGTAAAATTATTTATTATTAGAGGTTAAATAAAATCATGCAATAAAATTATAGTTGAAAGGTCTGGTAAAATATCACACTGAAATGAGAAATAATAATAAAACATAAATAAACATAGATTAGACCTTAAATCTCGATTTAATCTCTAACAATTGGTTCTCATTCCAAAGATTAGTGAAATTGATTTTCCACAATAAAATAATACTAGAATGAATGAGATACACGGCTACTGCTTTATTTTAAGTAAATTGAAAAAAAAAGAAGCAACATTTTGTGTTGGATGACCGAAAACTTTATTATAAAAAATGTTATTTTTTATGAAATTTTCTCATTCTAAAATAAATGTTATGAAATTGAATTGATTTTTATTTTATAAAGATATGCACAATAAACAGACTTGTAGTGGTATAGTTACATAAATATTAAGTGTATGTGGTATATAACTATGAAAAATACAAACATGTAACACATAAATTATTTTTTTGTTACACTTCACAAGAGTGTCCATGTCAAGGGGCCTTAGGAAGTGATTTATTAATAAATGTTTTTTTTTACTTTGTTTTAAATCACTTTATTTGAGTTGTATACGTTGACCAGTTTGAGTTTCACTCCTTCTTCAGGACAATGGAAATTTAAAAAAAGAAAAAAATTCATTTTAAAAGTTTATTTTTCCATTGTCCTGAAGAAGGTTGAGTGCAACCGAAACCGGACGACATATATAACTCAAATAAAGTGGTTTAAAACAAAGTAAAACGATTTTCATTTATATTATGTCAAGCCACAAAGTGTTTGCTTTCTTCAATTATTTCTTAAAATAAAAAATGGAAGGGGGCTTGTCGACAAGATAACCCTTGTAAAAGGTGCTATCATCAGCATAGCAGTGAATTGGTGCACATTCAACGAGATCAACAAAAACAGCACCTGTGACAGTACAGTTCCTTGTGGCACCCCTGCATTGATTTGATCAACAAAGGTCTGAATCGTTCTTCCCTTGAGAAAGTCTGCAATTCAACTATGCGTTGTTGGATGGATACCATACAATGGTAACTTTCTGACAAGCGCTCGGTGCCAGAACCTATCTAAGATATAGAACCCAACGGTTTGAGTTTCTCCAAAACGCTTGCAAGTATCGCCCCCAAATATGCGTCACATACCCGAGCAGATTGCCATTTGACCGGTTTTGACGAAATCCATAAAACAATTTAATTATTTTTAAAGAGAACTGGTCCAAATTGAACTTACGCTATCCCAATAATTCAAGTGAAGCAAAAAATTAAGAAGATTTCCTTTGCAGAAAAAAAGGTATTCATTTTTTATAATAAAATTAATGGTAACAGATTACCATAGACCAACTATGTACATACATAATAGCTAGAGATATAAATTTTGACACAATAAGGATCATACATTCTACTAATCTATAATGATTCAAATATTTTAGTACGTAAAAACAGAGTTAGAGATTGCATAAGCCATTGCATACCTACATATTAAATTGTTCAGGAATGATAATTTAGGCCTTGAATACTGAACAAATTTAGATCTAAAAGTGAATTTCGTCTTTATCAACTGAAACAAAAATAATCTACATAATTTTACTTGCGGACTTCACACAGCAAAGGAAAAAATTATCATAGAGATATAAAAGAATAAATTTGTCATTAGATGTTGCAAATATGTAGGTGCATACATAATATTTTAAAATACTGCGACGCAAGCCAATATAAATTAGCAGTATGAATGTTTATGTGAATGATGTTGGGACATAATGGGTGGCATAATTCAATTTCGATCAGATTAAGAGTACCTACAGTTTTCTGTACGCACCTAAGTTTAAATATTAAAGAATCGTCTTGTAATAACACATTTTGTAAGATTTAGTGACAAATACTGATTATGATGACTAGCACTTTCATTAATAATTAAATACATTATATTTTCAAAATATGTACATCAAGTGACTTGAACAGATGCATATCTTCAGAAAATATTGTTTTTTTATATATATTTACATTTTGTAATATAAAAATAAAAACATGAAAAAGATAAAAAATAAATGCAAATAGGAGTCAGACTTTAAATGGGTTTTTTTTAGTATAGTACGGGTCCTTAGTTATATACAAATATATTATAATTAAATGGGATAAACATTTTCATTAATAAAATCTAAGGAACAACATTGGCATTACAGAAATTTTCTCAATTAATGATTATTTATTATTAACTAGTAATTCTGTGAGCAGTAGACTTCATTCTGACCGAATTGACCAGACACGGAACACACAAACAAATTTATAGACAGACAAAATGCAATGGTCGAGTTAATAGTCGAGATTTTCTTAATAAATAATATTGTAATTGATGATAAAACTAATTTTAGATTAAATTTACTTGAGGAAATAAATTATCGGCATGCCTGCAAAAGTTAAAAAAAGGTTTTGGATTCTAAATTTGTAAGAATTATGTGTATTCACCATTGATGTATTATGTTTTTATGGTATTCACCAAGTTATTACATATCAGTATCACAACAACAACAACCTGAATAAAACATTTTATCGTCAACGCAAAAATACTTCGCATTTGTCAAAAAAGGAGCTAAAAACAGATTGTTTTTTTAAATATCAAAAGTACGTTTTTTGGTTTTAGATGCAAAAATGTTATGTAAAAGCGTACTTGTGATGCTTTAAAACTAAATCTGTAACTGTTAATAATCAGTTGTTATCTCCTCCTGAACAATTACGTTTTTGACACATGGGAAGTGTTTTCCAACGACTACGATTTGCTTCTTGTGGATTCATAAAATGAGTTGACCCTATAAGGGAAAGTAGACATCAATTATCTACTAACTATAAAGTAACAAATTTGCATATGAACCATGTACATAATATAAGTGGTATTTTTGCAAAACTGACTAATTAAAATTTTTATCAAATTTGATCTGTGAATGTAAAATATTTCTATGCAATGTTTTTGAAATACAATGTCGCAAAAGCTACATATTCCCACAGGAAATAACTTTCAAAATGACTGTTGCGAACACGTCTTATTCCATCCAATGTTACAACAATTGGCTGCAATTAGTTGGTTGGTTGTTGGATTCCAAGATTGTTTTGCAAAATAAACAGAAATTGTAAACATCTTATAACTTTTAAATATTATTTGTTTATATTTTATTATTCAAACCGAATATTATTAAAGTAATCTATTACTAGCAAAAACATAGATCTACAATCACATATTTAACACCTCTTTTTTGCATTTTCCCAACAAAACATTTCAGTTGAATAAGTCAGTTTTGCAAAAATACCTCTCAAATGTACTTTTACGAGTCGAGTTGAGCTGAGTAAACTATTTAGGAACACGGTAAATAAAAATACATAATACAAAATGCAATAAGGAACTGTAACAGGAAAAGTACGGTGAATTAAACAGTATGTGAATTGCAGGCAATTAACATTTAAATTACAGACAAAACATCTGCTGGTATTCTTACAATAATAGACGCTATTTAGAATATTTTGTTTTGATAAAAATGTTTGAGATATGAAGGTTGTCACTAACCTAACAAAAATTATTATGGCATAATTAGCAATGTTTGTGTGGGTATATATTACATTAATAAATAAGAAATATTTTTATATAAATAACTGCATTGAATTCAATGAGTGTTCTTTGAAAGGTTGGATCGATTACAGAAATTGCATTGCTGTTATTATGTAGCTGGTAGCAGATATATTATACTGAGATTCTAGATTTTCAGGTCAGAGCAATTTAACGATCCTATTATCCTATATGAGGTAGCGAGAACTCTCAAATGGTGGCATCATTAAATTTGCGCAGTTTTTCAGTCAAATTTATAGGTCAGTGGAACTATTTTCAGGTGGCAATAATATTTATAACATGAGCTATGGAGCTTTAAAATATTCATTAACTGTCCCAAAAAACTAAAATTTCTTACCATTAATAAATTAATAACATCATTGACCCCATAACAAATTATTTTACGCAATTTTGGAAGATAACTTCTTAAATCTGTGGCTTGCTTCTAAATAAGTTTTTTAAAATTCACAAGGCCTATCTATGCAGAATCTCTAGTCTTTTGGGCAAGTTTTAATTTTCGGAAAAGTGATTTTCTAGAATAACATTGGCCCCCCGAAAATTGAAAAATATCCAGAAATTGACATTGGTTCTTTTAAAATTAGAATCAAAGATATCCTAATTTTGAGGAGAAATTGCAAAAAAATACACATTGAAAAACTGACATTGGCCCTTTTACAAGCAAGCCACAGAAATACGAGTCAAAATATTTATCATACAGGAAGCCCGGGGGTAAAGTGCGCGTAAACTTCGGGGAATGTTTCTACATATTAGAAGCAAAAAAATATATTTTAATTTTTCTAAATTCTAATTATTTAAGGGAGTTTTTCAAATGTTAATATCATTTCCGAATTTCTATTATTTTAAGGTATTTTTTAGGTAAAAAAAAAGATGAATTGTTTGTATTGTAAAATAAATATTCTTCTATGGAAAAATATTTTTGAATGGGAAAAAGAACATTGGAATTTTGACAAAAGTTATTTGTCTTTTTTACTTCTACTATCATGTAGAATCACCTCCGGAAGTTAGCGCACTCTATCCCCAGGACACCCTGTAATTTCTAAGGATGAATGTATGTAATTGAGCTCCATTAAACCTAAATGAGCCAACTTACAATGAAACTCCCTGTATAGAAAGTTCAAGATGTAAAATTGTTACTTCATACTAATTACTTAAAACAGAGAGTAATACTAATATGGCTGTATTGACGCTTAATACTTCGGTAATTCGTATATATATACATACAAAGCTGAAAATAATAAATTAAACAGAAAAGGCAATAAAATTTTGATGTAACTATCCACAACATTTAGGCCTTCAATATCAATTTCAAATTTAAACTCACAACATTCATTGACTAAAAAAATGTATTTTTAATAACTAAATTGAGATCATCAGATCCACAGATTTACAGAACATAAAAATAAACATTTAGGGCCTGTTTCACAAACTTCATATTTGCTTCTAATCAGCGAATCATTGTAACACCATAAATATCGGTTAACACAATGTTTGAGGGGGGTTTTTTTATCAATCCACTCCGTAAAGCGGAAATTTTTTCTGATTCGCTTGCGATATTACGTTTCAAAGTGATAGATATTTTGTATGAAATTCGTAATATTTTTTTAATAAAAATAATTTGTAACAGTGGAGTGGAGACAGAAACGACAATGGCGAATGTCTTGAACCAAAGAATATGGCTACAGCGCTAAAAAAATGTAAAGATAAAAACAATATGTTACTGCTATGTGCATGTTTAATGACCACAGTCTGACACCCGGCCCAAAATTGAATTGCAGAGCACATTGTTCAACGGGACTCTCTTGGAACATCTTGGACTTGGACCGCAGTGGGAGGGATGGATTCATACGCCCGACACTCCTGCTCAAATGGATCCGCAGATTTCTACCCTCCCCTCATACCTTATTGCATCCCAGAAAAAAAAAATTAACTCATTGTTTGCAAAACAGGCCCTTAGCAAAATAACATAATAAAGCCACTATATATCAAGCAACATAGATGAAGACCTCAGTCAATGATGGTGTAAGAGTACAACTTGTATTTTCCGATGTAAGGTTTGAGTTCCTCCTTTTTGTACGGCTTCACAGCGATGCAAGTGGGCATGTTCTCCGGTTGCTCCATCCATATAGTGTGCTTGATTTCATGTTCATCCAGTATCTTGGCAACCTTCATTAAACCTTCTTCGTTAGGCACCTATAAACATTTTGGAAAGAATGGAAACAAATAAATAGACAATTTCTGTTAACCCTTCAGGCTAATTAGTTTGCTTTTGGGAACAGCTCATAAGGTCACATAGGAATTGTTGTGTTTCCCTTATCGCCGAATTACACCTGCCGAGTACTCAAACAAAACGAGTGACACGGCATGTAGAAGAGACAGTAAGCGAGTCAGTTCATTGAGATTAGTTTGAAGTGCTGTGGGTATTACTCCACTATGGATGCTGCTAGAGTGAAGGATTTATTCACTGTTAAACAAGTTACGTAATTTATGCAAGTTAAATAAGGTACACAAAGAATATTAAATGGCAAATCTTGTTAATCAATGCCGGTTATAATTGAGAATTATTAAATCACTGAGTTCGTACTCAAAGTGATGCTCGGAGAGAAGAGGAGTCGCGTCGTACTGTCTATGATCTGAACCTGCTTTGTCATCTGGATGTGAAGATCGCAGTTATTCCAATATTCCTACATGGCGATGCTTGATGCCGTGCTGGCAGAGGCTTCATAACGCGAGTGGTCGTAGACGTGAGTCAATCTCGGAAGGTCATCACGGTGTAGGCCACAGATGCGTAGTAGATTGAGGCCGTAGAAACATGATGGTCTCAGAGGATGATGCGCGGTGCGGCTGAGAGCAAATGAGTATTAGACTAGGCCGACTGGCCAGCTGGCGCGCACACATCAATATAGGAGCTCTCGCTGTACGGTGGCATACAGAAAATTCCAGAATAGTCCAAGCTGACGAAGGGCGGCGTGTTATCTCCACACGTCTAGAAGATTCCAGTCGTAGTGATTCGATGATAACGTAACTTCTAGTAGTCGGTCGATAATTCACCGCGCAGTTGCATGGTTGCCACAAAGCTGCGAGTCTGCAGCAGAGCTGCCACAGCACTGTTAACATGGTTTCGCGATAGAGGTTAAAGAAAAAAGTTAGGAGAGTTTTACAACAACAAACGTCACACAATTTTTTCGTTAATTTTGAATTTTTTTCTTTTATTTATTTATTTATTTATTTTTCCATGTTCTCCGTAAAACGGTTATTCACCAATACATTATGGAGAAGATTACAAATTAGACAAAAAGTATAGCAAAACACATGAAAAGGTCAGTTTCACTACTTTGTGACATACGTCAAAAGATAATTGTTAAACTGCCTGTAGGTTACGTTAAAAATGTCGATGGTCAATGCAGACTCGTTGAGCAGTTCAGTCGCTCTGTTGACTGGGGCGTTCTGATAGGCAGAAGTCCTCGCTTTTGGAGCATAAAAAAGGGTATGGGACCTTCCACGAGTATACTTGTCTGGAACATATAAGTTAATCTCTTTCAAAATAGGTGGATTATGTATAGTTCCAGAGATTATCTTAAAAAAATGTTTTCCTAAAAATATTTTTCAGCGGGCTTCTAATGTATTAAGATCGAGCATTCCTGCTAAGAATAAGGATGGATACAGGAAAGGGTAGTACATATATTCCCTCATATATAGGTAACGCATGAATCTCTTTTGTACTTTTTCTATTTCGAGAATATGGTTTTGCTCAGAAGGGGCCCAAATAATGGAGCTATATTCCAAGATACTGCGAACAAGTGCTTCATACGTTCTTCGGATTGCGATTCCGTTGGTAAATGATCTTGAAATACGAAGAACAAATCCAAGCATTTTGTTGGCACGGGAGACAATATCAGATATATGGGATTTGAAAGAGAGATTTGCTTCAAAAATTACGCCAAGGTCTCGAATCTCATTTTTACGTGTTAATTCATGTTTATTAATGTGGTAGGGGAACAGGAATGTATCTTTGGACCTTGTAAATGTAACGATACTGCATTTCTGAATACTGAAGGGTAAGTTGTTCAGTTCCGACCATTTGACAAGAGAATCAAGATCGTTCTGCAGAAGAATGGAATCGATGTAACTTTTGATTGCTTTGAAAAGTTTTATATCGTCAGCAAAAAGGAGATATTTTGAGTGGTTTATAGTGTTGCCAATGTCATTGATGAATAAGAGAAAGAGAAGGGGTCCTAGATTCGATCCCTGGGGAATCCCGGAGTTAGTTTTGTATTCGTGAGAGATATGGTGTCCGTAACTGACATACTGACGACGATTGCGTAAGTAGCTAGCCACAAAAGCGAGGAAATTCTGAGAGAATCCGATGTCACTTAATTTTTTTAATAAAATATCATGGTCGACTTTATCAAATGCTTTCTCGAAGTCTGTATAAATCACATCAACAGGTACAAAATTTTCAAATGAATTATTAATATAGGTAATGAGATTCATAAGATTCGTTGAAGGTGACAGTGTGGGACGAAATCCGTGCTGATTTTCGGTGAGTGCGTGTTTTGTTTGGTTATATATCTGTGAATAAATTATGGTTTCTAAAAGTTTTGCGGGTGCTGACAACACAGCTACAGGTCTGTAATTATCTATTTCTGACTTTTTTCCTTTTTTATGTATAGGCGTTACTTTCGTTAGTTTCCACATTTCCGGAAAGATATTTTTGCGAAGTGATAGGTTAAAAATATGTTTTAGAGGTTGAACAAAATAACTTGCATATCTTTTGAGGATTATAGGTGGAATACAATCTGGGCCGACGGAGTATTTAGGTTTTAGCTTATGGAAAGCTGTAATAATATCGTCATCGTTAATTTCATGAATTTGTACAGGTAAAGAGTTAAATGACGATGAAGCTATAGAGGATATGTCAAGTTTGGGGATATTGTCGCTAAATACTGATTGAAAATAGTGTGCGAAACCTGCGGCGATCTCAGACGATCCATTATATTTATTGTCTTTGTAGTCCATGTGGTTAAGTTTGTCACAGCCGCGGCGTTTATCGTTAGTGTAAGACCAAAATCGAGTTGGGTCTGTTATTATACTGGTCTCGGCCTCACGTGTAAAGTCAGTGTAGGCCTGACCAATTAACCGTTTGATTGATTTTCGCAAAGTTTTAAAGTTAGCTAAGGCATGTTCGGATTTTGTTTTTTTCCAAAGATAGTGCATTTTAGTTTTTTCTCGTATGAGGTGAATGATTTCCCCATTAAACCATTTCGGATATTGTCTAACATCTTTGAGCATACGTGTAGATCTTTTCTTAAAACAAATGTTGAAAATATTATTGAGCTGTTCATAAAACATTTCGACAGCTAGATTTACGTCAAGGCAATCGTAATGATTCCAGTGATGTTGTTCTAAGGCATTCTTAAGTGTGTTATCTGAGCTTTCGTGGAAAATCCAACCCATGTTTATGTCTGGAGGCAATGTGTCTGTTTGTATATGTGATTGAGTTGTGTAATCGAATGTGAATGAAAGTGAAGGGTGATGAATATCCTCTCTGACTAATGGGGAGTCATGACGGCAGATAACAGCATTTTTAGAATTTACATTACTTAATACTAGGTCTAACATGTGTGCATTTATGTTATAAACAGACTTATTTACTGACTGACTTGGCTGATCGCACTGACCGAGTTACATATACTGAAGGAGGGGGTATTTATTCGACCGAGTCTTGAGCCTTGCTTCTATCCACTGTTTCGTCTGAATCACTTGCCGGCTACTAGGCCGAGCATTGACTTTACTGATCACATCAGCCGAGCACTCGGCGGAAATAATTCAGGAATTACTGTCATGGTGAGAAATACGATCTAAACAGTGTTAGAAAGAGAAAACACCAAGCTTTTTATAAAAATCTAAAAGTTAACCACAGAAGAATCAAAATGTTCGCTCATATGAAACCAAAGGTTCAGACTGAAATTTGAGAAAAATTTATGAAACTTTGTGAATTTTTTAACAATTATTTTAACAAAAAGTGACGTAACAGTGTTTATAATGCATGTAATGAAATGTTTGGTTTTTTTTTCATTAGCCATTTTTAAAATTTTTTTTTTTCAGTTTCAGTTTCAGTGCCGGCAACCCGCGCGTTTATTTAATTTCATGGTTGTTTACATTGTTTTCTTTTCTTTTTTTTTATGTTTGTACTTAATATTTTAATATTTCAAAAATGATATGTTTATTTTTAATAATAAAACTTCAATACAATCATACAATTCAGAAATATTCCATTTATTTGGATTTTATTGCAAAGCGAAAATACACATAAATTCTGACAAAATATATCAGAGGCCTGAAGGGTTAAGATAGAAGAACTTAAATCAAGAATGAGATACGACATTTGAAATAGAAAGAGAAGTCATTACTGAGATGGCGGTAGACACAATATTACAAGAGAGCTTGAAGCAAAAAATGACAACATTATGTGAGTCAGAAGTCTCGATAATATACATGACATAAAAAAGGTTATTGTTTACCTAACCGTCTACTTTTTGATACAGATTATGGAAATTACACTTCATTTCAACAATTACCACGAGAAACAACTATTTACATGCACAAAATAGATTATTGGATTCATAGTTTGGGTTAATTAAGTAATTTATGCATATTTAGATTGCAACGACACATTCAAAAACATTAAGGCTAAGGACTCACTGAGCGATTTTTACCCGCGCCCGCTGCGGTGGCGGAATGGAGTTTTATTTTCAAAACTCACGAGACCGCTCTTTTTTGCGGTGACGCAGCCGCCGCGGTTGCGGTTATCGCCCGCAATCTTGGCGGTTGATTATCGCAAGACGGGCGGTTGCAAGACGGGCAGTTAAACGATCAGTTGAGTTCCACTAACTCGCCCGCCAACCGATCGCAGAGCGCGCGGGAGCAACCCGCCGCGGCTGCGGGACCGCGCCCGCGCCCGCCGGTACAAGATAACCGCGGGTGCAGCGGGCCCCGCAAACAATCGCACACGCCGCGGGCGTAAAACGCGTCGTGAAATGTGCTTTAATTTTTTACATAAATATCTGCATTCTACAAAGGCTGCGGGCCCGCAACCGCGGCGGGCGCGGGTAAAAATCGCTCCGTGAGTCCTTAGCCTAAACCAAAATTTAAAAATCCAAAATGGCGAAAATGGATCGTTTTATAAGAGAAATTTTGAACTTTGAACAAAAATAAAATTTGAATGCATCTTTTATCATCTCTCCCAATGTAAAGAGTTGCTTCTTGCAGTAATTAAATTGAAAGGAAGTGTAATTTATATAATCCGTGCCTATTAAAAGTGTGACAGTTAGGTAAATATTTATCAAAAGAATAAAACAATGGAGCAAAAATCATTTTAATGACACTATTATTATTAAATAGTAACACTACCTTAGGTCCATCATAAAGAGCATAGTACTGAAAAAATAAATATTAGTCAATATTATGTGCGTTAATTTGAGCGGAAAGGTCAAATGAAACAGCATGGTAAATACTATCATTATCGCCCTGGTTTTAACACAATTTAAAATTGAAACATTGCTTGAAACCCGGGATCATCGGGTGAGGTGTCCAGTGGCGTTCCAATCGGGGGAGGCTGGTTTGGGGAGACCATTTGACCTCTCCAACTGGTCACTCGACTCATCGCCTTGGCTGGGATATATTCATATGTCCATCACTCCTGGACAAACTGATCCCTAGATTCTTACACAATCTTCATACCTTTTACGTTCCCTGAACTTTCTCTCCTTAAAAAAAGACCCTTCACACAGCATCCCAAAAGATGACCTGGGCCTTGTGTGGGGTTAGTTAAAAAAAATGATAACATCCGACTTAGCCGTGTTTAGTGAACTGTGCATAACCTTCTGCTACTCATCTCCTTTCTCTCCCCACTCCGTTCACCCTCAGGATATAACCTAATGGACAATGCCGTAGTCCCACTGGCACCAGACAGTTGGTACTGTTTTGTGGTTCGTATTGAGAATTCAAATAAGCCTTTGCTTTTATTTCAATGCCTTTGGTGGAGGGGTTTCTTCAGAAATATTAACCCAGAGAATTGCCAGTTTACATAAAAATTGAGCTCGATTTCTTGTAATATTAACAAAATATCGAATACTTACGTCGATAACTATCTTGGTCATATTTTCCAAATCCGCCAAATATTCGATGACCTGAGGATCGTCTTTGAATAGCTGCAAGCACGCAGTTGTAGCGTGACAGGTATGGGAGACAAAAGCACCCATCGGGTACTGCATCTCCTTCAGGATATCGTGGCGAACGATAACATATTGCACAAGCTTAGACATTTTAAGCTACTATCGCGTAAATCGTTCGAACAAATCACGTTTACCGATATGAAAATGAGAAAAATACACGCAGTGGTCGATTACTTTTATTGATGTTGTTATATTTCGTATAGAGTTTAGAATGAATTGAAAAAATGCTGCAGGCGAAAACGTCCCCGCCGCAGTAATCTTATTTTTACGCTGTTGACATAAACAATTAGCTTTTGAGATCTGTCACTTTTGCTGTCAATACAATATATTCATAGAGAAAGAAGAATCATAGATATATGATGTCGGAATTGAGTTTCTGTATTTAACTGTAGCTTTGGCTCTGTATTGATTGACATTCATCAAAAATTATCTAACGTGAAGTTAAATTTCAGAATCGCTGGATGCGAGTGGTTTATTGGTTAATTTATTCGCTGGACGCGCAATTTCTTCTTGATCACCGCCCCAAAAATTTCGGCGTGCGCCAGCTGATTCTATTTTCGTAGTAACATACTTAATGTAACAACTTGCAAAACGATGTTTTTCTGAATTGTTGCGTCTTACCAGATAAAGGGTTTATATATTTATAAAAATAGTACAATATCTACCATATAGTTTAAGTAGTTTCCACATAATAGCTACTTATATTAATTGGTACTTATATTTATCCTGTTTATTTTATGTAACATTTTTTTTAATAGGGAACTCCAGTCTATTTTTCAATCAATAATCAACCTTCTAATTTTAATTCCAGTACATATTTTTTTATTGTTAGTTACTTTTAATAGTAAAAATAAATTTAAAATTTTTAGTTTTTTGGGTCTCCCAAAATAAAATGTATGAATGTGACCAGCGACATCACCAATCACCAGTCTTAAAAACCCTACGATTTTTTTTAAGCTGGCCCTGTATTTTGTATGGGAGTCGAGACGTTTTTTATTCTTAAGTTTGCCCACGTTTGGACTGTAAAAAGGTTTTCGTGCTTCCTCCCTACTACAGCACAGGTCTTTCAAGACTTATGTTCACAACCTCATCTTCTCAAAAAGACCCTCCACACAGCATTCCAAAAGATGACATAGGTCCTGAGATAAATTATTTTCCTCACGGCCTCTTGTACGGAGTTAGTGTTTAAAAGATACTTGTATCTATGTTAAAATTGGACTTATTTCAGAATAATTATATTGTATCATAAATAAGTTGTAATATTCCGTATAGCTGTGACGAAAATAGTTTGAGCTATTTCAGTATGGAGAGAGAAAGGAAATAGGGAAGAAGGAAATGGGAAAGAAGAAGGTAGGGAAGTACCTAGCTATGTCACACAATATGGCTAAAGCCATTTTTAGCCATGTTTCAATTATTAAATTTATTGTAAAAAAATATATGCATTTTATTAGGTTCTTACCTTTTCTGCTAGAATGGAAAGTAGAGTGATTAGCTTGGATTATCAAACTTTAGCGTCTATAAGATGGGAATAAATATTTAATACTCATTTCAATGACAAATATTTGAAACAACTTGAATGACACCTTGAAAATGATAAAACTTACACCAAATAATTCCATACAACATTGAAACAGATTAACCTTATCACGGTGATAAAACTACAAAGAAAACATTGGTTTTAATTAGAGATTTATTTAACATTATTTACATACTTATTCAAGCGTAAAGGAGTACAATCTTAATTTTCCTAGTGACTTCTTGACTTCTTCTTTTCTGTACGGTTTGACGGCAATGCAGGTGGGGATATTTTCTGGCTGCTCCATCCACACTTTATGTAAGAATCCGTTATCTTCCAGAGATTTAGCTACTTTCATCAATGCGGCTTCGTTAGGGACCTAGAATCATAAAATTGTTGACCATCAGAAAGACAGAATTTACTTTCTAATTACTAATTATCACTTGATTTCGCTACAGAGGAAGTGTCCCTATTTTCTGTGGATTAGACCCGGATTTCTCCAGAAAATATTGATGGTTATAGTGAAAATATTGATATTGAAGAATGCTTTACTGCACAACAACAAACTTTACTTTGTAATGAAGAAAAATATTTGAATTTAACTCCAGGACAATAAAACATCCCGCAAAGTTTATTTTTCGATAAGCCTTCCCTGCACAGGGTTTTGGCGGCCGGGCGGAAATAGCCGACGAGTCACGAGACTGAATAAAGCACGATTCCGTGCAAGAGCGTCTTGACACACTTGAGTCGATTTTACCCTAACATGCGCGGTGCATCTTAGGAGCGCCAAAAGATGTTTCACATCAAAAAGGTTTGGCAGCATTTCTTGCTACATTTATATCCAAACCACATCTCACACCATAATTTTTTGTTACTCTTTTTTTTTAAATTTATTGATGTTTAAAAAGAAAGACAAACATTCCCGGGTTACGAATAACCCAACAATATTTTTAAATCTGCTACTACCACCACAGTAAACGGAAAATGTTGGTTGTGTTGTGATGGAGGACTTGGCCAGCCGAGGAATTGAACACACTGCGCCTGGGTGGGACCCAAACGTGCAAAACATGCCAACTCAGCCACTGACCGGTCATAATCGTTCTTACTCTAGAGATGATCCAACTAGATTATTTTAGTTATAAATTTGATAGGGTCATGTATACTTGGGGTATCTCGTGTCTCTACTTATTCTTCTATCATTTTGCACGTCACATCTTATCCTTCTTAGACCCCTTTTTCCACCCATCAGTTTTTCACCACAACCCTTGGATGTTTATATGATTTGAGGTGGTTAAGCAAACAATTATTTAAAATTCCACCATACAAATCGATTTATCAGATTCAAACAACATTCTGTAGGTATGCAAACTCATACATTCCATAAAATAAAATCAATTTAGGAAAGAAAAGACAGCAACACAATGCACCATCTGCGGAACTACATACAACCTACAAAGAAATGCAAATTGTATAACAGAATTTATTGTAGTTATTAGTGTGTAACTTTCGGTGACCGGATAACTCATGGAAATGACAATTCAACACATCTATAAAAAGTGTTATAAAGTTATGAAAAGTGATGAAACAAAAACTAGGTTAGTTTTAGTTTCATCACTTCATGACTTTGGGTAAAATTCGGTTTATGGGAGTCACTCGAATAACCGAAATTGAACTTGATTTAGACTAATTTAGGGCTGGGGAATCCGAATCTGTAAGAATTAGGTGGGGGTCGGCACTATTAACTGAGTTATAGGGTCTTGAAATTTTGTACGCGATACATACAAAACCATGTTTTATTTATCAATTATGACATAAGAAAATCAAATTAACAACTATTTTAATACTTTTGAAATTTCAGTAGTGCCAACCAAAAAAAGAAAAGTGTTGCCATATAATAATAATAATATTTTTTTACAAAATAGGTTAGGTTTTTAGTTTGGGTTAGAGTAGGCAGAAGAACATGGGAAAAGGGTATTAGAATTAAATCACTAATCCAACTAAAAACCTAACCTATTTTGTAAAAAAATATTATTATTATATGGCAACACTTTTCTTTTTTTGGTTGGCACTACTGAAATTTCAAAAGTAAATACATAGTTGTTAATTTGATTTTCAAGTCATAATTGATAAATAAAACATGGTTTATATGTATCGCGTACGAAGTTTCAAAACCCTATAACTCAGTTAATAGTGCCGACCCCCACCTAATTCTTTCAGATTCGGATTCCCCAGCCCTAAATTAGTCTAAATCAAGTTCAATTTCGGTTATACTCCCATAAACCGAATTTTACCCTCAGATCGCGAAGTGCAATTTTATTAAACTTTGATCGGCTGTATCTCCCTCAATTTATTCTTCCGCGCCTTAATTCTTTTTTTAATGAATTTCTACACACTTTTCTCATCTAGAAAGTGCATTTTTATTCAATTCCCAGAGTTTGGCGTGATCTGCATTTCACCCTAAGTTATATATATATATATATATATATATATATATATATATAATATAATATTTACAAGATTTTAAATAATAAACTACAAATCTGGCAAATGATATTTAATTTTCTGAATTTTCCATGCATTGATATTATTATTATATGGCAACACTTTTAATTTTTTGGTTGGCACCTCTAAAATGTGAGACTATTAAAAAGTAATTAATTTGATTTTCTTATGTCATAATTGATAAATAAAACATGGTTTTCTATGTATCGCGTACGAAATTTCAAAACCCTATAACTCAGTTAATAGTGCCGACCCCCACCTAATTCTTACAGATTCGGATTCCCCAGCCCTAAATTAGTCTAAATCAAGTTCAATTTCGGTTATTCGAGTGACTCCCATAAACCGAATTTTTTCCATGACTTTATATCACCTTTTAAAGGTGTGTTTTGAGGAGTTATTATGGAACCGTAACTTCCATACTTACATCAAGTACAACTTTAGTCATATTATCCAAGTCAGCCAAGTATTCCCGAGTTTGAGGGTCTTCTTTATAGAGTTCCAAGCAGGCAGTAGCAGCGTGACAAGCCTGTGCCATAAAGGCTCCCATCGGCCACTTCAGTTCTTTCAGGAGATCGTGCCGAACGATGACATATTGTACAAGTTTAGACGCCATAGTAAAGTTTATGTACTTTTTACGCTATTCTATTCGCCAGGCAAGTGTGAAATAAGCTAATAGAATACGTAATATTGTACACAGATATCTCCTTGCATTGAGTGAAATTTAATAAATATTACAACTAATAACTAAATATCCAACGAAAATTTCTTAACCTAGAGAAACTTTTATTTCTCTACTGTCGTACTGACAGTTCTGACCATAGATATACCACTCTCACGTTCTGACTAGTGATGTTCATGATAAAAATATCGAAAGAATCGATTTAATCACATTTATCATTATTCCGTGAAATACGTCTTTAATGAAAGATAATATTTCATAATGATGTAAATATTTCATCTCCACGGACATAAAAACCTGGACACTAAATCAATTACGAACAAATATTTAGGGCGACTTGCACCAACTATCGCAAATTTTATCTTAAATTGTATTTAACTAAACGTATTTAAGACCCTAGGGCGGCTTGCACCATAAGTTAAATTTGATTTAAATATAATTTTAAACACATTATTTGATTTAAGTCGACTTGGCGTCTTGCACCACAAAATTTAAGTCGTTAAATGCGTTTAAAGAACTGTCAAAGTTAAATACCCAAAAGCGGCTGTTTAACTGAGTTAAACGTATTTAGCCCTACTCGTAAAGCAGTACTGTCAAAAATATTTAGGTTATCTCTTCGATTTCTGATTGTGTAATCTATCTCATTTTAATTTGTATTCACAATTAACATTTGGGATTTGTATTCTGACGATCATGAAGAAATTATGTTATAGAAATTATAAATAACTTAAATAAATTATAATATAGTCAGAGAAGTAAACAAGAGAACAAATTTATTTGAAACACTCAGTGCCAAGAAGTTTCAAAGAATATTTCGTCTCAGTAAAGAAATGACATCATTATTAGTGCAAGAAATAGAACCTCAGTTAAAATTCAACACCAATAAAACATCAGCGAGGTGCTCGTCACTTGGAGCTAACACTCCTTATCGAGGAGTACTTTGCAAGGTTGTAAACTTCTAATCATACCTACAGCATTCTTATAATACTTTAAAACAATATAATATGTAAAAGAAATAAAAACAAACAAAATTACTCGGATAATTGTTTTATTTTTAATTCCAACAACAGAAGCTCTTTTTGTATTATTTCATCATTATGTCTATTTGCCTTAACTTTTTCTTCATAAAATAAATGAACACACTATTAAACCACACACACAATCACAAAATATTTTGACACTTCAAGTAAAATGAAACATCGTAGCTGTTTTATTTACGCGTAAATGGCGGTAACCACGCGGTAACTGTTTTACCGACGCGTTAAACACGTTTAACTAAAATTGCCACCGAACTGCGTGGTGCAGGACGCAACTAAACGCATTTAAGTTAAATGTATTTAGGGTCTTAAATACGTTTAGTTAAATACAATTTAAGATAAAATTTGCGATAGTTGGTGCAAGTCGCCCTAAATACATTTAACTTAAATGCGTTTAGTTGCGTCCTGCACCACGCAGTTCGGTGGCAATTTTAGTTAAACGTGTTTAACGCGTCGGTAAAACAGTTACCGCGTGGTTACCGCCATTAACGCGTAAATAAAACAGCTACGATGTTTCATTTTACTTGAAGTGTCAAAATATTTTGTGATTGTGTGTGTGGTTTAATAGTGTTTTCATTTATTTTATGAAGAAAAAGTTAAAGCAAATAGACATAATGATGAAATAAGACAAAAAGAGCTTCTGTTGTTGGAATTAAAAATAAAACAATTATCCGAGTAATTTTGTTTTTTATTTCTTTTAAATATTATATTGTTTTAAAGTATTATAAGAATGCTGTAGGTATGATTAGAAGTTTACAACCTTGCAAAGTACTCCTCGATAAGGAGTGTTAGCTCCAGGTGACGAGCACCTCGCTGATGTTTTTATTGGTGTTGAATTTTAACTGAGGTTCAATTTCTTGCAATAATAATGATGTCATTTCTTTACTGAGACGAAATCTTCTTTGAAACTTCTTGGCACCGAGTGTTTCAAATAAATTTGTTCTTGTGTTTACTTCTCTGACTATATTATAATTTATTTATAATTTCTTCATGATCGTCAGAATACAAATCCCAAATGTTCATTGTGAATACAAATTAAAATGAGATAGATTTTAACCACAATCAGAAATCGAAGAGATAACCTAAACAAAATTTGACAGTACTGCTCAGAGAAGGGCTAAACACGTTTAACTCGGTTAAACGGCCGCTTTTGGGTATTTAACTTTGACAGTTCTTTAAACGCATTTAACGACTTAAATTTTGTGGTGCAAGACGCCAAGTCGACTTAAATCAAATAATGTGTTTAAAATTATATTTAAATCAAATTTAACTTATGGTGCAAGCCGCCCTTAAAACCCAACATTCCATCATTTGACAGTTAGCAAAAAATAATTGCGTAATCCAAAATGCATATTTAAATTTTATTAGGTATCATGTAATGCTGCGTATACATTTGCTACCGCAAATGCGAGCCGAGCCTCAAATTATGGGAAAGGAACGAAGCAACCCCAAGCGCCATTTGCTGTTGCTTTGTTGTTTTCTCATAATTCGAGGCTCGGCTCGCGTTCCGGTTCGCAAATGTATACGCAGCATAACGCAATGTACCCACGGGCATAATATCTCGTTTGTCAAGCAATCAGAGATATTTTTGACGTTTATCTGAGATTTCTCAGATAAACGTAAAAATTTATTGAGAATTCTGACCAATGACGTAACTGCTTTGATATCGATTGATTTTGACCAATTATGTAACTGCTCTGAAATTGATTCATTCTGACAAAATCGATTTGTCGCTCGATGACGTTTCAAAACGATTGTCTCGAACTTTGGTTTCGAATCGTTTTTGACAAAATCGATTTCAAGTGATTTTTGACAGAATCGATAATGAATCGAAATATTTCGATGGTCAAAAAGATCGAGTAAATCATCGATGAATCGTCGATTATGCCATTGCAGTTATTTCCATATACAACACTAATAATAGTGGACAAAATGGTGAAACCCTTTTCGAAATCGATTTCTCGACGATATATTTTAATTTAAAAAAACGTTCAAAAGAAAGTTTTTAAAAATTTGAAGTGATTTTTTAAAAAAACATTTTAATTAATTCGAAAGAGTGAATTGTTTTTTGAAACGTATAGCACAAATAAAATAATCGGTAAGGTAAAAAAACCTCATTCATTCATGTGTGAACTAATATTGAAATTTACTATTAATTATTTAATATCTACAAAATAATCAACTCATTTTTATTAGTAATAAAAAGCTTTCGTCATCATCGTTCGTTATATACTTATTAAATAGATATCGGTGTTATATTTGTATGCGAACGATCAAACCGAAACATATTCAGATTACTGGAATGTTTTGAGGTAGGAGGTTTATCGATTACCACTAATAAATAATCTCCATCTTCAACATTTTCTAATTCTGCACATCTCTAGCAGTGGTACTTACTCAATCTATGTAGTTGTAGTTTGGTTCGTAGACAATGTTAGTAGGTAATCGAACCTAAAAATTATAGATGCCTTTTACAAAGCTTTTAAAAAACTTATACAGATGGGAGTAGTTTACATGAAAATGGGAAAGTAGTACAAAATTCGCGTATTTTAATTTTAAATTTAATCTATTTTGTTTGTAGTAAAAGTAGTTTTATGAAGCACTCTCATAAGCCTAAAAGCCGAGGCGGACTGGCTCTGCGGGCTACCAGGTATTTCTAGGTTCGGTTGGCCAAAAGATGAATTGTGTTACCATTTCGTGCATGCATAATGCACATGTACCTAAGTTTGATATCCTTTGAAGTAGGGCTGGCTTTTGTACTACGTAATGGCATTAAATTTCTAGATCTTATGTTCTATGATCACTATGCAAGCATAAGAAAAAATGAAAACTCTTAGGCAGGGCCGGCCGACCCTGACCATCAGTTTCAACCAGTTTTATTTATGGTTCCGGTGGTACGCGTGACACTATTTCCAGCCAAAAAGCGGGTTTAGACGTTTCAATTATTTGATCGATTCGACACTCGAAAGCATATTGACAAGTCTGAACTTTCTTTCAATAAAGTTTTTGGTTACATATATTGACTTTCAATAAAATCTGATAAACTAAAATTGAAGCGTCTGAAATCGCTATAGGCAAAAATTACACTTTGACCGCCATTTTGAAAAAAAATTAAAAATCATTTGGGAACCTTTCTATGCCTGTCAAACAGATTAAAATTTATATAACGGAAAAAATTAAAGGCATTTCGATTTGTATAAAATTTAGCTTTATAACTAAGTATACCCATATAAAATATAATTTCCAAAAATTTCATCCAAGAACAAATAAAAAAATCGGTAAATAAAAAAAAATTCTCTCTGGAGTCTTCTGTACTCCTGCAGAAAGTCATAAATCTGGCACGTGGATTTTCATCCAATCCACGAAGGCTGATATTCTCGTGAAGACGTCAGGGTAGCCTGTGGCGCAAGGGATCCCGAATGAAGATATCCCAACTAGGACTGGACCCTTGTAGTGGTCCAGGACGAGTGGCGCCCCTGAATCACCCTGTAATACAAATAATTATTTTTATTTAATCCTACAACTTTATATACCTTCACCACTAAAAAGTTAAAAAAAATAGTAAACCTATTGCCTATTGAAAAGCTGTGATTTTCATTATAAAAAATGGATCTAAACATTACCTCACAAGTATGGAGGTTGTTCGTTTGATTATGCAGTCTTCACAACAATGAACAATTACTTTTGTTTCAGGTTTTGCTAGTTTGTTGTGACTCTCAGTATCTTAATACTATTCTATGATAACTCCAGGATCAAACAATACACTGTGGACTTTATTTGTGATATTTGTAATTAAGCTTGGACAGGCAGTAGGCCATTGTCCTTAATTAGCAGTAGTACTTGCTTTGAAAATTAGTAATTTTGTAGAAAAACCAACCTCCTTGGGAGGAACACCGCTTAAAAAACTTATCTTTGTATTTATTGACTTTTTAAACTAACAGTGTATCATACTTGCAAACCTTTTTTATGGCAGATAAACCCGAACAAACAAAATTAAAATTCAAATACAGTGCTTTAGGTTCAAAGTTTAAATAAAATATATATTCATAGAAACCAAACTCTTTGTGGTGTGACAATACGAATAAATACACTTTGTTTTAACATTAAAAACAAGTTATTTTTTAATGATAAACTAATGTTTATAAGTCAAGGGTTTTTATGCATAGCACAAAGGATAACAAATTGACATGACAAGTCAAAATATTTCACACACAAAGGTAGATATGATACATATGTCTCGACGCCATCTAGTGGTAAATTTAGCACTAACAAAGCCTTTCCTACAAAATAAAGTTGGTTGTTTACAGGTGATAAAATATAATAAGCAGTAATTGTTGCTTGAAGTACTAGTACCTACATTTTGAATTATTTGACGTGTTGGGAATAAGCCGACGTAGCTCAGTGGTCCAGAGCAACTGACCGGACATCAGTAGGTGCGGGTTCAATTCCCGTCGGCGGAATTTATTTTTACTCGGGAGATGTTTTCAATTTGTATGGATATTTCAGGCGACTAATTATTGCTAATAATAATTTATTAAAAACATATCATTTTATATGTTGAACAAGTTTTGTTCATATGTCAAGATTGTTTTAAGTTGTACACCGCGCGCCGTACAGTGTACAATATGAACAAGCAAATAACTAATTAATAAGCTTACTTAGAATGCGTAGAACAAGCGAAACCTAGCCGACATGTAAAAAAAAAATGTCGTGTTAATTATAGTCAGGGGCGTATATTAAGGGGTTACTCGTAGATTACATTACCGGAAAACACAAAAATACTAACGCTGACCCGTAAAAATGCAGAATAAAGAATTATAAGAAAAATATGACGTTCAATATTAAATTATTATTATTATTACGTTCAATAGGAAATTCTAACTATACAATTGTAAATATTCTCCAAAATGCCCAGGAAAGAATCTCAGACTAGTGATGTCCCGAAAGAAAACAATCATCTATTCTGAATGCAATTACTAATGTTATCCAAATTGACCCTGCTAATAAATTACATCTTTGCGATTCTTTCAAGGATAAGGAAACCATCCTGTCACTTCGAATGCAATCAACGATGTTCTCACAATTTGTTTTGACAGCATCGCAATTCCATTGTACTAAATACACAATTTGGCTGTCCTGAAACGGGAATCCTTCCCAGTTGGACAGACAAAGGTTCATTTTGTTTTGTATTGTTTGTAATTTATGTATATAAAATAAATAAATAATTAGGTCCCAATGGTCGAGTGGTTAAGACGCTGTCCCGGTAAGACAGGATATCCTTGGTTCGGTACCTAGTTGTGACCGTTATCTTTTTTATTTTCTTTCGTTTGTTATTATTATCTTCTTCTTCAATGATATTATATTCATTTGAGTTACATAAATCCATTATTACGTTTATACAAAACTACTGTATATCTTTCTCAACGTAAGACAATCATCTTATATTTTATTATCATTATTGATGAGCCTTTATTACCAAATATAATTTTATTACAAAATCTATCGAATACTTTCGATATGAATCCATTTCTTTCCAGCAAGAATAATGAATTGGGGTGTGTGGTTGGCTTGAGTCCCGAGGGCATAAAATTAAATCAACTGGGTAAACGGTCCATGGTTAAATCTGCTTCATTGCACACTCTTACTCGATTGTCTTCTCAAACAATATTCTAGGAAGGTTTTGCAGAAGAGAAACCTCAAAGGAAATTATAAAAATGCCCGGAGGTTTTCAGCAGAATTTTAAAATCACTGCCGGGAAAACATCCGATATCTTTCAATTTTGTGATGAATTTAAAAAAAAGTATTATAAATAAAATAAAAATGCTTACGTAGCAGGAACCTTCACCTGCAGCTGTGAATGTACACATTTGGGAGTCGAATAGAGGTCTCACGTTTCTGTAGGCGTATTTGCACGTTTGCAAATCAAACTCGTTCAGTTGTATGATTTGCATTACCGAAGTTACGTTGTCAGTATCACTCTGCAAAAAATATACATGTTTTTAACGAGAATACGTTTAAGAGGAAGCTACAAGCCAAAAATGTGTATATTCTTGGTATAACTTATATTGTAGGTAACAGGCATTAAAATCGCTTGACAAACGGAGCTAGATTTCAAGCAAAAAATGGTTTTGATTTATTTCGTAAATAATTTTATAAGAAAGCAAAAAAGTTAATAAAGTTAAACTACCACAGATAATCTTGGCTATAATACTGTATTTTTTTAAGAGTTGTTTCCTTTACGCGTTCATACATTTTTATTGAACTTTCTTTTTTTTTAGTAGCTTACGTTTATATTTTTTATTGAGTAATTTATTTTTTTATTTGTATTCTACTCAAGCGAAACGATAGGAAAACCTTCAATTTATTTAAAGCATATTTTTTGGTATTCATAATGTACACCAATTCGTTATAAAGATTAATCAAAATAGTGATTTAGCATTAAGCTTCGCCTTAATCCCTTAATGCTATGTCGCGTAAGAGTTGCTAATGTCTAGAGCCACACGGAGAAAAATTAGTATTACCAATTTATTAAAAATCTCTTCAAATTATTGGTAAGCCCGTTAAAAAAGGGATTGCAGGCCATGTCCTGATAAACTTTTAGTAAATTCCTAATAGATCGAAACACGTGTTCATGCACATGCGTTTGTCTTGATATTTGGATAATTATTGAATTTTTAAGAACTCGTGTTCCGACACTGTGATAATACATTGGTATTTTGATAAAAGTTAATCAGGAAACCAATCAATTCGTTCGCTAAGGGCCTGCAATCCCATTTTAACCGGATCGTACGATGAGTTTCCAGAAACCGTGTATACAAACAACATTGTTTAATAATGAATAAATTCATCTCAATAAGTATAATAATAATACATTTAATTATAAACTAATTAATATTTTCTTTATGTGTATAACAGTGATTAAAAAGTGCAAAGATTGCATTTTGTATTGTTTACAAAAATAATCAAGCACTTTTTGTTTTGTTGATTTTATCGCTCAATTCACGAAAATCAATAAAATGTATATGACGTAAATATTGTAAACATTGATTTCTTGGAATATAATACAAATAATACATTCATCGGCATCTGAGGGGTATCTTTGGAAAACTGACTCACTCCAAATTTTTATCAAATTTGGCCTGTGAATGCAACATTTTTCAAAACATATTTCAACATATTATTTTTGCAATACGAAATTTCAAAAGCTACTTATTCCCATAGAAAAATAACTTTAAAAATAATTGTTTTTTGCAAACTTGTCTTGTTCCATCCAATGTTACTATCAAAACAGACCTATTCTATTTCAGCCTATATAAACAGAACATTTGGTCACGTGACAAAATGGCCGTTTAGTTCATTTGTATGAAAGTTGTACGGTGTTTGAAAATCAGCTTATTCCAAGACAGTTTGTTGTAAAACATGATTATTCCAAGTTTATCTTGTAAAACAGACTTATAACCAAACATAAATTGCAAACTTCTTAATACTTTTCGATATTTGTTTGTTTATTTTACTATTCAAATCGAATACTACAGAAATTTTACTAAAAACACACACATATAAAATCACTTATTTGACAACCCTATGAGTTTTTTTGGCAATTTCCTAACAAAACAATTTTTCAATATCCTTTCCCGTAGACTCAGAAATAATGATTCGCTTTTCTTCAATCAACACTCCACAAATTAAGGATACCATTCACCAATGTCCAGAATGGCAAGATTTGTCAACTCAAGTCAGGACCTTGAATTTTTTGGTGTAAGCAAGTAATATTTTATATTGATGTGGCAGAAGTAGGTAGGTACTGCACTCCATTAGAAACCTTGTTCCTGTGTTTACTTGACTTTATCTTTATTGTTTATGCTTTTGTTTTTGTCATAGCTGTAATTTTTTAATTATCCTATATTGTAACATTTTTCCTTGTATTAAATGCCTGAAATATGTAATTTTATTGTTATTGGACATAGTCCGTTAGTAAATAAATAAAATACCCCTCATTTGATTTCTTTATTTACCTTGAAAACTTAATACGATGAACTTAATCATTATAATCAATTACTTTTAAAACAGACTTGAGGCCAAAATTAATCCATCATTATGTTTCTTATTTTATCTTTAATCTACTTAAAAAATAATAACGCTAAGTATTTAGAGTACTTAGTAAGATAAAATTTATTTTATTTGAAAAAGGTTTAGCCTTAAATGCCAGACGATTTTCTTGGATGGTTTTGAAAATTAGTTTTTATTGTATACTTACTGAAAGAGCTCCGAAGCCAGTAAAAGTTAGCACTACGCCCTTACTGACATACTCCTTCGATACAGCTATGGGCTTTGTGTTTTTATTCATTGTTATTTCGGTTACAGTAATCAGAATGGCAATATCGTTTTCCTTTGAGTCCCTGTTGTATCCTTCGTGGGAGATAATTTGGGATACATTGTGGGTTTGTCCTCGCAAGGACAGATTGTTAGTCCCAACCAGGATGACTATATACTCAGGATTTACATTTCTGCAAAGAAAAGAATTGTATTAATTTACAAACATGATTGTATCAAGGAGATTGAAAAACTTAGTATTAACAATAAACAGCAGAATATTTGCGTGTCTGAAGTCGCAAAATCGCTGAACGGTGAATTCTGACGTCATGATTTTTGTATAAATACAAAATGCAAATGCGAATAAGAAAGATAATTTCAGTTATTACGATTTGAGATTTTTATTTTATCCTTATTTATTTTTGGGGTACTATGCCGGGTTGCGCTTCCTCCTTTAGCCAACGTTTCTGCAGAAGTAATACCATCTTGGGTTAGTCCTGTTACGGTCGTTGTTTCCGTATAATTATTTAATTACATTAAAGTGGTTTTCGGTGATTAGTTTTGGTGTAGCGTCAATTACCTATCAGATACCAACAGCTATTAAGCTTAGCGCAGTCGTCTCTGTTAATAAACCCCGGGGTTTTTAAAAAGGGAGGCTGAGTGAATATTCGAGTAGGTGGTTAGGTAGGTTCCTTCTTTTTCTGTCGCAGGGAGTAAAAGTATTATATACACGTATACATATGTAACCATTTGTAAAAATAAATAAAGAAAGTAAACAAAATGAATTTTGATTACAGCTGGGATATTTTATGATTAAAATCTATAAAATATCTTAAGGTATTCATCTCCGATCACAATGATACGATTTGGGATTCTTGTCTTGGAAAATACGCGGAATCTACGAGTATATGTTAGCGTAGGTACAAAAAATTATCGATATCTCAGATATGTGTCAGAAATGGCCATACGGTTGAATATGATGTGTCCAATGTTTATGTTTGGGGCGCTGACATGGACTCCCATAAAGAACGTTGTGACAAAAAATGACCACCTTCTACAGAAAAAAAACATGGAATAATATTGCCAGCCATGTCTCCGCAAGACAGAATACTGAGGTGAATAGAAGTTTTTTCAAAGGTTGTCAATATAATATCAGGTTATACTAACGTTCCATCTGCATTTAGGAAGCAATGTGCGGCTGATATAATCGCCCTGGTGCTGAGGATGGCTCCACCGCAGACGTTGACCCCCTCCAGGGAAAGCAGAGAAGCTTGGTAAGGCGCCACTCCCGGTAGAGCGGGGGAACCTCCAACTATGCGATTAACTAAAGCTAGAAATCGAAATTGAATTGCATTACTTTTATCAAATACTGTAGAATAGTTATAATGCCAACTTCTGACATTTCCCAAACATTCTGATGGAAGTACAATACACTGGCGCCTCCTAGCGGTGCGAGTTCTGCGGGTTGCTTTTATTTCACACACGTTAGCGGATTTTAATCACACTAGCTTCTTACTTTATTTTTACACTAGCGCCAATACAAGTAATAGGGCGTATTATTTTAGACAATAACGTAGTAGTGACAATGACGTAGTAGTGGTAAATCCCTGTCAATCGCTAGTTCTCTGTCTCTCCTTAGACAGTGAAAACCCTATATTATACAAAAATGGTCTACCAAACCAAGAGGCCTAGTGAAACATTTTTTTATAACATTTAGACCACAAAACACATTTTAAAATAATACTTTGTTAATCCTATTTTGACCTATACTTTTTAATGTAAAACCATTTGTTATTGTTTACATCTCAGTAGTAAGGGACTTAAACGATCCTACGAAAATAAAAACAGAAAATGCAACAACTTAATTATAAAATTAACAGTTTTCTAGATTGTTCCATTTTTAGATTCAGAGAAAGAATCTTTTATTAGTCTATTTAATTGTAACCACTCTTGAAACATTTAGTTGAAGATAAAAAAGCCTTAATTCAGCCTTAAGTATTAAAACCATAATTATGTTTTTTTAAGACCGATTTCATTTCATGAAATACTATCCACATAGCGTACCATAATATGATTACACATTACACAGGCTCTCAGAAACTTAACTACCAGAGAGTCTTACTGCGTGAACTTAATGTAAAAATAACAAAATCTGTAATTATTTTTAACCAGGTATTTCAGCAATTTATCTACTGGCAACCAGGAATATAAGTATAATGAGATTTTAATGCCACCCCACGATGCCCTATTAAGATATCCCACGTTTTGTAGTCCTCCGGTCTTTCTACAGACCACACACGGAACTTTGCTTAATGCCCTGAGATAAATGCGAAGCTTTCGCAGTAAGCTTCCGGACCAGGTGCTTGATGCACTTAAGCGCAAAGAACGATAAAGGACGAAGTAGAAACTACCCTCAAGGGATACAGAATTTAGAAGAGGAAGAATTTATGTTAAGAAAGATGACGCTGGCTCAGTTGACACATAATTAAGTGACGATTTCTGCAGCAGAGCGGCAGTAGCGGGTTTAATGGTACATGTTACTGAAAACCACAATATTTTTGTTGCTGACCGGTTTCGGAACAAACGTTCTTTCAACAGGGTAAAATACACACTAACTTACCTTAATAATATTATAAAAATATGGGTGAACATAAATATATTAGGCGTCGAAGTGGGGGTGGAGGACTAGACCCTGTCATGTTGAATTAACGGTTGTTCCGAAACAGGCATTGAAAATATAATGGTTTAAACATAAACAATTATATTGTTTAATGCAAACACTATACACTTTAAGAGGGTTTAGAACGAACCGAAACTAGTTCATTTTTTATACATATAAATAAAATAAATTTAAATTCAAATACATTGCTTCCTTGTTTCATTTCATTCATGTTTATACAATGGAACTAGAAAGTCTATTGTAGAATGTTTTTAATTAAAATACAAAGAAAAATAATTGGATAGCTTTTTGACTGAACTAAGAGAAATCCCGTTTTGCCAATATGTTTTGTTATTTCGTCTGCCTATAAATTTCTTTTTTCGTTCCGTTTCCGTTTCAAGATGGTGGTAGTTTTAATGGTTTAGTGAAAATTCTTTTCAAATGTGAAATCATCATATTTATATGTGCATTTTTGCAATATTGTTGTACTTACCTGCCCGAAGAATGTTTAAAAAAAGAATTGTTATTGAAACAGTGACATTTCGTTGTAACATTACATAATTCCTTATTTAAAATAAAAAAGTAACATTTTTAATATTTAAGTAGGTAGGTACATAAGTAGGTACTTACTTACAAATCTTATAATTTCAGAGGTAAAATTGGAAAATTGTACTTTTTTTTGCTGTTCACAGAACTACTAGTTATTTGCATCAGGTAGAAAAAACTTTGCAAAAAAGTAGGAACCCCCAACTTTCGAATGTATTTTTACCTAAATCGACCAATGAAATTTAATAATTTCAAATAATGATTTTTATAGACTCGTTAGTTAGTTAATCGCACTTAGATTTTACTGCTTTGCCGCGAAAGTCGTTTGTTACACTGCATGAAAGAAAAGAAATTCACGTGACGACTGTCACGTCGTTTTGATAAAAAAACAAAGATTTCATAATAACAATCAACGGATATTGCCCAAAATAAATAGGCCAGCCAATCCGTGTGAACAATCTGCCAATATTGGTAAATTGTCTCATAATTTCTTATCTTAGTTAGTTCCTATGTTTAAAAAAAGAATATTTCGAAAACAAGAAAGAATAGGTGAAAACCATTTAGAAGAAATTAATCATTGGTGAAAATAATAATAACAACTTTAAATGAAAATATGGAACTAACAAACAAAATAAAAAGGTAACGGTCACAACTGGATCTCGAACCCAGGCAATGGAGTAAATAGGCCATAAAACGCTTGGATAAATTAAAAAAAAAATTACTTGAAAAATTAAATTAAATCATAATAATTTATAAATACTGGATTAAAAACTAGCTTTCACAGCAAATTTTTAATATGTGCTAAAGAAAGTATCAAAAAAGAAAAATTCTTTGAAGAAATAAACTAAATAGAAACACTGCAGAGTTAATTTTTAAAACTATTGTTTCTCCCAATTTAGATTACTGCTCTACAATATTACATTTGGCCAATGAAGAAACTCTAAACAAACCAGAAATTATTCAAAACAGAGTTATCAGATTTACACGAAGGAAAGGCAAATAGGCAAAAATTAATCCAATGAGACAATATCTAAATTGGATTCCAATAACAAAGAGACCGATAATCACCAAATTGCCAAAATCCTTAAATGAAAGGAACTAAGGATGTAACAGTTTTTAGTAAAAATATACATAGTTATGAATCCAGAATACTAATAGAATTAGATTGCCGCATATGAGAAAAACAGAGACAAAATAACTAAAAATACATGACGAGAAGCCCGAAAGTCTGAAGAATGAATGTATTTTAAAAAGTTGTTATGCTTACTGCAAAAATATGATGTTATTTATACCTAACGAAATTTTAAACAAATTAGTATTCTTAACCTTTTCGTCCCGGAGAGAAAAAAATCACATAAGATCCGAAGGGGGGTCACTAGGGACCCCAATTTGTTTTGCTTATTAAAGGATGTTAATGGCATAATCTTGCGTAATTTGTTTTAGTAATAATTAGGGGGGAGTATATTCAACGTGTTTCAGAAGTCATTATCTAAATAATTTCATAAATAAAGTCGTAGTTAATATTCTAATGAATTTAGATAATAATGCGCCTTTTTCCATACAAAACAGGGAAGGCGGGCCGATAACGAGCATAACTCCTCGATTCTGAATCTCGACTGGCGATTGGCGATTACAGCGTAGTTAATTTGTTGCACAGGGTGGTCCGTAAATGATGGATATATTTATAAATATATATTTTTTTTATGTTTTAAAAACCTACCACTACTAAACCAGGTATGGATGTTATTTCGAATATTATGGAATGTTTAGATGTATGTGAAGGTTATAATTCCTAATTTATGATTTTATATTGTACATTTACATTTAGGGTTACATCATAGTGTTTGCGTTACCATAAATAATGGGTTCGTTTATATGTCAAGGGTTTCGAAATAAAAATTTTTTTTGGAAAATAGTGAAAAAAACAAGGTATTTTTAAAACTTAAACGTGGAGTAAATTATTTTTTATTGTAACCTCAGATATTCCTGTTTTTGATTTTCCTATGTAAATACACCACAACAGTCCCAACTGCTCCTAATCATCTGGAACCAGTGCGACTATGGCATTCCTAAATGGGGGATGTTGGAGTGACGGCTCGTAAGTTTAAGGTGTACTAGAGTGATAATATTACAATTAATAGTAGACCAAAAGTCACGAGCCGCTACTGGTATGTTGTTAGGCTAAAGGTAGTGGGGAGGGTAAGGAGATGGGGAAGAGGAAGGTGGGGAAATACATGGCTATTCAGATCTGGTCACCAAACAAGGTAAAAGTCATTTCAAGCAACATTCGAAATGAATTCTGGTCAGTAAATTGTGAAATATCACAAAGATTAAAATTTACTTGCGCACACCGGGATTTGAACCCACGACCTCCGGTTTACTAGTCTAGAGCCTTACCCCTCGACAACGGATGCTGTAATATTTATGAAAGAAAAAATATATATAATATCAAGTTGCAGGGCGGTAGATGCTTTCAGTATCGCCCTAGTGAAAGACCACCATGTAGAATCCAAACGTTGTTTGAAATGACTTAAGCCTATATGGTAACTAGATTTGAATATGCACGTACTTCCACCTTTGTCTTACCCATATCCTCCCCCTTCCCATCCCCACTATCTTCAGCCTCACAAAATACCCCAATTGAAGATGCCATAGTTCCACTGGCTAGGACTGTTGGGGCTCTTGTGCGGTTTTCACACAAATTAATTAAAACCATAGAATTTTCTGATATAATTTAAAACATTGGTAAATATGCCGTAATAAATTGCAATAAATACATGCCGACTGATTACATAAATTCTAATATTTTAAGTACAGAATAAATATTTTACAACCCTGAAATAGATATTAATTTATAAACACAATTTCATAAGTATAAATGAACTACTTACCAGTCTGAAGATGCCCATAGCAGGGTGAAACTAGTCCGGTTTTGCAAAAATATATTTACTACGTAAATTTAGAAAGTTAGCAACTAAAACCCAATATCCAATTTAACACACGTTTGCGATAGACCTTTTAACCATATAGTACTCTGTTTTTATTCAAGTTCCTTCAAATTACTTAAAAATGTAAACAAAATATGTTTCTCTTTCTGACCCATTTCTTTTCCATGTGAGAAACAGAGACAGACATAATTTTAATGTTGTCTCTAAACATGAAAAATTTACCGGATACATCCCAGACAGGCCGATCTTCGTCCGGCAAGTGAACATTTTAGCATCGCAAAAGGAAATACCAGTTGTGCAGTGTACGCCACCGAGAGTTAGCCCTTTCCATAAAATGCAACTTTTACGGTCCAGTTCGCAGCTCGCTGGATCGTCTCGGTGAATAGCGGGGAGTGGGGATAGAGACGGGGGAATTTTAGCCGATGCTACTAAGCTGAGGTGCGGGGCAGGGGACAGGAATTTTGCCGGAATTTTGTACAAATTATTTATTATCTAAGAAACTAGAAATAAAATATAAATTTTTTAAATGCAGATCGATGACCAAATGGTTTTTTTAGGATTACCTAAATTACAGAGTATGTGGTGTAAAAAACAACTTAGATATAGCATAAAACTCTCGTTAGTGTAAGTGTGTTCCCCCCGTCCGGTGCGGGAGTGTTAAACTCAATTATACAATAAAAAAGGTCTTCTATATATTCTTACCGGGACTGGCTCACTACCAAATAAGCTATCGCGAGTTGTTGATATTGTCTTCGCAAATTATTAAATATTACATTGCGGTTCATTAGTTTTAATAAGTTATTATTTCTAATAAAATTGAATAGATAAAACATATCTGTAAGAAGACCCGTGTTACTTCTTAAATAAAAATCGCCGATAAGTGGCTTGGAAATGTGCTCAGAAAGCCAGAAAAATGTCTACCTACCTTTAAAAAACTCTATCTGATTTTCGATCGAGAAACAGACAAAGCTATTGAAAATGAAGGCAAAGGCAGTGCGAAAAGAGGTTGGACGTGCAATGCATCAATGCCACCGTAAGATAGGGATGATTGTAGAGATTGCCATCCGGAAAAAAATGTAGATAGGCATGTATTATTATTTGCCCATTTTTACTGACCATTTTCCATTGAGGTCACATTTTTTTAAAATTACACAGTAGCAGGATAAACCTCTAAACATAGAACAAACAGGTATGTAGTAAATAATTATTACTCAATGTTGGTCAGAAGAAAACTAGTTTTGAGGTGATAGAATTAATTCTTTAAAAATACGCAAATTTGAAAAGTGCAGTATTCACATGGGTGAGGTTTGACCCTTAGGGGATGTTATATGTATGTTGTAAATTGTATTTTCCAGGAATATAATCTACGAGTAGGTTCTATTCTATTTTTTTTCCTTTGTAATAATGACCCCCATTTATATAAGCCCCTGGGTAGGTACATCTCGCTGCAATGCAGTACCTACTAATTTTTTTAAAGATGAGAATGTATTGATATATGGATTTTGATTTTGACACAAAAATATATAAAATCTAAAAAAATTGCATAAATGACATGTATTGAGAACTTTTGGTCATGACAAAGTCTTAGGATGGGGTGTACAAGATTATAAATAAGTACCTGCAAAAGCACAGTTAAAAGGTCACTTTTAGATGTTTATAAAAAATTGGAGGTTGTGATGTCCAATTTCAAAATGAAATATTAATATTTGTCAACATAATCCAAACACTTTGAATATTTATAAGAAATATCTTCCTTCAGAACACCAATCTGTCAAGAATACAACTTATCAATAATAGAAAAAGCACTTTGCAATAAAATAAATAAATAAAGCTATCATTAAAGTGACGGCATTGCGAAGATTGAACTAATCAATTACCTGATTGACATCCGGCTGGGTACGACACTGTACACCATAATAGACATATCACCGAGAAGAAAGTTCTAATTTTCTCCATTATGTATTAAATTCACTTAAAATTCAGCACTTTTGTGTTGTAAACACATCACTTATTTTACAGCGCATTACCATTTATCAGCGTGAACTGGTTCGATGGGTTTTATAAATATAAAAATCGGCGAGAAATGATATGGTTTGGCCTTTTTCGCAGTGACGTAGATTACCAACGACATTTACAACATAGTGTAATCGAAATATTATAATAATAATAATTCTTTATTCCAGGATGTGGGGAGGTGAGTGCAATCCCACACATCCCATAGAGAGTATAAGTACATATAATATTTACGTCATAGGTATTTTAAAAATAATGGTAAATATGAAACTAAAAAATAAGATCATAAAAAAATAGATTATACCTAAATAAGCAAAGAAGCACAGGAATCCATCGGATCTAAGATTGTGGGAGCAAGTATCTTTCTCCAATGGTCTTCAATGCTCGATTCTGAAGTCAGACGGGATTCTATGATGAGAATATTTCTGGAATGGTTTATCCTTCCTCTCAGTCCTGCAATCCTGGTTCTTGATAGAGCTATAAATCCTGGATTTCGCCCTTCTGTAAACATTGAGGAGGCACTGCAGTGCCTGGGAAGTCCGAACATCAATCGGTATGCGTTATTGTATTGCACCCGAAGCCTTTCCATTGTTTTCTTTTTGAAGTTTGCCCAGAGCTCGCATGTTTAGGTACAGAGTGGTGCAAAAGGCTATGAAGAGCGTCCTTTTCACTCGTGGACTGCAGAGCCGAAATCTTCTACTGAGCGTGTTACATTTTATACTCAATACTCGCCTCTGCCTGTCATATCTTCAATATCCGTTAGCTTATTGTTATGTCATCAATATTCGTTAGCTTATTGTTATGTCCTAGATATTTTGTGGTTTCTACTGTTTTCAGAAGCTCACCATTCAAAAAGGCGGGGAATGTTTTTTGGGCCTTCCCCGTGTTTTATGACCAACAGTGCTGTTTTTTTCGCATAATAAATCATGTTGGTTTCTTGTGCAAATTCTTCAGAGATTTTCAGGAGAATTCGCAATCCCCTTATTGACAGGGCCATCAGAATCTTATCTGCGTAGTTTACATTGTTAATACATAGACCTCCGATGTGGCAGCCCACCCCAACATTGTTTAACCTGTGGGTTAAACTTATTATATTCACGGAGAATTGTATTCGCTGAACAAAAATTAATGATTATAATAACTTTTTTATTTTTTAATTCACCCCAAGGATTGATAAACACCAATAAATTAGATAAAAATAATATCTCTTCCATTTCACCATCTTTAATAATTAAGTTTAATCCATTGAAACTTTGTGTAATTAGGTACTAATAATGTGCGTCCGAGATAAAAAATTTGGAAATCGCAAAGTAAGCTTAAGACGGGACAATACCCTCAAATAAAGTCGGAATCTTAACGACGTAAGTGAAGAAGCCAAGCATACAAATATGCCACGCGCGGCCCTTGTGTATTGGAGAGACCTACAGTTGAATTTTCCCTAGCAAATCACTAAAATAAAGTGGGAATCTAATGAAATTTTCAGATGTAAACATAAAATTCTTTTCACGCTGTACACGTACTCCCCTGAGAAAATGAACGTAACCCAAGATAAAATTATCTTATCTTTGGGAGATAAGTCTAATAACATTATATATTTAGTAGATTAACTTATCGTAAGATCATAGGTTGGGATTCAAAATACAGTAGGAATTTGTTGAAACGTATTTTTATCGGTGATAAAACATAATTTCCCGCAATCGCAATATCTCATAGAAAACGTAATAATTTTTATTTTTTGGAAATTTACTATAATGTGATACACAAATAATACCAGTAATTCGATGACTCAATTGTTTTTTATTTATATTATCGATTCATACCATTTAATCTTGTTTCGTCCAAATTATGAAATTTGTATTATTTACACCAGTGTAAAGATCAATATTATTAACGTGTTCTAATTCATCATGAGCATTCATAATTATCTTGAAATAAAATTATGTATTAGTCAATATAAATTGGGAGGTGAGTTTGGGTATCGCCGCCCCGGGAACCATTTATTGGATAACCATCGCCTCTGCCATAGGTTAACCCAACTGGTTCGCTTCGTTTGGTGATTTAGCAGGGGTGCCCGGTTTCATTGTGTGAGGTGTGTTCGGGAGAGGCTGCTTTGGAGAGACCATTTGACCTCTCCAACTAGTCTTATGACCAATCACCTTGCTCCGCAGTGGGAGGGGTACATTCATATGTCAGTCACTCCTGAACACACTAATCCCTAGATTCTTACCCAACCCTAAAAACCCTTTACCTTCCCAGAACATTATCGCCTTCCTTTTCTTAAAAAAGACTTTCTTAAAACAGACTACATCTGCCCCGAGGGAAATTATTTTCCTCAGGGCCTCTTGTGTGGGGTTAATGTAAACAAAATACCTGCGCTAGAAAAATAAATATTTAATAAAAATAATTAATTATTGAAGACAATATTGGTGATTCTTTAACAAAAATTTCAACCAGAAAAATATACGGTCGCATCTAGGACTAGAATCCAAGACCATCGCCTTGCCGGCGCCGCTCTACCAACTGAGTTAATGGAACCTTATCTCCTTCGGTCATATTTAACTGAATCGTACTTCGAATAAGAACTTTCAACATTCTCTTCATTTTCTCACCGCAAATTTTTATTGGCTGCTATCTTTATATCTGATTGCAAGATTAAACTCGAACTAAATGCTATCTAGACAGTGTCTAGGATAAATATATCCTATTATTATTTTAATGAGCGACATCTATTGACTCTTCTGCAAGTCTAGGATGAATATTTATTTTTTGGAATAACTTAATAAGTATGACCTCAAATTGTATTATTTAATTGTTGAATATTGACAATATTAGCAACTAATTAACGCGACGTTCATTATTATCTACGCGTTCATAGATGGCGTTAATTAAACAATTTTCTTAAAATACGCTTTTTCCAAGTTATGAAACCAAAGCTCTAATCAAATTTACAGAAAAATATGAGTACCCTGCTGACCATCACAACTATATAACAAGGAAGAAATCCTCAAAACTATTGAACATCCCAAAATTAAATACGTCTTTTGGCCAGAAAAATCATCATTTCCATCCTACAAAACTATATAATGCCCTCCCAATTGAACTCCAAAACACAACGGTGACACAAAAATTTAAAAACGACATCAAATTATGGCTAAGTAAACACGAAGATGAGGAAATCAATAAAATTATGAACTGAACAAATGTGAAGACAATTTTTTAAATTTTTTTTGTAGAAATTAACAAGGAAATCACGATCTACACCTATACCAAAACCTACAGTCCGCCTCGGAACAGGAATACCTAGTGAGGAGGACTGCGAATAATATACGTAACTTTGTAATTAAAATTGTCGTTAATAAAAAAAAAAAAAAAAAAGGTTACGACCGCAAATTGAGAAAAATTTATTAAACATTGGGATTTTTTAATTAATTAATTTTATATGAACTGACGAAAAAGTGAGGTAGCAGTAATGTTTATATTATATTAGACTTAGAAATTATGAATTTTTTGTTATCAACAGTTTTAGTTCAGTGTTTAGATGAAAAAACGTAAGGTGAGCCGTTTTTAAAACTTTTTTATGTTTAATTTCAAAATTTGAATATTTCGTAACCTATTTTGTCGCGTATTTTATCTCCCTTCAAAATTAGTATTTAGTTTTCGGATACGTTCAGAAATATCCAATTTATTTGGATTTTATTGAGAAACGGAAATACACGCAAATTCTCGGACTTTCTGACATCATCTTTGAGAATAACGGCCAAGATACAAGAGTCAGGCCTCTCACGGTTAATTAATTTTTCTATTAGAATTTTTATTTACATTATTCATTCTTAGTTTTGTTTTTGAAAGGTAATGACTCTGATACAAATATATTTTTTATAAATTCTTACAGCTTCTCGAAACCTACAATTATAATGTCCCGTGATTTTCTTGGATCAGCGCTAGTGTCACATAAATATGATGATTTTGCCATCAAATTTTTATATTTTATAACACTCCAATATTTGAGTATCTACATTAATTTTCCATTCTAACCGAGGGTAAATCCAGCACTGATCGTGACGATACAAAATAAAACGAACAACGCAGTTTCAAAATGAATATAATTGCAAAAAAGCTGGGATTATGTTGTAAAATTATCTTCTTAACACTAATTTATTATTAATGATAATTAATCTCTCTTCTAAGGATTATTACATTATCGATGTTATCATACATTATTTTTGTAACTATTACACATCAGACTGAATGAGAACACGTGAAAAATTTAAATAGCGTTGTTGTAATAAAAAAAGTTGTATTTTTAATGTCATCCTCTCTCTGGTCACCTTTATGCAACATAAATCCACATATAATTGAAAGAATAATGCATAAATTTAAAGGCACATGAATCATAAATGACATATTTCAACATATAATATAAATTATAATAATAATGCTATTAAAACTTAATACTTGAACTTAAAATTTACACGGCGAAGAAATATTTGTGATGTTTTATTATTACATAAAATCATTGACGAACATTTTTTTAGACAGCCCTACCTAGGTGAATATGATTAACTATTGCTGCTAAATAAATACAATACAAGACTCTGTGCTCCATTTTATGTAGTTGCTTCTCGCACTAATTTTATGTATAATCATTGTTCTCTGAGATAAACTTTAACATTGCTCGCTAGAAATAGCAACTTCCTGCAGATATGCAATATAATCCAATAAGACAACATAACAAATTTTACACTAATACAGTAAAGATTAAAAGTGGTAACAGAAGCATAGGCCATGTGAGTATCCAAATTTGAAATATCCTTCCCAATAACCTGAAAATGGAGAATCGAAAATTATTTTCAAAAACAACTGTTCAATCTTAAGTTAATTGAACAAAACTAGTCCTCCAATGTAGAATTACTCTAAAGATATTATTGTATATATATGTAGAGTATTACTGTTACATTATGTTAAATTATTATTTTCATGTGTGTATCTTACTCCAATTTATACACGAACCGGTTTAAAAATGCCTCTGAAATAGGGTACCTAAGTATCTCACGAAAAATCAGAAAGAAACAATGGATAATTATACAGGATTTTCCAATAAGAGGTGTTATTTTGATATTCAATCGAAAAAGATCAATGGTTTCGTTGCTTGTGTGGCACGTAGCGCCGTCTTGTTGAAAGTAAACGTTGTCCAGATCAATACCATCTAATTCCGGCTGTAAAAAATCATTAATCATCTCTCGATAGCGCAATACATTAACCGTAACTGTTGCTCCAGCCTCATTTTCAAAAAAGTAAGGTCCAATGACTCCGCGGGACCATAAACCGCACCAAACAGTCACACGTTGAGGATAAAGAGGCTTTTCAACAATAACTCTTGGGTTTTCCGAGCCCCAGATGCGACAATTTTGCTTGTTGACGAAGCCACCGAGGAGGAAATGGGCCTCATCACTCAAGATGATTTGCATTTGATTCACTCAAGTGAATTTTAATAGTTTCAATGCATTGTTGAAGCGTGTATCGTTCCATTTTTATTGATGGCGTAGTTTTTACTTGTCAAATGTCAAAAAATGACAGCTTTAAAAGTAACATCTACCGAAATAGCGGGCTATTCAAAATAACACCTCTTATTGGAAAACCCTGTATTACTACACAAAAGGTATTATTTTTTAAATGTCGCTTTGTTCAGATTGTCAAAAGTATACGTATACAAATATTCACTTTTAAATCCGTTGTAAAACCTCAAACCTTGATTAATTTGCTTCGGGGTTTTAAATTTCCTGTGATCCTCACCATTTTTTGATTAACGTTATTTTTGTCTGAAATTAACTGTCTCAAATACCTCCAAGTTCGTTCCAACAAAAGGTCAATTTGTCACGAGAACAAAGCGCCTAATAACGCGGACCGAAAATAGAGCAACCTTTAGGATTTCTAATGAACAGAAGGCAATGGACAGGTAGCGCCATTTTGACTGAGGGTCCCAGGAGCGAAGGAATCATAGGAGAAACTGGAGGAAATTACTTCCTTCTTTGGTTAATGTACCGAAAATTACTGCCGGCCGGGGGAAATGTTATTATTGTCGGAAATTTTAGCTGCCTTTTTGTCCAAGAAGGCGTGAGTTATGGATTTCATTACGCATGAAAAATAAGCGTCATTGCTCCAGACTCTCGTGACGTAAACATACTAAGTTCCTAATTGATTCCAGAGGGTGGAACATATTAATTGGAAAAGTGAACAATTTTTAGCGTTTTTGGATATTATTATTTTGAAGAGGATGACAAACCTTTTTATACCTATCTTTATTTTTTCCCACTATTTTCGCAAAGATGTGGGCTTAATGAAGATGTGAATTTAAAAAAAATATATATATATATATATTTTTTTTAATTTTTTTTTTTTTTAAAGAAAGACAAAGATTCCCTGGTTACGAATAACCTGAAAATATTTGAAAATTTCCTACTACCACCACAGTAAGCTGAAAATGTCGCTTGTGTTGTGATGGAGGACTTAGCCAGCCGACGAATTGAACACACTATGCCTGGGTGGGACCCAAACGCGATGTCAACTCGGCCACCGACCGGTGTTCGTTGTGTCCGAAATTTTATATTTATATATAAAATTTAAAACGGAAGTAAAAAATGGTAACCCGGTAAGCCCATGTGGGTAATATAATTTAAAAAAATAGTTGTACAAACCTTAATGGATCGATTTTTAAGTTACAAATTTTTAAGTGAGTACAAATTACTTGAATTAAATACAAGCTTCGGAATAATACATACTTAAGCAAAAATGCTGTTAAAAGTGAAACTTATTGATTTTATATTTTGAAAAGAATCAACCCTTAAAAACAACCTTTTTTCATGGAATACATATTTTCAATGTTCGACTTAGTTGAGCCACCTTTTGGGCCGGCTCTTTTGTGTGACTGAGGATCGAACCTTCCTCCCCAGGGACAAAGTCATCCAATTTCGGAGATATACAGGGTTTTCCAATAAGAGGTGTTATTTTGATATTCAATCGTAAAAGATCAATGGTTTCGTTGCGTGTGGCACGTAGCGCCGTCTTGTTCAAAGTAAACGTTGTCCAGATCAATACCATCCAATTCCGGCCATAAAAATCATTAATCATCTTTTGCTAGCTCAATCCATTCACCGTAACTGTTGCTCCAGCCTCATTTTCAAAAAAGTAAGGTCCAATGACTCTGCCGGACCATAAACCGCACGAAACAGTCACACGTTGAGGATAAAGAGGCTTTTCAACAATAACTCTTGGGTTTTTCGAGCCCCAGATGCGACGATTTTGCTTGTTGACGAAGCCACCGAGGTGGAAATGGGCCTCATCACTCAAGATGATTTGCATTTGATTCACTCAAGTGAATTTTAATAGTTTCAATGCATTGTTGAAGCGTGTATCGTTCCATTTTTATTGATGGCGTAGTTTTTACTTGTCAAATGTCAAAAAATGACAGCTTCAAAAGTAACATCTACCGAAATAGCGGGCTATTCAAAATAACACATTTTATTGAAAAACGTGATTGCCATCAAAAGTTGAAATAATGAGTCTATCTGTCGAGTTTCAGCTAGATCGAATGTCGGGAAGTGGGTTAATTACCACTTCCAAGAATGCATTCATTCATTCACGAAATCAAAAGTGAAATTCAAATAAATGTATTTAAAAAGCAAGTATGCAAGTTAATTTTGAAGTTACAGGAAAATATGGTATTATGTTTTTTTCCGACCGGCTCTGTTTGTAATATTGTTAATTTACATGAGCTACGTCATAGGCAATGTGTACACCACATGAACAATCTTTATTATAATTGTGTCTTATATGTATTATTGTTTGGCTTAATAACTGATAAGATTGTGTTACGTAAAAATTATACCAAAAAATGTTATTAATAAAATACTTTATTATGAAGATAATGTTCTTCAGTTCTTACCAGATATTACTGTTAATATAATGTAGTATTCCGATTGATTTAATTTCGTTAGGAAGATTTCTATAATGGGATGTTTTATCAGTATTGTCATCATAATTATTAAACTGTTCATACCAGAAAGTGTTGGGAGACGGTATCAAGGTACCGTCGCACGGCGGATAGAAGAGGATTGGAGTTCCGGAATGCCGACTTACCGTTTCTGTTCTTCTCAATTGCGCTGGTTCAAATACAATGCACTGTTTTTTACGACCACAAACTCGCGAGCTCACGATGGGTTTACAGTTTTGACACGGTCGAACAAGGGGGCTCCGCAATCAGACACAGTTAAGGTATTGACAGGATGACTTGTGATTTTCAACTGGACTATGGTCTTGTTTTAAAATCTTAAATGTAACTTGTTTTATCAAAAAAAATAGCGTCCTTGCGAGAGCTCTGAAGGGGTACCATCAGTACCTAAAACAGGGCGGGGAAGTGGTGGGCCTCATCTAGAATGAACTACTAGTGATTATAATGAATTTCAATTGTTAAGAAAGGTGTGTTGTAAAATATCGAAAATGTGTTATAAAAATTATATTGATAAAATTGAAAATGATATTCATGTTAATATAAATAATTTTGGAACAACACTAATTCTCAAAAAAATAATAATTCCGGTATTCCAACTTCTATGAATTTCAATGGAAAAGTTGGATGTAATGTTGAAAATATTGTAAATTTATTCGCTGATTATTTTAAGTCTGTCTATGAAAAGGATATACCTAATAATGAAATTCCAAAATTCTCGTCGAATCTCAGTCTAAACATATCTGAAATACACATTGAAATTAATGATATTAAAAAGCATGTAAATTTGTTAGATGCTAAAAAAAGTGCTGGACCTGACAACATTCCACCTGTGTTAATTTCAAGAATGTCTAAACAGCCTATCTGTTCCTCTTTTTGTAATTTTTAACCAATCATTAAAGACAGGATGTTTTCCTAATATATGGAAACATAGTTTTCTTACTCCTATCTTTAAAAAGGATGACAAAACGGATGTTACAAATTACAGACCTATATGTATCCAGTCATCGATACCTAAACTTTTTGAAAAAATAGTAGGTACTTGATAAAATATCTACAAACATAAAAAAAATTATAACTCCCTACCAACATGGCTTTTGTTCAAATAAATCTACATTAACCAATTTACTAATATACGAAAAATTTATATCTACATCCTTAGCAAACAGGTGCCAGGTAGACTCAGCATACACTGACTTCAGCAAGGCATTTGACAAGGTGTGTCACAAAATATTAATCAATAAACTAGCTAAACTTGGAATTTACAGTAATTTACTAGTTATTTGTTCAAAAGAAGTCTTTGTGTGAGAGTAAATGGCACGAATTCATACGAATTTATGGCGACAAGTGGAGTGCCGCAAGGGCTCTATCTAGGGCCCATTTTGTTTATAATATTCATAAACGACATTGTTGATGTATTTAATGATATAAACGTTCTACTGTTTAAACTTTATAAAGAGAGTAACCACATTAATGATTGTATTACACTTCAAACTAACTTGAGATATCTTTTTGAATGATGCTCAATCAACAAATTAGCATTAAACATAAATACATGCCAGTTCATTCATTTTTCCAAAATAAGTAATCCTATTTTTTTTCAATATTCATTAAATGATGAAAATTTAATTTGTGTTAATAAAATTATTGATCTAGGCATTATGTTCGACAGTAAACTCACCTTTGTATGTCATATTAATAATATTATCAACAAGGCCCTAAAGACTCTTGGGTTTGTTTTGAGAGCTGCAAAAGATTTCAATAATTTAGGAACTAAGAAACTCTAGGATTATGTTATATAAAACCCTTGTCAGATGCCAACTTGAGTATAACTCTACGTTATGGTCTCCATTTTTTCAATATTCATTCAGATAACATTGAAAAGATTCAACGGAAGTTTCTAAGGTTTATAAATTATAAATAGCATATTCCTATACAAAATTACAATTACCTCTTGGATAAAATGTCTCTATTGAAACTTTCAGAAAGAAGAATAAGCACAGATTTAATACAGTTACAAAGAATGCTACATTTTAAAATTGACTGTCCCGAATTACTTCAATGTATCAATATCCATGTTCCCAAAAAATCATGCCGATATTTCTTACCTTTTTACTTCAATAACACCAGGACACTAGCTTACCAAAATTCTCCGATTCCGAGACTTCACAATCTCGGAAACAAATATTCTGATCTGGGTGATATATTTCATTTGAAAACTAATCAGTATAAATGTTGTATATTCTATCACTTTTATTCTTCTATACACAAATAGACCTATGTACCCATATAACTTCTCCGCTTCTACTATTTTGTTATGTTGAATCTTTTAAACTCAATTATATGTGTGAGGATTAATTTTTGCCATTATGTTTACATTCTTCTTTATTGTATTAATTTTTAAGTGTTTACTCTGATACAAAATGCTTGTATTTTTTTTAAAGGAAAGCCCACTAGGGCGTGTAATAAATAAATAAAATACATGCCTTAAATAGGAATTAGGTAGGTGGACAACAATAATATTCATCAAAGAAATCAAAAGAAAATCAAAATCAAAACATAACGATGATAGGTACCGACAGAGTCAGTAACATATTTCTGCTTGAGAGTTATTTATACTTGCATATAAACAGGAAGTAATTATTTATACATAAGGTGTAGTTTATTCACGAATATTTTCCAAAATTATATTACATACAGGTAAATCATTTTAAAGAGATCTTTGCTTGTGTATTGGTGTCCAAAGTAAAATTTTATTGCAACTTTCGATATAATCATGTTTGTTGTTATTTTGAAATAATATTTTTCATTGGAATTTCTCATTACTCAACACACTGATGTTCGTAGAACTAAATTGTAATTATTATATTAATATTTAAATGGATTGGATTATTATTTCACTCTAAAGTAATCTTCAATTTGATTCAAGCCTAAAGGATAACAGAGCATCTTCAGTTTAAACCTAATCGTAGAATGCATCGGTAATGAATCTACATTCTGAAATATTCAGAATGTAGAAATATTCAAGTAATTTGGGTCGTGTAATGCTACAGGATTATACAGGGTGGTTCCTAAGAGTGGTAGGTAATTTTGATAATCTTACTGGTGTAGCATATTGAACTTTGTTTATAGCAGAATACCTATTACATAAAATTGGGCCACCTGTTAGATAAATATCCATGAAAAAATAGAAATAATTGTAATTTTCATAATAATAAAATAATTTGTGTGTATTTATGAATGAAATCATATTTCATGGCTTTTTCTAGTGTTTGCAATTATTTAATGCAATTTAAATAGGTAGCACAAGAACTCACGCGAAGCGTGGCAGTGTAGTACTAAAACTACGAAATCGAAAGCAATACAATTGTCTTGCTTATGGCTTGCCACTTTGAGATTACTACAGCATATCTATGTATGTTATAACGACATTGGATGTACACCTACCTAATAAAAATAATTTTCTAAAAGTCTATTTTTTCTTGTTGACTACGTTTACATCGTCATTTTTTCGACTTCTACATTCGTAATGTAGTTTTAAAACTGCACGGAGTAAACTTATTAACATAAAATATTGTTTGTTTATTAAAAACTTGGTTGAATTATTCGTTTTCCTGTTATAAAACGGGACTGCAGACCTTTAACGAATGCATTGACAGAGTTCCCATTAACAAAGAATCAGTTGAAGGCAAAAGTTTTAAGACGACGGCGGAACACGTGCTCACACTTGATAACGACACGTGACTCCTCACAAGAGCGCCCCTGTCGGTACATTAGGAGGGGAGCGGTGGTGCAGCATTGTGAGGCCAGTTAAGGTAGGGCCTCTAGAAAGGGCTTTATTAATACGGGCCTTGAAGAAGCCCGTATTATATGAAAGAAGAAAAACTAATGCCAGTAGCTTGTTTTTGTGTAAGACGGCTCGTATGTGGAACGAGTCGTAATCACTTCCTTTTACACTTTTGAGAATGGCTTAAATTACTGTACTATTTGAGTTTGCCCGAGATTTTAATTGAAAAATATTTGCAAAAAAACAGGACTATCTCTTCTCTTATAAAAAAATCATTGAACATGATTTTTAAATCAATAGCACATTATAAAAATACGTTCTAAGCTAAAAAAATGTTGCTAAAAGCTGTGCAAATGCCATGAGGCAAGAGTTCCCATTTGGATTTTTTTTTGCTGATTCATACAATTACTTTTGCTATTTAATAGGTACCTTTATATAATGTTAACCTCGATAGTAAGCAATATAGGTACCTATTAATTTCAATCAAAAATGTTAGTAGTATGTAGTAGTAACCGAGTTATCATTTGGGCCACAGTGGAACAGAGAGGGAAGTAGTTGTTCACAGTGTTCATATTAAAGCCGCTAACCCCGAAAGGAAATATTTAGCTGGCCTCCGTTTTGCAGGAACGCTACATTTATTCAAAGGGATTAGAGGTTTGCGATTTAGAATGCGAGGATTTGCTATGTGCTATGGTAACTCGGAGGGTTGAGATAATTGTACGGGATGCAGCAAAACCTTCAAATTGTCGGTATATAGCATACGCCACTTTCCAGAACATTTTTAATACATGGACTTCAAAACAGAGCTGTGTGAGAGAAGCCGATCAGTATTACAATTATTAACCTTGGGTGCGACACTATCAAGTGTAGAGGTAGTGCTCGTGTTGTAGTACAAAAAGATTGTCTATAACTACTACAATACAAAACATGATTATTTTATTCCTATGGGGAAAAGTTACTTTGGGGGATAATTTTAATAATAAACTAAATCAAATAGTTTGTATACATCACTATTTAATCAAAAGAGATCGACATGTTTCGAAACCAAATGTTTCTTCGTCAGAATACACATAATATAAATTGTGCTTAGAACTTTGATTAGCTTCGATTAGAAAAAAATAAAAGAAACACGAAAATAGACGCAGTGACAAATTTCTGTCCCAAATACGAATATTTTGTACTTTGTGTAATATCACGCCTCCTCTAAAACGACGCCAATAGACGTTGTGTCAATACATCTCTAAAACGACGCCAATAGACGTTGTGTCAATACATCTCTAAAACGACGCCAATAGACGTTGTGTCAATACATCTGTAAAACGACGCCAATAGACGTTGCGTCAATACATCTCCAAAACGACGCCAATAGACGTTGTGTCAATACATCTCTAAAACGACGCCAATAGACTTTGTGTCAATACATCTCTAAAACGACGCCAATAGACGTTGTGTCAATACATCTCTAAAACGACGTAAATAGAAGTTGTGTCCGTAAATGTGTTTGAAAAAGAAATTTGTTTTTCATGTTTCTTTTATTTTTTCTATACGAAGGTATTAAACCAATGTTCTAAGCTCTCCCGATTGCGCAAGTATAGAGGAACATAGTTTTGATGAATAGAAGAGAGAAAATAAATTTGTACGATGTGGAAAAGGCTTTCAATATTATGGTACAGTCGAAGGCACCCTTTCCCGAACTCGTTTTCGGACTAAATCAAGTTCTCAGAAGGTTCTATCCAAGTTATGTTACTATTTTAGTTTTGTGAAGCAACTGGTTAATAATTATATAATAATAGAAATTTGAAATTTGATGGACTCTTCAAATTCTGTGCAACAGGAAATAATCTCACCGTGTCCTCTGTTTACTTTATAGTTAGAATAATACACAAAATAACTTTGTTTACATCACTTTTAATATATATAACCTCTACATGTTTCATGAACAATGTTCACATCATCAGGAGCAAGTATATACGAAACATGTCGATCTCTTTTGATTAAATAGTGATGTATACAAACTATATAACGGATATTATAGTATATTCCTATGGGGAAAAGTTACTTTGTGGCATAATTTTAATAATAAACTAAATCAAATAGTTTGTATACATCACTATTTAATCAAAAGAGATCGATATGTTTCGTATATACTTGCTCCTAATGATGTGAACATTGTTCATGAAACATGTAGAGGTTATATATATTAAAAGTGATGTAAACAAAGTTATTTTGTGTATTATTCTAACAAATAATGACATCACAAAGTGATAAGCTTTCAGAAGAAATTTTCTTCGAAAAATTAACTTTATAGTTGATAAACAAATCATAATTTACTGTCTTGAAAACCGTACGAAAAGGTACGGTGATAAGACATTTTTTTCTGATTATTTTGGTGTCCTTTTCTATGGAAGTTTTGCTGTGATCGGGCCATTTTCCCCCCGACGCGACGGCTGTAGCCTGGAATCATTCAGCTTAAGTTTATTTTAAATAACTTTTGAAGCCGTGAGCTTTGGTCTTTCTTATGTCTAAGTCTTCTATCAACCTTCCTCTGGTATTCAATTGGGTAAAATAACCCTGGACAGATAATGTTACGAATTATTTTGGTTCATAGAATTACCAAAAATTTTTATATTTTGGTAGATTTAAAAAGATTAAAATTTCACATTATGAGGCTCGCCGATATTCATTGATTGACTTAGAAGTGAATCTCCGATGGGAGAAATAACACAGGAATCTAACACATACATGGCTGAATTGATAGCATTTACTAAATTTATATACAATGTAAATAATTTGCAGGTTTTTTGTAGAAATTTTCCTAAGCAGAAGAAACACCCTATCCAGTGATTGTTCTTCCATCAAATTCAAAACCAAATATAGAATTTAGAATCCATCTTGTAATTTGATCCGTATAATATGGGTGGATTTAATTCCAACGTCAAATGCTTTCAGGATGATACGAGTATGCTTCAAATGATTTTCTTCAGGCGGAATAATACTTATCGAATATTGGTACAGTCGTACCTACTCGTATTTACATAGGATTACTCGCACAAGCATTTTACCCAAAATAATGAGATTTTTTGCTTCACTTACGTTAAGTGATACATTTGTGAAGCGCTTTTTACTCATGAATTTGTCGGAAAGTTTCAAGATATTTCATAAAATACGAATTATGCAAATGTTATTGGTAGACATAAAGAAGTGGTTGAAGGAATTTTAATCAAAAAATTTGTGAAATCTTATTAACTTAAATATTTTTTTCATTCGCGCTTTTTTTACTCACAATAAAGATTAATACAAAAAAAAATTGTACGTGCGACAATCTAAATTTTGAATACAATTTCTGAAAAAAAACCACATTAACATGTTCTATAATTCTGTTCATAATTATGTTCACATTATTCATGAAATAATACTCACCTTTCGAGATATCACCGAAAGTTATTGGAAAATCTGAAAATTTGTAATATGTACCTATGTCACAGGATTCTATGAAAATAAAGTAAAGTTCTCTTACCGTAGGAATAGTCGACATCGACAGTCCCGTATGTAGGACACTCGACTAGCGTCGGACGGGTCGAGCTCAATACTCGTAACGGGAACCGACATTATACGTTTTCATAATAAGTTCTGCTTACATATTTTATTTATCAATCTTGAGTTGAGCTCTGCTGATAATTTACAAACACACAAAATATATATTACATACTTTCACATTTATAACGCAAACATTTACATTTATAACAAAAAAATTTACATTTATAACACAAACATTGTTATTTATAACACAAACATTGTAATTTAAAACTCAAACATATGTGTGTGTGAATTCTACCAAATATTAATTATTTTACGTTTTGGTAATGAATATTTTTATGTTCGACGAAGGTTTTTATATTGGAGAACGAAATTTTTTTTTTGTTTTCTTGATATTTATTTCACTGCTAAATTTGGTTTTGAAAAAAAGTTTTTAAAATAAAAACACTAAACTTCAGACATATTTATCCTTTACGTAAAGTTGTTTTATAAAATATTTAAAACCTTTGTAATTATAAACAAAAAAGCATTTTGTGAGAATTGATTGTGGTAGTGTTACTCAAATTGATAAATGTTTATTCTTTGCTAATAAAAAGTATGAGTAGTTTTCCTGGGTTAAGAATTTCATTATTTTTAGGTTAAAAAAACTGAAAGTCTGCAATTTATAACAGTTGATAAACAGAAATACCTACTTCAGTGTGATAAATAAAAGGAAAATATCTTATTAAAACTGATTTATTAACATTCTTTTATAGTAAAACAATAAATTATTAACGCGTGTGAAATAAATTGAAAAACTTTGGCATATTTAGCTTTTTGTTTTTCTTTCGATAATTCAAGCCGCGTATAAGGCTTTATTCGGTTACTTTTTCGAACAGTCAAGTTTGTGATGAATTAAGTATTGTTTTTCCGAATGAACAGCAAATAAAATATTTCTATGATGCTGAGAATTGATGCTCCAAAGAATACTGCTGCAGTCCCACCTATAAATACTGAAAGAATGGTTGAAAAGTGTATTATATTATATTAATTTTTATTTTATTACTCCGATTGTAAGGTCAATGAAGATAAAAGTGGGTAGTGGGCGTATTTGTGTCTCCGAAAAAAAAACATTTTTTCCCTTACTTCTAGTGAAATAGTTGGAATAATTTCAAAAATCGTAATTCTTTCTCCAAGAGATTTAATCAATGTCAACAATGTGATTGGCCGAGGCCTTAGAGTTGAGAAAATTGTTGAATTAGTAATTGAAAATTGTAAATTATTAATTGTAAATTGTAAGTTGTAAAGTGTAATTTGTAAATTGTTAATTGTGAGTTGATAATTGTAAATTGTAAAGTGTAAAGTGTAAATTGTTAATTGTTGCTTGTTGATTGTTGATTGTTAATTGTGAATATTAATTGTTAATTTTTAATTTTTAATTTTTAATTGTTAATTGTTAATTGTTAATTGTTAATTGTTAATTGTTAATTGTTGATTGTTAATTGTTAATTGTTAATTCTAAGCGAAACGTTGGGAAGTATCTGACTGTTAACATCTGGTCACCGAAAATGGCTAATGTCAAAACAACAACGTGTCGAATTTGAACGGTGTTCTTTCACAGAGAAGATCTACCACACTTCTATTTAGTTTCTGTTCATTGGGTAAGATCAATGTAAGATATATTTACCAACGTGGTCCAAGGGTGATCTCACTACTATCCTCCTATTTCTCACAGTTGGTATAAATTCCACGTAAATTGATATCAAACTTCCACGATCTATTAATTCATCTGTCAACGTACCCATATTTGGTCTGAAAAACAAAATATTACCCGCAATATGAAGATAGACTCAAGGAACTAAGAATACCAACGTTAAAATATAGAAGAGAAAGGTGTGAAATCATTGAAACTTTCAAGATTTTATCTAAACATTAAAGTTGCCCTGGCATCCTAGAATTCTTAACCACCAACAAAAATATAAATCTCCGTGGACACACTAAAAAAACCTTTTGCATCCGATCCAAGGAAACAAATAGAGTATTGGATGCATGGAACAAACTTCCACAACATGTGTTCGATTCTACATAAACCAATATAAAGCTTGATTTTTATTTGGAGAGAAGAAGGGGTTAACTTATTTTAAATTTAAAACAACTCAATTACTGTTAAACTTATGTGAAATCAGATATGAGCGCATCAAAAGAATGCTGCCTACTAATGAAATAATAATAATAAATAATAAATGGTTGTCAAATGAGATTTTACGTGAATAAAAAAACATTAAATCTCTCGTAGCAAGAAAGTCCAAATGAAGACAACGATTTTAGATTTCGAAAAATAATCTTTACTGAACCATTAAGAGGAACTCATAAAAAATGCCAAAGTTGCCTCTAAAATAATTTAAAAATTGAATTTTTGTAACATGTTCACTGCCAACTCAGCCGTTTGGCGGATTTCGAATCGATCGTTTCGAGAAACTTCGTACACGCCAATTGGTGTGTGCGTCAATATAACATTCAATTCTCAATGAGAATCCGGCAACTCTCGCGACGTGTTATTTTTAAGATGGTCCTGTGCTTGAATTAATAAAAAAATGTTGTTAACATGCAGTTTCTGCCTAACTACTCTAGTTTTAAAGTTACAGCGTGTTGAATATGGGTGATACAATTTACATATTGGAGTTTTCCAAGCCTTCACTGTCCAAGGTTGACAATTAACATGTTAATGGGCCATACTTTACAATTTTAAATATAAATAAATAAAGTAACACATTTTAACCTTTTGATTAATAAATAATTATTTAATTTGGTTGGGTATTTTGGCCACAAATCAAAATTTTAGATTTGTATGGAATAGGCCGCGCATCCTTAAAACGTCCATCATCTTGAACCAGAAATCGAACGCACAAACAAAATTACAGACAGAGAAATGCAAAATGTACGGTGTTTTTATCCGGAATTAGACTTCTTCTTGAATGGACACAACTCTCCCATGGAATTAGTATACCCTGGCCATAGTAATATTAATTTAATTCACAGTTCAAACCAGCTTTTATAGAAAATGTCTTATATATAAAATTTAAGTAAAACATGAGAAAAAGTGTAATAAATATATTTACTTGTTTTGAAGTACAACAACTTCATACTCTGGCTCCTGGCACGAAGGAAGACATTTGCACTGAAAATCGAACTCATCTTCGTCACCTTTTTCTGAAAATAAATCTTTTCTTATTTCCAAGTAATTTATGAGCTACCTTTACAAATTTATCAATGAGCCTAAAATTTTATTATATTTTTCGAAGTCAGCAGCTAAATATCTCATTCATCTTCCGAGAAGATTATTCAGGTCAAAGGCTTAATCCGAACCAATAATACTTTATTGAAATCTTTTCAATAGGTCAAATGATTTGTATTGTATAGTAAAGTGTTTCCACAAATCGAATTACCAAAAAATGTCTTAAAGTTTATACCTACGAGATATATTTGTAAGACAAGTTAGGCCATTTATGTCACACATTGGTTCTCGATCTGAAAGAAAAAAAAATAATACCCACATATTATCTAGTTGGAGGGAAAGTTTTACTAATTTATTTTGATTTTAGGAAAGATATTTTCAGTTGTGAAATTGAAAATATCTTTCCTAAAAAGTCAAAGAGCTTAAGCCAATATAATTTTTTTTAAAGTAATTTAAAAGTAAAGATATTTAGAATTTTCACTGACTTTGATATATTTCATATGAATCGTTAGAACTTTACTGAAGAAAGCAAACTAGAATTTCACCCCCAGGGGAACATAGCGTGTGGGCGCTGCATTAATTTACACCGGGAGACAAAAAAGTTGGTTATTACAAGCGACCTTCAGTTTATACTACTAAAAAAATCTATACACTGATATGGTGTAAAGAGAGAGAGGTGTGCAGTGGGCTCAATGCATTTAATCATTTAGTTATTCCTTCGGCATTTTTAATAATATACAATAATAATTTTTTAATATTTTTTAGAGCCATAGAATAATAATTTGTTGACTCCTTCCTACAACACGGTTCTCTTTAGGAACTAGTTTCTTTCAATTAAAATAGCTTCCAGTGAGGATCCCCAAATACGTTAAGAGTTCTGTGGTTTGTTACAAGGGCGTCCTGTGTGGAGTTGTATATTCTTAAAAGTATGTGTACCTATCCTGGGAAGCATGTGATGGGTGCAGTTGCACTCCTGCAACTGGCGCAGGGCTCTGCACTGCACGATGCAGGTGGAGTAGCTGTACCGGGAGAACATGGGCGGGAGAAAGGGGATCTCGTGACCATAGCGACATCCACGCTTTTCTACGTTTACCTTCAACACGTCATCGTCGTTCATTGTCTCTTCGACCTGGAAAATTGAACAGGCTTGAAAATGTGTAATGACTCTAAAGTTCGCCATTCAATTTGATAACTAACACCTCTGTCATAGGTCACTACAAGTGTTTCGCTACGTTTGGTAACTTAGCAGAAGTACCCTGTTCCATGGGTTGAGGTTTTTCCAGGTCTTGGTTGTTATGTTTCTACCCACCAGCTGCTGGCAGGCCGGATCAGGAGAGACCTCTTTGAATCCAACGCCTTGCACCTCTCATTACAGTTGGAGTGATTGGGTCATACGCCACTTCAAGACATACTGTCCCCTCAGATTCACACCCATCATTTTACAGAACTATTTCTCCTTCCTTTATTTAAAAATACGCCCCACACAGTATCCACAAAGATGAAATTAACCGTGAAGAAAATTATTTTCCTCAGGGCCTCCTTTGTGGAGTAAACAAAAACAATTGTTTACTGCCGCTTCTGAAATATTTTAAGGAGGAGGGCGGGCTTACTCTTTATCTTCAATAATGTAGAGGTAACATTGTCAAATTCACTTGTAATGATTATTATGTAGAGGAAAAGTTCTTAAAATTTTTACTGTAAAATAACTAGGTACTAGGTAGGTTTTAGGTTTAGGTATAACTTGAAAATAGCAAAAATATTCTTCACAAAAATACTTTATCATAGTAGAATAATTTCAGCTTTTCCCTTGGTTAGGTATAATGAAATAAATCGAGAAGGATGAAGATTTAATTCCTTTGTTTACATTCATACGAATAACACGATCATATAATAATATGGATAATTTTCGTGTAAAATATCTCTCACAGTATAATCTAAAAAAAACATAAAATAGAAATATGATATCCTTTAATTTATTTTTTCCACCTTAGCAATAAAATATTTCATGAGTATTAAATCAATTTGACCTTTACTGGTTTCATAAATCGCAAACCACCACATCGCATTTAAATAACAAATAGAAAATTAATATACCCAATGAAATTATATTATTTTTAGCATGGGAAGCTTCTGGCTATCAAGTGAAGCATTAAAGCCTTTGATATATGGGATCCCGTTGGTAATTTATAGCAATCACTAGCATGTGGCTGATGTAACGATTTGAACTTTTGCCAAGACTCTCAAAGCATTCGAGATGAAAACTGGGGCCATAGAATTGAAAATTTTATTCGCTGTTTTTCCAAACCTCAATGGCGTTATTGATGAATAGGATGTGAAATGTCATTGATTAATGCGATGTTGAGTTTGGAGAGGTATGGTGCACGTTGAAATGTACAGAATTTTGTGGAAATATTATTGAAATGTGAGATATTTTGCAGGTTTTCTTAAGGTTTTTGATGGAAAATAAAGTATATACCTACGCTATATTTTGTTTTGATGAGGTTCCGTACAAAAGTTCTAAAAGCCCGGAGTCGCCGGTTAGAATTTTCGCAACCCTTCTTTTCGTGAAGTTTTAATTTTTAATATGAGCAGGTACCGCACAAAAGCCCTAACTTCTCCAAATTGTCTGGAGATTGTAAGACTACGGTATCCCCAATTGGGGTATATTGTGAGGCTGTAGGTAGCGAGGAGTGGAAACAGATGGGGAAGTACCTGGCTATTTAGATCTGATCACCAAACATGACTAGAGCCATGAATGGTGATCTTTCACCAGGGCGATACTGAGCGTATGTTCCACTGTCGATAGACACATATTTTGGTTATTTAAAAAAAAAATTACAAACTCATTTTGATTGTCTTAAAATCTGAAACCAGGCAATGCTGAAATAATAAAAAAAAGCTTTTAATGAATATTAGTGAATGTTGCAAGTAGAAGGAATTGGGAAAATGGAAGGACAAGGTTAAAAGAAATGTTGAAAATTATCTGATTATTGGCTATATTACTAGATATAGCTAAGGTCATTTCGAATGCTAACGTTTGGATTCTGAATTGCTGTCTCTCACCAGGGTATTTAGATTATTGCTTGTGTGGGTTAAAGGTGTTTCCTCCAGAAATGGAGCGCGTATATTAGGTACATTACAACAGAACTTACCTTTAGCCTCAGCAAGTATTCGGATGCAAATATAATGTGAGCATCAATTCCATTTATAAACTTGTCAAAGTTGCTAAAGAATATATCGTCGGGTGAATGCACGTCGATCTGGAAGAAAAAAACTCAGGATATTTTTGCTTCTCGCATATCAAATATAAATTGAAATATAGTGGTCCAAGGCAGAGGCCGTACACGAAGAAAAATGTGTATTGCTAATTTATTACGAATCTCTTCACATTATTGGTAACCTGGCTAAAAAAGCGGTTGCATGTGCATTTGTCCAGATAATATATAAATATATGGATAAAATTTTATCCAAAAACCTGTTTATTCATTCGTTAAGGCCTGCAATCACGTTTTGAACCGGATTACCAATAATTTGAAGAGATTATTAATATATTAGCAACACTTATTTTTCTCCGTGTACGTACATCATCGACTATCTATAAACATATCGATAAAAATGTTCTTTCTCACATGTTTTGGATGAACATAAAAGATAAAAAATATTATGCTAAGTATAAACACAAAAAAAAATTTCCGCCAATTTTGGAAAAGGAACAAAGCAACTAGTCGCTTATAGGCATTATTTTCAAATGTGGAACAATTGAATTTCAAATAATAAATTACATTATCTCCACACGGGAGGGCCTGAGGAAAATAGTTCCCTTCAGGACCTATGTGATCTCAAGGGATGCTGTATGCAAAAGTAGTATTAAGTAGATTTTAACAGCTATAAAGGGGATAAAGTCATTTTTGTAATTTATTTGTTTATTAATAACGACACAAAAGGTCACAGACCGTCAGTGCTCATAATATTATGTATATAAATAATTTTTTTTTTTTTCATTTTCCTACAATCAATCGATATATGACATATGCGCAGACGCTATAGGGGTTATCTTATAAAATTAATATTTCTATAACATAATCCAATTATAGGTACACTGGCACAGAATGGAATCATCCCTTGGCAGCGAGGACCAAGCTAATCGGAGAGGAAAATATTTTAACTAATTTATATAATTTATTTGAAACAATATTAAAATTGAGAATACCATCGATGAAATGAATTTTGGAAACGATGCTACCAATACTAAATTTATCAACCCTTTTAAATGGATATCTTAATTCGCACAGTGGAGTATTTTGGCAAGTTGACCAAAACCATGGAAATATTTTTTTATTTTGTTTTATTTAAAATAAGTATACCCATTTCACTTTCTTAACATAAAAGTACATATTAAAAATATAAATATTATTGTTTACTACCTAACTTAAATAAGTACATTTTCATTTAGCTCGCTGAACTTAAGAGCCAAGAGTTTTTTCTTAAATATATTCATTCTATTTACTGATGTCAGGCTATATGTGTACACAATAGTGGCCTGTGTTTCTTTTACCACTTTCAGTCTTTGCTGAATGTGTGAATAGTTTGTTATGTTGTCTTGTGTAGTGTTCATGTACATATGGTGTTTTTATAAATATTGTGTTAGTGTGCATAAATCCGTTTTGGATTTTGTAGAATATAACATATGCCTATTAATATGCAAATTTTATATTCATGATGAAAAAACAAAAAACGATTCACTCAACGACTGCGATAAGACTACTTGCCGGTAAAGTAGTACGGGCGGGGGGGATTGTCATTTTTGAAATGGCCGCCATGTGATATGACTATAGAGCTTTCAGAATATACATATTGTTTAGTATTGAAATAATTTTGTTATTATTGCAATCCGGTTCCTACCTATATTTCCCTTTCCTTTGTTTATTCCATTTTTCTTTAAGTCTTACCTTCGAAAAAAGAAGTAAGAAGATTTGAAAAATAGAAGACAAAAAGCAAGTGTCTTTGGTTTTAATTGATGTTATTTTCGTCGTTGTATATCGTTGCATTTTGGCGCCCCCTCGTAATAATTATCGGAAACAGTATAATTTATCACTCTCGATTAAAAAAAATACATTAAAAAAACCCTAATCATATTCGTCCGAACTTTTATTCAAACAATTTAAGGTCAGAAAATTAAGTGCATTATACTTCTACCATGCATAATTACAAATTTATAAAAATAATATTCAAAATAAAGTTGCACCCTTTAAAAATAACAGAATTCTTAGACAAACGTCAATACTTTCTACTCTTAAATTTAAAAAAAACAATAGGACAGTTCAACCATGAATATCTCTGAATAAAATTTTTTAACTCATTACAAGAAAAAATTAGAAACATGAATGCAAATATAAAATAATTCAAGAGCCACCTTAAATATTCTAAACACTTGAACTGAATCACATCAAATTTAAACCAATATAACAACACCCCACATACACACAAGCCCTGCTTATTTATGGGGGTAAATCAAATACTTATATTATATTATGTAATTAATAACTGTATTATATAGTAATGTAATTCGTGTATCTTTTTTTATTAATATTAAAAATATATATATATGTACACCTTTATATAAATATGGTTCGAAATGAAAAAAAAATATATATACATCAAATAAATATTGTATATTATCGAGAGTGATCAAAAAACCGTTCATGTTGTGTGAAACAATAAATATTTGTGATACAAAAACCGCTCGTTTTGTGAACCAATACTAGATGTAAATCTACAAACTAAATTGCTCAGAACTTCCAATCGAAGCCACAACATTCACAAGGTAAAGACCTCCGTCCTACTCCTATTTTTCCGTGTGATAAACACGATTGTTCATTCTTATTTTCTCGTTAAAAATTACAGTCCATTCGTCGAGTACCAACCGTTTCGGTACACAACACATATATTATTTGTCTAACAAAGTTAAAATTTCCGACTTATGTCCAACTTTCTCTACAGAGGTACTCTTCTGTGCATCGTTACGCAAAGATAAGCTAACCAACCCTAAACAAGTGCTAACAATATTCATTATGAATTGGTAGAAAATTTTGGTCAGCCGCATACATTGTACGTTATCCTTGTTTTACAGTACACGAATACATAGTACCCAGGTATTATTGTTTCAAGTGTATTACATTGTTCACGTACAGCATGTTAATTGCTCATCAAGCAGGTATAAGCTTTACATATTGAGAGGTAACCAGCTCTAAATCTAGCAATCAAAACTTCTGTAATGATTGTAGTACCTTCTCCATCATGTAATATTATTATGTAGACGATATAATTTAAGATAAATACTCTACATTATACATTGAGGAAATGGTATTACTATCAGTGGCACAGAGTGTGAAAGTTATTCTTGCGTGACAGGTAGGTAGGTACCTTTTTTTGCGTGACAGTTTGGTAGGTACCTAGGTAGTAAGTTTGGAATGTTGGTTAGATATACTGCCTGTTGCAAATTTACACTACCTAACTTTCCAAACGAGAAAGGTACATTTTAAAGTAAGCCATAACGCGAATTAGTAGTTTTACTATTACTGTATCAATCTCAAACCTTTTCCAAAGATCCCATTAAATGTACAAACAATATTAGAAATTCAATATTTTAGTTGTACTTAAAGGCATTAGGAAGGTTTTAAAATTTTCTTTACTAAACAATAACCTAATACTCGCAGTGAAAGGAAGTATTGAAATTATAAAAAATAGGACCATCTGCTATTGTGGAAATATAATAGGGCTTAAAAGATGGATTAAACAATATTAAAATTGATGCTTGCTTTTCGGTGTTATTTGAGGTGGTTAATGACTGACTGACCATAACAATTTCCTCGAGTAACCATAAAGTCTGATGCTTGGTAAAGCATTTCTACTTGTAAAACTTAAACTATATCTTTTTCTGTTTCAAATATTCGTTTAGGAATGTCTAATATTGTCTTCAATAATTAATTATTATTATTGTGTACAATTATTTTCACGATGTAGAAACCTCTTGAATTAAAATAATTATTTTAAAATAGTTTATTTATATGTTTGTATACGTAATCTTTTATCGTTCTGTATAAATACACACAAGTTTAAAATGATAATATACTTATATAATCGCTTACCATAACCGTCTCCATGGCAGTGAATTTCAAATAGCCCGGCCCCGTGACCCGATTGGACAAATGCATCCTCTCCCCGCCAAAGAGTTTAGAGTTGAAAACAAAACACTGGCCGTACTCGGTGAGCATGGTCATAAATCTCTCGCAACAGTCGAAAGCCTGCAAAGATAAATTAATATTAAACTTACTGCTGAAGGCAATAATAATTAAATAGCGCACCGTGGAATCTGCAAAATTTTCGTGGGACTAAAATGTTAAATAATTCGCTTAGTATGCGGTACTTAAACGTTTTATTCCGGTCATATTTGCATTGTGGTTTTGTTATGGTTGCAATTTAACATTTATCATAACTTTATACGGGTGTACTTAAAAACGGTAGTATTTGTTGTAAGCTAGGATTTTTCGGCGATATCATGCTGCAGCAAGAAACAAGTCAAAAACTGATTTTTTTTTTGACGGGTTTTGAAGTTTTTGCGATGTAGTTATCATTAACGTTTTTTTCAATCCCTCCTTGGTTTGTGATTTTGTTATCTTGTATTTGGTGACTCTCACAATTTAAGGTTAAAAGCTATTTTTTGGAAGTAATAAGTAATAAGTAATAAGTAATAAGTAATAAGTAATAAGTAATAAGTAATAAGTAATAAGTAATAAGTAATAAGTAATAAGTAATAAGTAATAAGTAATAAGTAATAAGTAATAAGTAATAAGTAATAAGTAATAAGTAATAAGTAATAAGTAAAAAGTAATAAGTAATAAGTAATAAGTAATAAGTAATAAGTAATAAGTAATAAGTAATAAGTAATAAGTAATAAGTAATAAGTAATAAGTAATAAGTAATAAGTAATAAGTAATAAGTAATAAGTAATAAGTAATAAGTAATAAGTAATAAGTAATAAGTAATAAGTAATAAGTAATAAGTAATAAGTAATAAGTAATAAGTAATAAGTAATAAGTAATAAGTAATAAGTAATAAGTAATAAGTAATAAGTAATAAGTAATAAGTAATAAGTAATAAGTAATAAGTAATAAGTAATAAGTAATAAGTAATAAGTAATAAGTAATAAGTAATAAGTAATAAGTAATAAGTAATAAGTAATAAGTAATAAGTAATAAGTAATAAGTAATAAGTAATAAGTAATAAGTAATAAGTAATAAGTAATAAGTAATAAGTAATAAGTAATAAGTAATAAGTAATAAGTAATAAGTAATAAGTAATGAGTAATGAGTAATGAGTAATGAGTAATAAGTAATAAGTAATAAGTAATAAGTAATAAGTAATAAGTAATAAGTAATAAGTAATAAGTAATAAGTAATAAGTAATAAGTAATAAGTAATAAGTAATAAGTAATAAGTAATAAGTAATAAGTAATAAGTAATAAGTAATAAGTAATAAGTAATAAGTAAGAAGTAAGAAGTAAGAAGTAAGAAGTAAGAAGTAAGAAGTAAGAAGTAAGAAGTAAGAAGTAAGAAGTAAGAAGTAAGAAGTAAGAAGTAAGAAGTAAGAAGTAAGAAGTAAGAAGTAAGAAGTAATAAGTAATAAGTAATAAGTAATAAGTAATAAGTAATAAGTAATAAGTAATAAGTAATAAGTAATAAGTAATAAGTAATAAGTAAGAAGTAAGAAGTAAGAAGTAAGAAGTAAGAAGTAAGAAGTAAGAAGTAAGAAGTAAGAAGTAAGAAGTAAGAAGTAAGAAGTAAGAAGTAAGAAGTAAGAAGTAAGAAGTAAGAAGTAAGAAGTAAGAAGTAAGAAGTAAGAAGTAAGAAGTAATAAGTAATAAGTAATAAGTAATAAGTAATAAGTAATAAGTAATAAGTAATAAGTAATAAGTAATAAGTAATAAGTAATAAGTAATAAGTAATAAGTAATAAGTAATAAGTAATAAGTAATAAGTAATAAGTAATAAGTAATAAGTAATAAGTAATAAGTAAGAAGTAAGAAGTAAGAAGTAAGAAGTAAGAAGTAAGAAGTAAGAAGTAAGAAGTAAGAAGTAAGAAGTAAGAAGTAAGAAGTAAGAAGTAAGAAGTAAGAAGTAAGAAGTAAGAAGTAAGAAGTAAGAAGTAAGAAGTAAGAAGTAAGAAGTAAGAAGTAAGTTACTGGAACTGAAGTAAGAAGTAAGAAGTAAGAAGTAAGAAGTAAGAAGTAAGATGTAAGAAGTAAGAAGTAAGAAGTAAGAAGTAAGAAGTAAGAAGTAAGAAGTAAGAAGTAAGAAGTAAGAAGTAAGAAGTAAGAAGTAAGAAGTAAGAAGTAAGAAGTAAGAAGTAAGAAGTAAGAAGTAAGAAGTAAGAAGTAAGAAGTAAGAAGTAAGATGTAAGAAGTAAGAAGTAAGAAGTAAGAAGTAAGAAGTAAGAAGTAAGAAGTAAGAAGTAAGAAGTAAGAAGTAAGAAGTAAGAAGTAAGAAGTAAGAAGTAAGAAGTAAGAAGTAAGAAGTAAGAAGTAAGAAGTAAGAAGTAAGAAGTAAGATGTAAGAAGTAAGAAGTAAGAAGTAAGAAGTAAGAAGTAAGAAGTAAGAAGTAAGAAGTAAGAAGTAAGAAGTAAGAAGTAAGAAGTAAGAAGTAAGAAGTAAGAAGTAAGAAGTAAGAAGAAAGAAGTAAGTTACTGGAACTGTTATTGTATCTTTATGCACACTTTGCATTGATTGCTCGGAGAAAAGACCTAGAACATTATTACCTGATCCCTCCAGGAGCATCGCAGGATAGTCTCGTTACATGGAGCCTTCAGTTTGTACATAATCGATGTGAAATCCCGTGGACATTTTAACTCCTTGCAATCTGTGCAGCTTCTACAGTAGCGACCTCTCTTGAAGAAGATAACATCTTCGTAGAAGGCCGCTAGTTGAACTGGGACATTATTTCTGTAAAAAATTCAACAGTAATAGATACTGAAGACATCAATTAAACGTAAATGTTATGTAGTAAGTTTTGTAAGTTTAAGGATAGATATGGTCATCCAACCATTGTTTTAACCTGTTCATTTCTAAAATTGAGTTTCGATATGCTTCTTCCCAAGAATTTTTTTTATGATCTTAATTGTGTGTAATGATATTTTTTTCCAGTTTTCGGAATCGATATCATTTCATTTCTTGCCGATTCTCGTTAGTTCATTATTATTTTTTCTGTTTCTACTTGGGTATATTTTTAAAATGTTTCAGTTTTTGTTTCTTGTGAAGTTTCACAATTGATTCCTCTTCCCCATCTTCTTACCCACCCACCTCCTTTAGTCTTATAACATACCCCAACTGGGGATGGCTTAGTCTCACTGGCTCCAGGCGGATGGGGGCAGGTTTTCACATGAAAGCATTATTTTGGAAAGGTCGACTAATTTTTGCAAAAACATTCCATTTTGGTGGAGCGATACCAGTCGTTTTTTGGAAGTTACATATTATGAGAATGACATTTTGAATGTTATGAAAAATATTTACACTAATTTATGACATGACGTAGAGAACTGTCTCTTTATGAGTCCTAGAGTGTAGACTGATTTCAAAACCTCACAACAAAGTATGGAGCACCTTTACGCTTTAAAAGACTCCACCCGAGCTGACTATCGTCTCACACTGGTCTATTACATCATTTCAACTTATTCATGTTTTCCGACCAACACCTTGCAAAATGTAGTATTCTTGATAGCCATAAGCGCTACCACATATATTGGCCATCTATTTGGGGATATTTATTTGTTCAGGGAATAGGCATTATATTTAATAGACAATTTAAGTCTGTGAAATGTCATTCGTATGAGCATTTGCCCTGACTCATCAGTTTTGTGAAGAAAATTTGCTTTGACAGATTAATTTTCGGAAATTTGATTACGCGTCTCAACGAAATTTCCAGTAGCTACGACACACGCGTTTAAAATATCACACGGTAAAATAATTACCAATTTACAAAAAATACTTAACGATTATTCTATTGCGCCAATCAATCATCATAAAATGAATTAACCTGTCATTATTAAGATAATATCACGAAGATAGGGAGATAGTTTAATTTTGCTGTAGATTTTTAATAAGATCTCAGCTATTCTACAATACAAACGTAATTCCATTAAAATTTGGATGCTAATTTTGATTGGTGAGTTGTTCAACAGCAGAGCATACTTTGCGTAATATTTTCACAAATATTAGACATGATTTTAGAATTTAGAGCATTGTTATCATATTTACAACCATTAATTATTTAATTATAATTGAAATAACAAGGCGGCCTCGTTCTATGAGTAAAGACAAAGCATACAATCTTCTATTACTCTATAGAAATTCCGTGCGCCTCTATTGTGAATTAATAAGCTATAGATTGTTAGCTATAAGCTATTGTTTGCTCTATAGCCACGGAACACAATACGGCACAACTACTGTGCCAGTAAATTGAAAGACAATATTGGCAGAAGATGTGTGCTTCTTTGTAAACGTTAAATTATAAATTTTCTCTCATGGTTTCGATTGCATTGTATTTTAACCATTCTTTTTGTCGTAGTAGGAAAAATTTCAAAATTTTAACCGATTATTTGAATTAACGAAGGCGCCGCATAAGGATTTCAGTGATTTATTATGCTAATCAATAAAGCTCTATTTTCTGGAGTTAGCGTGAGTTGAATATGGCAAACCCTAATTGGAAAAAAGGCAAGACTTACAGGCGGAGATGGAGAATGATGCATTTGGTTAATTGGAAGATCAGAGTTTTTCACATTTTTATAATAAATTTGACTAAAGTTACAGCAAGAAATGTTTAGTTGTGAACGCTGGTGTTTCTAAGTATTTGTATGGAAGTAAATGTGTTATTCACTGGTACCATATTACCTACTTACAACTTCCACGCTTGAACAAATAAATTCATTTTGAATTTATTTTTTTATAGCTTTGAGTTACATTATTATAATGAATATTTCTTTTACTTATTTGAAGCTGCTTGCATTACAATAATAAATATTGAAAAAAAAATCATTTTAGATTAAATATTTCGACCGACGATGCACCGCTAAACAGCTGGGTATCGATTCTCCAATCCAGGACGCTCGCAATCGCCATCGAAAGACCATACATTGGTCGACATTCTTATTCTAAAGTCTCGTCGAAGGGACACACTTACATAAGCCAAACGTCAAAAGTTATTCCACTCGAACAACGAGTAGAGTAGAATGATTTCGTCAAGAATTGAAGCCCTGGACCGATGGTCCTAGTGGTCGTCGCGACGCAGCAAATCGCGTATCACTACAGATTTTATTCGTTGGCCTCATCGACTGACGTACGCGACCGACGTACGCGACCGACGTACGCGTGGCTCTACTTCCAGCCCTGGTGTTTTAATCACATAAAAAACACGATTAAGTGCAGATGAACATAATATTATTTGGGTTTTCATTAAGTAAAAATTTGTCATTGTATTGTAACTTTTTCTATAAATTATGACATTTTAAGAACGATTGATCTTGCATTTCCAGTTGTATTCAAAATAATAAATCTAATATTCTTAAAATATGTATATTATTCCAGGCCAACGCCTTTAAAATTTTCTACCCTCATTTATATTCATCTTCCATCTTTCCTAGAGTGAATGGATTTCGCTAACGCATTTGATTATTCTAAATTGAATATATATTGGTTTCCGTTATGTACGGTTTGCAACAATTCATTTTACATGCTCATAAAAATATAGAACAACTCTCTGTCACATGCGTGCATATCATCCCAAGGCATACATGATTCCCCCACAAAGGTTTCTCGAGTTACATACTTTACTGAAGTTAGATTTTATTCCATATTTACTTCATCATGAAGAGATATTAAAAACTTATCAACATTGAAAATCTGTTATACTTATTTAGTTCGAAGTCAAGTTGAATATAATTCGACTATCTCACCTTAAAATACGATCCGATTCCATTGAAAAAAATCACTATAAATTTCTAAGATATATAAACTTTAAGCTCGGTCTACTTTAAATTACAACAACTTGATGAAAGAATTAAAATTATTTATACTCTCTGATAGAAGACTCGTTTTCGACGTGACATTAATTTTTAAAATTATTAATGGTATTATAGACAGCCCTGATTTATTGAGTCTAATCACCTTCAACATACCAACTAGAACTACTTGATCGAAAATTCTTTTTTATTACAACAACAATATCAGGACTGAGTCATGTAGATACTCACTCGAACAATAATTTCGTGGAAATTATATTAACTGTGTTCAACCGCATGGAATATAGTAACAAGAAGGATATAGTAACATACTTCAATACTATAATAACTAAGATAAGCTTAATACTATTCTTCTGCATTGAATTTCTATATAACTAATAGAAAACTTTTATTTCTTTATTACTGTGACACTAAACTATTATAATGTTTGTGAATGCCCGTATGGGCGAAGAATATATAAATAAATAATTATTTAAATGTACACAAAAGCTTAGATGTTTCAGATGAAAACTGGATAGCACATAAACATACATAAACTGAATCACAACAAGATGATATTATTTGTCAGGGAAAAAGATTTCCTAGACTTTTGCTAACCAAGACAAAAATAACTGCCAAGTGCTTCCTAAAACATGCAAAATTGTGTTGAATATATCAGATCTGACTCCTCCAAGATATAATTGTTCTTTGAATTTGCATAATAGTGGAGGGCAAAAGATAATTTAATTGACTTTGGGTTGAGAGAAATAATTGTTTTCAAGGGGCTTGACGTTGACGGGAAGAAAGGTAACAAGGTTTATGAATTGCAATGATTTGGGATAATCAAAATCAGAATTTATAATCTTGTACATAAATTTAAGATCAAGTACCTTTATTCTGTCTGCTACTTGATTAGGCAATTTGAATCAATTGGATTATTATTATAATCAATTACGGTTGCTTTGGGCGATTTTTTCCATCCAAATACATGGTAAAGTTACATCTCACACGTTTCACAACCAAAATGAAGAATCTGATCGTATTATTATCTAATGACTCTGGAGTTTAGGATTGTTGTAAGCGAAAGTGGCACCCTCTGTTATTTTCAAAAAGAACTATTAAGATTTAGATGTAGTATTTTAATATTGTAACACGTTGATATTTTTTAATTTCAGAAATATATTCATTTGACAATTTAATTTCAATTTAAAAAAGAAATCATTTCGGTGGTAAGTAAGTGGAAAAATTTTCCTCTATTATTCATTAATAAGAAGCTACAATTTATTCTTGATATTATTAACTGATTAACTCGATCTGGATAAGTTGTACACCAATCGACTATACAATTTTTTTATTTTTTTTATAGTGAATACCTCACAAGAGTCCCAACTGCTCCCGTCTGGAGCCAGTGAGATTATGGCATCCCCAATTGGGGGATGTTGTGAGGCTGAAGGTAAGTGGGGAAGGGAAAGATGAAGGTGGGGAAGTACCTGGCTATTCATATCTAGTCACTAAACACGGCTAAAGCCATTTGGAGCAACGTTTCAATTCTGAATGGTGGTCTTACACCAGGGCGATACTGATAGTATCTTCCACTCTGGAACGTGCCGCAAATATACTATATAAGTGAACATAAGAGTTATTTAAGATTTATTTACAATAAGTGAACATAACAGTTATTTAAAGTAGTGAGTTGAAACCTTCGGTAATCCTGTAAAGAAAAATGACGGTATTCATGTTGTTGTAGATTTCTATAAAAGAACTACAGCGGGCTTAATTTTCCAGTCAGAATTTTTGATTGGAGCTCAACGAGACGTGATTGTTGATGAATTGAATAACTTTGGGTATTGACATTGCGAACTTATTGCAAGCGGTAAAATCAACATTTTTCAATTTTATTTTGATCCATTCATGAAAATGTTCATTTTCGTTGCACGTAATTTCTCCTTAGTTCTCTTGTACCCTTTATTTGCCTGTATTTTTTAGTTATAACTAATTGTATATTATTGTGAATTTCACTTTCAGGCTAGGAATGGACGGACTGCTACAGGCAGTCTATCTCGACATCTTCCACCTCACTTTATTTGTCACACGAGAACGGGTCGTTTCTACGACTGATTCTTGAGTTCAACAGCTCAGTTCCGGAATGATTTGCCGTAACTTTCTCACTCCTACGATGTGAGTCTCTCCAACACCCAGGTACAATCGACATGTCCGTATAATTTTCATAAAAAAAAAACACTGCCTTTTGTGTATTTCGTATATCGACTACTTGCTCGAAAGCAATCCATTCGGTTATTTTAAAAAAAGGCGTTGTTTCAAACACTCACTCTTCGTAGAAGTCAATGATCTTATCAGGATCAGTAGCTTCGCAGACCGTAACTGCCGGAAAATCAGTGCTCCAGTGAAGGCTGCTGGTCTCCGGGACAAAGGAGAGAGACTTGTTTTCGAAGAAGTCGGCCGACTGCTCGAGGACCCAGAACAGACCGAAGATGGAAAGACTCACACAGATCATCCAGAATATTCTGAAAAATAATTGGTAGTTACTCGAAAAAAAAGCAGAGACAAAACAGCTATCAGGAATACTGACTTAACGGGGTCCTTCCCCATAAAAGGAAAGGTTTGTGTCAATTCTGATTAGATGGAAGTTGCTCGACCCAACCAGCTTCTTGCTGGATGTCGCGGATTTCACTCCGTATGCCACAACCCACTTCTTCAAACTACTGCCGAGTTTCTTGTTGCTGTGTTCCTGATAAAAAAGATAACTTAAGTTTAAATTGTTTCATTTTTCTGCCTGTAGGCCGAACATGTGTATATCTTGTTGCTGACTAGAATAAATTGTGTCAGTTATCGATTTGTTATGTATCAGTATGACGTAAACTTCACCCTTGTCTACATTACTTACATTATAATGCTTATGATAGCGTTTTATTCTAAATTCATATATGATTTGAATAATATTATTCGTTTAAAAAGAATAGCAATAAATATTGTATCGGAGATAAAAACATGCACATTAAAATGGAATTATTACCGAAACTGAACGAATACGTCATAATAACGCATCGAATTTCAACCGTCGATTAATTTAGGTAAGGTATGATTTCGTATTATTTTTGTTCATTAAAATTACGAAAGCACGAAAATTATTAATTCAAACAGGAAACCATAATCATATTAAAAGTTCCACGTCGATACGAGCGCATAAACATCAAATATTCAAGAACAAAATGTACCAATTAAACCAAACCTTTTAAAACAGCCAATAGGTTGTGTGGACCAGATGAACCTCATTCCATGAAGGCTGCTATGGTCCCCAAAGTAACACAGGCGATTCCAAAAAGCAATTACCAAACTTTTGACTTGCATTTAAAATATTTATGAATTTCGCAACTGGCAATAATTGTTATGGGAAACTTCCCTCCGGCCTTTGTCGCGTCGCAATGACGTGTTTTGTCGCTTCTTCGTGTGTTTGGATATTTATAATGACGGTTGGGGGATGATCAGGGTTGTGCATTACAAAATAAAAACACAATAAACTTTTCTAATATAAAATAACTGCCGAGGTGGAAACAATTTGTTTTATGCAAACTGTGAACAGATGCAGAACTTTGTGATCACTCGAAGCACGGAAAGGAGTACGTGTCTTTTCAAAACGTTACAAATTTATCGAGCAAAGGCGTAGAAAAGTGTTACATACTTGAGTTTTCGTTTTGGTTCGGGCGACGCGTTTACTATTTGATTTGTTTGAACTTACTCATGAATTTATTTTTAGTATATTACCAAATTAAAAAAACGAAATCGCAAAGTCTGTTAGAAAGGTATATGCTAGGAAATTGTATACTAGAAGACGTTGGAAAATAATCAATTATTGCAGAGTGCGTCTAATAATTAAATCTGGGAGTCACTTCAATCTGTAACCATCTGACAAGAATTCTTGATTCTATGTTAAAACGGACTACATCTTTGATAGACTTTCAAAGCAAAAGAATTTATTTTTAATTTTTTTTTTTTTTTACTAATAATTTTACTAATACATTGGTATAATTGTACAATAAAGGAAACACTTTTTTTATATACATAAACAGTTAAAAAGTAAAGAATAATACATTTAGCAGATTAACCAAAAAAATCCCACATAGGCATAGCCAGCTCGTGAGTATACTTGTGTTTATTAACAGTTTAAAATTTTACTCACATACATTATATACACATTATCTTTGTATTATCTTTGTATCTTTGTAATTGCATCTTTTGAACATGTGCGTGATGTGGGGATGTGGTGTTTGTTCAAGCAGTATTTCTAAGAAAGATGCACCGAAGTACTGAAGTCTTGTTTTATTTTTTTATTGGTACAATAATATTATGCATTTTAAAACAATTCTTGTTAACATGGGCGCCAATCGATACTTTCCCCGCGCTGACGACTCCATTTTAGAACATTGTAAAGTTCAATAAAAAGATAATAAAAAATAAAAAATAAAAAATTAAAATAAAACTTAGATGTAATAAAATAATGTACAACAATCAAGGCGGTAATAAAAATAAAATAATCGGCAAATATCTTGAGGTACGGTTGTATGTAATAAATTAAGTGTTTATTTTATGGTAACGTGTTTAACATATATGTATGTTTTATTATTTTACTTTATCAAATGTTTGTAATATTGACTTTTATGTTCTTGAATCCATCTTTTAATTTGATATCTGATATGTATTTTGCTATGCTCATATTTGAATAAATGAAAGATTGTTGAATGCTTTTATTGTCTGATATTTGTGGTGACTTTGTCCAAAGCTTGTGTTTACCGTCAGAGATTTTATGTTTTAATTGGTACGCTTGTCTAACTAGTCTATCAACGATAGTTTGTTTTTCGAATTTTTTTTTTTGGTTAAAGATCTAGTTTAGTAGTGTTTTCATGTATAGTTGGCGTATATATATTACGCCAAACATGTTGAAAATTTGGTTTGTCTCAGTCAATTTATGTTTTTTAAAGTATTACCTATGTGACGGTTGTCTGTGCAATTTCCATATGACCGATAGCTGAGTTTGTTGCTCCTCTGCAAATTATGATTCTGTATTCTATTATGGGTTGACAAAGTAGAAAATATATTGCTTTAGTTTATGTATGTTTCTTATGTTGAGGAAAATCAATCAATCTGGTTATGGTCAATTATGATTCGTAGATATTTTATTTGGTCTGTTTTTTTAGAGTAGGGCAATCGCAGATGTTGGTGTTTATACATTCGAGTATTTTTATGATGTTTGTCCTATTTTTTGCTGTCACGTGCAGTTTATTCTGTACGTTGTGATTTTTTTTTCGATGTGTTCAGTGTAAGCATGTTTGTGTATAACCATGTTTTCACTCGCGTGATTCCTGATTCTGCTATATTATTAACATTATACCAGTCCTTAGATTGCAAATGTACCTCGATACCTTCTAGAACAGTAGACAGACACGCCAAAGATTTGTTTCATTTATATTCAAATATCGGTTCTTACATACTCTGCTGTTTAAATAATATTTTTTTCCTAAGCAAAAAAAAAAAATTACAAAATAAGACTCAAAAGTCTCGATACACAAAGTAATCGTTGTATCACGATGAAGAAATCATTGGTTTTGAACATGTCGATTATTTTGATTAAATGGTGGTAAAAACGAAGCGTTTTATTGCATTACATTAAATTGACCGCACAAAGTGAATTTGCAATTATTGTAGAAGTACTTTTTGGTAGTTTGACTAAAAGGTACATTTCTTCAAAATTTTGTTAGGTATTTTTATTGTACAAGTTATGTTGAAAATGAACAAGAATTTGATCTTTCTGAGATGCCCCTAACTTACCATTTCATTCACTCGCCCATCAAATCTATTCTGGCAATCCTTGTTTTGCTCATCTTTATATTTCAAAAGAATTTTTAGCATCTCTACGGATATTACCCATCTACTTATATACTGGGCATCACCAATTACCACTCCTTAGAGACTCATAGAGGTATCGCTCTGATCAAATATTTTTATCTCTTGATAAACGCATAACAACGAGATTCCTGCTCAAATAAATTTATTTGTGCCAGAGTCTCACTCTTGAGGACGTCGCCATAACCTCCTTTACTGTAGAGCGAGCCGCACCAATTTCTTCATGAACTCACCCGTGGAGAGAGTCACGTACTTCCTAAATGTCGATATGTTTTTTTATTTTCTACAACGCTCTTACATTTTTTTTGTCATTGCAAATACATAGTGTAAACGGTACAATTTTAACGATCTAGACCCCAATCTATAATAATATAAAAAAATGAACTAAATAAATAAATTACCTAATATGACTAGACCATTTACGTGACTTTCATCGGCCTTTTGGCTGTACATGATTTTACCGAACATATGCCTCAGGGATTCTAACATTTATTAAATGAAATAATGCCAATGATTCACATCAAATCTACTATTCGTACGAGTACCTTACCTTATGAAAACAGATAATGAGGCAAATTAAATATCCGTAATATTGGTATCGAAGTATTTGATAAATGTTGGCTAGACATTTTTCATGGAGATTTAATCATTCATATCATGTGACAAATATAAATAAAGGTTACTCCGCATGCAATTTGCAAATTAATGACAGTTCATTAATGGCTGCTGATGCTGATGTTGTATCATGAGAATCAATGTTGCATTGAACTAAATGCAGTGTTTGTAGCAAATGCCACGCCATATTTATCAAATAATTGTTCAAATCATGCAATTAAACTAAAGAGCAATTATTTATTTATAAACCGATGTATTTAGTTCCAATGTCCCACGCAAAAGCAGCGATATAATATTTATTCTACAATACTACTCTCATCACTGAACTCAGTCCGAGTTTCAATGCATTTTTTTCTTTATTTGATAATTAGGCAAACAGCTATAAGACACAAACAGCTGCATACCTTGTCTGAAGCCAGTGGAGCTATGACATCCCCAATAATGATATGTAGTGAGAGAAATAGGAGAAGATTGGTTTGGGAAGTACCTGGTTATTCACATCTGGTCACCAAATACGTCTAAATTTGTTTCAAGTAACGTTTCGATTCTCAATGGGTAAAGAGAACTTTTAGAAAAAAAAATTTACGTACAAATAAGAGTGAAAAAAAATGTTTACAGTAAAAAATTCCCATGTCAAATATGAACAAAAAAACATTGAAAATCAGTTTGATAAACTTGTCGAATTTCGCTGCACGCTTAAAACGCAAAACAAATTAAAAGTTTAGCACACGGTTTCAACTTAATTACGAGTACTACAAGAAACAGCTATTTTTGTCGGTGGAGATGGTAAATGATGCATTAAAGTTCCATTTTCCAAAGTTAGGTTCAGAGGTAAGGATAAATGTATAATTTATCAAAATAACCCAAACTAACACCATAAAAACCCATTTTGTGCACGTTTACTTAAACTACAGACTTAAATAGTTGTCTACATTAGATATCAATCAAGTGTTGATTTTGAATAGCCTTTGCATGCTGGGGAATTCGACAAGTTAACCATCAGATTTATCATTATAAATCGTTGAGTAGAGTAGATTCATATAATATTACACTTTTCACAAAATGTGCAAAATCCAATCGCTCTTTTCCATTCTGTTTTTACTTCATTATGCAAAACGTCGCTCAGTATTTGTCTTTGTAAACTTTTCAATATTCGTTTTTTAACTTCTTGAAAATATGTAAGCTTTCCCTCGTTGAAGACGAAATTTCAGCCTCAAATTTAAATAACAAATCAAGCGTGTCCTTAAATATGTAAAACAAGGGGAAAGTTGAAAGTTATTAGGTACTTTCTGACATTTGCGCTTCAGGTGTTTTTAAAAGAAAAAGTATGCTTCGCAAGTGACATCAAAAAGCTAGGCTGTTATGCAGCTTTTGTTCGTGAAGAAATCTTTCTACGTATTTTACATTGTTTCAAGCAAGCTTCTAATTTTAAATCACTGTCACTTTTAATGGTTCATAAAATTAACATAAAAACTTATGTTCTTAAATGATTAATGTTCTTACTTTAAACACATCGGTACTCGCTTAGGTGTTAAAAATAAGAATTTACGGTAGGCAATAATTGTATTTATTGTTATTTTATGCCAGTGGGACCATTGCACACCCTGGAATTTTGCTAGAATGAAGGAACTGGGGAAGGAAAATATAAAGGGGAAAAGGAAAATTGGGAATGATCAGGGTAGGATGACTTTAATTTTTATGTGGATACCGCACAGCAGTCCTCTCTCCATCTGCTTCCAGCCATCTTCGTAAGAGCGAGGTGAAGGAGATGGAGAAGGAAAAGAGGAAAGTACCTGCCTATTCAGATATAGTCATCAAACACAGCTAAAGCCATTTAGAGCAACGTTTCAATTCTGAATGGTGGTCTTCACCAGGGCGATACTTAAAGTATATTTAACTCTGGAACGAGCCTCAAGTATAATATATATATTTTAATGAATTAATTGTACATACAATACAATTTACTCGCATACACCGGAATTTGACTCCGAACGGGTAAGACTCTCGATCACTAATTGTAGTTAATATTTTCTAAATATGTCTAAAGGGATTTAAGGGTGATACAACTATTATAATAAGCACATTATACAGGGTTTTCCAATAAGAGGTCTTATTTTGATATTCAATCATAAAAGATCAATGGTTTCGTTGCTTGTGTAACACGTAGCGCCGTTTTGTTGAAATTAAACGTTGTCCAAATCAATACCATCCAATTCCAGCTATAAAAAATCATTAATAATCTCTCGATAGCGCAATCCATTCACCGTAACTGTTGCTCCAGCCTCATTTTCAAAAAAGTAAGGTCCAATGACTCCGTCAGACCATAAACCGCACCAAACAGTCACAAATTGAGAATAAAAAGGCTTTTCATCAATAACTCTTGGGTTTTCTTAGCCCCAGATGCGACAATTTTGCTTTTGTCGAAGCCACCGAGGTGGAAATGGGCCTCATCACGGAAGATGATTTGCATTTGATTCACTCAAGTGAATTTTAATAATTTCAATGCGTTGTTGAAGCATATATCGTTCCATTTTTATTAATGGCGTAGTTTCTACTTGTCAAATGTTAAAAAATGACAGCTTCAAAAGTAACATCTACCGAAATAGCGGGCTATGCAAAATAACACCTCTTATTGGAAAACCCTGTAGTTATAGTGTAGGTAAAAACATAATAGACAGATTAAATTAGATCCGTTAGTTACAACTATAATAGAAAATACTTTACAGAAAATACTTATATTATTCACGCAATAGTAATATTTATTAACAAATATATTAATTGGTCAATACTTTACAAATAGAACTCAATAAAACGATGATTATGTAACTACCTAATTATAATATCCCAGAATTCGAATGAAAAATTCGATTCTTATTTTGGGCATTCGATTTTTATTTGAAACAACCTAATTTAACCAGGTTGAGAACGTTTGTTGCAAAATAAATATTTGTTTACACGAGTCGTCTTTTAATGTAAAAAACATAAAAGAAAAAGATAAGCAAAAATCCAATACAACTTCTCAGGTAAACAGATTAAGGAGAAGTCGCCTCGAACATGGATGAGTTTTGAAACAAAGGAAAAAGGTACGGCTAGGTAAAAGAATTCAATAGAATTACGATTGAACTAAAAATACAAGCACACATCTGGGAGAAAAAATAGCAAATTTCTCAACGTCGAGAGGACAACCTTTGCCCTGAGTACAAATATACAAGGTCCCATCCATCCAACAAAATATATGAGAATTTCGCCCAACCAGGTGTGTTCAATAAAAACAATAAATTTAGTAGAACAGGTAAAGAAAGCATGGTGTGATTTTTTAAGGTAACAACCAAATTAAATATTGAAATAACTGAATGATGTAGGCACCAATTAAGACGGAATATCAACGGAAGTCAAAGGCATTGTGTGTTGCCATACATTATTTGTGTACCCGGTAACCTTTTTTAAAGTTTACCGAGAATCTAGCAATATTATTATTTAAAATTAATTATTTATATTATTTAAAAGTTATACAATAATGGTGTCCCACAGGGATCGGTTCTGACTCCGAATTTGTTTTTGTTGCTTATCAATGATATTTTCTTTGTGCACCAATTCATCGTTACGTGTATGGCTAGACTACAGTCCTTGATATCTTTTCGTTAAACAGGCCCCAAAAGGATACACAAACTGAAACAGTTCCGAGGGCTTCTAAGAAGAGAGTGGAAAGTTACCTCGAGAGAGTTTCTTCTTAGAGTAAGAGTAACTAAGTTGAAATTATTGTTTCAAACACCCAATCATGCTTGACTACGTCTAAAATGGATCTAAATGAAATGACAAATTTTCGATGTAACTCTAAGTGACCAGCTTAGGCACGGAGGCTCAATCGAAGCCAGAGTCAAGTTAGCCTCTCAGAAACTGGACGTACTGTACATGGCCCGCAGATACTTAACAGTACACACTTGTTGACCTTGTACAAATCACAAGTGCGAACCACTGTTGAATTTGCCAGGCACCTCTGGTGTGGAGCCCCAAAATATCTGAAAAAAATCATTGCCTGCACCTTGTGCAGAAACGCGCATTCATCTATCTTAACAAACGGATTTCAACCTTTAGAGAGAAGGCGTCAGGTATATGCTGTATAAGTCATGTATATATCTAGAGCACAGGCGTTAAGGTATTCTGTCCTTAGACTACCGTTATTACAATGGAAATAGCATTGATGATTGATTTCAACAGCTCAGCTGTGGAACGATCTGCCGGCCTCTGTGTTCCCTTCCTCCTATAATATGGGTATCTTCAAGGCCCATGTTCACTCCTTTCTTTCCTCGAAAACACCCCCAACACAGCATTCCCAACGATGAAGTAGGCCCGGAGAGTAAATAATTTTCTTTGGTGAAAACAAACTAGATCTCAAAAAATTTAATTGGTAGGCAAAAAATTTGAAAACCCTCTCCCTCTTTGTAACTTTAGTTAGTTTTATATTTTAGACCACTATAATACGGGCATAATATTTATTTTAAAAATACGATATTCTTTGCATAGTTTTAAAATTATTAGGTCGTTTTGGAAGGGGCAAAAGGTGTGTATAGTTCAAAATAAAATAAAAATATGTTGGATAACAAATTGTGGGCTATGTTAAATTTCAATTGAAAAATTAACGGGTAATTTTAAAGATTTGAAGTAAATAAATATTAAAGAGAAAATAAAGTTAAATCTATACCTCGCAGCTTCTTCCCGGATTCGCTAGAGATTTAACACAACATATTGAAAATAAAAAAAATATAAGAACGCTTTTTAGCGCTTGATCATTTATTATTGACCAAGTACCTATGTTGAAAACATATGTGTTGACTATAAATCAAATATTTGCAAATTTCATCGCGTCGGAACTCACCGTCCTTAAAGCTTTTGGTATGTTAGACATACGGGTAGATTCCATTACGCAGCAATGAAAATTTTTATCTTTATCAAAGCAAAAACAACACACATTTTTGACTAATTTTTAATTTTTGGCAATATTGATTGAGGGATAGAATTTATAAATCCTGCGGCATTTGCGTGATTTTTACTGAGGAGTATTAAATTAATGTAATGCACACATTTCAAAAACATTTTATTTATTGTTTGGTATCAATTATTTTTGATTTATAAGTTTAAAAAAAAAGATCATTTACAAAAAAAAAATTGTAAATGCAGTATCAATTAAGAGGACTTTTCATTTTTAACTTTCTTTTTAAATCAATCATCTTTGGTATAAGTAATACTAAAAAAATATTTTGTAAATGTGACATAATAAGTATATAAAGAAGACTTTGATAAAAAAAAAGTTCGTACAAACATATATAAAACTCTCCACACTCAATTGGTTTCAATCATATTTGTTACTAGTTATGTTATAAAAAGACATTGAAAACCTAACATAATAAGAAATTAAATTCTCTTATAATGTAATAGACGTAATAAAATATATAGACTCTTGAGAGTCCTGTCACCCATCAAATCACGGCAAATCAAAACAGCATGTTTTTGGTGTAAATTTAATATTTTTTTAATCCCGCAAATCCGCAGCATCCAATATTACTGAAATCCCGCGGGATTGCGGGATGCGGGATTGCGGGATTGCGGGATTGCAAACCCTATTTGGTACTTAACACCAAAAAAGTTCATCTTTTAATATTTAAGTTTTTATAGAACATCAACAATGCCATAAAAGCGAATAAGACAAAGGTTTTAACACAATAACACTACAGCATTCGAATTCAGAATTATTGTCAAAGCCTGTCAGAGGAAGATGGATGAATTAAAACAATACCCCGAAATGGATCACGCTCATAAAAAGGTCTGCGATGCTAATGGAATGGAACCGAGATGTTCCATCAATCTTAATCCGGGTTCGGTGTCTTAAATCGGATTGCGCCCTTTCTTGCCCTCGCCCTTCCGTCTCGCCTGGAGGGTCCCACCCCCTAACACAGAACAGGGAAAATGATAATTCACTGATCCGTTTGTCTTTGAATATTAATTCTGGTGATTTTAAGGTCGTACTTAATCTGGATTTCGATATAATTTTAACTTGAAAATAATAATCCTTATCGAATATTACCATCTTTGTGGTGCAAAATTTATATAAAATTGAGACTCCATCAATTCTGTTAATTGCACATAAAAATGATCACGTTTACTAATGAAAATTAAGCGATTGCTGAAATAATTTTTATTTTTACACTTACCAAACACTTTGTGATGTGTCTTTATAATTACAATAAAAACTTCTTTTTACAAAAATAACTATTTTCTAATTTAATTAATTCCCAGCTGAACACCTTTTCACTGAAAAATTTTTTTTTTCAAATTTCAAAGTTAATTTTCAAGTTCTGTGAAAGATTTTTTAAAGTTCTGTTATTATTTGAGTTCTGTCAAACAACCCGTCTATAGTTAAGTGAAGAATTATTATTTATTTTATTTTATTAAAAGAGCTGAAATGGTTAGCATATAGTTCCGGAGATAACTAATACCTTAAGCCAATTATAATTTCCCAATTACCTTATAACTTAAGCAGTAACCCGCTACCGGAAACACCAGGGTTGTCGTTGAATATGAGGCTATGTCTTCTGGTTCCACCATGTGTCTTTCCAGGTAACATGTCTCCTCTCCACTCCTATTTGGTTCCCTGAAGGCCCCATTAGGGAAAAGGGCCTCATCTCTCTTCCACACTCCTCCTCGTTTCCGTGAAGTTCCGACAATGGAAGAGCCCACTAACCCCTGGTTCCCTGAAGGCCCCACAATGGAAGAGTTCACGGAGGTGGCCAAATCGCTCCCCTTGATTCCCTGAAGGCCCCACGAGGGTAGAGGGCCTCATCTCTGCTCTCCAACGATTGTTCCTTAAAGTTCCCACCATGGAAGAATCCCCTCCTTCTTGGTTTTCTGATGGCCCAGTAAGAAAGATGAAGTTTTAGAATTGTCCCACGAGTATCAAGGGAAATAGAAGGTCCACTCCAGCAGAGTGCTGGTGTAAGGTCTAAATACTCCGATATACGACCCTGTTTCTATTTATGGTTATCTACATATAAGTATGAGAATTGCCTCATTGCACCCGTAAAACCAACATAATTGTGATCACTGCTCACTGTATACGCAAACTGCTTCAAGGCAACTCGAAGGGCTACAGAGGTGAGAAATAAGCGCAAATGAACCACGCACTAATTTTTCGTAAATGTTTCCGCGTACACATAACCCACTCAAATGGTTACCCCATGTTACCAACTAACAGTTTCCTCAATAAACGTGTAAGTATTTTCGAGTAAATAGTACACTACAGTAATACTAGTAGACTTGTGCCTAGTTATGTACTAGTTAGGCACTCACAGTTAGAGGAGTTTTAATTAATTGCATGCGGGCCCCAAACAAACAAGACACTCCTTCCTCGAGAAGACTTTGAAGTATTATTTGGGCCCCTTTGTTTAGTCTGTCTATGCGGGATTCGAAGCCACCTAAATGTTATTTAATGCGAACCTTGCTATAAAGATTAGTAGAGGATGAAGTTGTGTGCTTATATCTACCAGAGATGTCGGCAAGGTTTTGCTGAAAGTTGAGGCTCGTAATAAATATAAGGAGGGTGCCCAGAAAAACAGAATACGTCATCAGTTTTTGTCACTTTCTTAAGATTTTATTTCTGCAACGCATTTTAATAATTTCGTTTTCAACCCTAATTGGAGTTTATCATTTGTTAGTTTGAATAATATTGAGTTTGAAGGCTTAGAACCCAACTTATCCGATCAGTGTTAAACACTGTTCAGAGTTCACAATCACGAATAATATTTAAAGATAATTTTTAAAGGAAACGCTTTAGAAGAATCAGCCATAATAGCCAAAATAACCAAAAACGGCATGAAACCATTGGTATATTATCTCTTTGCATTGAGACAGACAATGTTTTACGAATTAGTAGGCGATCTTGCGAGGATGGAAGATATTCCATCACCAAAGAGGGTTATTTACACCTAATTATTAAAATACGTAAAATCAATTGGCTGAGGAGTGTGTAGGCGCTATAATAGCATAATAGCAGAAGGTAGGCAGGAGTTGAGATTTTTAATAAAAATGGCTACGACTAAAGTTTGTAACGAAGGAATAGTGTATGTGATCATTTTTTAAGATACGAAAGGTTCTCTTTTGTTACTTTGCCGTTGTTTAATACGAGCTATATTGAGGAGTGAGTATATTCAGTATAGAATTAAAGGTTCTATCTCACAGTAGGTATTTACACTGCCTGGGTAAGGAACTTTTCTTATTTAGCTATACTAAGGTTTTAAGTAATCTTCTTAGGGGATCGTATGTACAGACGTGGGTTTTCCCAGAGGGGGTATGGAAACAATGAATTTAGGAAACGCTTAAACATCATCAGAGGCTGAACTTAAAGGTAAAATAATTAACTCATTTTCGTAACATTTTAATAAGATTACCATTTCGGAGAAACACGGCTGCTGAAAACTGAACTCCACAATAATTTGTTTCTTTTTATGATTAACGTTATTACGTGTACATATTTTGATGAACCATATTTTTTTTTCGAATTCATCTGTGTCTGTATCAAATAAAATTGACAATTTTTTAGGAAAGCGTTTTAATTTTTTTACATTTTTATTTATTGTTTCTCACAGAATGTTAGGAATTCAGGTCATTTCTTTAAAGAAAACACACTTCTGTTTTAAATTTTCGTAATAGTGAAATTATTTATAATAAAACAATTTACATTATGATTTGGAACTTTTTAATCTCTACCTAGATAAAGGACAGCTAGATCCACCTGGTAGTTCTGAAAATATCTGCATTGTTCCGCGTACAAAAATAGAAGAAGTTATTTTTAGGTTGCTGCTTATATTTATAAAATATAACCAACACAATAACATACGTCCGTCACTCCTGGACGCATTGATCCCTAGATTCCTATCCACCCCTCAAACCATTTTTCTTCCCAGAACTTCCTTTCCTTCCATTCCTTAAAAAAATCCCCCAGCATCCCTAAAGATGAAATTTTCTCAGAGTTTCCTGTGTGCGGTTAATGTAAAAAAACAAAAACAAAAATCTTCAAAATTAATGGCGAAAATACATTTGCGAGCCGAAACGCCAGCTGATCCTCGAATTATGGGAAAGGAACAAAGCAACAGTAAATGGCGCTAAACGCCGCTTGCGGTTGCTTCGTTCCTTTCAAATAATTCGAGGCTCGGCTCACGTTTCGTCTCGCAAATGTATGCGCAGCATAATATCTTAAGATTCGAGCAAGAGTAAGATAGAGGACGAGTTGTTTCACAGAATTTGAACGATTCATTAAATTTCAAAGTTGATTTTTAATATCTGTGAAGGTTTTATTCAAGTGCTGATCTTATATATTAACTGTTGTTTCACAAAACTAAAAAAACATCAGAACCTTCACAGAACTTGAAAATCAGCATTGAAATTTGATGAATTGTTCAAATTATGTGAAACTACCAGTCCTAAGACTTCAGGCAATAGTTGTCACGTTTTAACGTAATTGCTTTTTTACACGGAATTTTTTGTTTTATTTTTTTTTTTTTGATACAAACAGTCATTTATGTATTTAGCATAAACATAAATTATTTACAATATTAGAGCAATAATGTTCCATTAATTCTAGTTGTTGATTCAATATTTGCACCTATAAAATGTATTTGCAAATGACTAACTAACTAACTAACTAACCATCACGCCGTTTACTCCGCAGGGGTAGGCAGAGAGGACGGACCGCCAAACAACTCGGTCTTGGCACACACTCCTTGCCTTATTCACATTCATACATCGTCTCATACATACTCTTCTATTGTTCTGACTCTTGACATGGCCCGACTCAAGTATCTGATTCACTTGGTCATGCCATGTCTTCCTCGGGCGTCCCCGACTTCTGCTACCATTCACATTTGCATCGTATATTCTCCTTACACTCCTTTCTTCGCTCATTCGCTCTACATGCCCGAGAAATAAGAAGAACAAACATTGTATATTTTCCTCCATCTGGAAAATTATCACTTCCGGTGTGCCTCAGGGGTCCATTTTGGGTCCCTTGCTTTTATCTATCTATATAAATGATATTACGACATGCTAAACCACAACGCTTAAATTTTACTATTTGCTGATGATATGATGATATACCTTCCTATAAGCTCCCCCGACTGCTGTTTGTGTCTGCAAGCAGATCCTGACCGTCTGACTGATTACTGTCTCAGAAATAAGCTTTTTATTAATATATCGAAATGTTGCATTGTTACATTCACTCGCAACCGTGTGAAAATATCGCATGATTACACACATGCTGACAAATTCACTGCTAGTTATTATCGTTACATAAGTTCATTGTATCACATTTTATGTATGAATAGCACAAAATCATAATTAAAATAATTCCACCTTATTTTATATTAAAATTAAACTTGGCAAACTTTAAACGGAGTATGTGCGAACTATTTTTACCTAATTTGTAAACTATTGTTATACTTTCTTACTATCATTATGGTTGATTTGGAGGATTTTGGCAGATTTTCTATTTTTCGTTTCACTTATCCATACCTTTGTTTTTTAAACTCTTATATTTTATGCAACACATTTTGGTAACTCTGATATTTTTTTGTGTAACCTATATTTTGTTAACACTGATTTTTTTAAATGTAATCTGTATATATTTATTGTTTTTGTGTTTAATTCGTAGAACTCAATTTATTTTTTTTTTAAATTTAATTAAAATCAAATTTAATAATATAATTAATAAGTTCTGCAAGTATTTTTTGGTTTTTGTTATTGTTACAGCTGTTTCGGCTTTCAAGGCCATTTTCAAACTGTGGTTTAGCCACGTTTAGACGACTTATTAATATGATTCTATTTTACCCCCTCCCAAATTTAAAATGATTTATTACCGGTTAAACCAATTTACTGATAAAAATAATTGTGACAATAGATTTCATATTCTGTGGGGGTATTTTGAAGTCTGTTTTTCCCACATTAATGTTTTCTTAATTGTTCAATAGCAGTTATTAATTTATTTAAATGTGTTATATTGTTTAGGTTTTGTTAACATACTAATCGAACATAGTAATCTGTATAACTAAAAAAATAAAGATGTACATTATTATAGGTAAAAGCACTATGGGCGTTTAAATAAAATAAAATAAATAAAAAAAATATATTCAAATACACTTGGGCGAGTCCAGTTTTACGATTTTTTTTTAATTCTTCCGAGCATCAGTTTGGAAATTTTGTATTTAAAATATAAATAAAACATTTGTCGAGCCCTTTTTTTAATTGTCCGAGTCAATGACAATGGAACACTTAGTGAAAAAATTTAACAATATTTTAACACTTTTAAAGCACTTCACGGTAAGATGCCAGGAAAAAAACTGTAGGGCGTTTGTTCATAAAAAACTGTACGCGTTTACATAAAATGAAAATTAAAACGTTGCATAAATTTTGTTAACAGAAGCTTACATCAACCCAACCAAAAACAATAATATCATTGAAAATCTAAAAGAAAATCATGTAATTAAAATGGAGTTCTAAAGATTAAACTTGAAAATAATAAAACTTTGAAAACTCTGTTGTATTTATCACATCACGAGATGCGAAAAATACAAAATACAAGCCGTCGCAACTCATGACTTCAAAACTTGGGTGTTGGGTGAAAATTTCTTGATGATAGCTAACCTCTGGTAGGAGATGTAACCAGAAGATAGAAATGAAATGTTGATCCATGTAAAAAATTAAATATTAATGTTATTTAATATTTTGCAATTTTAGTCGATCAGATCATCTGATTTAATTTTTTTTCTCGTCGTCTCTCTACACACTTTCTTCCTATTTAGTATTTTTTTGTTATTATTACTCATACCTACGTCATACTGAAATGCTGCCCAAAACGTTGGATAAAGACGGAGGTAGCGCAACATGGCATGATAAACAGTGGCGGTTCTTCTATGAGGGTTGTTTGGGCAATGACCTTCCAAAATGTGCTGCTATAGTATTAATATAAAAAAAAGGATTTAACAAACTAGCCGATTATTAATTTGTTTTAATATTCGTGCAGATTTGTACGGAAATAGCAGGTTCAAATGAGAATCTATTGAATATACCTACCGTGGATCACTTTAAATTGTGTCCCCAAACTACTTTCTTTCTCTTTGTCATACAGACAAAAGAGGTAAACACTATCATGTCTGACGCATGTTTAGTATCATACAAAATATTTTTTTAAAAGAGTTGCCGGAGATGGAGATATCTGTGACCTAAGATTATTAAGAGGGAGATCTGAAAAAATGTAATTCAAAAGTTTTTTGTGTGATAAAGGACAGCCACCTTAAACTTAAATTTCGTTGAACTTTCTCGAGTACAGGGTGTAGCAAAATAGACAGTGCAGTTTTGAAGGGCCGCTACACCCCGTGTGGTGGGGGTAAGAACCTTTCCCCGATTTATTTCACAATTCTAATGCGCCTACGTACCTTCTCTTTGTTCAAATAACAATTTATATTCCACAATTTTTACATTTAACAGCAATTCTATATTTTAATACTAATTTCGGATGTGTTTCTGTAACTTCGGTTCAATGAACTAAAGAACTTGGATTTGCATCGATTTTCAAATTGGAACTGATTGTGGGAACAGGTGCGCACAAACATTATTCTATTTTAATTGATTGATTAATAATTCTACATGTATGTATTTATTTGTTTAAATTTTTGTCAGATGTCGTAATTTTTCAAGTTTGCTAACTGTATTCACTCGAAAGGAAAATTTCTGGTCATCTCTGCGTTTGTGTTGAAAAGCAATGCTTCTGAGACATTTTTTAATAAATATATTCAGCTTCACAAATCCTTCAATTATAATATCCCGTGACTGAAAACAAACAGTTAATCGAAACTGAAATACGTCACAAGACAAAGAGAAATTTTCAACGAAAATTCTAACTTAAATAGAATTTTACATTTTTAACCAAAAGTCGTAATTTTTCAAACGCCTTTTCTCGAGGTAATCCATTGAATAAATTGAGCGGTGCCCATTCAAGACAGGACCATTATGGTGAACATATTTTTATCTCCAAAGTTGAGGGTCTTTTTGTTCTTTCCCATTAGTTCGGCATAAGGACGGTTCGATTTAATGTACAACCATTATGTCTACAAGTTAGGGGTGTTAGGTCCGTTGTTAACTCAATTTCACGCATGGGCAAGTTTCTTAATACGACCTCTGATAGGCCCTGCGATGAAACGAGACGGCTGTCTCGTTGACGTATTGGATATGTTAAGGAGTTGATGTTTTATTTAATATTTTTATTCCAAAAAGGGTCTCCTTTGAACCCAATTTAAGTTCTTTGACTACTTTGACAACATTTTTTTTTACATAGCATGAAAACAATAAGTTCATGCGGTCTTTGTCCGAGAGTACAATTCTTTTTTTGCAATAAGAAAAATAATATCAGGTCTTCTGTTAGAATCATTTGAAAAGTTGAAACAAAGGCGCATCCTCAAAAAACGCAGGAAATTAAGGGTACTTAACTAATATAACAGATCTTCACCATGTGACCGATATTTCCAATTGAAATTGCACAATGGCCCAAACTGCTAGAGGAAGATGGGGAAGTATCTGGCTATTCAAATCTGGTCATCAAACACGGCCAAAAACCATTTCAAGCAACGTTTCAATTCTAAATGGTGGTCTTTCACCAGGGCAATACTGAGATTATCTTTCATTCTAGAACGTGACGCAAATAAAATATACATATATGTTATTTAAAAAGAGTAATTTGTGAAATAACACAAACAAATTGATCTTCGCACTGGGAAAAGAGTGTGCTAACCGGGGGTCTTCTGAAACACGCCATGTTGCGAATCAATATTCTTGTCCTGGAGAACACCGCGGGTATTAACTACGCAATGTTTCCGTAATTGATTCAATATTATACATACTGAAAGCGCATGTTAACTATCCTGGTTTTCTTAGCAGACTGACGAGATATCGATAATTTTTTACAATTGTCACTGATGTAGGTATTCCAAGCTGTCAGACAGGGACGGGAAATTGGGTAACAGGTTGGGTGAGGGAATGCAGGAACATGTCCAGTAGGAGATGCATATAGTTGCGTCAACATGCCATCTTCTCAGAGAACTACTTGACAAGTTTATATAAATGCGCATCATACGCTTGACGGAAAGGGTACCTAACCAATCAAATAACCTAATAATATTGTAAAATTGTACTAGCAATCAAAAGAAAAAGCAAGTATATGTTCAACATTACGAGGCACGAAGAATACACGATAACCTACATTATAATTCAGGGGAAGATTGATCGAAGATTGGTGTCGTCAGTGCGTTGAGATATAGATTTTAAAACAATTTTCAAGGACCGTAATGGGGCTGATAGATTACGTTACACGCATCGTGGCTTGGCATATTTCAACATATTGTTCATCAGAAAATCCCGACGGGAATGTATAACGAGCGATATGCTAAAATAGGCCAAGCCACAAGAATATAGCGTGGTCTGCCATAGGCTTAATGCGTGCGATTACAATTCAGGATATTTAAATAAATAACTTACTGATCATCTCTCCACACGTTAGTAATTAGGATGATCAGTTAAGGAAGGGATGTGATGAAGTTGCGGTTTTAAATCAGATAAATTGATTTGTTTTAAATCAGAGCGGAGCGTAGGGATCGAAATAAATTTTCGGCGAGAAAAACGGTTTTATTTAGCGGGCTTAGTCAAAACCTCCTCCCATCACATCTACGGGGTGTTGGTTTGGTCCGGAACTTAAGTCCGGCACAACGGTTTCAAAGGAATTGGCCGTAGGTCAATGGCGAGGAATGCGGGAAGGGAATAATTGCAAGTACAATAGTACGCCAGATAACAAATTATTCGGAACTGGCATTAACAAAGACGTTGCCATAGTTTCGAAACCAACGTGACTGGTAAGAGGGTAATTTCACAAAATTGTTTGCGCTGCAGCCTTTCGATTGCGCTGATGATAGCCAATTTTCGATATTTACCCGAGCTGAAAATAGTTATTTTGACCTGGAATTTTAGCACACCTAAAAATTGATCAAACGTTCTCACTTTTGCTGTTTTAAAAATATGTTTTATTCAAAATAATTCCACGCTTTTAAGTGGAGTTCTTTTAAATAACCTTGTTTATCATCATCTTAAAATAATGCACTCATTATAAAACCTTCTAAACTAATCTTATGTTATAATCTAATCTTAGTACATTTTTACATCACCCACGCACAGGCATTGCCTTTGTACGTATGTATTTTTTTATTCTAAAAATGTGTGTGTAACTTATGTGCAAAAAAAATATTGGGAAATAATGAAGGAAAAAAAATTGATTAAACTTGGAATTTCAAACGATTAGTTTAAAGTGCGCGAAACAGCGTGATAAAATATTTTTTCGATGTATTTATCGTAAGCCGGATTCCAGAAAATACAATGAATATTCATTTTGCATAAAATAAAAAGTGAAATTAGCGCTTCCAGTGAAATACAGCGTTAATTACGCGAGAGAGTGTGAATCGCATAAGCAGAGTACCGGGAGAGAATAATTAAATATTTAATTAAATTTTCAACTAACATAGAAAAGATACTAGTGGCAGACTGGCGTGTGCCGCGTTTCCCAAAGAGAAAAAGCTGTCGAAAGATTATTATAATAATAGGCGGGCTGGGTAGCAGATACCCTAAGCGTTGGTTTGAACAATAACGCTGAAAGGGTAAGTGTAGTGCTGGGGTCTGTGAGGGGGAAGTTTTGTCTCACAGACAATTCTTGTGTAGAGATTTCAGCACTTGAATACGGCAACACTTTGGGAACATCTTCGTTAGGAGAACAATGACTTAAAGTACCTACATTTATAATGATACAACTGTACGTGCTCTCTGTAATTATTATTTTTTATTTAATTATGACGGTGTCGTTCCAGAGAACTGGGAGAGTTTTGTGATAAATAGGAAATTTGAGAGGAATTTTATGCACATTCACAATATTAATTAATATCTATATATATTCAAAAGAAATGTGAGGACTATGATGTGTACATAACATTAATTCACTACTACTAGGTGTAAGTAGATAAGTAGTAACTGAAAATAATATCTATGCATTAGCTTAGGGCGACACAATACTATAATAACGAAGGATTGCTCGAAGCTCACATTTTAATTAATTCCGACGAATTCGTAACGATAATATACACTTGTTTAGACCGATTTATATTTAAGATTAATAAAAATGGCACCTTATCATTAAAATATTTTATGTAAAAATTTTATAAAATTAGGGGAATCACCAGATTTTATTTTTCTGGACGATGAATTAGCAACTGCCCGAGGTATTCTTCTAGAAACATCTAAAATTTTAGTAATTCGTTCATCAGAAATAATTAATAAACCCCTTGGAAAAATTAATTTTCTAGCCTTGCTAGGTCAAATTTGACCGCAGGTAATTCCATTACGCCAGGCCGCGTGCCTAATATTGTTACACGACTTCATCACATATGTCGTTAAAATTCCCACTTTATTTTAGAGATTTAACTAAGGAAAATACAACCGCCCAATACACCAGGGACGCACAATGCATATTTTTGTGCATGGCTTCTTCACTGACGACGTTAGGATTCCGACCTTATTTTAGGGTGTTGTCCCGTCTTAATGATGAAATGCACGTGCAACTTTGAAATCCTCTTGATCCTGGTAAAACTAAAAGAATATTTTTCCTCGTCAGTAATTTCAATTTATGTTTTATTCTCAACTTGACTCCAATGCCAGTGCTCTTGGAGCAAACATATACATTATTGCTATACTCGCTACCTGACTAACTGCTGTATTTAGTCGATACTTATAAGAATCAACGACCATAAGTTGTTGATTCTTATAAGTAACAACAACTTATGGTCGTCTTCAAACAACTTATTGTCGTCGATACTTATAAGAATCAACGACCATAAGTTGTTGATTCTTATAAGTAACAACAACTTATGGTCGTCTTCAAACAACTTATTGTCGTCGATACTTATAAGAATCAACGACCATAAGTTGTTGATTCTTATAAGTAACAACAACTTATGGTCGTCTTCAAACAACTTATTGTCGTCGATACTTATAAGAATCAACGACCATAAGTTGTTTGAAGATCCGTAAATAATAAGATTAACGTAAACGCTTCGATGTGACAAAGGGTTCAAGCATGGTTGGAAGTTCGTCAATAATGAATATTACATACCTATGCCTTAAAGTTAAATTTCGTAATATAGAGGTTGGGGGAGATGTGCCGTACGTTTAGCGATCAATCGATCGAAACTTAAATATTTTTAACACGATTTGGCGTCACGACTGTAGTGGATTAAAATGAAGCCTACTCACTAGAACATAGCTGCTGCGTTAAATATGAAAGAATTATTTAAAGCATTTATATTTTAGAGACTGCGGGTAATATCCCTGTTTATATTTGTCAGTCTTCTTATCTGGAATGCTGGGTATTAACAGCCTTGCCGACATTGGTAATATTGGCGTACGATTTTGTTACCACGGGTTAGGTGGCTCTCAGAAATGTTCTTGGTCTTCCTTGGGACACACGTGACATCTATTCAATTTTTGATATCCTTCCAATCACAGTGAAGTCATGATAAATATAATACATCAATGCTTGTTGCTTCGTTTCGAACTGATAGCTTTGGTGGTGGTTTCGCAGGTTTGGCAATCACATCAAGCTAAAAATCCAGGGTTGGCAATGTGGCCAATACACAATGGTAAATCCGTCAACGCTGGAAGAGCCACACACCGAAATCATAGATATAATATATGTAGAAGGATCCACACACCTTGTTACAAATCTTTCGTATAACTACCTCTTAAACAATCAGGTAAGCAATCCAGAGATTTTATGAACATTTTCATTTATGTTTTTGCAAGAGCGCGTTTGCACAAGTACTAAAATCATAAAAAATAAAATTAGATAAAAAATCACTATCGTCGCTCATCACTTCTACTGCCTTATACGTCTTGGTACCTTCTCAAGGCATTCCCAACGCCCTCTAGTACCAGTGTAATAATGCCTAGGCGGTAGTAGGGTTTACTTTTGAAATCTCTGTTCCATGTGATTCTTGCCTCCGGGCCGCCTTTTCTCCCTTCTTTGTTTTCCGATTCATTTGTTCTCATTGAATCTAACCACTCCTCCCGATGACGGTTTGAGAAAGCGATTTCTGTCGGTGGATTGTAAATGTACATGGTTGCTCCAGTTATCATTGTGAATATCTATGTGTGGAACTGTAGGTACATATACAAATAATCCTTCAACAAAATTTTCCGCGATGTTATGAAAAAAATCAATTGTTTAAAAACAAAGTTTTTTTTACTGAACCATCTTACCCAAGAACTGGATTCGACACTCTACCAACCTCGCCAAATGCCGATCGGGTCATAAATCGATTAATTATTTTGCAACTAGATGTTTCGTGGGAAATAAAAATTATTTATTTAAAGCGGAAGTTCATATTAAGTTTGTTTTGCTTAATCTTATAATTAACAAGTTTTCTTTTAACTTAAAATTTCGAGTTGCACACGTGAGCGTTAGACCATCGATGTATTTACAAGGTGCATCAAAACCGACAGGGCAATTTTGAAGGGCCGGTACAACCCGTGCAGTGGGGGCATGAACTTTGGAGGGGTATCATTGTGTGGGGAGGGTCGTGCCGTTTTTAGTCGTTACCAAGGTTTGGTCTGGACAAAACCGGTGATTCGCCACCAAACGGGCCTTTCAGCTGCAATTTGCGACTTTTCCTCTAAGCCTACTTGAAGAAAAATGATTTAAAACATCGTCTCCATACATTGGAAGAGCTCAAGAATCGAATACTCGTCGTGACGCATAAAACGGCAAAATGTACCGAATAAAATAAAATAAACTCCATTTCTGTGAGTTGCACTTTTTTTAACAGCCCTTCAAAATTACACTCTATGTTTTGCCGCATCCTGTACTTTATTCAGTCTGGAACATACTTAATTGGATGCTTAAAAAGTCGTCTCGTGGACTAAAAAAAACGATTTTTGCGTTTATTTAGAGAGTAGATTAACATGTCAAGAAGAAGTTCAATTTTTTTTTTTTTAATAGACTTCATTAACAGGCTTGTTACCAGAGAAAATATTCAAAGTACGTTTCTGTAAAATAAACACTCTACTGTTTGGTTGGTCGGGGGTTTTCAATCTTGTACGGACCGTCAACACATTTCTACTGAGAAGGCGTGGTAAGAAGAACGAATAGGGGCGAAAGAGAAAGACAAACGGGAGACATTTTCAATCCGAGAAAGCCTCAACCTGAGTCTACTAAACACAAAGACATGGTTGAAGAGAGAATAGTGATGGAGCCGTAAATTCCCCATTTAAAATATGAAATTCCGGAAATTCGCGGAATTGAAAATCCGGAGGGATGCTTTTTGAACGATAAGAAATAATGGGTATTTTGACAGGTTTTCAATTGGTTAAAGTTATTTTAAGAGTGGTTAAGTTGGAGTTTTAAGAGGCTTTGTGACATGGCGTTGACAAGCTACTAAATGGGTTGTCTGGTATTATGATGTCCCTGTAGTTATTACAAAGGTCAATGACCATTTGCGGAATAGTTGATTTTGTAATTTATTGATGAAAAAACTAGCTGTCGGCTTAGTTGAAATATTAATATTTCTGCCGAATTGAGCATGCGTATTAGTGGTAAAACTTTGTGTGACCGTGTAGATCCGGAAAGAATGCAAAGTTGATGTGGGCGTAGTAGTTAAGATTAAGAATGAGACTCTTAGATGGTTCGGGCATGTCAGTTTATCCTATCTGTCTACTCCTACGGGTAAACAACGTGATGATTAGTTAGTTAGGTACTATCTATTGAGATTATATTTCAATGGTTTATCACCTAACTATATCAATAAATTGAATCATTAGCAGATGATTTGCATCCACCCCCCTCCCGACCTGGAAGTTGTCAAAATATTATAGAGTTATACGACAGGCATCGAAAATAAATCTCAAAATATAAATATTTGTTAAAATAAAAATAAAACCGGTATATCTTATCGAATAAATTAAGAACACTTACGACGGGTTGTTTCAGTGAATTTGAACAATTCTTCAAATTTCAAAGTTAATTTTCAAGTTCTGTGAAAGTTATTTACAAGTTCTGTTTTTATTTCAGTTCTGTAACTGTAACTGGCCTTTAATGATATAGAACTTGAATATGATATTCACAGAACTCTCAAATGAACGTTGAAAATTGTTCAAATTCTATGAAACAACCCACCGTCTGCAGTCATGCTCTGGAACGATTACAAGTTACCTACATTATCGATAAAACCGTTGTCAATCGACCGTTCTAGATACCCTGGTGTGTAGAAAGTTTCTATAGCAATTATTATAATACAAAATATATAATATTTTGTAAAAAAGTCTATATAAACCTCAAAACATTGGTACATAAAAAAATTGGTACTCTCTATTTATACAAATTTGATATATTAATATTACGTAAGTCACGCGTTACAGAGACAGCTTGCGGATAACTTACAAAGGATGGAGTATAATTTTAAAGTAAAATGTTTTTTGCTAATCCTCTGCTAAATCCTAAAATTCCTTTGTGCGAATCCGACTGAGGATTTGAATAATGATTCGAACGCAACCAGTAGCTTTACTGAAATTAATGGGATAATTCAAATTGTCACTGAATACCTTATCCATGACAAGGGGGAAGAAATGTTTGGGAAGCCAAGACTTATATAGCTCATTGAAAATCTTCAGGAAATTTCAGTAATTTTCAGAAATTGTTAACTGAAACATAATTATGTAGTGATTTATGGATAGTCAGTAGTTATTTAAAAAAATATTTAGACAAAATTTTAATTTAAAATTAACTTTGTGAATTAAAAAAATATCCTTTAAGTAACTCTTATTAAAAAATCATTTACAAATCTGAATTATATGACCATTAATAAAACATAATTTTTTTAATGGAAAAAAAAAATTCGTCAGGTTAACAATTTTTTTTGCGACATTGTTTCTAAACGAAACTTTGTATTATTCATATTCCAAGTAAAACAATTGGAATAAAAATTGACGTATTTAATTTTGTACTGACGTAATCATAAAATTATTACGTCGAGTCAATAATTTCACACAGTCGAAACTGACTGAGCGGCAAAATTCCACGAAGACATAAATTTTCGTTGCCTAATTTACATATTATGAAATGCTTGAGATGTAATACTGGCATTATGCACGCTGTCAGAACAATTAGTACGGAACATGACACGCTACTCCACATATAATCCCCACAACCATATTACAGCTGAGTTATTACTCATAAATCAAAACAAAAGGTGCATATCAATACTACCACTACAAAAGTTTGATCAAATAACAGTTGTGATGTTTTGTTAAAGTGTTTTTATTTTGCTTTCTTTAAAATATTTTATTTGTTTCGTGGAGACATCGTGTTGTGTACATTGGCACTTAAATGATATTATAATACAAATCGTAGGGTTGAATTACTGAAGGGGATGTACTACAGATCATGGTCTTGAAGAATACTGCTTTTAAGAACAGTAAAGGTTTAATGTCTCAATTGGAAATAAGTTTTCAATGTGTATATTTTCCACTGTAATATTTTCCTGCTGAGCGAAGCTTTTAAGTGATTAAATGTCCCCGAGATTATTTTTCAGTGGTGACAACAGTATACATAGTTTCGCAAAAGAATTTTGATTTATTTATGTCTATTATCATTCTTATAAGATTAAACAGTTTATATAAAATATGTTTATGATTCTTATAATATTAAAGATTTGTATATAAAATATGTTTATGATTCTTATGAGATTAAACATTATTATATAAATATGTTTATGATTCTTATAAGATAAAACAATTTTATAAAAAATCTGATAGTTTTATTACGCGATCGTCTGGACGATGTAGGCCCTCCGATTGGTCAAATTCAAATTGACTGTTTCGTATAAATTCCGCTAACTTGAAAATTTAGACCCGATTTCATAGTAAAATAGGATCACCAGATTTCTTCAAAAGCATCGTTTCTGCTCATATAATTTTTGGATAATATCGAAGAAAATATGTTTTAGAAAGTTCATAATCCATTGGATTAATTACATTACAGTGAAAATTATCCACAGTTACGTGATTATGTTTGACGTTTATAAAAAATCACGCGTTCCTTCAATATGGCCGATACGCACGGCTATAGATGGCCGACAGAGCGCACCTCTGGCGGTATAAAAACGAACCAAATGACTGGCGCGAATATTTAAATATGCAGCTTACAATACTTGACCATTAACAAGCGTTTACTAAGAAGATTTCTTCTGGAAGCTTATCACTTTGTAATGGCATTTTTCATTATTACATATATTTTTTTTTGCTTATTAATTATATCTGATTTTATATTGACATGTTTTCTAATTTCTAAAATATAAAAAAATATTTATTTGCGATGCTTTATATCCCGAGACCTGCATTATATAAACATACTAGCAGAAAAAAACCCACGGAGCGGGTTTTTTACTGCTAGTATGTTTATGATTCTTATAAGATAAAATATGTTTATGATTAGGTCCACGACTCTTAACAACTTTTCTTATTAAAATATATATTTTTTAGTGATGACTTTTGTTCATGCCAGGGGCTTAGATTAAGAAAAAATTTATACATATATTTATATATATATATATATATGAATATTAACTCAAAAACCAATTAACCGATTTTGCTGAAAACTTCAAAGTTTATTCATAAGCGTTTAGGGGTGGTTTGAATGGTAGAAGAAGTCGGGGATGCCCAATGAAGACCTAATGCATTGTCTTCTAACTGGAATGAGATTCGGAGTTAAATTAGGAATAAAAGTCTATATAATGCAGTTTTTCAATAGTATAAATGTGATACATACCAGTGAATGGTAAAAAAATCATAGACGCCCGATGAAGACTTAAAGCTTTATTTGTACGTTTGTAGTATGAGATAAGGTCGATATAATGTAGTTTTTTTTACAGTAATAACGTGGATTTAATGATACTAAAGTAAACGATAGAAACAATCATGGACGCCTGAGGAAGACATGACACGACCAAGTAAATCAAATAATTGTCTTTGATGAAATGAGGTGTACGTGTAGAGCAAAGAGATGAGTGTAAGGATAACGTATTACGCAAATTCGAATGGAAATTAGGGACGCCCGAGAAAGACATGGCACGATCAAGTGAATCAGATACTTGAGTATTTTGTACAAGGAGTGTGTGCTAAGACCGAGTTGTTTGGCAGTCTGTCCTATCTGCCTACCCCTGCGGAGAAACAGCGTGTTGGTTGGTTATTTAGTTAGTTCAATTAAAAAAAAAAATTAAATTACAAACGACCTGTTTACGTTGGAACACAATTGAGTACTAAATAATTTTAAAATTTCGACCCGAAAAACGTTTTTCTCACGTTAAGAAGTCTAGACGTTTAATTTTATATTTCTATAGCAGGTTGGGTAAGAACATTTTTTAATGATTATCTATAAAATTGTAAAGGTTGCCTCTAAAATCATGAAAAAATGCATTATTAATTGATTCATTTACAACACAAAAATATAATGTGGCACGTATCCGTACAAGATTTTGTCATACCTTTGTATTAAAAAAATAATTATTCAGTTTGATATTTGGCAAGTATTTTCGCCTCAAATCCAAATTTATGTTTTATATAATTAACTAAATAATTGCCTGTTTTTCCCTTCATTGATATTTATTATCACTCTATACTCATCTCCACTGTATTTAGATTTTGTCTCTTTATATAATTGTTCCTATCATATATATACTTACTTATAGCATAATGATTCTATTTTTCTTATAATTAGTGTAACTCTCTCACCAAGCACAAGAACCAGTTTCTTCATTGGTGAGATTGCGAACATAAATATATTTTGTAATGATAATATATTTTTTATGTACTCATATTATATCCTGTACCCATTTTATATATATTAAATAAATAAAAAATAAATATAAAAAAGGCCGGGCAACCGTTACTCTTAATTGTTAAATTTATTAGGGGTGGCGGTATTCGTCGGTGGATTAGAGTTGACTCTACTTTTTGGCCGGTCCGTCCTGATAGAGTAATAAATATAAAAAAGTCACAAATTGCTAACATAAGAGAAAATTTTAAAAATCTATGTTTTTTCAATTTATCCTGTTGATTTTGTAGGAACTGAGAAATTTTTTCTTGAAAACGATGTTTATTTAAAAAAATCTCTTTTAAATGGTTTAACATAGATTTTTTTACAAAAAACCCACACAGGAGGCCGTGATGAAAATAATTTCACTCAGGGGCCATGTCATCTTTAGGAATATTGTGTGTATTTTTAAGGCGATGCACTATGTCGTGTAATATTTTGAATAGAGCCGTTATCAATAACACACCGTACGTAGATGGCGATAAGGCTTAAATTCCCGTTTCACACCATCCACCTGTTTTGATTTATGCAAGAAAAAAACACGGTCAAAAAGTGACTTTTATTTTATTTTGTGGATGTTCAGGCACAAATATTTTAATGTTGGTCGATCATTTTATACATAACTTAATTTGCCACATTATACAATAAAACCATAACCGAAAATGGGTTCGTTAGTAGGAGATATTGAACTTTAAAGCTTTCATAGGCATATACATTATTTTTTTCTGGGCTTATAAAAAGACTTATCTAAAAGAAGCCAGGACGTATTCTACTCGCAGTATTTAATTAAAGAATCTGAAACATTTCTAGGCGACCAAATTTATAAACCAAAAACACATGATTTTAAATTACTACGTAGAAAGAGAAGAGAGGAAGTTCTGAGAAAGAAAAAGGTATGAGGGGTTGGTAGAAATCTAGGGATCAGTGTATCCAGGAGTGAAGGGCGAATGATATACCCCCCCCTGCAGTGCAAGGCGATGGGTCAAGATAGACCAGTTGGAGAGGTCAAAGGGTCTTCCTAAACCAGCCTCTACCGATCCGGCACGCCACGCAGTGCATCCTGAACTCACCGCACCCGATAAACCCGGGCACCCCTGCTAAATCACCAAACGTAGCGAACCACTTGGGGTGATCTACGGCAGAGGTGTTCCCGGGGCAGCGGTACCCAAACCCGCCTCCTTAATAGAAATTTGACTTGTATAGATAAAATACGTATGTAAATATTATTTTCTCACGCATAATATATATTGAATATATGAGATTAATAATAATAATTAATTTTATGCTTCATATCCATCTTTATCTGGTAGAGTGGTTAAAATCATAAATTGCGGTCACATTATGACGCAGACATTAGTATTTTAATAAAGGCTAAGAGCCCTGAAGCCGGATCGTTTTATTATGAAAATTCCATTTAAAAACTTCACGTCCTTGCAATTTAAAAATTCCCCTAAGTTTGTGAAATACTATAAGTAGGATGCTAATACCAGAATGTAATATTCACCGAAAAGAATTTAAGAACGCCATAACCGAGAAATTATGACACTTAATATCAAAGAAATGGGATATCTGTATGAATCACTGAAGAAATAAACCGATGGAAGAGTGCTGTAGGCGTGTCATTGTGCCCGAAATTAGTTATTTTATTCCTTACTCTAATATTGGTGAATATTTTTAAATTCAGATTTTTTTCTTTTACAATTATATTTATAATACATTATTGCCAACGAGTTTAATAACACTAATTTCTGAAATTATTTTTACTTATAATAATACCTACAATCAAGTGACAGCTGTATTATAATTTGCTCCTTAAATTAATTTAAAATATTTTGTTAAAGTGAACATTTTGCATACGACGACGCTTTATGTTTGCTTATAAGTAATTTATCGAATTTAATGCCGATGACATGAAATATTCAAAGTTATTCGTTCTCCCTCTGACTGTGAAGCGTTATAAAGCAACCTAAATAGACTAGTAGTGTTGCAAAGTTGACTGTTTACATATCAATGTATCTAAATGTTACACTATGACATTCATCAGAAATAAACATGTAATTAAGTACTCATATTCAATCAACAATGAACCTGTCATCTCCAAAACGGAACATAAAGACTGTTACGTTAGCGTTTATCGCCATGTAATATACTATAGGTGTGTTACACAAATAGTCATCGCCGCACAAGCCGGCGGCAAAGCTTGATACTCCAATCCTTCAGGGTGTGGATTATAGTCAATTTCCCAATTAAAACAAGTCTCTTGTTATGAAGGTTTATTATACAGGTAATACAGGTTATCAACAGATCTACAAAGGTTACATAGCTTTTTAAGGCCTAACTAGTTACTTAGGCAATCTATTGACTCTAAGGGCTCTGATTGACAAGGTATATTATGCGCTCACGTGTAATTTACGGCGGATGCGGTGAGACGGTCGGCAGGGGCCATGGCAGGTGCCAGGCAGGGTGCAGGACGGGTGCAGAAGGGCGGCCACGAGGGCACACCACGCTGGACAGCAAAAGGTGCGCCAGAATGATGCGGGGCTGATGCAGAAAGGCGGCCACTAGGGCACACCACGCTGGACGGCAAAGGGACGCCAGGGCGGCGGCCGGAGTCGCAGAGACGATGGAGCAGAACGGGGGCACTGATTGGATGGCCAAGGGGGTCCACACAAACAGGCTAGGGCGGCAGACGCCCAGGGCTGAGGCCGGGGTCTACAAGTTCACGATCTCAGCCTGGGGTCGACGGTAGGTGGGGCAGCTAGCATCACAGGGGTACGAGGTTGGCGGCGTGGTCAGAGGCATGACCCAACTATACAACATAAGGTGCTGGTGGGAGACATCGGCAGACGGAGACAGGACCCAACTATATAACGTAAGGAGGCTGTGGTTCTGAGGGACTGGCGGCACACATGGTGAAACAAATCAGGCCGGTCCATATCTATGGCGACACCAATTTCGGCGGCGATGGTAACTCGGAACTAACACATTGTGTTGAGATCAGCGGGGTCGGCGGTCAACTGGCGCGTGGGCAGCTAGCCGCAAGTACTTGACCTGCGTTGGTCCTCGCTGGGGGGGGGGCTTGTCCCACTCTTTGGCGCGTGCCCCATGCCCTTATAAGGACACGAAGTACATGATTGGCTGTTAACCCGCGTGATCGTGACAAGCAGAGATATCGCGGATGTACTTGTATGTATTGGTGATCTAACACGCCATCAGTGCGTGGTTCGTTTCCTGCAATCGTGTGGACATACATAACTTTGCAGTTAGCTCTAGCAAGCTTTGTGCAAACATAACACTACCCTCCTTGTCGATGAAAGAAGATCCCAGGCAACGTGGCCGAAGCAGGGCAACGTCCTCTTGTTTGCCGTACGAGAGGTACAGAGCTACCTCATTTCACAAAGATTTAAACACTCCCTAACGAGCCAAAACAAAAATTTAACTACCTGAGAGCCAAGTTGAACAATCCCTAACAAATACACTGAACAAGGGTTGCCAAACCTCTTTCAAAAATAATTGCAGAAATGATCTCCAAGGCGCGATACAAAACACGCTATGATTTACATACACAACTTTTTTCCAAACAAAAAAATACACATGGCCTTCTTCCCAACAGAAAAGAATACTCATCACCTTCTTTCCAAACAAAAAGAATATACCTGGCTTGCTTTTTTTTTTTCTCATAAAAAAGACAATACCAAAACAACAAATGTAGCATACAATGTGGTATTACCGAATGGATGTACACAATTTACCACCAGGCCTACACTTTCCATCAAACCACAAAAGAAGAACAATTAACAATGTTCACAATTGTACAATGATATACAAAATGGTATTCTGGTTAGAGAATATTATACGCTTATGCGATTGACCAAAATCAACCCATATTTCGCGTTTTTTACAATGAAATTCTTAAACTATACATGTTTTTTTTTTATACACAAAATTCCTATTATGGAATGTGTACGCTGATTATATCATGCGATTGATCGAAATCAACCCATATTTGCGTCTTTAACAATGAAATTCTTGACACTATACAACACAAGTATCAATACACATGTTATGTTATTTCTTATTATCCATTGATAATTTTGAAAAACGGAAAACAACAAAAATTCTACTCAAGATTTTAACAATATATTCTCATTTAGTCATGGTTTGTCTGGTTGCTAATAATTCTTAGGCATATAGACCAATCCTCTCGTATCGCATATTGATTATACAGGTCAACGCTACCAAGACCTACCATGTAATTAATTATAAGGCTAATATTATCCTATGACATTTAACGATTTATTTCCTATAAACCGTACAGCGCTGTACCAGGTGTTAACAAGAAACACCAGCACGTCGTAACGAAAACGTTCGACAAAATTTTCAGAACACTCATAAAGTGTTCTCACCAAATGACCAGACAAAACCCAAAATGACCTTAAGTGCAATTATCAACCCAATTCTTTGGTTAAGATTCAATAATGTCCCAAAATGACATAAATATGCAACCACCATTTGTCCTTAATGACCAACAATTTTAGATTTCCAAATCTAAGACATAATTACGTTATCTTTACAAAAACTATTTCTTCTTACCGGGTATATATTATAATTCATCTTTCTATGAGAACATACACACCACACTTGACATGGCGTAACACATATTACAATTACACAATTTTATTCCGTCACGACTTTATGAAGGACTTTACACGTTATTTCTTTTTATTGATACCGAGGCAATCAAATACGTGTTTACAACTAAAAAAAATTTACACCATAATTGACATGGCATAACATATAATATAATTACGCAATTTTTTCGTCTCAACTTTATGAAGGACTTTACACGCTGGTTTTTTTTTACCATATTGATACCGAGGCAATCAATTACGTGTTTACAAGAAATTACAATACACAACCCATAACCAATTAATAATTAGTTAGGGAACAATTTACACAATTATAATTTACAAACATATTACATACCACTCAACAACTACTGTGTGTGATAATTCAATCTCTGTTATATAAGACTTATTCGAGTCTTTTCAATTTAAAAATCGAGAACTACATAATCCGATTCCTAGAGTTTAACTTCCTTAAAAATAACGACACGTATTCACTACGCAAGAAGGAGAAAAGGAAAAAAAAAATTCCAGAAAAAAACAAATAATTGGTATGTAACCAATTAAATACAAAAACATTTGACATAATTTTCTATATAAGAGAATGTCTGAACAAAAACCACATACGGGGTTTCTCATTTGAACTATACAATTTATAACACAAGATATTTGAGTTATATTTACAAAATGGGTTCCTAATCTACCACTGATAACTTTAAGTGATGAAGAACGAAATCATCACTTCAAAAGTACAGGACATTTCTTACGCCGTTTCCTGTCAACGAAAAGAAGATTATATATACAAATATAACCTTAATTTGTACTAAAAATTGGTATATATTCTTAGTACAATAATTCCACGAAATATAAATTAAGTTTATTTTTCGGTCCCGGGCAGGATATTGAATGCTTAAGGCGGTTTTTTCCTTACTATAATAAAAAAAATTCCACTAAAACTTAAGGTTCTTGAATTTAACCCTCAATCAATGTAACGTGTCGTGTTTCGTAACGAAATATATACAAAAATGTATATTTTTAAATATAATTTTATATAACTTATGTAGTTACTTCATAACTACAACTTATATCTTCTATATCACAATACTCATTTATTGTGATAAATGTGTTTGATTTTCGATTTATTGTTATTTGCTATTTTAAAACGAGTTTTAGATATGGAAGAGAGAGATAAAGACATATTATGTATTTCTACAAGAATTCTGCTAGCTAGACAGAATCTCCCAGAAAACATGATAAACCAAAACAGAGAGGTTATAATGTCAGCCAAAATAGATACACTCAAAGATTCATGACGTCCTTGAGTTATAAAAATTGAATGACACTATTCCCTCTACTATTCACTATTAAAAAAAGAACGCGAACGAAATAGTATTCAATAATTATTACGTATTTTAACTGCAAAAAAAAATATATCATACTACTGCTTCGCGGCGAGCTTGACGAATTCATTATTATTATTATTAATTTTGTGCGTAAAGAATGTTTACTGCGACGCGAGAATAATAATTCCTTGTCCGCAAATTCTCCGCGTAAATATAAAACATATCATGTTACTGAGCGGAGTTTTTTGTTTTTGACCAAACAATTTATTTCCTGTGTAATATTATTTCCTGTTCTAAAAGTTGTTTTACTGTTTTACCATTTAGTGCGAAAAATGTTGAAACAACTGCGTATTCCAACCAACAATCTCTTTACTGTGTAAATGTTATTTCTACTGCGAGTTTTTTGCTGCGAGTTTTTATTCTAACCAACTATTATTTTCTGTTATATTACTTTTGCGGCAATTCAAAATTTAAAATTCTACCAATGTTGGGAGGATCCATGATTTAATAATGGTAACAACCGGTAAGGTCTACGGATCTTAATTAAAAACAACCAATACGTTATTTATTAGAGAATGTAAATTAAAACAATAACTGAATTTAATCCGACGGAGAATTAATACTTGGAAGTTCTTTTGAGTATTTGAATTATTTCAACTTATTACAATGAAACAGATAAGCGAAGCTTAACCTGACAAAAAAAATTATTTCTATAACGAAACAATTAAATTGCATTCCAAAATTGAAATAACACATCTATCTCTCGGAAACATCCACATTTAACATTTATTACGTCGTAATTTCTCGTATTTGGTTTATTACGTATTTAGTAACAGAATGTATTTGCTTCACGCTTCCGACGGCACATTCGTATTACAAACACTCCCGGATCAGAAATTGAATTATAACACACAGCTGTGGGAAAAAAAACATTAATATTATAGTAAAACATAGCAACAAAAGACGTATTTTATCGGGCTAATTGACTATCCATGTTGTGGCGCCAGTGTTACGTTAGCGTTTATCGCCATGTAATATACTATAGGTGTGTTACACAAATAGTCATCGCCGCACAAGCCGGCGGCAAAGCTTGATACTCCAATCCTTCAGGGTGTGGATTATAGTCAATTTCCCAATTAAAACAAGTCTCTTGTTATGAAGGTTTATTATACAGGTAATACAGGTTATCAACAGATCTACAAAGGTTACATAGCTTTTTAAGGCCTAACTAGTTACTTAGGCAATCTATTGAATCTAAGGGCTCTGATTGACAAGGTATATTATGCGCTCACGTGTAATTTACGGCGGATGCGGTGAGACGGTCGGCAGGGGCCATGGCAGGTGCCAGGCAGGGTGCAGGACGGGTGCAGAAGGGCGGCCACGAGGGCACACCACGCTGGACAGCAAAAGGTGCGCCAGAATGATGCGGGGCTGATGCAGAAAGGCGGCCACTAGGGCACACTACGCTGGACGGCAAAGGGACGCCAGGGCGGCGGCCGGAGTCGCAGAGACGATGGAGCAGAACGGGGGCACTGATTGGATGGCCAAGGGGGTCCACACAAACAGGCTAGGGCGGCAGACGCCCAGGGCTGAGGCCGGGGTCTACAAGTTCACGATCTCAGCCTGGGGTCGACGGTAGGTGGGGCAGCTAGCATCACAGGGGTACGAGGTTGGCGGCGTGGTCAGAGGCATGACCCAACTATACAACATAAGGTGCTGGTGGGAGACATCGGCAGACGGAGACAGGACCCAACTATATAACGTAAGGAGGCTGTGGTTCTGAGGGACTGGCGGCACACATGGTGAAACAAATCAGGCCGGTCCATATCTATGGCGACACCAATTTCGGCGGCGATGGTAACTCGGAACTAACACATTGTGTTGAGATCAGCGGGGTCGGCGGTCAACTGGCGCGTGGGCAGCTAGCCGCAAGTACTTGACCTGCGTTGGTCCTCGCTGGGGGGGGGGCTTGTCCCACTCTTTGGCGCGTGCCCCATGCCCTTATAAGGACACGAAGTACATGATTGGCTGTTAACCCGCGTGATCGTGACAAGCAGAGATATCGCGGATGTACTTGTATGTATTGGTGATCTAACACGCCATCAGTGCGTGGTTCGTTTCCTGCAATCGTGTGGACATACATAACTTTGCAGTTAGCTCTAGCAAGCTTTGTGCAAACATAACAAGACTTCGGCGTTTACCTTGATAGCAAACAAATATTTATTAAGCACATTGACTCAATCGTTAATCGGTCGTATAAAATGCTTAATTTTGTGCTACTTACATATTCAAAATAATTTTATAAAATATCTTCTCTCCAAATTCAACAATAACTTTGAATGTACGTTTCAACCAGTACCTTCAATTCCATTAGTATATTTAGAATAGTAGCTGATTTAACATTTATACATTGAATTTTAAACAATAACATCGACTTATTAATTTTAACATACCTCTGAGACATATATGACATACAGTGCTATTCTACATGCATAATTACAAAAAAATTCAGAATGTATTTTGAAAATTAACCGTGCTTTTCATTCTCTCAATAATATTTTTCTAAGCTCAAACATTGACATATTTTCAGACTCATTGCCCAAATTCAAATGTTGCATCATGCCAATAATATAAACTGTTCACTACGCATACATATACACATACACACTTACACACAAACACTCACACACTCGCACACACACATACAAACACACACACACACCCTCACACACACACACACACACACACACACACACACACACACACACACACACACACACACCTACAATCCCAAACACATACACACACTCACAAACACACACGCACACACACACAAATACACTCTAAACACGTCACCTGGTAATTAAGGAATGTACCTACCACATACAAGACATAACAAGGAAACATATAGGTATCCAAGATGAAATATTCATTATCTGTAAATTGTTTCAAGTAGTGTTTTTTTCTATAATATCTAGTAAAATAAATAATTATACGAATTTAAAAGGGACTTCAATGAAAAGTGTACATGGATTTTAAAATAGACTAGACAGACTTTTACATTTAATTGAAAAATATTTCATAAATACATTAAGACTTGTCACTTTTTAATAGGATAATTTTTCGTTCGTCGTAATTTCGTAATTTAGTGTTCGTCGGAAGTAAATGCAAAAATTCTTTCTTGATAAGACCATCGATTTGGTTGGTGTCTTTAGGTGTGTTAGTGTGTTGGTGCGTGGGCCTAGGAGTCGAAAGGAATCAGTTTTTTTTTTCGGCATAGATTTCCCTTCTTGGAGTGATAATTTTCAGTGGTATAGATATAATATTCTTCACGTGGCACCATCTTCTCTGGGTTATGGTTACGTGGCGTCATTTTACGTGGCGTTATTTAACGTCTCGATTATACGTCATTAGCGTCGTTAATGGTGCTTAGCGCCGCGACGTCGATAGGCAGGTCCGGCTTGACTATATAATCCTGAGTAGGGGGACCTACATAAACTCGGCTTGGCTCATCTACCACTGTTCAGTAATTATTAGAAGATAAGGCAATGACTTAATGAGTGAATAAAATACTTTAGTCAGAGACAGGAAAAACAGTATTTATGCATGAATTTGAATTGAGTTGCTGGCGTTTGCCAAGACAGAGTTGTATGGAACTGTCCACTCAGCCTATTCCCTAGGGTAAAGATTTTAATATCTGGGTAAATAATACCCATTATTCTCTTTTTTCCTTATTTCCTCTCAATTCACAATTATTCCCAAACGAAGGGTGTCATTGTTGCACCGGCTAGGGGCAGTGGGAATATATATGTAGGCATTTATATTTCATGTCTTTTTTAGATTCAACTATGATTATTTAATTAAATTTTTAAATTAAGTTGACATTAGATTACTATTAGAAAACATATTTGAACATAAACTAAATGGAAAAATTGTCAAAATAGAGTTATTTTTAGACACTAACTTTTTTTTACCATCAACCCAATACAGGAGGCCCTGAGAAAACAACATACCTCGGGGCCTATGTCATCTTTGGGGATGCCGTATGGAGGGTCTTTTTAAGGAAGGAAGGAGAGGAAATTCTGGGAAAGAAAAAGACGTGAGAGGTGGGTAGGAGTCTAAGGACAAGTTTATCCAGGAGTGACGGACGAATGACCAATTAAATTTGCCTCTCCCGATCCGGCACGCCACGCAGCTGGTGGGCCTATGCATCCTGAACACACATCACCCGATGGACCCGGGCACCCCTGCTAAATCACAAAACGTAGCGAACCACTTGACTCATGGCAGAGGTGTTGGTTATCCAATAAATGAATCCGGGTCGGCGGTACCCAAAACCGCCTCCCACACCGAACTATTATTATTATTCAACCGATTGAAATTGAACAAAACAATGGAGTAGCTACCTACCTACATAAATATGTATTCCATATACCACTTCAAAAATTACTGTGTAAGACTTTCAAAAACTGGTAGAATTTTTTAACAAATTTTCATACAAATTCCCCATAGCAAATTCGGTCCTGCTTACTGCTCACCCATGTCGATAGGCGCTTTCCATGGCTCATAATAATTGCACTGTTGACAGACTGCGGCCACTTTACACCTATTAAGATACCTAATCAACCGTAATATTAATGACTATCTGAAGTTAGTCGGAATTGCTTCATCGCCTTATCGCTTGGCTAAGCGAGCTATTGGAGTAGCAAGCCGAGTTTTCTTAAGACGGGTTGTTTCGGAGAACTTGAACAATTCTTCAAATTTCAAAGTTAATTTTCAAGTTCTGTGAAAAATATTTTTAAGTTCTGTTTTTATTTCAGTTCTGTCAAGCAACTAGCCTATAATGATATAATAACAGAATTTGAATAGGACTTTCACAGAACCCGTGAATAAACGTTGAAATTTGATGAATTGTTCAAATTCTCCGAAACAACCCGTCCTTAGTGTTATTGACTTATAAACGAGGAAAATATATTTTTTTCAGGTGCATGTTTCCATATTATTGTTGTAACTGTGCCATTAAGCATATCTAAGGGTTGTTTCAAAGAATTTGAACAATTTATCAACTTTCAATGTTGATTTTCAAGTTTTGTGAAGGTTCTACTCAAGTTTTGTTATATAATTTTTTACCAGTTGATTCAAGAAACTGAAATACCAACAGAACTCTGATAAAAGCTTCATAGAACTTTGAAATCAACTTTGGAATTTAATGAATTGTTCAACATCTGTGAAACAACCCGTCCTTAGAGAGCCGAAAATTATAAAAAAATGTGATTCTCTTATCTAAAAAACACTTTACTAAACATTTAAATAAAATGAACTAACAATTCGGCGTCTCCTTTTATTTGATGAATTTTTTAGCATTTGTTTAGAAATAATTCCGAACAAAAAAAGTTTTGTAAATTTTATGGCACTCTCCGGTAGAAAGTTAGGTATACAAATATATAAGGTTAAAGGCGGGTGGTGGCCGCAACCACATTGAACGTAATGTTTCATAAACATGAAACATTGGGATATCAAACAAGAGAACATTTTTCTTAACCGATGGAGAACAAAAAACTTTATGGCTTCTAATGTTTTTGTTTTGTCCGATGTTTTGAAAACATTTGATCACTGGAGATCTGACTTTATCGTTAAGATAAATTTAAAAAAAAACATCGAGAAATAATTGAAAATTTGAGTTAACAAATTTTTCCTTATTTTATTCAACCATTCGTAAATACCAACATTTCTACGGTTGGATCCTGATGTCAAATTTTGTATTGATTATTCAAAATACCTAGATAATACCTCTAGATAGATAACTTAATTAGAGAAATCACTACAATAATATTGAAAACAAATAATTTAAGCCTAACATTATGACACTATTTTGTGCCCAAAGTTGTCCCTTCAATGTGTTGATTTCCTTAAAAGCCGACATAATTTTGTTTTTTAAGGAGCTTTAGAGATATCTTATAAAGAAGCAATGTTTTTTTTTAAATCTTTGAGAACTTCATAGTCTTAATTTTTTGTATTTGGTATTTTTTGGAAAGGGCAGGATACATTTCAAATAGCTTTGATACTTGAAAAGATATATATAGTTTTTTGAACCTTCAATTTATTTGTTGCCAAAGATATCTGAAACTATGAAAAAGATAATTACTATAAATATAGCTTTACCTATACGTATACTACAACCTTAAATATGTTTAAAAATATAATAATACCATACAAGTGTCCTAACCAGGGCTGGCTCTATGCGGCCGCAATTGGAGCTGTTCGCTCTGGGCGCCGAATTCCCAAGGTGCTGATAATACCTAACACCCGTCAGTCCAAACACATCACTCTTGTGATTATTTTTTAATTAAAACGGCGCTATGCAAAAATCATCCTTGATTAAAGTGATCACCTACCTAGGAGTCTACTGGTTTTGACGAGGTGCCCCATAATTTAAAAAAAAAATGATATGATAGAAAGTGAATTTGTCGAATTATAAGATTTATAAGTTGATGTTAAATTTATGATTTACATGCTTAATTTGATTTCTTTGTGTTCTTTAGATTTTCTTAATATAATTATCATAAATTGCTTTTCAGGAGTAAAAAAATTTACAAGTGATATTATATTATGTATCATGTGTATCAAAAAGTAAAATAGTGAAATAAAAATATTGTATGAATTTCCGAGACAAAATCTAGTGGCATTAAGATTACAATTGGATTGTACTCCTTATACCTGGCATTATCGACATTTTGATGAATATGTAAATACCATTTTATTACTATGTATTCCTACCAAACATTAAACATAATGAAAGTGTTTATATATCGTTAGTTGGTACCAGTGGCGTAAATTTTCAACTGGGGGCTTAGAAATTCCAGAGAAGATATTTTTAATCAAAATGTACTTACTGTTGTTGTCCCTGTATACTGGAAAAAGCTCAACCCAATATTGCATAATCGGCATACAATACGGCATTTGACGAAACTTTTGTAAAAGTAACTAAGGAATATAGCATCTTATCGAAAATGGGTTGAATTTTAAATACGAAAACATAAGAAGTTCATTATAGAAAATATATTAATTTACTTGTAGCCATTAAGCAAACGATTGAGAAAGTGCAGGAACAAGAAAATAAAAATGTACAAAAATTTACTAAAATTACTATAGAATGTTAAATAACAAAATATAATATTTTATTTGCATTCTTATTGTGCCCAAAGACTGACCAGCTGAGCTATCCGTCAATCTACGGAGGTCACGTGGCATCAAACATCATGGTTCGCGGCGCACCAGGATAGTGTTAATTTGGCATAAGTTTTCGAAAACACACCGTCAGGGCGATTGTGATGTTTTGATTTTTTGTACGAATACCGAAGTGCTCTTCGTAATGTAATAATCGTACTTTTGAGAAAATCGCCACTGGTTGGTACCTACGTTGGTATGTACTCTTGAGCGAGGAAAAGAGACTATAATTAGTGTAGGTAACCTTTTAGTTGATATTGCAAGCTATTAATAATTAGGCATATGAAATATTATCAGAGACAGTATTTATATTTTAATAAAATACATATTTATATTTTTCAAATAAAAAAATTACCACAAATAAAATCATTTTATTACAATTATACGTTATTTATGTAACGTCTAAGACAATGATATTATTCCACTAAAACCCAGGGACCTTAGCACGGCAGGTGAAATAATTCTTTAAGAATTGATTAACAACCTTATTTATATGAAATTGAAAAAAATACAATTGTTTGCTTCACATAAATGAGAATGAATTTAAATCATGTATTAGGAAATTTTAAGTAATTAATTCGAAGCGGAATTCGTAAATAACAAACTGTGTGTAACAAATTGTGCAAACAAATAAACAGCCTACAATATTGATTCAACTCAAATGAAATTTCACGAATCGTGAATAATGGCATTTGAAAATTAAACGCTTCAAATGAAATTGTAAATGTTTCATATTTTCTTCAGGCTTTCCATATTAACGAGTAGGTACGTTTGACTTTTAATCTACATTTCTGGAAATGTTTTAGCCGTCGGAATTTAAATACACTTAACTGGATAGGTCCTCGCAACTCAAGATTCATCACGTGGCGTCGGTTCTTGGGCACATTGCTTCGGCAAGGCGCCTCCTAGACCCCTTTTTTACCGGCGAAGTCGATAATTTGAAACTGTTCCCGAGCACGACCGCAGATCGCCAACGAACAAACAACTGTTCATGTCAACTAAATTTGCTTATAAATGTGGATGATGATAAATTGCCAATAAAACCTTGATTGATATGCTTGTGCTAGGGGGCTAGGCGTCATTATCTAGAGATTCTTCTTTCCAGATTGGACTACTTACCTACTTACTTACTTACTTTGGACGCGCACATTTCATTACAACAAATAAAAATCATTTTATTAAAATTACACGACATGTATATAACGTCTAAGACAATGATATTATTCATCTAAAACCCAGGGACCTTAGCATAGTACATTTCTTTCCCTGAGTAACTGAGTACCAATAGATTTTTTTCGATGTGAAAATGGCGATTGGCGGCTTCGTCAAACTTATTACAATATTTTAAGTACAAATACTGCACAGGAATTTCAAATTCTCCCAACCTTCTGGCGCCAGTGGGACATTGGCACCTCTAATTTTGTTGTATGGTTGAACGGAGTGGGGAGGGAAAGGAGATACGAGATAATTAAAAGCCATACATTAGGGTAACCTTTACAGATTGAACGCAAATCTCTTTGGGATCGCACTCACACGTTACGAAAGATTCTTCTGCTTCGTCTTCCCTGTGCACTATACATTCGTCATCATCTGTTTGGAATATTAAGATGTTCCTCTAGGATTGAACTACAAGATACCGAAAATTATTTTAAGTTATGTTTAGTCTCGCCAGCAAGCATTCAAACCTGTTATTTTTTTAAAACAAACGATAAAAAATATATTACACAATTTAAAAAATTTCTTGAATTTTTGATTTTATCTATTATAATTGACTAATGACTATGACTGACTTTAATCCCACATGATTTTTACGTAAAAATGAAACTGAAAGAGATTTTAAAAATAATTTTCCAGTCATCTGAGAATACAAATATTTTTTTTTCAAAGCAAAAAGTAATGCGCTTAAGAGTTTTAAAAAAAAAATTATTTAGAAGATTCCATCTTCCGTATCAAATTTATCATTTTAAAACGCTTTAATTTTAATATATGATCTCGGTCACTTTGAATGTATGCGCTTCTAGCGATCTCAATGTGATTCCTCACTTGTATATACCAATGGTTGAGACAATTGAGTTTATGAGGGTGCTTTTATGTTTAATATGAATTAACTAAATGGCCCAGTCAAATTAATTTAATTGTTTCCATTAATGTCCTGTAGTATTTTTTAGTTCTTTAGCACTGTGAAGCCATTATGATAATTAAACATTCCGGCAAGTAGTTGAAGTGTCTTCTGAATTAATTTCAGTATTTTAATTATCTAATAACAATATGTAATGTTAAACCTTTCAGACCGCGTGTATATTAAAAAATTAATACATTTCAGATATTTTCCTGTATAACTGGATTTACGCGCTATTTTTTAATTTGATTTTAGCTACTAATTCAGGCGGTAGTCATTTTTATATATTGAAATGTGATGTTTTTGTTTAAAGTGTAAGTTTTTAAGGTATTTTTTCAATGTTAAATTTTTGTATATTTTTTTAAATTTTATAAAGTGTGAGTTTTTAAGGTATTTTTTCAATGTTAAATTTCTGTATAGTTTTTACGTGTAATATTTTTGATGAACAACGATTTATCCTTTTACTTGAAACACACCCTCTGAGTCCTAATGTTCTTTCAATTGAAAGTAGCAGTTACTTCTATAATATTGAAAGAAAAACAAAAAAATTCAAATGCTTCTCCTAATTGTTTTCAATCATCAAATATGTTCTACCACAGCCAGATTTAATTTAGGTCCGAAAAGGTTTATTTATTCTACCTTGAAATTTGAAGAAATAAAATCAGAAGAAGTTATCAACGTATTTTTGTAATATATTTTTAGCAGAATATCAGCCATGACCTCTCGAGCGGTGAGTTCTGACGTCAAGAAATTGGCATAATTTTTTGCTGATATTTATAGGTCAATGCAACTTGCCCACTTCGACAACACGTAAAAAAAAATAAGGCTCCGTAGCACATTATGAAAATTACATTTGTAGAAATACTCATTAATATAATAAAACATACTTAACATACTTATTATTTATTATTACTTGTTTTAACATACTTATTTTAGGTAGTCTTAAATCCTGTATTCGTCTAGGATAACAATGAAACTTGTAAATTTGACTGTCCTGAAACGGGAATCCTTCCTAGTTGGATAGTCAAAATCATAAAATGTAATCAATATTATATCATAAAAAAAAATAATAATAAAGTCTTAATATCTACTACTGTAATGTTACTAGCTTATGTTCAAATACTAATGAAGCCTACTGAACGAACGTTCTATCGTGCATTAATATAATAAATGCGTGTGTAATTGACTCACAAATACATCCCGCAATAACATCAATTTTCCTTTACCGGACATTAAGCATTAATATTAACCGCAACGGCGAAAAAGCTCGCTGTGTTAAACGACCGAGAAAGATTCATCACATTCCTATCGCAAAGTACATAACGGTCAGCTCCCCGCGACGATTGGAGTGTGAACATTTGATAACCGGTCGCCGGACGGTATCACAACCACGAGCAATTAAACAAATTCATAATTTATACCCATTACTGACAATGCACATTAGATCAGTTTAATGAAGAATGGTCACAAAATGAACTGGTCTGTCGGATATCCAGTGGATTTTTTGTAGTCAGATAAGTTGTTCGAGAGAGATTATAATACCATTAATTATGGTATTTTGTGAGGCGGAAGGAAATTGAGAAGGGGTAGTCACATTACAAAACACAATTTATTCAGATCCAGTTTTCTTGCATGTGATTTTCATTTTTAATTAAATAAATAAATATAAATATTCCTTACTTGAATAGTTGTAGTTGTATTATATTATAAAATGATTAATATAACCAAACATCCGGATAAAAGGTAACACAGTAATTTAAGGGTGAAATTTCATTTCCATTATGAGCTACGGGAGATTTTAACTTATGATTATATTTTGTAAATATTTTTATCTTGTTTTGTAAAAAAAAATATTATTAAAACTAGGGTGAAACCGTGTTGTTAGTATCCTTTTTCTTGAGTAAATAATAAAATAAAAATTGTGGCGTGTTTACTGCTGTGAATAAACCAAAAAAATATGCACTAAACGTGCTTTGAGAAAACTTGGTTTTCATTGAAAATTGCATTTACTCTTGCCAGAACAGATTTTTCAATACATATTCGGAGGAAAAGTTTATTCCTTCATTAGTTATCATTATGTTGAAGTTGGATTGTTGCAAATAATAAATTAAAAAAAAATAAAATATAACAAACAGGTGAATGGTGAAGAAAAACATGGCTGTCCAAAAGTTAGATGACAGGAACACAATCTGGAATTCTCTTTTAGGATCTAAATAAATCTGGAACGTGTGGTTTCAGAATGAGTTGGTGCAGGAAGCATTTAACCGATGTTTTCAAGAAGTAGCAAGAATCCACTTTCAATTATCCAAGGTTTCATTTGAAAATATATTGAACTTGACAGAAAGCTGAGTGACACTGCATGCAATTTTCACCGTTGTTTTAACTTGTCGCGAGGTGGTTAAAGAGATTTGTAAACATTGTATGAAATTTTACCGTTGTTTTCAATTTGTCGCGAGGTGGTTAAAATGCTTGCAGACATTGTACAAATTTTTTATAGCTCTTTTAACTTTGTTTGCGAGGTGGTTAAAATGCTTGTAAACATTGCATGCAATTTTCACCGTTGTTTTAACTTTGTGGCGAGGTGTTTAAAATGCTTGTAAACATTGCATGAAATATTCACCGTTGTTTTAACTTTATCGCAAGGTGGTTAAAATGCTTGTAAGCATTGTATGAAATTTTCACCGTTTTTTTAACTTTATCGCAAGGTGGTTAAAATGCTTGTAAGCATTGTATGAAATTTTCACCGTTTTTTTAACTTTATCGCGAGGTGGTTAAAATGATTGTAAACTTGTATGAAATTTTCACCGTTGTTTTAACTTTATCGCCAGGTGATTAAAATGTTGGCAAACATTTCATTAAAAAATTTCAACTGACCTACCTAAAATCTTTTGAGCAAACCGCCGTCTCAAATTTTTAACAGAAATATATATTAAAAAAAAAATCTTGATGGAAGTGCTGTTTTGAATAACAATTTGCTGCAAAAAGAATTTGAGTGGCTTCTGAAAATAGATTTTCTGCTTTATGATTTAGATTATTATTTATCAAGAGGACTATTAAGGATTCTAAAAGAACCAAATGTTTTTTTCATCTTTACCGTCGTGTTATTACATCCGAAAGCTTTTCAATGATGTAAAATGGTATCAAGGGGAAATTTATTTGACAGCACTATAAAACGTAGCAATGAGGTTATTTTTTTTGGTTTTTGAATTTTATTTGTTCTGTGTACCCCGTCTTTTAATTAAATTATAGTTTTCTGTTCTTTAATCTGTTAATTTTTAATTTAATTGTTTATTTCTTAACACAAGGTTGAAAATACTACAAATGGTTGTATCTTTGGTATAATTAAAAAATGATCAAGTTCAATAATTGATTTTCCAAAGATTAATAACTAAAATAAAATTACAATAAATACTCATTAAAAAAAATTTTTCATCAAAATGAAAATTCCATCACTAAAACGGATGTCACGTGGATTTTAAACCCATTACATTCGAAACCAAATTAAGGAATCTCAACATTCAATTATCAAAAACACATCTTTCCAAATCAATAATCCAAATGTAAGAACTATTCCTTGTTAGTAATACGACAAAGAAAAGTTCCAAATTATCTGAACTTCATAGTTTTCTTTCAGGATTTCAAGGAGTCCCATTGAAAAGACTTCCAGATCGAATCGTAAGACCATTCTGAAATTCGGGACAGTTAAAACACGAGAGGGTGCCTGGCTCTGCCAGCGCCAGTAAATCTTAGACACGAAAATATGGAGGATGCAACGAAATGATGATAACACTTCAATTATTATTCTCGCTTTAAAATTTGGCAATATTTAATATATTATGTAATATATATGGATTATAAATTAAAAAAAAGTAAATCAAAGTGTTCTTTCAAAAAATATTCGTATAGCGTGTTCAGCCACTCTAAAACTTTACCACGCGAACAAAACTGCACTTTTTATTACATTGCCCAGTATTAAAAAGTTACAGCGTCTTATCGCTGCGTTAGGGTATCTACATTGCCTAGTATTAAAAAGTTACAGGGTCTTATCGCTGCGTTAAGGTATTTACATTGCCTAGTGTTAAAAAGTTACAGGGTCTTATAGCTTCGTTAAGGTATTCAAATTGCCTAATATTAAAAAAGATACAGGGTCGTATCGCTTCGTTAATGTATTAACATTGCCTAGTATTAAAAAGTTACAGGGTCTTATCGCTTCGTTAAGGTATTTAAATTGCATAGTATTATAAAGTTATAGGGTCTTATCGCTTCGTTAATGTATTAACATTGCCTAGTATTAAAAAGTTACAGGGTCTTATCGCTTCGTTAAGGTATTTAAATTGCATAGTATTATATAGTTACAGGGTCTTATAGCTTCGTTAATGTATTAGCTTTGCCTAGTATTATAAAATTACAGGGTCTTATCGATTCGTTAAGGTATTTTGATTGAACGATCATCTAAATAAAATGGTACCGTATCGATTTCAGCTAATACCGCATCCTTAAAAGTTTTTCTTTCGTGACTGGGTCCTTTGAATCTGAGTCGTTTGTCATTGTCAGACATAATTAATCCACAATTTGCCACTGGTGCCGCAATACCGTCTCTGCCGATAAATAATCGGCTAACGACATTTGTAAAGAAACAAGAAACTTAAGCTAACAACAAAAGTCCAGAGATAATAAAACCATTCCAAGCTTTCGGAAATACCTCCTCCTGCGACACCGGATAAGCATTGTTACATCGGCTATTTCACCACACTTAATTATCTTTCTTTTTCATAATCCAAACGAGACATTTCGCCCTGAAAGTTTCTCGTGAATACCGGAGTTGGTGACGAAAGTAGCACTTACACAAAAAGCGACGGAAATAGTCATGCTAAGTTTCTTTATGTATGATAAGAAAACTTATATAAGGAGGGTTTTTATACTGTTTACGATAATCAACTCTAATAAATACATGTTTTTTACACTATCTCCATACAGGAGGCCTTGGGAAAAATAATTTCCCTCTAGGCCATTGTCATCTTTGGGGATGCTCTGCGGAGGGTCTTTTCAGGGAAAGATAGGAGAGAAAGTTTTGGGAAGGAAAACAGTATGAGGTTTAGGTACGAATCTGGAATCAAAGAATCCAGAAGTCATGTATAAATCCATCTCTTCCACTGCGATGCAAGGTGTTGAGACAGTGCAGCTGAATAGGACAAAGGGTCTCCCTTATCCGACCTGTCCCAATCTAGCCTGCTGTGCGGCTGGTGGGCAAACGCATCTGCCACTAAGACATGTACAAACCTCACCCCATGAACCCGGGCACCCCTGTTACGCTAAGTCACTTGTGGTGACACCTTGCTATACAGACCTGGTCACCAAATAAGGCTAGCAACGTTTCAATTCCGAATGGTGCTCTTACACCTGGGCGATGTTTAGAACATCCCATTAGAAGCTTCCACTCTGTAAATTACTGTGGCTGAGGCGTTTGGTATTCCAATTTATAAGATAAATACGTAAAAAGCTGTTATGAAATGTTGTAGTTTAGACAACACAAAAATATCACAATGAACGAAGCTAGCGGTCCACAATGCAGAGCTGATACCTACCCAGTCAGTGGGGCATGATACTGGCAGAGGAAGAATGAAAATAGACTAAATGCTGTAGAAATATGATGCCTGGGAAGTATGTGTGGTAAAACCATGTGTGATAGTTTGAGAAATACGGAGATCTCCAAAGATCGTAAGGTTGACGTAAGCATAATGAGTAAGATTAGTAAGGGAAGCTCAGATGGCTTGAGAGCGAATGAACGAAGAAAGGAGAATATAATATGACGCAAATGTGAATGGTAGATGGAAGACATAGAATGAACAAGTGAATCAGATATTTGAGTTGGGGCATGTAAATAGTCAGAATAATAACGGAGTGACGGTTAGATAGTTAGCTGTAGTGATAAATTTTGACAAATTTGCGTTTCATAAAAATCAAGATGTTGAATGGAATATATTAGGTTGTTACTTATGTGATTGTGTTTTAAGCTTTTCAATTCAATTTATTTTACCGTTAAAGGGAGTGATTTATGAAATATTTCCAAAGTGGAAGATACTCTGAGTATTGCCCTGGTAAAAGACAACCATACAGAATTAAAACGTTAACGCCAGGTACTTCGCCCATCATCCTATTCTCGTCCTCTTCCACTATCCTCCCCACTACCTTCAGCCTCACAATATACTCAATTGGAGATGCCGAAGCCTCACTGGCACACTGGTTGAGAGCAGTTGGGACTCTTGTAAAGTATTCACATAAAAAAAGTTCCAGGCATGTAAATTCAATGGTTTCCGTCATCTATATAAATAAAAATGAAAATGTTCGTTTATTAAAAATATTAAATCTCAGTTCTTCACCGATTACTTTGAAATTTTAACACAAGGTGGCATTCGAATAAACGTGCGTTTTTACATACATATTTTATATAGATGTCACCTGTGATAGGTAAACATACTCCTTTTTAAAGCGCCATCTGTTGGGCAAACATGTTTTTTTTAAAAAAACAGCGCCATCAGTTGGACGTAAAAGCAACACACGGTATTGTTTCTCCATCTGCACACACAGACTGAGCCACAGCAACGCGTAGCGGGGAACAGCTAGTAATTTAATAAATCACTCTGATATGTAGCTTCCTAACTATTAATGTATAGTAAGTACTGATAGAAATTTTTAAAATAATAAAAAAAATTGTAAATAATAATTCTGAAAAACCGATGTTAATTATGTTGTATTTTTAAATAAAATTATATTTGTGAGCCTCGGAAAATTTAAAAAAATAATTGTATGTTATTTTCTTTATTCTGGTGAATTCTATTTAGATATTTATCACAAGAATAGAATTGAAAAACATCTTCACACAAAACAGTTGTTTTCAATAGGTTCAAAGACATTGTAAATGGCTGTTAGGCGAAGGAAATTATAATCGAACTTTGAAACAAACCAAATAAACATTCGGTAAATTGCTTCATATTAAAGGCATTGTTTGATATTAATGTTGAAAGTTGTAGCAAAAAAAGTAATTGCTTAAGTTTTTTTCCTTCGCACAAAACTTATGTGGAGTTTTACTATAACTTGTTTTAAATGTATATGAATGAATATGAATTCATTTGATAGCAAAGTAAGATTTGCCTTAAAAAATTAGCTCGTTTCAAACATTTGCTGCTTTTTATTTCCGTATTTTTTTTTTTTTTTAGAATTCGTCCAAGAATTTCAACTGCTCCCAGCAGTCTAGAGCCAGTGGACTATGGCTTTCCTAAAATGGGGAATGTAGTGAGGCTGAAGGTATTGGAGAAGGGAAGATGATGGGGTAGAAGAAAGTGGGAAAGTTCCTGGCTATTCAGATCTGGTCACCAAACACAGATTTCAAGAAACGTTTCAATTGTAAATGGTGGTATTACACCAGAGTATCTTCCACTCTGGAACATGCGCAAATGTACTTACTGTGAATTGTTTTAAATGAGTAATTCATGAAATAACAAAAATTAATAAATTAAAATTTATTTCCGCACGCTGGATTTGATCCCACGACCTCCAGCTCGCTAGTCGAGAGCCTTACTCCTCTGCTACGTAGGCCATCATCTACTTCTAGCAATATTAAAAATAAATGTTCATTACATTTTATCTCAATATTTAATTTAGATTTTAATTTGATTTCAACAGAACATTTTTTTAACAGAGCTTTCTAAGGCCACTTGCAGACATTTTCAAGAACGTAATCCTTACGGTAATTTGTTGCAACCTTTGTAGTATTGCATGTTGTGTTGCTAATACCTGTACGCGGTTTAAATTCAAACAAACATATTTCAAGATGGTTTTATAAAATAAAATGTTTTACGAGTAGAAATAATATCAAACAACTTTATAACCACATTAATGATGTCATAATTAAAGACTTTATCCAACGTATTTTACACGTCGTTGAAGGAGAATTATTGTGGTTGGAGGCGAACTAATAAACTTCGCCGTATCCATTAAGATACCCTAATTTTGGTGCAGCTACGTCATTGCTGCTTTCAATGAAAATTTACATTAGCATGTAAAAAACGAGTTAACTGCTTAAACGTTCATTAATCTCTTTTAGTAATAAATGTGCTTTTTTCTAACCCCGTATAATATAGTCTCTTTCGAATCCTGAAGCTCGTAACCTACGAGTTAACGCAAGGGGCTTTTTGTTGAAAGGAAAATAAAGCTCTTCCGTTCTCTAAAAGGCAATAGGAAGTCGTTCCGAGCCTAATGGATTCGACCATTCCTAATTTTTTTATTAAGTCGACGAAAAAAATGAAGGAAATAACAAATGAAAGGTTGTATTGGCGCGGATGGGGAGATTTACGAGAACCTTAAACAAAAAAAGAGATCTAATACAATGGTTTAAAAAGCCCTAGTTTGGTACTAGCAATTGCTCATGTAACCCATTATGAATATTCTACGTTTGATTCATTTTAACTTAACTTCCCTTTAGAGCACATACATTACTTGCCGTTAGTGAATAATTTAAATAGTCCAACTTTCGAAAGCAGACGAAAAAATTGCGACCTAACCCTTTTATTGAAATTCTTAAACTCCTGGAATAAATCAATCTACACGTACCTTAATGAACCACTAGACAGACATTAACATTTGAAACATGTATGTATTATAGGTTCCATGATAACTCAACACACTTTTAAAAAGAGATATAAAGTCATTAGAAACGATGAATTTTTTTTTTAACCTAACCTAACCTAACCTACATAACTCATATAATAAAGTTTTTGTTTCATCACTTTCCATGACTTTATATAACTTTTTAAAGATGTGATGAATTATCATTGTGATGATTTATCTGGTTTGTATTAATAATATTAATATTTAGATGATTTGTTTAGCACCGTTTTTGTGAAAAATCACCTCAAGGGCGTTGCACAAATATAAAATACATTTCTACAATAATCTATGTTATTACTATCTATAGACTAGTAAAACTATTATCAATTTATGGCTAATAGATCGCATCCACCGGTTCGTCGATCACCAATACAGAACTATATATACAATGCATTTGCTTCATTCATACAATGCAGCATCTAATTCGCCAATTAACCGAGCTCTTCATGCTCCAAATAATATTTGTCTTAACTCTAACATTTACATTTTTTCGGATTCACTGCCCAAGTTCAAACGTAGCATTATGTCAATAATTTAAACTATTCAATGCGCATACATACAGACACACACACGCACACAAACACTCACGAATACATACTACACGTACACACATATACACACACACACCTATATTCTACACACGTCACCTGTAATAAACATACCACTTAGCAGACATTACAAGGAAACATATCATAGGTACACAATATGAAGTATCTTATTCCTGTATATTGTTTCATCTCTGTAAATCAAGTACTGTTTGTTTGTTTAGTATTAAAAAAAATGATATATGTACATATATATATATAATGAAAATATGTACACAATATGTTATTATTCTTATTTATTTATATTTTGTACAGGAATATAATGTAAAGTACCATATTTACCTGGTAGGTGTTATGATTTGCACAAACTGCACAGTTATGTATATCCACTCGTGGCCCCCGAAAAACGGAGCACGCATTGAGGGCATGTTAGCTCACCAATACATACACGTACATCGGAGATATCTCCGCCGGACACGGATCACACGAGGGCTATCAACCAATCCGATATCGTAAAATATCCCTTCCACTTGCGCCCGACGCAGGTCAAGTACTTGCAGCTAGCTAGCCACGCGGCCAGTTGACCGCCGGCCCCGTTGAGTTCAACATGCTGTATTAGTTCCGAGTAAACATTTGCCGCCAAATTGGTGTCGCCGTAAATATGGACCGGCGTGCATACGTTTTATAACGTGCCGCGTCTATAGACTCAGTTTATCACGTCCAGGGAATCTTCAGCCGACTACACCATCATGGATATGATTGCGTCACATCCCTGGGCCGCGGCCGTGCACCCGCCGCCGCCCACGAGGTTCCATCTGCAGGCTTTCGCAGCACGCCGCCCAAGCTCCCGCCCTTCGCTCTGCCGCCGCTCTGCCGCCCACGGGGTTAGCCGCCCAGGCCGCCCCTGTGCCGCCCTTCGCCGTAAGCCGCCCATCACCGCTCCAGGCCGCTTCTGCGCCGCCCTGTAGGCGTCGTATTCCCGCCCTCCCGCATCAGCCTAGGCCGTGCCTATGGCATCCGCCCATCGTTGCCGCCCTTCGCCCTGCATCCGCCTACCGCATCAGCCTAGGCCCCCCGCCTATGGCCCCGCCCTTCGATTCACCACCCCCGCCCTAATTTACACGTGAGCTAATAATGTACAGAGCCTTAGATTCAGTAGATTGCCTAGTAACAGTCAGGCCTTAAAAAGCTATGTACCTTTTGTAGATCTGTCTGATAACCTGTTTTATATGTACAATAAACACTCATATCAAGAGACTTGTTTTATTGGGAGACTGACTATATCCACACCCTGAAAGATTGGAGTATCAAGCTCTGCTGCCTGACTTGTGCGGCGATGGCTAATTGTGTAACTCACCTGTAATATATTACATGGCTATGAACAGCAATGTAACACTGGACGCCCAACCTGGATAGTCAGTTAGCCCGATGAAATATGTCTCTTGTTGCTATGTATTACTGTAATATTCATGTCTACTAATATGCATTATACACAGCTGTGTGTGAAGTTCATTTCTGTGATTGTGTTCGTCGCCGTTACGCATACGTAGTATATTAAATCTGCCGTCGGTGGTGTGAACACGCGAAATTACGTCATAATAAACATTAAATGTTGGTCGTTCTCGAGGGATAAATGAGTTATTTCAATTTTGGAATGCAATTATTTGTTTCTTTATAGAAATAATTTTTTTTGTCAGGTTAAGCTTTGCTTATCTGTTTCATTGTCATAAGTTGGAATAATTCAAATACTCAAAAGAACTACCGAAGTATCAATTTTCGGTCGGATTAAATTCAATTATCGTTTTTTTAATTCACATTCATAAACAATTAACGTGTTGATTGTTCTTTTAAACTTCTCGGTCGTTATTTTAATAAAATCATGGAGTCGAAATTCGTGCGGTCCTTACACATACAATCACGTTGCGACAATTAAATATTAACTTGCCGCAAAAGTAATATAACAGAAAATAAATAGTTGATCAGAATAAAAACTCGCAACAGAAAATAAATATTACACAGAAAATAGATTATCGGTCAAAAACAAAAACGCTACGATCGGTAAACTAATATGTTTTAAAAATTCACAATTATTAAGATGCCGACAAAGGATTCATTCCCGCGTCGCAACAAAGAATATTTACAGACAGGAAGTAATAATAATAACAGGGATTTGTCAAACTCGCCGCGAAGCAGTTGTATGATATATTTTTTTGCAGTTAAAATACTTAATAATTATTGAATACTATTTCGTTCGCGTTCTTTTTTTAATAGTGAATATTAGAGGGAATGCTGTCATTCGTTTTGTATTAACTCAAGGGCGTCATGAACCTTTGAGTGGATCTTGTTCCGGATGACAAAATAACCACGCTGTTTCTTTCGTCTTTGTTCTCTATAAAGTTGGCTGACTAGGACGCTAGCAGACCTTCTAATAGGAATAATAATTTTTTTTTTTTCTCGTAACTGTAACTTGATTTGCAATAGAATATAATAACAATAAAAAATCAAATTCATTCATAACGTTTGTAATTATTGTGAAATAGAAGTAATTATAACTCAAATATCTTGTGTTATAAAAATTGTATAGTTTAAATAAGAAAAACCCTGTTATGTGGTTTTTGTTCGGACATTCTCTTGTATAGAAATTATGTCAAATGTTTTTTTGTATTTAATTGGTTACCTACCAATTATTTGTTTTTTCTGGAATTTTTTTTATCTCTCTTTCTTCTTACGTAGTGAATACGTGAAGTTTTTTTTTAAGGAAGTCAAACTATAGGAATCGGATTATGTAGATCTCGGTTATTAAATTGAAAAGACTCAAATAAGTCTTAGGTAACAAGAATTGAATTATCACACACAGTAGTTGTTGAGTGTATGTAATATGTTTGTAAATTATAATTGTGTAAATTGTTCCTTAACTAATTGTTAATCAGTTGTGGGATGTGTATAGTATTTTTTGTAAGCACTTAATTGATTGCTTCGGTATCAATATGGTAAAAAAAAAACCAGCGTGGAAAGTCCTTCATAAAGTTGAGACGAAATAAAACTGTGTTATTTGTAATATGTGCTACGCCATGTCAAGTGTGGTGTGTATATTTCTCATAGGAATATGAATTATAGTATATACCCGGTAAGAAGAAATAGTTTTTGTAAAGATAACGTAATTATGTCTTAGATTCGTTGGAAATCTAAATTGTTGGTCATTAAGGACAAATGGAGGTTGCATATTTATGTCATTTTGGGACATTATTGAATCTTAACCAAAGAATTGGGTTGATAATTGCACTTAAGGTCATTGTGGGTTTTGTCTGGTTATTTGGTGAGAAGAACACTTTATGAGTGGTCTGAATGTTTGTCTAACGTTATCGTTACGACGTGCGGGTGTTTCTTGTTAACACCTAGTACAGCGCTGTACGGTTTACAGGAAGTAAATCGTTAAATGTTATAGGATGAAATTAGCCTTAGAATTAATTACATGGGAGGTTTTGGTAGCGTTGACCTTAATAATTTATATGCGAAACGAGAGGTTGGTCTATATGCCTAAGAATTATTAGCAAACCAGACAAACCATGACAAAAATGAGAATATATCGTTAAAATCTTGAGTAGAATCTTTTTTTTTCCCGTTTTTCAAAATTATCAATGGATAATAAGAAATAACATAACATGTGTATTGATACTTGTTTTGTATAGTGTCAAGAATTTCATTGACGCAAAAATGGGTTGATTTCGGTCAATCGCATGATACAATCAGCGTACATATTCCCTAACAGGAATTTTGTGTATAAAAAACCATGTCTAGTTTAAGAATTTCATTGTGAAAAACGCGAATATGGATTGATTTTGGTCAATCGCATAAGCGTATAATATTCTCTAACCAGAATATCATTATTTTTTTTATTTTTATTTTTTATTTTTTTTTTATGTGACACCTCACAAGAGTGTCCCTGCCTGTGCAGTGCACAGACAGGGGAACTATGTCACCACCCGGTTGGGCGGCGTTGTGAGGCGGAGTAAGGTAGGGGCTGTAGGAAGGGATTTGTTAATGCGGGCCTTGAAGAGGCTCGGATTATAGGAGGGAGGAAAAACAGATGCCGGTAGCTCGTTCCACATACGAGCCGACTTACACAAAAACGAGTCGTAAAAACGGCCCGTTCTCATGAAGCCAACGTCAACCGTGAACGGGTGTTCAGTTCGTGTCCGTCGAGTTTCGCGCACGTGCACCGGTGCATCAGGAATCAATGCTGCTAGCTCCTTGGAGCAGGCTCCATTGAAATACCTGTAGAACAGACACAGCATGCCTACATTGCGTCTATGCATCAGAGAAGGCAATCGGTCTGTTAACAACGGATTGTCAATCAGACGGATCGCTCTCCTTTGCACAGACTCAAGCAGGTTTTTCAAGTATTTTGGGGCACCAGCCCAAAGGTGGCTCCCAAATTCAATAGTTGGGCGGACTTGAGACTTGTACAGGGTCAGCAGCTGGTCACTGTTGAAGAATCTCCTAGCCCTGTACAAGACGCCCAACTTTTTGGAGGCCTGATTTACTCGGGCTTCTATGGATCCCCGATACTTGAGCTGGTCTGATATAGTAACTCCAAGCATTTCAATGGAGTCTTTATTGGGGAGAGTGCTCCCATCAAATTGCACCAGACAGTCATTGAACTCCCTCTTTGCCGAAATCAGACACGCTTGGGTTTTTGAGACGTTGAAACTGACCAAGTTGGCCTTACCCCAGGCACGAACCATCTCTAGATGGTGGTCAATTTTTCGCTTCAAAACTTCCCGAGCTGTTCGGACATCATAGGTGGAAGGGGGCCTGTCAAAAAGATAACCCTCGTGAACGGTGCTGTCATCAGCGTAGCAGTGAATTGGTGCACATTCAACGAGATCGTTGATGTGCAATAAAAACAGCGTCGGAGACAGCACAGATCCTTGTGGCACCCCCGCATTGATTTGGTGCGGTGAGGAAGAAGAGCCGTCAACCACGGTTTGAATTGTTCTTCCCCTCAGAAAGTCCGCAATCCAACTATGCAGGGTTGGGTGGATCCCATACGATGGTAATTTCCCGATAAGCGCCCGGTGCCAGACTCTGTCAAAGGCTTTGGAGATATCTAACCCAACGGTTTGGGTTTCACCAAAACGTTCCATGTACCGCCCCCAAATATGCGTTACATATCCGAGTAGATCGCCACACGATCGGTTTCGACGAAATCCATATTGCCGATCGCTTAGGATATTGTTATTCTCGAGATATGTGAGCAATTTGTTGTTAACCACCCTTTCTAATACCTTCGAGAGTATGGAAGTGATGGCTATGGGGCGGTAGTTAGAAGGGTCGGAACGGTCCCCCTTTTTTGGGATTGGGTGGACGATTGCCTTTTTCCAAAGATCTGGCACCTTTCCACCTTTGAGAGAGAGCCTAAATAATTTCGCGAGCACTGGAGTCATTTCTGCAGAACACCTCTTGAGGGCCAAGGCAGGTATTCCGTCCGGCCCACTGGCTTTGTCGACTTTCAGCTCGTTCAAGACTCGGAGAACCTCTCTGTTCCGGATCTTCGGTTCCTTCATTTGAAAACCGCAGTGCGGAATGGAAGGGGGAGTCTCTCCGTTATCTTGAAGAGTTGAGTTTTCCGCGAAAATTTTGCCTAATAATTCAGCTTTCTCGCGGGCCGAGTTAGCCAGCCGACCATCAGGCTTGGTCAGAGGTGGGAAAGTGGTTCTGCAGAAATTTCTTCCGATCGAGCTAGCGAGTGACCAGAAAGCACGGCTACCAGTGGGGCAGTCAGCCAGCTTTTTCGCAATTCTCTGGTCGTGATCGCTCTTAGCTCTATTTAGAACTCTCTTACAATCCCTTGCCCGTTTTCGGTATTCCGAAAGGTTATTCATGGAGCTAATCTTCCGGAGTGCATTAAAAGCCGTATTTTTGAGTCTGACAGCTTCAGCACAGCGATGGTCAAACCACGGTTTTGTGCCCGCTCCAGAGGATTTGACGGAGAAGGGAATGTAGCAATCCATTGCTGATGTGATTACTTCTTCTACCTCGCGTGCACAAATTGATGGGTCCTCGGAGCTAAAGCATACAGTACTCCAAGGAAAGGCGCCGAAGAAAGACCGCATGCCGTCCCATTTTGCTGCCCTGTAGTGCCATACCTTCCTCTTTACATGTTTGTCGGGTTGACGGTTCATGGAGGATGGGACAGAGGTGGTAATCAGGCAGTGGTCAGAGGATCCTAAGGGCGCTGTCACCTCCACTCTGTACCCGAGTGGCTCACTAGTGAGAAACAGATCGAGTAGGTTGGCTCGATGTGATGGGATGTCTGGTATTCTGGTCGGAGATTCTACGAGTTGGCTTAGTCCATGGATAAGGGAAAAGGATTCCGCTGATCTACCGGCAGAGTTTGTTGGGCCCGAGAACTTCAGCCATTGTTCATTATGAACATTGAAGTCCCCCAGGATTACAAACTCGGCCGATGGGTAACGGGGCAAGAGAATATCTACAGTGTCACTCAAGTATTTAAACAACTCAACAGTGTCTGATTCGGCAAGGTTTGGTGAGCGATATAGGCACGCATAAATTCTCATCATACCGGTGAGATCCACACGTACCCATAACACTTCGTGTTTTGCGCTCTCGATATTTGCGAGACGAGCGCAGCTGATGTCAGCACGGCTGTAAAGGCAGACACCTCCTTTGGGCCTGAAAAGGCTTTCCAGATGATATCCTGGGCAGTTCAGATAGGAGGTATCTGGAGGCTCGGCAATCTGTGTTTCCGTAAGGAAGAGGAGATGGGGATTTTGTGAGAGAAGGTGGTGGTGGATGGGAGTTAGGTTGGTGTGCAGACCGCGAATGTTAGCGAAATTCACCTTCATCCTCGGTCCACACTGAGGACTCCTACTGTTCGCTGTCGCTGAGTTTATATTAATTTGTTTTGAGTTCATAGTTTTTAAGTTTGTTTTATTTGTTTGTGGGATTTAGGATGGGTTGGGAAGGATTAAGTTAAAAAGGTTGGGTGGGGAGTTGGAGAGTGGAGCAACTGGATACACCAAATGTAAGGTATGTTCTTCTGACTGCGGTTCTAGGCAATGGGCAGGAGAGTCCGGCTGTGGAGGTCGCCCAGTGCGCCCCAAACGCTAGATGCTGGGTCCTCACCGGTCACGAACCGGCACAACATCAGCGGCAGGGTTTTTTCGCTGGCTGATGGGGCAGCCCACCCTTGGTCGTGAGCCCAAGGGTCGGGCCCCTGTACTATCCAACGGCCCGGACAGCGATAACCGGTTTACTGGATCTCCCTCAACCGGCCTCTCCCAGCCCGGCCCGCCCTGCAGTGAGTAGGCCGACCCATTCATCAGTGTGATCCAGAACGCACAACCCTCCATGAGCCCGGGCACCCCTGCTAAGTCACCAAACGTAGCGAACCACTTCAGGTGACCTGTGGCAGAGGTGTTGGTAACCCAGAGTATGGTTCCCGGGGCGGCGGTACCCATTGACCACCTTCCAAATTAAAATATTATGTATAACATTGTACAATTGTGAACATGGCTTAATTGTTCTTCTTTTGTGGTTTGATGGAAAGTGTAGGACTTGTGGTAAATTGGGTACACCCATTTGGATATACCACATTGTATGCTACATTTGTTGTTTTGGTGTTGTCTTAAAAAAAGCCATGTGTATTCTTTTGTGGGAGAAAGTCATATGTATTCTTTTCTGTTTGGAAAGAAGGCCATGTGTAGTCTTTTCTGTTTGGAAAAAGTCTTATGTATTCTTTTCTGTTTGGAAAGAAGGCCATGTGTATTCTTTTTTGTCTGAAAAAAAAATCGAGTATGTAAATCATAGCGTGTTTTGTATCGCGCCTTGGAGTTCATTTCTTCAATTATTTTTTAAAGAGGTTTGGCAATCCTTGTTCAGTGTACTTGTTAGGGTTGTTCAACTTGGCTCTCAGGTAGTTAATTTTTTGTTTTGGCTCTTAAGTTAGGGAGTGTTTAAATCTTTGTGAAAAGAGGTAGCTCTGTACCTCTAGTACGGCAAACAGGAAGACGTTGCCCTGCTTCAGCTACGTTGCCTGGGATCTTCTTTCGTCGACAAGGAGGGTAGTGTTATGATTTGCACAAACTGCACAGTTATGTATATCCACTCGTGGCCCCCGAAAAACGGAGCACGCATTGAGGGCATGTTAGCTCACCAATACATACACGTACATCGGAGATATCTCCGCCGGACACGGATCACACGAGGGCTATCAACCAATCCGATATCGTAAAATATCCCTTCCACTTGCGCCCGACGCAGGTCAAGTACTTGCAGCTAGCTAGCCACGCGGCCAGTTGACCGCCGGCCCCGTTGAGTTCAACATGCTGTATTAGTTCCGAGTAAACATTTGCCGCCAAATTGGTGTCGCCGTAAATATGGACCGGCGTGCATACGTTTTATAACGTGCCGCGTCTATAGACTCAGTTTTTCACGTTCAGGGAATCTTCAGCCGACTACACCATCATGGATATGATTGCGTCACATCCCTGGGCCGCGGCCGTGCACCCGCCGCCGCCCACGAGGTTCCATCTGCAGGCTTTCGCAGCCCGCCGCCCAAGCTCCCGCCCTTCGCTCTGCCGCCGCTCTGCCGCCCACGGGGTTAGCCGCCCAGGCCGCCCCTGTGCCGCCCTTCGCCGTAAGCCGCCCATCACCGCTCCAGGCCGCTTCTGCGCCGCCCTGTAGGCGTCGTATTCCCGCCCTCCCGCATCAGCCTAGGCCGTGCCTATGGCATCCGCCCATCGTTGCCGCCCTTCGCCCTGCATCCGCCTACCGCATCAGCCTAGGCCCCCCGCCTATGGCCCCGCCCTTCGATTCACCACCCCCGCCCTAATTTACACGTGAGCTAATAATGTACAGAGCCTTAGATTCAGTAGATTGCCTAGTAACAGTCAGGCCTTAAAAAGCTATGTACCTTTTGTAGATCTGTCTGATAACCTGTTTTATATGTACAATAAACACTCATATCAAGAGACTTGTTTTATTGGGAGACTGACTTTATCCACACCCTGAAAGATTGGAGTATCAAGCTCTGCTGCCTGACTTGTGCGGCGATGGCTAATTGTGTAACTCACCTGTAATATATTACATGGCTATGAACAGCATTGTAACATAGGTCACTTGAGATTAATGTTTATTGTTGAGATTAACACCGTATATTATGTGTATCTCATTCTAACTATTATATGCATCCCCTAAAATATAACGTCTTGGTAACAGTGGTACGGATATATTTGACAACGATTTGAACTTATCAAATTTACAAAGACCATACGTGCAAACTTTTTCCTTCTAGTTTATAAATTATTGTTAAGGCGAAGCTTAAAGTCACTATGTGATTAATCTTAATAACGAATTGGTATACGTTATGAATATAAAAAAACATGCTTTAGATAAATTGAAGGTTTTCCTATCGTTTTGCTTGAATATAATACAAATAAAAAATAAATTACTATTAAAAAATATAAATGTAAATTATTGTAATACTTTTTCAATAGAAATGTATGAACGCATAAAGGAAACAACTTTTAAAAATACTGTATTAAAGATAAGATTATCTGTGACAGTTTCAATAGATTAACTTTTTTGCATTCTTATAAAATTATTTGTAAAATAAATAAAAACCAGTTTTGAGCTTGAAATCGAACGTTTATAGACTCCATTTGTCAAGCGATTTTAATGCCTATTACCAACAATATAAGGTACTAGCAGTTAAAAACCCGCTCCGCGGGTTTTTTTCTGCAAGGCCCTGCGGGCGGCTCTTGGTTGGGCTTCGCCCATTTTAAGTGATATTAACAACAGTTACATTTAATAGTTAGATATTAGGACATTCACAGAGAGAGGGTGAGTATATATGTTGTTAAAACACGGAACAGGAAGGAGTTAATTAATAATAACATGCTAAATTTACGCATAATAAGAATGACAGTTGTTTGAATAAATGAAATTTTACGTATTTGTGATGGATTATTTCAAATGAAACACTATTATTGACTACATGTCTACAACTGATATTAACTGTTATCGTACCTAATATAATTAGCTCATAGGAGACTTGCAGTGCTTAAATATGTGTTACAACCGTCAATGTCTATAAGTTTAATCAATATCGTTTAGTTTGTCACAATTAAAGATAGTTATAACAAAGTTGACTTAAATAATAGATTATTACATATAGATTAATTGTACCCGTGTTTATGAATAAAAGGAGGGTAATCATTTTCGGTAATCATTTGGTAATTCTTTACCTACAACTGTTACTGTATCTAATAAAGTTTAAAGTTATATTATATATACACCTTCATCAGGAGAATAAAAATCTATATATAAAGGTAGATTATTACAATATAGCGCCCCTGAGGTGATATCTCACAAAAGCGGCGCTATGCAAATTGTCCAATAAATAAATAAATATAATGTTTACATTTTATTGTGTATACACCGAAGTCAAAAATTAAATATAGATTGCAATTGTGAAAGAAGAAGTGGAAGGAGGGGGGAGGGGTAAGAGTAGGATGGGTTTTTAATAATTAGGAATTACAATATCGTTAGACGGGAAAGACCAGTTAAGTGGGAAAATATTTAAAAAAGAGTTTTAAAAAAAATTCTTGTTAATTATATCTGCTTTTATATTACATGTTTCCTCATTTCTAAAATTTCAAAATTATTTATAGTGAAGTATTTTAAGACCTGAAAAAAACAAATAGAATATAACCATATAACAATATATTCATAAGACAAATAGCATTCAATAACGGTTATTCTAATAAATTGATAGTTGAAATACTAAATAAAACAAATTAAACATATTTTCTTCAAACGGTCTTTCTAAAGATAGAAATAAACAATGGCGTAGAATTCTGCTTTTGGATAACGATACTTTTAAAATTATATATAAAAACAATTCTGGTACTATTCAACTGGCGTTTTACACTAATAACAATGAAGAAATATATTCTTAATAATAAAGATAGCAAAATTCAAACAAAAAAATTAGGAGTTTAAAAACTCAATTGGGATGATTGTAATTTCTTTTACAAAGGTAGAATCAATGGAAACTTTGAAGTCAGAACTAAAGAATATCGCTGGGCTCTAAATGGAAATAGTGAATTTGAGTTTGCAAATCATCTTTTGAATAATGATCACACTTTCGATAAAAATTCAGGTCTTAAAATACTTCACTCAGGATATAAAGCATCGCAAATAAATAATTTTGAAATTTTACAAATTAGAAAACATGTCAATATAAAATCAGATATAATTAATAAGCAAAAAAAATATAAATAATAATGAAAAATGCCATTACAAAGTGATAAGCTTCCAGAAGAAATCTTCTTATTAGATGCTTGTTAATCGTAAGTAGTCAAATATTGTGAGCTGCATATTTAAATATTCGCGCCATTCATTTGGTTCGTTTTTAAACCGCCAGAGGCGCGCTCTGTCGGCCATCTATAGCCGTGCGTATCCGCCATATTGAATAAGGAACGCGTAATTTTTTATAAACGTCAAACATAATCACGTAACTGCGGATAATTTTCATTGTAATGTAATTAATCCAATGGATTATGAACTTTCTAAAACATATTTTCTTCGATATTATCCAAAAATTATATGAACAGAAACGATGCTTTTGAAGAAATCTCGTATTATTATGAGGCGATCCTATTTTAGTATGAAATCGTGTCTTAATTTTCAAGTTAGCTGAATTTACCCGAAACAGACAATTTTAATTTGACCAATCAGAGGGCCTAGATCGTCCAGACGCTGGCGTAATAATACTATCAGATACCAAGAATATACATATTTTTGTCATATAGCTTCCTCTTAAGAACAGTTTGATACATTTTTAAATAACGTCGATTTGGTAGGCTTTGGCCGATTATCTATTTTATGTAACATATTTAATTTTTTTTGTTTTCTGTATTTTGTGCATTTACATTAAAATTTTAACTGTAATTTGTAAAATGTAATTTTTGCTGTTGTTTATAATTTTTTTTAAAGCTCTCTTGGCGTTTAAAAAAAAATAAAACAAATAAATACATAGCGTGAATTTCTGCTTTTTTAGCACTACATCTAGGTATATCTTTGGCACGATTGGAATTTAAATTTTTTTTTTGTATATTATGATTTTTGATAAATTTTTGCAAAAATGTTTTTATTGAACGCTTGGCATAATATGACAAATTTATAGAACCTGCAACTATGGGATAAACGGCGAAATCTAGGTGGATTCAATGGATTTAAAACGCAGTAAGCAATTTATGTATTTCCACATTAATAATTTGTGGAATAACATATGTTGAATATGTTAAAAAATTTTTTTCCTTAAACAAAGCTGTTGAAAAGCAAAAGAACGAAAATCACACCATGAACGAGTTACATGCTTCCAGAGAATTAAAGATGAACTTTATTCTACTAGCAGTTTTCTCGTCGATTCTCTCATCTAGAATGTTTTATATCATTGCGTCCAAGAAAACTACTCGTATTGATGTGGGACCAAAGAACGTTAGGTTAAGTTAATGTACAACAATGAAACTATTCAATTGAGTATACAATGGAAAGTTTTCTCTTCTCCGGGAAAAATATATGTTTTCAAATCTGGAAAATGGAAGGCTAAGAACCAATAAATCTTCAACTGTTTGCAATTTACCACTTAGTGCCTCAATAAGATGGTGGATGATAATAAATATATTTTTAGTTTGTTTGTCCAGTATATTTTATTGTGAGCTGGAATAAAATATAAAGGCTAATCTTATTTCATTCTTAGTATAGAATATGATATATTTTATAGGTAAGTAGCACGCCAGGAAAATAAGTTTGGATGTCATAAAAAAGAATTTATTTCAAAACAAACAAGTAGATATAAGTTATGCAATGCTTTGAAGCATAATGCTAAAATAAACAGAACAAATAATTATAAAAAAACATTCCGTGTTGTTTTTGTTATGAACTGAATACATGGAAAGAATTATTTTTTTTCGGATCAACAAACGTAATATTTATAGAAAGAGATTCAAAAGAGTTTTCAGAACTCAGTTTTAAGAACTGTAAATAATACATTTTCTTTTCGATGTGAAAATGTATTTAAAATCGGTGCCGGGTATGTGGGAGGCAATCGCACCCAAATGATCGACAGTCTCTGTCTAGGTAATTTAAAATACCAATAACTCTGCTAAAATAGAATTAGCACTACCGTTGAAGAATAATTAAAGTGTGTGCCAGTCATGATTCGATATTCGTGGCGGCTGGACGTCACGTATTGCGTACCCGCAAAATTAACCCACGATTTTCGACTCTCCGGATTCGACACGTGTACAGGATCATATCTCGGAGACTACTTACTCGATCAGAGTATACTAAATACTGGTTCTAAGAGGAGTCAAAACTCATTTTTGTTTATTTTATTTTTATTTTATTTATTGATTTTATTTTAGTAATTTGTACATTTAAGATTACAAATGACTAATTAATTATTACATTTAAATATACTATGTTTTTTTTTTCTTTCTTGATATGGCTCCTACACAACATCTTAAACTTTTCAATTGGGGCAGACTTAAGGTTTTCCGGCAGCGCGTTATAGTATTTCATCCCTTTATAAAATATACTATTCTGGGTATTCGCTTTGTCCTTCTTTGGTAGCCTGATTTCATTGCACGTCCTAGTTTTATGTTGGTGTATGTCCTTGTTGTATACAATTTGATTCGAAAAATATTTGGGTAGCAGGTTGTTTACTATTTTGTGTAAAAATATCATCGTGTTCAAGGTCAACATCTGTTTCACCGTTAGCCAATTTAGTTCGTTTAACATTTTATTTACTTTTGAATATCTATTTCGTCTGAGTATTGTTCTCATTGCCCTATTTTGGAGAATTTGAAATTTATTTTGCTCTCGGTCGTTACACAGGAAAAGGATAGTTGAGCAGTAATTAAAATGTGGAGCAATAATGGAGTTATAAATGGTGATTGCAGTTTTTTCGGACAGTTTTTGGCGAATTCTTCCCAAGAAAGATATCTTTTTTCCAATTTTCTTTTGGGTATATTCCGCATGTTTGTTAAAGTTGAGTTTGGAATCTATTATAACTCCTAAGTATTTTATATCGGTAACATTTTCAATAATTTCACCATCAATTTTGATTTTGCTTTCACTGGATGTCTTCTTATAACCAATTACCATACATTTTGTTTTTTTTGTATTTAATTTAAGCTTATTTATTTTTAGCCATCTTGATACATTATCTAGTTCATTATTTAAAATATTTATTAGTTCTTCATAGTTTTCTCCAATTATATATATAAGTGTATCATCGGCAAATAGTCGTACTTTGCATTTTGAAAATATTTTCACCATGTCATTAATATAGAGTATGAACAATAGAGGTCCAAGGACTGATCCCTGTGGTACTCCTAATTTATTTTCCATTGGTTTTGAAAATTGATTATTAATTTTTGTTACCTGTATTCGGTCTTTCAAATACTCTTTTATTAATTTAATGGCTAGAGTTGAGAAACCAATTTCTTTAAGCTTTCTTATCAATATTTCTCGATCTATGGTTTCGAATGCCCTTTGAAAATCCAAGAATATTGCTAAGATAAATTTATTACTATTCATTCCTTCTTTCCATTCTTCAACGATTACATTTAACGCTGTTTCACAAGAATTATTACATCTGAATCCCGATTGTTCTTGGTATAAAATATTGTGTTCATCTAAGTATTGCAATATTTGTTCTTTTATTATTACTTCAAGTATCTGTTCATATTTCGGTAAGGTGTTTATTGGTCGAAATTCTTCACATTTTCTGGTATTTTTAACCTTTGGGACCGGTATAATGGTAGATAGTTTCCATGACTGTGGAAATTTTCCCTCTTCAATTGTCTGATTAATAATATTTAATAGAGTAGATCCAATTACTGGAAAAGCATCTTTTATCACACTAATAGTTAATCCATCTGAACTGTTTTTTGATTTAATTTTCTTTAAAATGTTAAATAAATATTCTGCAGTTATTTTTCTGAAGACCAATAATTTTTTGTTTGAGTTGTTATTATCATTTGTGGGGTTGAAAACAATGTTAGGTATTAATTTGTTAATTTGAGTGATGCTTTCTATAAAATATTTATTAAAGCTATTAGCCATGTTTTCTTCGTTTATATCTTTTGGGAAGTTTACTATTTTTATGTCGTTTTTGTTATCGCCATGTACTAATTCTTTAATGCTTTTCCAAATTTTTTTGGGATCCCCTTCTTCCGATTTTATTTTATTTTTTATGTACTCATTATGCGTTCTTTTTATGTCTTTGGAGTATTTATTTCTCATTTTTTTGTAGTTATTCCAATCCATAGTATTATTAGTAAGGCGTGCTCTCTTGTAAAATGTATCTCTATCATGCTGCATTGTGCGTAGTTCTTTTGTGAACCATTTATTATTGTTTCCTTTACGTATCTTCTGTTCTGGAACTACTTCATCAATGGATTTTTTAATGTTTAATATCGTCTGGTCAGCTTTTTTGTTATATTCCATTTGATTTATTTCATTCCAATCAATAGTCTCTAAGGTCTGAATGAAGAGTTCTTTATTGTATCTTTTGTAATTTTTAAATGTTATTACTTGTGTTTCTTTACTGGAGTTGTAGTTTTCTCTGTCATTTAATAGAATTTGAATCATATTATGGTTTGATTTCTATCCCTTTTGCTAATAAACGTATTTTAAATATTACACAGCTGAAACCAACTATTTACCCTACATTATTGGTTGTTTAACAGTTGTGATAAATTTAAAAGACGTTGACAACTATATAAATTGAAAAAATGCATACCGCCAACGGGAATTGAACCCGCAGCCTTCTGATTGACTGTGCCTCTCGCCAAATTATTCAATATGTACTGGCATTTTTCATACAAAAATTATTTATTATTAGATATTTTTTTTGTAAGTAAACATTAGTTCATAAATAAAAAATAGCAATAAACGCTATTTATCAATAAAAATGTACGTATCATGAATACGAAAGAGTTCAGTCTTTCCAGTATTTCAAAATTTTAACATTGTGAGTTATGAAAAAAATACCCGTGGAAATGATCATTACAATTCAAATAAACGACGATTCTCCATCAATTCCACACGTCTTTCGAAAGTATTTGTTTTCGAACAACAAGAACAACAACTATCAAGTCAGATGCTTCGGATGCAGTTTTCCAAAGGGTCTCGGGCTGCCGCGTCTATCCGAAGTTCCCAATAATAATATCGGCAGGAGATAACTTTACCCGCACGTGCAAGGCGGTGCAAGGTGTTGTTCCTCGATATAAAGTACACCGATACAAGGTATTACCCGACAGGAAATATCACCCGATGGGAGATATTACCCGATGGAAGATATTGCCCCACAGGAGATATTGCTCGATAGAAGAGCCCAGGGGTGAAAGCAATAAATTATTGCCATATGAAACGTGCATCCTTTGAGTCGTACGCTGTGAAAAGTTGAAAACTGCGGGCCTCGGAAATGTTCAAATTGTGAATTGAAAGAATATAGTGCTTCTGCGCGTTTCTCAGAATTATATTTTAAAATGATACTACGTAACATTTTGAATGTCTGTCTGATGAAAACACGGCTGTGCCGAACTCGCTTTGCTTGGTCGTAGATATAAACAGTGGCAGCTCGTGACTTTTGCGTGTGATAGTTGTTCGAGAAAAAATCTACATTATATGTTTTGTTTAGACCTAAACGATTTTTTATTTTTTTTCGTAAATTTGATTTCTTTGTACGACTATTTTCAGGAAATTTCAGTTAAGCCGTGAAAACAAAAAATCAACATACAAAAAACCGAAATTTCGCAAAAAAAAGACATTTTCAACTACAACACCATCAATAATACTATTTTTATTTCATATTAGCACTCTAATACACACAAAATCACAAGTCGCTACTGGATATAAAGTGACGAATAAAGTTTTGTTTTTAAAGCAAGTGTTTCCATAATTATGATACTGGAAAAACTCACAAAGTTATATTATATACGTATAAATACTAGCCCATTAGTAGCCATTTGTGAAAAACATTAATGCAACAATAAATTTGCTCTCTCTATATATATATATTATAGAAGCTGGTAATAAATATACGTTCATTTCATATAATGCTACTTTATTCTTGAGAACATGGTGACACTTTGAACCATTTAAAAATAACTGATTGTTCAGACAGTAGCTATTTAAGCCATCCTGTAAATTGATCATTTTATTTATTTATTTTAATACACGGCACTGGTTAGTGGCCACTATTCAGATTCGAACCTCTCGCACTACTCCAAACTTTTTAGCTCTTTTTAATATTTTTCAAAGTGGGAATATTTTTGTTCAACTTATTCCGGGCAAACGACTTTAGAACATACACAAAAAGTTCGATCAATTGTTATTTTATGTTCAGTATAAGCAAAATGACGAGACCTCTCTAGATTAATATGATTTATTTAGAAGTTTTACGTATAGAAAATACACAATACAAATGCAAAAAATAAGTAAATACGACCCCTTTAACATTTAAAAAATACATTTTTAAATTTACAATTTATCTATGTTTCCCATATACGAGTATGATTTTAAAAATCACACCAGTGTCCTTTTAATCACTCATTTTGCCTCACGGCAAAGAAAGAGTTTGTATTTAAATAGAGCATGTGACATCAAATTTGGGAAAATCAATAAGGTTTTTTACATATAGTATGTAGTGCAGTTAAAAGCTTACTACATTACGCAGGTGGCAGGTGGCGAGAAAGCTTTTGTTAGAATTTGAATGTAACGGCAAAACGACGAATGTAACGGAAGAAAACTCATTTAGAGTAAAAGTTTTATTGACCTTTCTGCACTTGCCGAAAGTCGCCCGACTCGCCACATTGTCAAGCTCTAGTTTCTCCATAAATTCGTGTAGGTGACTTGACTCGGTGAAACTATTGTAGCAATTCTTACCACCTGCGTGAAACTTAAATTGAGTAATCAAGAAGTTTCCTCGCCTTGCAGAATTCTCAATTTAGTTTAGCTACGTTTTTCAGCAAACTGATTTCAATTCAAAATTGCCTTTTGAGTTTGGAATGAATGCCAAATGGGAAGCCCGAATTAATCGAATTCCTTCTTTGTTTGAATTGATCGAAAATGCAATTATTGTAAAGAGCGCAGGGTTTAATTGATTCGGTTTATGGGTTTCGCCCATAACACTTTAGCTTGTTTGTATCACAATGTGTGTTGATTCAGGCAAGCGGTTAGAAACCTGCGTTTTAAAATAGGTCGCATTCATGATGTGAATCCCTAGATGAATGTTAAGGATGAAATGGGATTCCTCAAAAAACAAATTGATTTTATATCTGGCGTCTTCGAATGTCTATGAACAGAATACTGCAGTTAATGGACATGATGGCAATTTTATTGATTGAACGAGATGTGAAAGATTCCTGGCAGAAGAGCATCTGGAAGACGATTAGGGAAATGAATGAATGACTTCAAAAATGACGCTGAAGCGTTCTGCTGACGATAAGGAAGACATCCAGTTTGCGGATAATCTTACTGCAGAATGAAGAAGATGACGATAATCGTGAAATAACCATAATATACTTACGAGCATGAAAAATATAATAAAAATATTCCAATTTTAATAATGTTATATTAATAAAATGAGATGTATGTATTTTATTTGTGTGATTTGTCTGTTTACATTTTACAAATAATATTTTCAGTGTGTGTGTTTTTTTAAATTTTATATTATTACTGAATTTTATGGTAATGAATTAAAAAAAATACCAAGATATTTAAAATTGAATTGCCCCTTTGTATTTTACAATTCGGAATTTATCGAATTAATGTTTGTCAAAACTTTCAAATATTACACATATATTTTCTCAAGAATATTAAACTTATAAATTTGTAATGTTGTAAGGTAGAAATTAAATGTTTTAGTTATACTATTTTAAATTTCTGGTCAGTAAGTTTGTGGTTTATTTAGCATTTATTTGTAATTTTTGTGTATGATTATGTGTGTTTTTGTTATAAGTTCCTCCCCACCGCAGTAATTGATCCATAGTGCAATGTACTATAATCTCGGAGTGCATGTATCAATTATTTTACTTGCTGAAAGTAATATTATATTATATGTGAAGATATTTTCTTTCAACCACGTACGCAAAATTGCACCAATTTCATCTCATAGACAAAGGAAAAAGTAATTCACCCTTCCGCAAGTTCTAAAACAGCAGTCTTTTTCAATTATCTTTTTTCCCCCAAAAAAAAAACAATTTCTCCAGTAAGCAACAAAGCAAAGGGCGTGATGCGGCATGCAAAGCGGCAACTTTCTTAAAAGTTTTAAGTAACTCCGACTTCCGGTGGTTGCAAACCGGATGTATAAATTTTCCCTCGCCGGAAGTGGCAGCCGCTCCTACAGCCGTACACCGGAAGTCTTGCCTTCGGGAAGGCTTCTCCAAGTCTGGCCTCTTCAATAAAGACCGGGTCTTAAAACAGAGAATACAAATGGCACTTGGAACTTTCCTCGTATTGCATTTGGAAAGAAATCTACATAGTTAACGCGGCGAATTGTCGCCTTTTTGGTCTGATCGCAGGGGAGATTTCATGGTGAAATAAAATTTATTACCTGCAAACTCGAATAGATTTTTTGGTTTCCGATTATAATTGACCACTTTTGTAGCAGATGGATGAACTTCTTGGCTTTTAGCTGTAATTCAATTTATTTTATGCAGGATTTTTCTCATGCACGCGATTAAAATATGTTAATTTAGCGAAATACTTGGAATAATAATAATTTCTCATTGAGTTTCTGATATTTTCAAGGTATTTAAAATGTAATATAGCAGTACATATTTGTATTTGAAATATACTTTCATATTTAATAAGTGCAGTATTTTAATTTAAAATAAGAAAAAAATGAAAAAGAGCTTATCACAAACGTTTTTTATCAAAATGCTGGAAAATTTTACAGAATTCAAAATATACGGTCCTCTTATTTAAAGAATTTGAAAGATAATTGTCACTTCCCTTTTTATCTCGTTCATATAATTAAAAATAATAACAGTAATTCCCAGAGGAAAATAAAAAAATCAGATATTTTGGATTAATTTTTTAACAATATAAACCCAAAACCTCTCATTTCCGGTTGCATGAAACTATGTTCACAATGTGACATTATTAATAGATTAAAACTAACGAAAAACAATACAAAAAATAGTCAATATATTGAACTATACTAATATAGTAGTGGTCATTAGAATAGAAATTATTAACGAAAATTGCTTTAAATCACACATTACAATCCGTGAAAAAATGCGGATAGCGCATCAAGTCTGCCAAAGGAATATGTTGTCAAATATTACGCAGCTAGTTAAAGACATTTTTCATTAGTAATATTAGAAATTGTAGAGTCTTATTAATTAGATTTTTACATGTCCGTTTAAGACCGTTTTGACCAAACAAACGTCATGGTAATAAGTCACAAGTTCTTCACTCTTCTGACCTTCTCCACTTCTGACCACTCTTCTGACCACTCTTCTGTGCAACGTAAATTTTTTTAGTAAGGCTGTAAATTCTATTAACTTTTCCCACATTAACTTTTGGGTGAGGTGTGCCATCTCACTCTGTAATGACTAGTTTCGACTAGTTGTAAGTCAGTATAAATGACCAAAGCAGTAGCGTCGTTAAGGATTATTGTAAGGGATGGAGATGTGGAAGAGGAACTTGAGAAGTAAGGTTTTTACCTTATTTATTTATAGTATTTTTTTGTTTTCTGTGTTTTTCTATTTCATACACCATTGAATTATGTTAACATTTTCGTATTCTTCAATGCTTAGATATTAATTAATCGAGGTAATTCCTTAGTACCTACACGAAAAAATAGCCGTCAGGGTACGCATGCAGATGTGAAACATCGAAATTGATTTTTATTGGAGGAAGTGAAAATGAAAGTAAACATTTCTTTTAATTTTTAGTATATTATTATTATTAAAATACACACCAACACACACATTACAATTTTAAAATGCATTGTTATTTCTATTGGTCGATTGCCTATTTTAGTGAGAATAGTAGCAAATACACCACCCGGGGTTTTGGCGGCCACGGCCGGGCGGAGAGACCAGACGAGTCACGAAGCTGGCTGAATTAAGCGTTATTCCGTACAAGAGCGTCGTTCCGTCTTGCCACGCTTACTACACAAGAGTCCGTATTACCCCTCCAGTTATGCCAAAAGATGTTTCACAAAAAAAATACCCATTTTATCACCGTTGAATAACAATATATTTACTGATGAAAATGTGACGTTTAGCATTTCTGTACCCTTTTCACTGTACATCCCTCGTATAGTCATAGATACTTAATAGAAACGATTAGGATTACCCATACATTAAAAAGTTTCTTATTTGCTTTACTGAATTAGTAATATTATTAAATTTCGTAAATTGTAAATAATTTAACAAATACGATGTTTTTTTTGAAGAATTCTCTTAATGTTTTAAGTCTCTTTTCCCTTCGACGCGGAAAGTTAATTTTAAATGCGTTGAAAGTCTCTCGCGCGTAATATCTTCCACATTCAGAAGTTTTCTAATCAACTTTGTTAATACGACTTCTTTCGAAGATGATATTTCCGGGTCTCTCAACCGTTAAGGAATGGAGGGATAAGAACTTTTCAATTTCACCTTAGGGCCAGTTATGTGGGCTTTTGGAGATTATTATGGATAATAATAGAGTTAAGTGCAGATAATGGATTTAATCGAGCTACAGTCATGTCAAATTGATCATTTACGTAGACTTTGGTAGGAACTACAAAAAAAAATTGGATTGTTTTTGTTTTGAGAATTTTGTTTAATAATTTTAACAACTTAGGTATGTTATTTGTTGTTTGCCTACTTTAAAACTGTAGCTGTGCAATCAACCATGTTTCACCTTTCTTTAATTTCTTTCAACTCTTTTGATATAGTATACTTGAGTTCATCAATGTTATCTTTGGGTTTTAACAATGTGTCTCTATATTTAACTAGCTTATGTCTTAGTTAACTTGCTTTTCCCATCAATGTGGGATATTTTTAATATTAGGAATCAGTGTTTCTTCACGCATTGACAATTCCTACGCATATTCAAATGGTATAAGTGTATTGATTATTATTTATTTAATTATTATTACCAATAACATAGCATAACGTGTATCTCCTAAGGTTGCAGTGTCCAGCTTTAATAACCCCTTCATTCTTCTATACCAATAACGTAGCGTAGCGGGTATCTCTTATGGTGGCAGTGTTCAGGTCAAATAGCCCCTTCACTCCTCTATACCAATAACGTAGCGTAGCGTGTATCTCTTAAGGTGGCAGTGTTCAGGTCAAATAGCCCCTTCACTCTTCTATACCAATAACGTAGCGTAGCGTGTATCTCTTAAGGTGGCAGTGTTCAGGTCAAATAGCCCCTTCAATCTTCTATACCAATAACGTAGCGTAGCGTGTATCTCTTAAGGTGGCAGTGTTCAGGTCAAATAGCCCCTTCACTCTTCTATACCAATAACGTAGCATAGCGTGTATCTCTTAAGGTGGCAGTGTTCAGTTTAAATAGCCCCTTCACTCTTCTATACCAATAACGTAGCGTGGCGTGTATCTCCTAAGGTGGCAGTGTCCAGCTCAAATATCCTCTTCACTACGTTTTCATTCATATAAATTATCAATTTCCGTTCATATTTTGAGGTTAAAATCGTCTTTGAGTAATTGGTATTGAAAAAAATGAGTTGCAAGAAAGTTTTCTTTCAAAAATCTCAATCACAATGGTTGACTGCTTTTCAATATCACTTTAAAGAATCCAAACGATAATACGATGATAATAGTATCAATTGCTTGACTTCATACAGCGCCGTTTTGTGATTAAATCATCTAAGGACATTTTACATAATGTTTTCGAAATGTAATTTTTAATTTACTTTGAAGTATTCCAACCCTTAGACTATTATATGGTGGGTCTTTGCAAAAATGTGTATACATTATATATTATTTTCGTGTAGTATTTATTTGTCCAAAATGTAAGAAAATGTTTATAAACTAAAGGGGAAAGACCCAGTTACCTCATTAATAATCATAAACGGCTGGCTGAATAAAGCGTAAATAACAAAATAATGTAGGAGAATAATCACGTTTACTTGAAATAAACCCTCTTTTACGTATGTATTTACTTAATTCAGCATCAAGACACGCTAATACCTTAATACGGCTTTATTATATGGGATAATTCTTGAACAAGATTTTATCTTCGTTTCCTGGAGCTAAAACACTTATACGGCTTTTAATCTAATTAGTCCTTGAACCCACTATTGTTTTAGGAAGGTAATGTGCTCTACTGCGCTAGGCAACAAGCCAAATCTGTTTTTACTTGAAAACTCTACAAGAAAGCGATGATGCAATTACTTTAAGTCTTCGAATGTAGAATATTTTTTCGATAACGTACCTAAGTAGTGTAAGGCTTAAGTTATTAAAATGCTATTTGTGGATTAAGTTAAGAAGATTTGCAAAGTTAAAATTTTTGTTCGGAAACAAATTATTTATTTATTTCTACATTCTACACCCTTCTAAAAACATTTGATATTCATAATAGTGCAACAATTATAAATAAATAAAAATATGCGTTTTATTTTATAGAAATTCATTATTAATAATAATATTATTACTGTAGCCTTCTTGTAACTATATTCCGTACAGTTGAACACATCTACGATCTCTGCAAAATTATTGCGAACTGCATGTAATCTAGGTACAAGTGAGTATCTAAATAACTCAGTCCTGATATGGTTGTTGCAATCTAAAATAATTTTCGATCGAGTAGTTCTAGTTAGTATGTTGAAGTTGATTTGATTCAATAAATGAGGACTATCTATAATTCCATTAAAATTCAAAAATAAAATTTTATCGTCAATGATTCGTGATCGTTTATGTATGATTTAATTTAATACCTCATAAGAGTGCCCGCAACCAGTGGAAATGTGACGTCTACACTTTCGGGACTGTTTTCAGGCTAAATGAAATTAAGATGATGGTCTGGGTGGAAGACAAAGAAAATATATTATGAAGGTTCTGCAATACACGGAGAAAACTGTGAATGGATTTTTTAAATCAAGATATTGTTAAAAATGTGACTGCATTTGTCATTTCAGAATCAAATATTAGTCATTCATTACATCCAAACACTTGTTTACCCAAGATTTCCCTACGGAACTATTATTATTTTGAAGAACACGAATTCCGACGTCCTCATAACATATTCGTGCTTTACTGATTTTGTTATGAAATTTGTCAAATCATTCGTTATAGGCCTCCAGTCCCAACAGGAAAACGAATAATTTTCCAGATTTTTAATAAATTAACACTATTTTCTTTCAGTGTGTTCTCTCCGTGTTCTGATAACGAAGTTTTACAATTACTCTTTCATGATTGGAACTGATGTACTTTTGTGTTAGAATTTTTTTTATAGTGTTGATGTTGGCTTCGCGAGATCGGGTCGTTTCGTCGACACATTTTTTCCGTAAGTCAGCTCGTATGTGGAACAAGCTACCGGCATCTGTTTTTCCTCCTTCATATAATCCGAGACACTTTAAGACCTGTATTAATAAATCCCTTCAAGAAGCCCGTACCTTAATCCGCCTCACAATGCTGGTCAATCGGGTGGCAAAATAGCTCCTTTATCTTTACACTGTACAGACAGGGGCGCTCTTGTGAAGTGTCACACAAAAAATAAATAAAATAAAAAAATTTCTATCCAACCAATCGATAAAAATAGGTAACATATTTTACCGTATGAGTAATTTAATTTTATAATATAAGACAATTTTTTTTTAAAAACTTTTGTTATTTCTCAGTTTTCATCTTGGACAGTCAACTACAGTAAGTTCCGTGAATTTTCAGTGCTAATAATAGTTTTCATATAACACTGCAACATCTCTGAGCTATGCATTCAGGAAAATACTGGTCTGTCTAAGGCAGATCATAGATCAGCGACATCATCTGAAATTGGAAGGTTGAAAAAGCCTAAGCGAAATCCGAACACTAAGTTTGGTGATCGTGCATTCGGGGTATCCGGCCCTAAGGCTTGGAATAAACTTCCTATGGAATTGAGATGCATAACCAGTCCAACAGAATTTAAATCCAAACTAAAAACTCACTTTTTCATACTCATTTCCATAAATCCGTCATTCAATCCAAATAATGATTTTTTTCCCTTTTTGTTATATTGTAATTGTTGATGCACACACATAAATTCTATAGCAATTCCGTTAAAAAGTTGATTGTTGGCATATGAATCATATAAATGTGGTAAAGATCGACGATTAATTTTATTCATTCATTTAAGATATTAATGTATGATTTTCTACAAATCCAGCTAACCCATTGGGCACATTTTGCACCCGTGTTCTAAAATTAATTATGAAACACCATAATAATATAGAATTTTTTATTTTTATTTTTTATTTTTTTAAAACATACAACAAACGATTTTGCACTCCCATGAGTTATCAAACTCATTAAGGGATCGCCAATTGGTAGTTTTGAAATAGGAGAGTAAAAAAATAAAAAAAAGAGTTTTGTACAGAAAAATTAGACCCAATTATTATCCTTCTTCTTCTGGCGCTAGTAAAGTTAGAAAGAGTATTTATTCATGTATTTTTAAATGTAAGTATATTAGTTGTATCTCTCTACATAAGTAAATATATATATATATGTCAATAAGAAAGTAGTTATAGGCCTCAGTCGTAAGTCACTAGATATAAGTCATTAGTTTTGAATCAGTAGTTAGGAGCCTTAGTCACAAGTCACTAGAATTAATTCATAGATGTAAGTCACTAGTTATTGTGAATCCTAGTTGTAAGCCAGCGGTTTTTTATTTTTTAGTAAATATATTTGTACAGAACCCATGAGGTGATATTTCACGAAAACGGCGCTATATAAATTAACCAAATATTCATATTACAATTATTGTCTATAGTAAAGTGATGCAGAAAATCGCTATACTGCAATATGAAAAATAATAAATATTATCATTTCTTGAAGTGATAATAAGGTAGTTTGACTCAGTTTGCAATCTAGCTAAATGAATATAATATTATAGCATGTGGGAATATTACCAGTTCAGAAGTGCACAAGCGTAGCATTTTGGGAAATTCACTGCGCTGTTTCGCGACATTCAAAATGCATATCTCGTTGGGAAGACACAATATTCTCATTGTTTTCACCGCCACGAGGAATACTTTACATTATATCTTTTCCACGGTGTTTCCACGGAACTTTCCTATTTCAATATCGCGGCACTTGCGGGGAAACCGAGTTTATTCTGATGTATTCCATTACAGGGTACAGTATCTGCCAAGAGGCTGTGTGGATTCACGGCTCTGCAGAGAATCACAGGTGCAAGTCAAAATAGAAATGATCTTGTGATATATTTACTCATTTGACTGGTACGAGCGCAGTTCCGCAGAGTTTTTGACTAAAAATGATTCTGTTAAAAAATGATATCATATTATAAATATTACTCATTCAGAATATATCGTCAACACGTGTTCTTTTCCGAACAGATATCATGACGGCATGCTGCAATATAAGTATATCAGTATTTGTATGAACACGTGTTCCACCGGCCTCATAAAACCTTTGCTTCTGACTGATACTTTGTTACGAACTCCTTCAATTCATTCGTTATAGGCCCGCAGTACCAAAGTTCTCCGTGTCGGAAAGTGAACCAGAATAATAAACTAATACTGTATTATTATTGTTATCACATGCATATGTCTTCGAATTTAATATTGAAATTATCAAAATTCTGTGGACTGATTGTTAAAAATCAAAATTGTTAATTCATCAAGCGACTAATGGACCTTACAGACCACTCGATTTGACTGATTCAATCCAGGTTCAACCGTTGTATGTCAACTGTTGAATTTTTAACTTATCGCATACACAATTTAAGTTCAACTCAACCAGATTGATGACCGCTCAATCATATTGAGTCGTCTATAAGGCCCATAAGTAAGTCAGTGAGAAGTCATGTAGAAAGGATTCTTAGATACCCGTTTCCTCTGGTGGGACCCCTGTGTGTACCCTTGTTACCCTTCGTGATCGAGGGGTAACAAGGATCTCGATTAGCAATCCTGAGTTTAAATACTGAAGTTCGCAATAAATTTTATTTGATTAATTTGTATTAAATACAGTTTATTCGTATAAAAAGATATTACGTAGTATACTTACGGCATATTCTTAAGTGGAAAATACTCTCAGTATCAGAAAACTTGGTGGTATAAAATACTGTTAATTTATTAAAAATCAGGTAAAATGATTTGTTTTCCTGTTAAAAACGGGAATGCAGGCATTTATCGAGTGAATTGACATAGCTCCTAGTAGAAGTATCAGTTACAACCAATTTTTTTATGACTACGGCGGAACACGTGTTTATACAATACTGATATTGTCGCATTCCATCATTATATTAATTAGCCAAAAAATACGTGCGTGAAAGCGTGTTTCGATATATTTTGAATGACTAATATTTTAAAAGGGAATCGGCATGCTATCATTTTTTTAGCAGGATCATTTTTCTCCGTGTGAGACCTCCATTCAAAATTGAAACGTTCGAAATGGCTTTAGCCTTGTTTGGTGACCAGATCTGAATATCTGAAGATCTGAATTAGGTGTGCAATGTCTTCCTGGGGCATTTAGTGGATAACCCCTACTGAATTGGATAACCAACACCTCTGCTTTGTTGATTTATAAATATACTTAAACCGCTTTCATCCTGAGTAGCACGTACATCGTACCAAAAGCCCGCCTTGTGCATTGCGGATGACAAACGAAAGGTACCCACAATCCGCACACACACCCATACACACACACCACACGAACATATTATTTGATCAACTTATTTTGGAATAAATATTTATATCGAATTATATATCACTAATACTTCCCTTCAATATTTGCTATCCCTTATCAGACCGAGGTCGTTGAACTGGTTTTCGAAAGCCATAGAAATACGTTGTCAAGGTCGCAAAAACAAACACATTTTCCACAACGCCTTTTCCCTAGTAGGCAAAAAAGATGGACGTTGTCTTAGAGCACACTACTTTTACTTTTAATTTTTTAACATTTAACTTTTTACTTTTACCTTTTAATTTTCACTTTTCACTTTCACTTTTCTCTTTTCACTTTTACTTATTACTTTCTACTTTTTGCTTTTTGGTTTTTGTTTTTTGCTTTTTACTTTTTACTTTTTACTTTTTACTTTTTACTTTTTACTTTTTACTTTTTACTTTTTACTTTTTACTTTTTACTTTTTACTTTTTACTTTTTACTTTTTACTTTTTACTTTTTACTTTTTACTTTTTACTTTTTACTTTTTACTTTTTACTTTTTACTTTTTACTTTTTACTTTTTACTTTTTACTTTTTACTTTTTACTTTTTACTTTTTACTTTTTACTTTTTACTTTTTACTTTTTACTTTTTACTTTTTACTTTTTACTTTTTACTTTTTACTTTTTACTTTTTACTTTTTACTTTTTACTTTTTACTTTTTACTTTTTACTTTTTACTTTTTACTTTTTACTTTTTACTTTTTACTTTTTACTTTTTACTTTTTACTTTTTACTTTTTACTTTTTACTTTTTACTTTTTACTTTTTACTTTTTACTTTTTACTTTTTACTTTTTACTTTTTACTTTTTACTTTTTACTTTTTACTTTTTACTTTTTACTTATTACTTTCTACTTTTTACTTTTTACTTCTTTAATTATATTTACCGATATTCCATAATAATCAAAGTAGGTTTGTTGAAATCCAAAATTTAACTAGATTTAGGCTCGAATTATCATAACCTGGAGTCATAAATCCTGAATATAATTTGAACTTAGTAACCAGATTATGCTCGGGAATAACGCAGTATATTATGTGACGGTAAACGTTGTTATTCGAAATAGCTTATATTATATTATATTTGTGGATGCTTTGTAAGGGGTCTACTGGGTGGTTCCTCAGTTTGTGTCTGTTTTTTTTATTAATATTGCAGAAGTTAAAAATAAAGCAAATTGGGTAGTCGTGCAAAGCAGAGACATACCAGTTTGTCTGCAGGTTTTTACCAAAACATATTTTGTCTTAACTGTTAGGAACCAATAAACTTTTTTTAAATAATTTATATAATACGTCAGTTCGTTTAGCAACCAATTCTTTGCCAAATTGGCGCAAAATTGATGGGGAAAATGCGGAGATTCTGGTCATTTCTAGATTATCCAAACATATTGAAAAATAATATTTACAATAAATGTGAGAGGACACTATATTTCTTTTTTCATTTTCATCAAACTTTAAAAAATACTATTTTTAAAGCCTGAACGAAAGATAACATCCGATAATATCAAGATTAAAATGCTAATTTCAATAGAATTTTGTTTTTTTTTTAGGCAAAGAAATTTGTGGGGAATTTGAATATTTCTACCTCTTCTTGTGGTAATCTTAGGTATAAAAACGTCTTGACTCCCACACAAAATACAGCGCCAGTTGAAAAAAAACGCAGGCTTTTTGAAACTGGTTACTGGTGACGTCACGAGTCACGTTCATAGATTTAAGTTAGAAAGTCGTCATTGATAAAAAAAATACAATTTGACTGGAGTTCCTTATTAGGAAGGAAAAATTCGATCATTAAAATAAATATACTTCAAACGAAACGTATGTGCCCTTTACCTCATAACAAGCTTTCAAATAATGTACACGCACCTGTAGTTTACTTATATTATCATCATAATAACAACTGTAAACTAATTGGCAAAATACACAATACCCTTAAAGGTCAACCAACTTTATACCTTCCTGTATAGTTGTACAGTTCTACCATAACTAGGCAGATATTTGAAGGCTCGAGCGCAACCGTTTTGTTTACCCTGTCGCCAAGTCCAATAGACCAATTCCCCAAACACCTCGTCATTTCCTTCGGTCAGGCATACGCCCAGAGCCTAACTTAGTTTCAGGCTGTTGACTACTTGATTAATTAATTAATCAACAAAACTATCGTGTCAAACAACGAAAACTAAGTGGACTGAACACTCAATTTCAGGCGTACATTTTGAATTGACTAACTTGTTGGAAGGTCAAGCACAAAATCATTTTTATTATTACTTAATTCTTAACATATATATATTGCCTAATATTTATATGAATATTGATCAATTAAAGATGCTTAAATAAGATTAAAAAAAAACCTATACATTAAAGGATTGTTTTGTTAACATATGATGCAGGGTTTTTTTAAGGTCAATTCAATCTTGTGCTGCATAGAAATCATTAATTATGTAAAATACATATTTAGAATTCATCTTCACTTCACAAAAATTGATTATTTTAAAACAAAAAAATGTATTTGAATAATATAGCTACACTGCAAAATGGATAATGGAATAAGTCGAGTAAGTCCCAGAAAGATGTGGCAATAGTTATTTGATCAATTTCTTAAATTGAGTCGTGTGAAAATTAACAGAAGAGGACTGATAATGTACGAATGTTGATGAAACAAGGTAAGAATTATCTGCCAATTGCTGATGAGAAATGGCGCAAAAGAAAGTTAGTTAAGTAATGAATCAGGTTTTTATAAATTGATAGTTATTGTTTTTATTTACAAAATTCCTTAAATTCACTTTTATAGTGCCTATTATTTACAAAGCTAACAATGCAAAACATTTGCTAAATAAAAAAGAAATTGAGAACATAAATTACATCATAAAAGTATGTTCCTCTACAAAAGCACGATAAATCTTAGTTTTGTATAGTTTCCGCATTACGGGGAAGCCAGTATTTCAACTTCGTACTTCATTTCATCAAATAAAAACTTGCAGTAGTTGTTCTGAAATTTTACCTGAGAGTTTTTCGCCCTTTTCCAAGGGTAGTTTGAATCTAACAAAGGCGGAACAAGTAGCCCTGAGCACCCGGGACGTGTTTCTCATATTAACCATTAGAAAAGCGCCTTAACGAAGTTAGATCGGCTAACGCAATAATACATCAACGAATTACAACCCCAGTTGAGAGGGAAACCGCGAATCCATTATTATATTTTATAAATTCCGTTAGCATTCGTAAAATTCGTTCATGCGTTTTTAAAAATTGTAGGTTTTAACACTCGATATTTTACACAATCGTTCGGCATATACCTAAAATGGTATATAATTTAAAGATTATATTTTTATTGTAAGTTTATCAAATTATTGTGATTTTTATTGAATAATTCAATTTATAAGAATCGTTTATCTATGAACAAGTTCTGCTTGTAAATATTACTACGCGTGACAACCGTTTAGCCTTCTGATGGTATTATCAAACTGTCAGTATGAAGTGAATAGTAATATTATTGAATATGTAAAAATAAAAAACTGAAAATGACGATGATGTTTCTACATAAGCAAGTAAATGCCAAAAATGACACACCAAAAAGGAAAGAAGATTTTGCTTGTCGACTTTTTCCTGATTCCTTTTTTTCATGATTTTTACTAACAGCCCTCAATTCTCCCAGTGATATTTTCAGTAACATATTTAATAAAAACATATATCAATAACGACCTCCGTGACTCCCCTCTGGAATAAATGTTTCGGATAGAAATCTCGTTCATACATTTTAAGATTTTACATTTTAAGTTTTTGATTAAGCATAAAGGAGATAGCTAAAACAGAAGCTCAAGCTTAATCCAGAGGTGAACTCAAAGCTGAACCCATACCTGAAACCAGGGCTGAAAGCAGAGCTGAAGCCAGAGCTGAGCAAATGGCTGAGGCTAGGCTGAAGCGAAAGCTAAGCAAAGCTAGCAGTCAACAGGGGAGTAACGATATCTTCACTGATGTATGACAGTGAGCCAGAGTAAGGATAAAAATAAAATGAAACCATATTCAGATTAAGATTAAGAAATGCGATTATATGACACGAATGTGAATGGTAAAAGAAGTCGGGAGTACCCAAGGAAGACTGAATATGATCAAGTGTACCACATAGTATCCCGGGACCTAGTTGTTTGGCGGTCCATCCTCTCTACCTACACCTGCGGGGAAACGACGTGATGGTTAGTTAGTTTTGTTAGGTAGTTAATAAACAAACATGGTAGAAAGGCCATGGTAGGAGGTAACGGTTTACATAATGATTATTCAAATTTATTTTCCATGAATTTAGTTTTGTTTATTGGTCAGATTTTTAGATGTGAACTTTTCAACATACACTGTCCGTATCAATTCCACTCATTAACTTTATTCAAGATGAATTTCAAAGGCTTAGAATATAACCTTTCAGGAGAGCTCCTAGTTATATCACAATATCATACCACCAACGTATGATATTGATTTAAAAGAATAAAAAATACCATTCTAAATCGGAGAATTATTGAATGTTTTTTACCTACGTAAAATTTAAATATAAGGCAGATTTAAATACTTTAGGACCTAATAAAATTTTCTAGGGTTTTTTCTCCAAGCAAAGATATATCGAGTTCTCTTTACGTTTCAATAAATGCCGGCAGGAAAAAATAGCGATAAATTTGCTTGAAAGGAGAAGGCAAAAAGCGTATAAAGGATTGACTTCGGGAGATAAATCTGTTCGATAAATCCACGCGAATCAATCGGGATATTGCCTAATGCCTTTTGAAATATTCCAAACGGAAATATTTTAATATCAACTAGCGGAAATATTTTATTTTTAAATGATAAATTACTTGACAAAAAAAAAAAGATTTACCATACTAATATCTTCTATAGAAAAAATTAGAAGTAATCTAATTGACTTTGAAAAAAAACATTTTGAAAGCTGAACACACACGGCAGTGCCATTTAGCCCCGAACCATTCGGCTTATTCCATTTGGACACGAACTAGCCGAGGATCTGAGCTTCTTTGATCAATGTCCAGTGATGCCAGGCCGATAAAATGAAAATCAGTAGGCTGTCAAAAATGTATAGGGGCAAGTTATAAATATTTATAGGCAATGAGAACTTCAGAGATTTACGAACTACGTCACGAAGGACTGAATAATTCGTACTTGATAGCTAAAATCGTAATATGGGTACCTAAACTAACTTATTTTTTTCATCAATGTTCAACAAAAGTTTTTATAAATAAGGTATTAAATATAATTTAGGTAAATATAATAGTAATATTTCTTACAAATATTTAAAAAATAAAGTTTACTCAAAATTGAGTATGTAATTGAGTATCTTAATTGGTTAGGGGATTTGTTATATATACCATATGCACTAAAGAATACTGTACTGTTTAGCCGGCTGATCCTCTATAAGTCGCAAAGTGGTATGTAAGTATTATTAAAAGTGGCCTTCTGATAAATTTTTGGAATACTAACTTTGAGGCTTGTTTTCTAGCATAAGGTCAGAAAGCAGATGCTATTATTCAACCTTCAAACACCGTCAAAGCGTGGGTAGCGGAATCAGAATCCAAATATAATCAAGATACATTTTGTAAATATTTTAATGCTCAATTGCTCAGTGAGAAATAAGCGATAAATTATAATAAACCATTGGAATTTGTGAGTAGATGATAATATAAACATATTTCTAACCACAATTGGTGAAGCGACTTTAAAGCCGCATCCACAAAATCCGATTTGCCCACTGTTTTTAAGAACATCTGTGAGAAGGGATCGAACAATGGACTTGACTAAAGGAAAGGACGATCTGACTGTCAAACATTTCGACGTGCTGTCTTTAGTTAGTCGGGGGGAGAAAACAGTCGTGTCTACGCTACATAACAAGATCATATTTTCATTCCTGATATATTGACCATTTGCAATGAAACCGTATTTTTTAAGCTTATTCATAAATAGCTGTACCCGACGTTGCCCGGGCTTTACGTAGAGTATTTTTTCGAATTCAAAGTTCCTCTTATTTTGAGTTTCCATCACACGTCGTCACTGATCACAATGCTACGCGCGCGACGGAATCACATGATACGCGCTCTATCTTCACCGTGCTGCTGGAACGAGACGGAGTGCATATCACTTGTTTTTTTTTTTATTGAAAAAAATATCATCGAACAGTAACACAACATGCACGTGATGTAAAATATTGATAATTTACTACTGACAGCCCTTTAACGAATGAGTTTACAGGTTTCCTAATAAACTATCAGTAAAACACGAATGCATTATGGCGATGTCGGACCACATGTTAATCTCTTTAAATTATTCGTAAACCGGTTAAAAACGGGATGGGAGGCCCTTAACGAATGAATTGATAGGTTTTCTTATAAACTTTTAGTTAAATACGACTGTATTATCAAGACCACACGTTCATAAAATTCTAATGTTTTAGCATTTCGTCACTGTGCAATGTGCATTATCACTACAAACGCAAATACATGAACACATTTTCCGAAATAATCATTATAATCCTTCGGGTACGTCCTGACACACCTGTATAGGAAGAAGAAAAATATAATGCTGCTAAATTGTAATTGCCACCCCTTGGAAAGTGTAGATTGTATCATGTATCTAGATGTAAAGATTGATAATTTTTTAAGATGGAATTACCATATCAATATGTTAACAAAGAATATTAGGAGACTTACATTTATTTTTAAAGAACTTCGACACATATTGGACGAAGAAAAATTAAAAACTGTCTATTTTGCCTTAGGCCAATATCGACTTTCCTATAACATAGTATGCTGGGGATCATGTATAAAGTTCAATGTTTGAATCACTAAATATTACTCAAAAATCGAAACTTAAAGTGATATAAAAAAAAATTCTGTTATCCATCCAACCTACTTTATAAGGAATGTAATGTTACGTGTATAAAACAACTATATGTATATATATTTATTTTTATTTCTTTTTATTTAGGAAGCAAACAGTTGTACAGTAAAAAAAATAATAACAATAAATATTCATATGTTCTAGACCAATCAAGTTCCATTGAGTTAAATGTTAATTTAGTATTTTTTACCTACACAACATATTAAATGGCAAAAAAATAAACATAATATAGAAATACATAAAATTAAAAACAAAAAGAAAAAATACAACTTTTCGCATAGCTATACTATTCACTACGGGTGATAATAATATAATTTTCACAACAACAAAAAAAACCGAATAAAATAAAAGTATTTTAATTTATTAATTTATTAAGCTGAATTTTATATGATATTAAGTTATGGTTGAAAATGTCTACATCTCGTAAGGCATTGTGAGTTTCACAGATACGTACTATTACAGAGTTTTGCGCGTATTTGATTTACAATATGGTATTCTAAATAAATCGTTCGATCTGGTGTTTTGTATTTATATCTCAAATACTTTGTCGATTTTTTATCAATATTAAATTTGTTGAAAGAACACAACAAACACGGACAACTAGAATTACATTAAATGGAGAACACACATTAATAAATAATTATAGGCCAATTTCCATACTACCTGCTTTAGAAAAAAATTTAGAAAAATATGTTTCAATAAATTTAGATAAATATTTAAATAGCTTGAGTATCATAGATGAATGCCAGTATGGCTTTCAGAAAAAAAAAAGTTGTGATAAATTGCTCGAAATTTTTTCCGACTTCATAAATTCGCAGCTCAACTCACACGTTCTGGTACTTTTTATCGATTATTCTAAAGCATTTGATACTCTAAGCCATTAACAAATAGTTAAGGTACTTGAATTCATTGGTATCCGTGGAAAACTCCTCTCATTTTTAGAAACTATTTATTGAATAGAAAAATGATCGTAAAAATTTTAAATGTGGTGAGTAAATCCAGGTATATTAAATCTGGAGTACCTCAAGGGTCGATTTTAGGTCCGAAATTATATATCATTTATGTCATTGCGCTGTCTAAACTATTTAAAAAGTTCGTAGATTCATTTTTGCAGACGATACCGCACTTGTAGTATCCAATGAAAACCCTGAAACAGCTATTAAAGAATTGCAAACCGATTTTAATGAACTACTTAAATGGTCTCATGATGTGGGACTAATTATTAATGTTAAAAAAAAACCAAATGCATGTACATAAGATCACCTAGCTTGAAAATGTGGAATATACCCAAACTAACTGCACATAATTTTGAATGTATACATAGAAAAATTGATAACATTTGCCTTTGTGAATCTATTGAATTTACAGATGAATATACTTATTTGGGCATAATAGTAGACAGTAAATTTAAATGGGATAAACATGTAGATAAAATATGTAATCAGCTCCGATCTATAGCGAGTAATTTTTATAAATTAAAATTTTTACTGCCCCATTGTACACTTAAACTTATATATTTTTCTATGGTTGAATCTATTCTTAGATATGGAATAAGAACTTGGGGGCACACTAGCAGTACTTATATTAAATATGTTCAAAATTTTCAAACTGCAATAATAAAAAAAATAGTCACACCACACATTTATAAACAAAGAAAAAATCTTAAAATACTGTACGGTGCAGAGAGCCTACTTCCAATAAAAGGTCTCCTCTTGTATATTACTATTATGGACAATGCGGGAGAAAGCTTGTACAAAAAAACACTGGTACACGGGCACAACACAAGATTTACAGAAGGAAACGGGCTAAAAACTCCTCGAATTTTAAATAAGTATGGAGGCCGTACTCTTGAATACTTGGTACCTGTGATCTTCAACAAACTAAATAAAAACTTACAAATTGTAAATAATGAGAGACCCTGCCCTAAAATCATAAAGCTGTGGTTAATAAATGATCAATCCATGTACCTTTGAACACCTTAATGTAAATTCCCAAACTCTTTGTTTTTAGTGAGGTGCATTAGATAAATAAATAACATGGGACGGTCGGTCTAAGAGCGAGGTCGACAGCCGTATACATCAGGCTAGGCTTGCATTCAATAAAAGGTCGAAAATAATAGAATCGAATAATATAGACCTAAAACTGAGAATACTCCTCATCAAGACCTATGTATGGAGTATCTTGATGTACGGCTGCGAATCATGGTGCCTATCCGAAAGAGATAAACGGAGACTAGAAGCTTTTGAGATGTGGTCCTATAGAAGACTGTTAGGAATTTCCTGGAGAGACCATATTATAAATGAGGAGGTTCTCCAAAGAATCGAAGGAGGAAGGCACCTGCTCAGGACCTTGTCCGAAAGGCGTGCAAGATGGATCGGCCATGTTATACGACAAGAAGGCCTCTTGCATGTCATAATGGAGGGTATGACCGAGGGGACCAACTCTAGGGGACGCCCACGCCGAGAGTACCTGGAGGACCTGCTGGTGGACGTGCGCTGCTCATCATATGCAGAAGTCAAAAGAGCCGCACAAGACAAGGAAGAATGGAAGAGGAGATTGGATGAAATTGCTGCAAACCAATCCCAGGATTGAAACCAGAGAGAGAGATTAGATAAATTATGTATTTACAATTACTCGTTAGAAATATATTTTGCGAATGTCTACAATAAAATAAAATCTGTGAAATGTACCTACTTAGAAATAAGACTTACTCATGTACACATAATCATACAATGTTATAGACATAGACTTAAGATATTTTGATTCGGTGGATCCTGCAGATAAGCTGGCATGTGACAGCTTTGTTGGTCTACCTATTTTGTTAAATAAAAAAGTGTTATAGGTACATATTGTTTTAAATAAAAAAATAAAATTTTTTTAAAAAAACATTGAACTTTGTGGCGGTACATACTAAAACTTCTTATGGTCAAAGAAATTATTTATATCAGGCACCACTTATGTTTAATATTCTTCCAAATCATATTAAGTCTACCAATTCCTTAGTTAAATTTAAAAAGTTAATCAAGATTATTGTATTGACAGACGATTGTCTTAATATTTTATCATCCTTGTCCTTTCTTAAATAATAAGATTTTATATAAGTCCCATTTGCTAAAAGCTGAATGTCACCCTATTTGTCATTATTATCTACTATGCTTCTTCTTTTGAATAATAATAAATGATTAGTTATGGTTCAAATATTGTTACAATATACCGTCAAATTACCCATCTGGTAACACATCTAATAATTATTTTTTTCTTTAATTTTGAAATATTGTGTGTTTGTATGTAGAATTACTTTATGTTTGCTTCACTCAAATGTAAATTTTTAACCTCGATACAGGCTTAGTCCTAGTGAGGTTGATTTTTATGTAAAAAAAACGTGTTTTATGTATGGTGAGATGCAATAAGTAAATAAATAATAACTAACTGAACTTCTCGGGCTTTACGAAGACTTTTTCGAAATCAGATGTAGCCAGTAACTTTTTTTTTTTGGAAGTAAATTGTGTAAAATTTCATAAATCTCGAAATGGAACTCTAGATTTAGCACGGTGTTCGCCACACGGCTGCCTGCCCACCACAAAGATTCTTACTTTCATAAATGGATAATAATATTAAAAAGATAATAATAATATCGTATGTCCAATATGACTGTTATGTGGGAAAGATATCGAAATATATTTTTATTTGGATTGTAGTTATCACATATCAAAGTAACGGCACTTTAATCCTAGATCAAAGGTTTTCGCATGTTGGTATCGAAATCGATGTTGAAGTTTGTTAATGCGGAGTAAGCTTCGACAGTAAAGGTATATATATTTTTTAAAATTTTTAAATATAATTAAATACATAAACTTAAATATAATTAAATAAAAAGGCAGTATCTAATGAAGCAAAATCGGCTAATATTATGGAGCAAGGTTGTATGTAATGAAGCATGTATTGTAATGTCATTGTGTATTACGTATAAATGTTTTATTCCTTTATATAATATTGTCTTTTTTGTTCTTTAATCCATCTTTAAATTTTACTTCTGAAATATTTTAGGTTTTCCTCATTTTTAGCATCCAGTTTAAGTTTGTTGAATGCTCTTATTGCCTGGTTTTTGTGGTGTCTTTGTCCAAAACTTGTGTTTAGCGTCGGAGTTTTAACTTTATTTTTTGTAAGTTTGTATGATAAGTCTGTCTTAAAATCGCTGTGTGAGCGATGGTAGCTTTCCAAATCATCGATGCAAAAAAAAATCGTACATTGGCTAATCAAAAACAATTACTCCAATCCAATGGCGCCAAAAATAAGTATATAGATAGAATGCCAAAACACCAGCCATAAAATTTAGTGCCTGCGTCGGTAGTTTATGTAGTCGCTAGTAGATGCATTATTGGTTGGTACAAAGCCAACTGAAGCGGCGGAAAGGAATAAGCTGTGGGATCAAAGGCCATTTGAACAGAACATAGGATTTAAAGAAGGGCGGAAATGCTGCTCACAAAATAGACCCACATTAGCTTTGTCGAAGAGAATTTTCTACCTGCTTTAATCTCAAACTGAAATACTTCTTGTGCGGGAAAATTTCGCAACTACAATAGCAAAAACCTCTCTTGAAAACAAACATTAGAAAAGATATGTGCTTAACAAGATGTATTAATAATGTATGTACTTCTGCTGCAAATAAATTTTAATATACCATATAAACGTACCAAACTATTTTACATATTAAATAACAAAACAAATGCGGCAGCAAACTCACCAATATCACGTGTTCTCGAAACATTCAATAATTTTTGTCATTCATTGGATAACCAACACCTCTGGCATAAGTTACGCCAAGTGGCTCGCTACATTTGGTGACCTAGCAGGGGTGCTCGGGTTCATCGAGGGATATATATTCACCAGCTGCGTGGCGTGACAGTGATGTGACAGCGTGCCGTGATGTGATAGTCTGGTTTGGGGAGACCCTTTGACCTCTCCAACTGGTCTCAACCCATCGTCTTGCACTGAAGTGGGAGGGATAGATTCATACTTCGGTCACTCTTGGACACACTGATCCCTAGATTCCTACCCACCCTCATACCTTTCTCTTTACTAGAACTTTATCTCCTTCATTTCCTTAAATATAGGCTCCACACAGTATCCCCAAATATGACTTAGACCCTAAGGTGAATTTTTTACTCCTGGGAAAGATTAATTTAAGAAAAAAAACTTAACGAAAAACCATTATTTATAACTTAATCAATGTGCACTCATAATTCTCCACTACATTACACAATTCAATTATTAATTAATTAATTATCTACCTCATAATTCTCCACTACATAACACAATTCAGTTACATATACACACATTTTTATACTATATTGTTTATCTTTTCTCAAATCATTCCTTGGCATGTAACTCCGCCCATAGAATGTAGACATAATTCATCATTGGTACCGATCTTCGTGATAATTTCTAAAGCTTTGTAAACTGGACTGTCTGTTTCTAAAATAATAAAAATAAAATAAATACGGTTTATCATTATGAATTTGATTCATTAATTTGCACTAGAATTACTACCCGGCTTAACCTATGATTTTCTCTTGCATTTCTCTGAAAAATTCAGAAAAGATTATAACATTTGATGTGTATTATCTATTCAGTATATTGTAAGATCTGTTTCCATCTAAAAAGCACATAAAAAATTACAAACAACAGAAGTTTGACGGTTCTGATCTGAAAGCACGAAAAAACCTAGGATTTTTAAATAAATTTTATGCTCACATAATCGTATCACGAAATTAATAAAATTTACCCCTAGACACCTAATTACATTGATACAAGATAACCATAGGCATTCCTTTACGTCCGTAGGCAATGCTTATTATCAATTATCTGTTTAAATTATTAGTTAAAAGTTATTTAAGGAATTCGAATAGGTACTTATACTCGCATAAAAGTCCCAGAGAGAAGTATTACGTGAAGTCATCGTTCTAGCATATGTGACGAATCAAATTTCGTCACAAATAAATTTGAACGTTAAACTGAGTATGTCCCGCAGTGTGCGCCCAAAGACAAAGAAAGTGTTGACAGACGGGGGTTGTAAAGAAAGAAGTGAGAAGTGCGGGGTAGGGCGACAGGTCCTACGAGCTCAGGAACGAAAGCAGTCAAGATCGAGGCGGGAGAGAGAGGAGACCGAGACAGGAGTGGTGGTGAAGCACGCGTTCCCCGTCCAGCGATGTGATGCTGGGCGGTGGATGAAGTGATTATCAAGATATGTTATCCTCCGCCCGGCGACGTAATGCTCGACGTAAGGCGAAGAAAGTACGGTGACCAGACGCGGCCGGGAGGCGAAGAAAGTGCAGTGACCAGACGCGGCCGGGAGGCGAAGAAAGCGCGGTGACCAGACGCGGCCGGGAGGCGTGAGCTGAAGAACTGCAGAAGCCGCCGTGCCACCTAGAACTTCAGCCTTACTTAGGCCAACGCACAGAACCAACTCAGCGACAACAGTGAAAAATGACAATGTGAAAAGTGGAACCATATGACAACTAGTTAAGTTATAGATGTAAGTAGATCTAAGTATAATTTAGATTTAGTATTAGCACTTGATAAACCCAATTATAATAGACACTCATAATTAATAGATGTTCTTAATTAAATTCACCTCCCTATTCCCCGCCCAAGCAACCCGAATTGGTGAGAAGGCAGAGTGTACGGCTGAAGAGGTGAGTATAAAACAGCAATATATTTAAGTATGATTCTGAGCTAGATGCCGGAGATGTTAACGTGATTTTGTCACAATTACGATTTTACACATTTTGCATGGTTTTTCAATATTTTTACGTGTTTTTCGACGATTTACGATGATCCACGTATTCGTGAAACTTATCGAAGAATTGTTGATATGTTTCCAGAGTTGATGCCGGTGGAAAATATATAGATAAACCTGTCTGTTCCACTCCCCAGTTTGTTTCAATTTCATACAAGACGTGGAGGAGGAAGATATTTCGTCAATGAAGTACGTACAACCTCTCTTTGGTACTATTTCAAACACGTGGAAAGGCTTCAAGTAAATTTGACGGTAAACATCTGAGGAATCTTATTTTGTTTGCTAATTATCATTCAGATAAAGCATCTTAATCCGCTCTCAAAGCGACAAGATAATTTAATTAGCCCATGTCTCGCAAGGAGCATGTCTGAAATTAAGACTGGTATATAATTCTATGTCAGGCTTCGCTTTGTACCTTAAACCAAATTAAATAAGGTGGCGAAGGGCGTTAGAACCTTATTCGTGGTGGGTTACAACTAAACAACTTCCACCGAGGTCTTTTTTTGCTAAACAATGAGAACAAATAGGTTTTTTTAACCAATGATACAACTAAGAATTTTTTTGCTAACAATCAAAGATAGTAATTTGAATTTAAATAGCTCGTTTATTTATACTAATTTTCGGCAAATTTCGATCTCCAAATGAATTGTAAATGGCATTTAAATGGTTTATAAAGTAAAAATGTCACTCACGAAAAATGTTACCACCAATGACGTTACAATAGGTGTATTTTATTTTGACTTAAAGATAAACTCAATATAAAATGTGGTAAGTAAGAACGCTCTTATATTTCCAATAAATTCTTAATTCCAACGTTATTCATGTTCCACAAAGATAAACATTCAAAGAATATGTGCGTGTGAACGAAATAAACCATTGTTAGCGATGTTCGTCGTATGCATTCGTCGAATTCTACGTTATATTCTTATCATCCTTTTTTCATTTAATTAACTATCTAATCATCACGCTGTTTCCACGCAGGGGTAGGCGAGGACGTACCGCCAAACAACTCGGACTTGGCACACACTCCTTGCCTCGTTCACATTCATACTCTTCTATTATTCTGACGCTTGACATATCCTACTCAAGTATCTGACTCACTTGATTGTGCTACGTCTTCCACGACTTCTTCTACTACCATTTACATTTGCGTTATACATTCTCCGTAAGCTCCTTTTTCCGTTTATTTGCTCTACATGTCCAAACCATCTGAACGTCCCTTTCACAATCGTACTCATTACGCTTGCATCAGCCTTGTATTCTTTACTTATATCCACATTTTACATACATGTTTTTACCACAAATACGCCTCAGGGATCTCATTTCTACAGCATTCCGTCATTCATTTCATTTTTCCACTAAAAACGCGATAAAAATTTACACAGAGATAAAGTGAACAAATAGTTTAGAAGGTAATAGAATAATTCAACGTAACTTCATGTCGAACAATTAGAAAATTGAATCAAATATTGCGTTTCGTCTATTTTTGATACTTAATGGATATATCGAAGCTTATAATTCTAGATAAAATTCCGTGAGCTAGATCTCACTGTTCCATGGTTTTTGCTGCTTTGGACATTAAAACGAATTTCTGAGTTATAGCAGAGATAAAATAACACTATTGATTAAATTTTTTCACTTTGGTATCTTCATTATTATTTTTTTTTAAATAAATTAATGAGTAAATCAAATTTTAATATTTAATATATTTTAATATTTAATACTGTAATATTTAATATTTAATATTGTAATATTTAATACTGTAATATTTAATATTGAAATCAATTTTTACCACTCCCGGACGAAAATTTTAAATAGAAAAATCAGAAAAATATTCGGTACCATTTGGGAATTAAGGACCTCAGCCATTAAGGACATAAAGCTAATTCGACCTCATCCTCTTTGATCATATTTAACTGTATCGTACTTCGAATACGAACTAACAATATTATTTTCATTGTCTTCGATGATATTTTTTTATAGTTTTATCCTCCATTAACTTTAACATGATCAAAATAATAACAAAGTGTTAGGATTCAATTATTGCACTGTCCGTTGTACCTTATTTCAACACCTCAAACCTGTATTACGTAATCAATTGCAATGACGCTGCGTTGCAAGTAATAGTGTAACATAAAGCACGTATTACAATTCCTTCTACATCTTTGAGTATAGATACTTAAGTTAAAGTTGTAAAACATTCACGTTGACTATTATTACGCTGACCCAAGGGAGGGTTTTCATAACGAGTTGGCTAATATAGGCAATAATGGAAAATTTAATGACACAATAGGGGGACAGTGAACTTTGCAAAAGAACAAAGACAATAATGGAACAAAAATAGGAAACGTTTTTCCATAGGGGCTTGTAAAGCCTTAGACTAGGGATTTCAGCAACTTTAAAAGTTTAAGCTTGCGTTTGTAAAGTTTGGTTTTGAACAATAATAATGAAAATGAGAAACTATGAAATTGGGGAACATTTTGGATACGTACAATGAACCCACAAACAGATGTCTTTAGATATAATATATATTTTTTAAATTTTAAAATTGAATGTGTTATTTATATTTTGCTGTTGTGTTTATTTTTTAGAACTCCTTAATTTAACAATAATAATGAAACAAATTTAATCAAAAACAATCTATTATTTAAAATTAAATGCGTAATCTATTATTTACCTTCAGTTTGGTAGTGATGATTACAGTTAATCAGTGCCTTCCGAAGGCGAAACAACTGCCTCATTTTTACTATAAACTGTAAATGGCAGATATAAAAAAAAAGTTTTCGATTTTACATAATTATAGATATGTGCATTTTTATATTATTTTTGTGCTCAGTATAAGATTTTATATTCTGAATAACATTGATTGTTTTCAATATATCAAAAATATATTTATTTATTATTTATTAACGCCCTATCGGGCTTTTACATAGTAAGTTGACGGTATATGTATGTAAGTGTAACATGTACATGGATAAAATAGCTAAATATAATTTACTCATAAGGTAATTAGAAAATAATATGGTAAAGTTAATCAAAGTATGAAGACAAAACCTTTTTTTTAAATAATACAAGTTAATAACTAGCAAATAGGTCTGAAATTAGTAGCCTTTTGAAACTCAAAAAGTTATTAACAACAAATATATCAATTAGTTTACAATATTTGTTTGCAAGGTGATGAATTCTTGAAATTGGTCAATACATAAAGTAGTTAGTATTGAGGTTATTGATACATTTAAAAGTGTCTTTGCTTCGAGTTTGTCTGGCAGGTACATTCATATAAATTAATTCCAATAATTCAGGGCTCTCAATTAGAGATTTGATAATTTTGAATAAAAATAATATATCAGTTAGAACTCTTCTATCCAATAGTTTTAGAAGTCTGGTTTCGGTACGTAAGTTATTATAATTTATAAATTCGATGGAAATATTCATTTTATAATTGATGTACCGAAGAAATTTATTTTGTACCTTTTCTAAGGCTTGAGAATGGACTTTGTAGAACGGTGACCATACTGTTGAATTATATTCTAATTTACTTCGTACTAATGAGCAATATAGATGTTTTATTTGTAATTGTATATCATAAGTTGCTTCGAAAACGGACTGAATACCGCACGTGAGCCGCTCCCAACTAGCAAATAAATAATTAAGAAATCAAACCGTGGTAGAAGGGTAAGTTTCTCCATTAGCATTCCAAGGTGGTGGTTTCAAATCCCAGCGTGCAAGTATATATCACTTGATGAATTTGTGTTATTTCATAATTTATTTATTAAAAATAATAAATAGTATACTTGCGGCACGTTCCAAAGTACAAGATACTGTTACGTTAGCGTTTAGGCCATGTAATATACTATAGGTGTGTTACACAAATAGTCATCGCCGCACAAGCCGGCGGCAAAGCTTGATACTCCAATCATTCAGGGTGTGGATTATAGTCAATTTCCCAATTAAAACAAGTCTCTTGTTATGAAGGTTTATTATACAGGTAATACAGGTTATCAACAGATCTACAAAGGTTACATAGCTTTTTAAGGCCTAACTAGTTACTTAGGCAATCTATTGACTCTAAGGGCTCTGATTGACAAGGTATATTATGCGCTCACGTGTAATTTACGGCGGATGCGGTGAGACGGTCGGCAGGGGCCATGGCAGGTGCCAGGCAGGGTGCAGGACGGGTGCAGAAGGGCGGCCACGAGGGCACACCACGCTGGACAGCAAAAGGTGCGCCAGAATGATGCGGGGCTGATGCAGAAAGGCGGCCACTAGGGCACACCACGCTGGACGGCAAAGGGACGCCAGGGCGGCGGCCGGAGTCGCAGAGACGATGGAGCAGAACGGGGGCACTGATTGGATGGCCAAGGGGGTCCACACAAACAGGCTAGGGCGGCAGACGCCCAGGGCTGAGGCCGGGGTCTACAAGTTCACGATCTCAGCCTGGGGTCGACGGTAGGTGGGGCAGCTAGCATCACAGGGGTACGAGGTTGGCGGCGTGGTCAGAGGCATGACCCAACTATACAACATAAGGTGCTGGTGGGAGACATCGGCAGACGGAGACAGGACCCAACTATACAACGTAAGGAGGCTGTGGTTCTGAGGGACTGGCGGCACACATGGTGAAACAAATCAGGCCGGTCCATATCTATGGCGACACCAATTTCGGCGGCGATGGTAACTCGGAACTAACACATTGTGTTGAGATCAGCGGGGTCGGCGGTCAACTGGCGCGTGGGCAGCTAGCCGCAAGTACTTGACCTGCGTTGGTCCTCGCTGGGGGGGGGCTTGTCCCACTCTTTGGCGCGTGCCCCATGCCCTTATAAGGACACGAAGTACATGATTGGCTGTTAACCCGCGTGATCGTGACAAGCAGAGATATCGCGGATGTACTTGTATGTATTGGTGATCTAACACGCCATCAGTGCGTGGTTCGTTTCCTGCAATCGTGTGGACATACATAACTTTGCAGTTAGCTCTAGCAAGCTTTGTGCAAACATAACACTACCCTCCTTGTCGATGAAAGAAGATCCCAGGCAACGTGGCTGAAGCAGGGCAACGTCCTCTTGTTTGCCGTACGAGAGGTACAGAGCTACCTCATTTCACAAAGATTTAAACACTCCCTAACGAGCCAAAACAAAAATTTAACTACCTGAGAGCCAAGTTGAACAATCCCTAACAAATACACTGAACAAGGGTTGCCAAACCTCTTTCAAAAATAATTGCAGAAATGATCTCCAAGGCGCGATACAAAACACTCTATGATTTACATACACAACTTTTTTCCAAACAAAAAAATACACATGGCCTTCTTCCCAACAGAAAAGAATACTCATCACCTTCTTTCCAAACAAAAAGAATATACCTGGCTTGCTTTTTTTTTCTCAAAAAAAAAGACAATACCAAAACAACAAATGTAGCATACAATGTGGTATTACCGAATGGATGTACACAATTTACCACCAGGCCTACACTTTCCATCAAACCACAAAAGAAGAACAATTAACAATGTTCACAATTGTACAATGTTATACAAAATGATATTCTGGTTAGAGAATATGCGATTGACCAAAATCAACCCATATTTCGCGTTTTTTACAATGAAATTCTTAAACTATACATGTTTTTTTTTTATACACAAAATTCCTATTATGGAATGTGTACGCTGATTATATCATGCGATTGATCGAAATCAACCCATATTTGCGTCTTTAACAATGAAATTCTTGACACTATACAACACAAGTATCAATACACATGTTATGTTATTTCTTATTATCCATTGATAATTTTGAAAAACGGAAAACAACAAAAATTCTACTCAAGATTTTAACAATATATTCTCATTTAGTCATGGTTTGTCTGGTTGCTAATAATTCTTAGGCATATAGACCAATCCTCTCGTATCGCATATTGATTATACAGGTCAACGCTACCAAGACCTACCATGTAATTAATTATAAGGCTAATATTATCCTATGACATTTAACGATTTATTTCCTATAAACCGTACAGCGCTGTACCAGGTGTTAACAAGAAACACCAGCACGTCGTAACGAAAACGTTCGACAAAATTTTCAGAACACTCATAAAGTGTTCTCACCAAATGACCAGACAAAACCCAAAATGACCTTAAGTGCAATTATCAACCCAATTCTTTGGTTAAGATTCAATAATGTCCCAAAATGACATAAATATGCAACCACCATTTGTCCTTAATGACCAACAATTTTAGATTTCCAAATCTAAGACATAATTACGTTATCTTTACAAAAACTATTTCTTCTTACCGGGTATATATTATAATTCATCTTTCTATGAGAACATACACACCACACTTGACATGGCGTAACACATATTACAATTACACAATTTTATTTCGTCACGACTTTATGAAGGACTTTACACGTTATTTCTTTTTATTGATACCGAGGCAATCAAATACGTGTTTACAACTAAAAAAAATTTACACCATAATTGACATGGCATAACATATAATATAATTACACAATTTTATTTCGTCTCAACTTTATGAAGGACTTTACACGTTATTTCTTTTTATTGATACCGAGGCAATCAAATACGTGTTTACAACAAAAAAAATTCACACCATAATTGACATGGTGTAGCATATAATACAAAAACACAATTTATTTCGTCTCAACTTTATGAAGGACTTTACACGCTGGTTTTTTTTACCATATTGATACCGAGGCAATCAATTACGTGTTTACAAGAAATTACAATACACAACCCATAACCACGGCCGGCATAGTCCAGTGGTAACGCATTGGACTGCCATTCCGAAGGTCGCGGGTTCGAACCCGGCGTGCGCAAATAAATTTTATTTGATTAATTTGTGTTATTTCACAATTAATTAATTAAAAAATAATATATAGTATATTTGCGGCACGTTCCAGAGTGGAAGATACTACCAGTATTGCCCTGGTGTAAGACCACCATTCAGAATTGAAACGTTGCTCCAAATGGCTTTAGCTGTGTTTAGTGACTAGATCTGAATAGCCAGGTACTTCCCCACCTTCCTCTTTCCCTTCCCCCACTTACCTTCAGCCTCACAACATCCCCCAATTGGGGATGCCATAGTCTCACTGGCTCCAGACGGGAGCAGTTGGGACTCTTGTGAGGTATTCACTATAAAAAAAAAAAAAAAAAAAAACCAATTAATAATTAGTTAGGGAACAATTTACACAATTATAATTTACAAACATATTACATACCACTCAACAACTACTGTGTGTGATAATTCAATCTCTGTTATATAAGACTTATTCGAGTCTTTTCAATTTAAAAATCGAGAACTACATAATCCGATTTCCAGAGATTGACTTCCTTAAAAATAACGACACGTATTCACTACGCAAGAAGGAGAAAAGAAAAAAAATTCCAGAAAAAAACAAATAATTGGTATGTAACCAATTAAATACAAAAACATTTGACATAATTTTCTATATAAGAGAATGTCTGAACAAAAACCACATACGGGGTTTCTCATTTGAACTATACAATTTATAACACAAGATATTTGAGTTATATTTACAAAATGGGTTCCTAATCTACCACTGATAACTTTAAGTGATGAAGAACGAAATCATCGCTTCAAAAGTACAGGACATTTCTTACGCCGTTTCCTGTCAACGAAAAGAAGATTATATATACAAATATAACCTTAATTTGTACTAAAAATTGGTATATATTCTTAGTACAATAATTCCACGAAATATAAATTAAGTTTATTTTTCGGTCCCGGGCAGGATATTGAATGCTTAAGGCGGTTTTTTCCTTACTATAATAAAAAAAATTCCACTAAAACTTAAGGTTCTTGAATTTAACCCTCAATCAATGTAACGTGTCGTGTTTCGTAACGAAATATATACAAAAATGTATATTTTTAAATATAATTTTATATAACTTATGTAGTTACTTCATAACTACAACTTATATCTTCTATATCACAATACTCACTTATTGTGATAAATGTGTTTGATTTTCGATTTATTGTTATTTGCTATTTTAAAACGAGTTTTAGTTATGGAAGAGAGAGAAAAAGACATATCATGTATTTCTACAAGAATTCTGCTAGCTAGACAGAAACTCCCAGAAAACATGATAAACCAAAACAGAGAGGTTATAATGTCAGCCAAAACAGATACACTCAAAGATTCATGACGTCTTTGAGTTATAAAAATTGAATGACACCACAGCTCCTGTTTATTCAAATAATATTATTAAAAATGCACGAAATATATATGTTATTATATACATATTATATTGCATTGAACTGGGTGCGAGAAAAAAAAAAAAAAAAATAAACGTATTAACTTGAATGCGGTGACCTTTGATCGAATTCATATTTATTATTATTATGCGTAAATATTGTCTGTTGCGACGCGGGAATGGATCCTTTGTCGGTATTTTTAATAGACGTGACTTATTAAGATATCTCAAGTTACTGCTCGTAGCGTGTTTTATATTTTCTACCAACAATTTATTTTCTGTGTAATATTTTTTGTTGCGAGTTTTTATTCTGTTCAATGATTTTATTTTTTGTTATAATACTTTTGCGGCAAGTTAATAATAATAATTCCTTGTCGTTATATTATTAACAGTGAAATTGTTAACGATATTTATTCTCAGACCGGATGAGCAAAGTGATTTTAATTGTAATGACCGCCGTTGCCTTTACAAAATTTAAAATTCTACTAATATTGTGAGGATCCATGGTTTAATAATGGGAACGACCGGTAAAGTCTATGGATCTTAATTTAAAAACAACCAATACGTTATTTATTTAATAATGTGAATTAAAAAACGATAACTGAATTTAATCCGACGGAGAATTAATACTTGGAAGTTCTTTTGAGTATTTGAATTATTTCAACTTATTACAATGAAACAGATAAGCAAAGCTTAACCTGACAAAAAAAATTATTTCTATAACGAAACAATTAAATTGCATTCCAAAATTGAAATAACACATCTATCTCTCGGAAACATCCACATTTAACATTTATTACGTCGTAATTTCTCGTATTTGGTTTATTACGTATTTAGTAACAGAATGTATTTGCTTCACGCTTCCGACGGCACATTCGTATTACAAACACTCCCGGATCATAAATTGAATTATAACACACAGCTGTGGGAAAAAAACATTAATATTATATTAAAACATAGCAACAAAAGACGTATTTTATCGGGCTAATTGACTATCCATGTTGTGGCGCCAGTGTTACGTTAGCGTTTAGGCCATGTAATATACTATAGGTGTGTTACACAAATAGTCATCGCCGCACAAGCCGGCGGCAAAGCTTGATACTCCAATCATTCAGGGTGTGGATTATAGTCAATTTCCCAATTAAAACAAGTCTCTTTTTATGAAGGTTTATTATACAGGTAATACAGGTTATCAACAGATCTACAAAGGTTACATAGCTTTTTAAGGCCTAACTAGTTACTTAGGCAATCTATTGACTCTAAGGGCTCTGATTGACAAGGTATATTATGCGCTCACGTGTAATTTACGGCGGATGCGGTGAGACGGTCGGCAGGGGCCATGGCAGGTGCCAGGCAGGGTGCAGGACGGGTGCAGAAGGGCGGCCACGAGGGCACACCACGCTGGACAGCAAAAGGTGCGCCAGAATGATGCGGGGCTGATGCAGAAAGGCGGCCACTAGGGCACACCACGCTGGACGGCAAAGGGACGCCAGGGCGGCGGCCGGAGTCGCAGAGACGATGGAGCAGAACGGGGGCACTGATTGGATGGCCAAGGGGGTCCACACAAACAGGCTAGGGCGGCAGACGCCCAAGGCTGAGGCCGGGGTCTACAAGTTCACGATCTCAGCCTGGGGTCGACGGTAGGTGGGGCAGCTAGCATCACAGGGGTACGAGGTTGGCGGCGTGGTCAGAGACAGGACCCAACTATACAACGTAAGGAGGCTGTGGTTCTGAGGGACTGGCGGCACACATGGTGAAACAAATCAGGCCGGTCCATATCTATGGCGACACCAATTTCGGCGGCGATGGTAACTCGGAACTAACACATTGTGTTGAGATCAGCGGGGTCGGCGGTCAACTGGCGCGTGGGCAGCTAGCCGCAAGTACTTGACCTGCGTTGGTCCTCGCTGGGGGGGGGCTTGTCCCACTCTTTGGCGCGTGCCCCATGCCCTTATAAGGACACGAAGTACATGATTGGCTGTTAACCCGCGTGATCGTGACAAGCAGAGATATCGCGGATGTACTTGTATGTATTGGTGATCTAACACGCCATCAGTGCGTGGTTCGTTTCCTGCAATCGTGTGGACATACATAACTTTGCAGTTAGCTCTAGCAAGCTTTGTGCAAACATAACAATACTCTCAATATCGCCCTGCTGTAGGACTACCATTCAGAATTGATACATTGCTTGAAATGGCTTTAACCGTTGTAGCGGTAGGAACCGTCCGCTTACATAGTATGACTTCTAGACACGCGTTGGCAGTGGATTACGGCTGTCACTCGAAGGATTCAAAATTTGTTCTGCGCGTTGAGTTCCAGAGAAGTTGGCAGTTGGGTTTCAAGGCCGGTGGAGAGTACACGTTGATTGTCGGGAGATTATTCACACACGTGAGACATTTTAATAATCCTTATGAAATAGACACATAATTTATAGATATCACCATGTTATATATTTGTTTAGATTACATTCTAGACTGGCGCTCATTTGGTGATGTCTTATTTTAAGATGTTTTAGTTAGTAAAATTATTAATGTAAATGTCGGGCCAAGTTCATATTACGTTTGTGCTTTCAAGTAGCCAACCACCCCTGTTTTACTAAATGTGAGTCCTTGCTCTTGTATTTAAAGTTTTAAATTAAATATACAACATATTATTATATCTCAATTGATATTCCGAGTGTTCATTTCAATTCCCATGATTGCTGCAAGCTTTGGTGGATCACTTCACCGGAATACGGTAAGATTAATACATGCGGTGACAATCTACGTTACACCGTGTTTGGTGACCAATTCTGTATAGCCATGTATTCCCCCACCTTCCTCTTCTACATTTTCTTCCTTTCCCCACTACCTTCAGCCTCACAAAATACCCCGATTGGGGATGCCATAGTCTCAGTGGCTACAAACGGTTGGGAGCAGTTGGGACTCTTATGCGGTATTTATTTATTGATTAACGCCCTTTTCTTCTTCTTATTTACACAAAAAGAGCAAAATAAACTGTATGAAATCAATTGTGAATTAAGCAGTGTATTTCGAACCTTCCCATCCCTAGTATTTATTAACTTACTTGATAGATGGGAGCGGCTGGCGTTGTGCGGCCCTTCTGGAGTCAACCTGGAAATCAATTGACCTATGACATGGATATTAGATGCAGGCATTGCCTATTTATAATTCTTCTATTGGCCAAGGAGAGTGTTTCCATTTGCGAAAGGTCCTTGAGTTCGAATCCTGGAAGCGACAATAAACATGTTCAATTTAATTGTAATATTTATAGCAGTTAAGCTTTTATGTATGACTGGAAAATGAATATCGATTATTAATATTATTTTGAAATTTAAGGGTTAAAACAAAATTCAAAAATAGTGATGTAATTTATTTCTTTTAAAGATTTATCTAAGCTTTTAGATGGTTCAAGGTTTTTATATTGAAATGGGTTTCGGTTATAAGATGCCAAGGGTAATAAATTATTAACTTGATTCCGTTCCCTTATCAATCTTGGTGATTGAGGCTGTCAGTTTTTACCAAGAAAGTTGGTGCAAAATAGGGGTAAGACTTAAGACCATATCAAATATTACTTCTACATTATTCAAACACAACCCTTAATCCAACGAATATAAAAAGGTTATCAATCCAACTATAATATTATTTCCATCTTACTAAAAAGCCGTATTTCAAATACTCAGATGTAAAAGGTGGATTCTACTATTCATTTTATTTATTTATTTATACTCCTAAAAATGCTTTCTTTATAAAGGTGTTACATGAACTCATAAGTATTCAGTGTATGCAGGAGAATATCTGTTTTATCTCGGAAATAATAATAATGTAGCTAAATGTATTTATAATACAGGTACAAAATAAGAATACAAAAAATACAAAATAATATAGCTGATGTGTTACAACTGAAATTACAATTACGTTAAACAATGAGTAAAAATAGTAATAAAAAAATGGAAAACCAAAAATAATACTGCTATATTTATTTGTGTTTATTTTTTATTTTATAAACAAACAGTACATTTTTTTTATTTTATTTTTTTTTATTTTATTTTTTTTTTATTAATATCAATAGCAAAATTTGTACATTATGTAGGATTAAAGTATAATATAAGTATATTTTTTGTATTTTTTTCACAGTCCTCCTCACTAGGGTTTCCTGTTCTGAGGCGGCCTGTAGTTTTTCTTAAATTTTTGTATTTAGTTTTGAATTGTCTTTACATTGTCTTCATAATGTTTGTAAGTTGATTATTACTTTGATCTCTAAGCCATGTTTTGACTTTTGTTTTAAATATATTCATTTCGTTTATTTTTTTGGTATCATTTGGTAGAGCATTGAACAATTTTATAGCATGGAATTTATTATTTCTCTGTCCAAAGGATGTGTTCAAACTGGGAGTAATCAGGATATTTTCGCTTTTTGCCCTGGTTGTGTATTTATGTCGGGCAGTGGAGTATTCGGATATGTTTTTTTTCAGTTTAAATAAAATATTTTTTGAATATAGTTTCTGTACATTGTAAACATTGAAGTTTTTGAATATTTCTTCTGTCGGAGTTCTAAGCGGAACTTTCAGTATAGTCTTTAATACTCCTTTTTGTGCTATATTGAGCCAAAATATTAGTTACAGTGATGAAACAATTTACAGATATTTAATATTTTAAGGTTGGTACATATGATATGTTTCCTGTAATGTCTTATATTATGTACCTATGACGTATGTTAAGAAATTAATTAAGTATGTGTCCTGAACACCATAAATCATTGACATGATGTTCCATTTAAATTTGGAGAGTAAATCTGAAAAAATGTTAACGTTAGAGTTAGAACAAATATTATATAGAATGTCTGTATAGAACGGTTAATTGGCAAATTGAATGCTGCATTTTTTATGATTAAGCGTGTTGAATCAAAACCTCCTAGATTTAGGAGGTTTTTGTTGAATAGCGCTGTATGTCGTATACGTTAAAATTAATAAGGGACAGAAATTCTGTGCAGTCGATGTTATTGTTTTAAATAAATTCTATGTTTAAATGTTGAACCAGCTACTGCTCGCCTTTGTTGCAAGGATTGAAATATACATTCAAAGTTGTTGTTGAAATTGGAGGTAAGATATTTAGTAAAATTGTTTTGTGGATTTTTGCGGATTCCAAATTGGCGAAGCATAATATATTATAATAAAATAATATACTAGGTTTATTCAGAGTAAGAGATCATTAAGGGGGAAGTATCATAAATAGCGCTAAACATCACTTTGTATTTACCTAGTAAAAGGAATACCACTAATAATTTATCTAAAAATTCTATAGGGGTAGTTAGAAAAATGTCTTATGTTACCAGTGAATTAACTTTTTTTATCGTAAACTTTTTTATTCTATATGAAATTCACATTGCAACTTTACGTAAAACTTCAAAAATGCCTTCGCTGGAAGCAGAATAGCTCCTATCAGAGAGATTTTTTTTTTAAAATCCATCGGTCATCTCAAAGTAAATATGATACAGGTCATTTTAAATAAATAAAAAAACACTTTAACATATATGGATTTTTGTTGTGATTCAACTTCGCGAATATTTCAATTATTTTCCGTCATACAAAATCCTATGGATGAAATCATTGTCCATGGCTTGACGGAACACCGCTAGTCACTGTCAGTCTCGAGGTGAATTCGGAAGTGAGAGCACGCTTATTTTGTTTATTCTGCAGTCCTCGGCCAACTTTCAAATTTCTAATAGGAATCCAGAGGAGATTGGTGCTATAGCCAAGGGGTAAGTGGAAATTAAATATTATTTATTTTGTAATATATAATTTGAAACTTGTTTTACGGTCTCAACTTTTTTTTACCTTTTTCAGGTACTAATACGTAAATAATAAAGGGGCACATAAATGGGAAATAATAAAGGGGACTCGCGCGTACAGCGCCGAAAGAGACCGCTCCACTGGAGGAAAAGAAGAATAAGGTTTGTCAAAATACATCATTCCGATGGACACGTTTTCTACAAATTTTTACCGACTTCTATCGAAGTCGGTAAAACGGAGTAGGTGGTGGCTTGAACTCGGATCTAATTTCAAAATGCATTATTTCGGCATCAATCATTAATTTCTCCAGTTCTCTACCGATTTAGTTCAAAATCGGGATTAGGGAGTTTGGATGTGCACTGTACTCGGATCTAATGTCAAAATGCATAATTTCAGCATCCATCTTGGATTTCTTCAGTTCTCTACCGATTTAGTTCAAAATCGGGATTAGGGAGTTTAGATGTGCATTGAACTCGGATCTAATGTCAAAATGCATAATTTCAGCATCCATCTTGGATTTCTTCAGTTCTCTGCCGATTTAGTTCAAAATCGGGATTTGGGAGTTTGGATGTGCATTGAACTCGGATCTAACGTCAAAAAACATAATGTTGGCATCCATGTTGAATTTTTCGAGTTTTCTACTGATTTGGTTCAAAATCGGGATTAAGGAGTTTGGATGTGCATTGAACTCGGATCTAACGTCATAACTTCAGCATCCAGCTTGAATTTCTTGAGTTTTCTGCCGATTTGGTGCAAAATCTGGATTACGGAGCTTGGAGATGGACTTTGCGAGACTAGTGTGAAGGTGCTTTCAACGATTCTACCGATTCCTTTCAAACTGTCGCTAAGATTGGGAACAATGTCTATCAGTTTTTGTTGTTTGTTTTTGGGGTGTTATGCCGTGTTGCGCTAACTCCTTCTTTAGCCGACGTTTTGGACAGCGTTGCAGTGTCCATCATCAGGGCAGATCCGGTAGATCCGAAGATGTGATCTACTGGATCTGCCCTGATGGTGGACACTGCAACGCTGTCCGAAACGTCGGCTAAAGAAGGAGTTAGCGCAACACGGCATAACACCCCAAAAACAAACAACAAAAATGCTTTTGGCCGTGAAAATCTAAAAACTTACCTAATGTCTATCAGATCCATTGATAAATGCACTGAATTTCGTTGATGGCTAATTCCGGGTAGTAGTATTATAAATAAATTATTTAAAAAAATATATATAAATATATATATGAGAGAGAGAGAGAAAATAAATATAAAATAATATATTACCGGTAACATGCATAGTAAGAATTATAGTGTATTTTATACAATGTACAAAAAACTTTTTTAATAGCCTTAACCACAAAGAAAGCCAAAGTTTTGACACTTTTCGAGGATATTATGCTAAAAACACGAAAAAAGTATTTTTAACCAAGACATTTAGATAATTTTATATCAATTTTTATCAACTTCTTTATATCTATCTATCTTAGACTGTGTTTTTTTCTTAGTTTATGTACTTCATTCTACTTTTTTGCATATCTAAGTTAATATTGTAAAATATATTCTTTCCCGAGTACGAAAAAGAATTTGAAATAAATTTTCAAATTATATTCATGATTTACAAATATTTTTTTTTTCCATTTCTATCGCACTAAATATATAATCAAAAAATATTTGTCGTAACTTAATTTTACGTTTTCCCTTTTTTCACACCCATTGCTTTCTGGTAATATTATATTTAAAAAAAACAGTTATTGTCATTACACAAACCATACAATCAAATTTATGAACCAAAAATCTTTTCCAAGTCAAAACACGATTAGATTCTATGTGACTTTGAGTAAAAAACTGAGACGTCAAAAAAGGTCCAGGGCGTAAAAGATGTGACTGTATATCCATTATTTTGCTAGTATGATTTTTATTCTGTCAAGTTGTATCCATTATTTAGTAAATAAATATAAATTTTATAAAGCACGTGTATTTTTATTTCGTATTTTATCAAAACCGTGTCAATCATCCCCCTATCTACTCAAAAGACGCAGGTGGTGGTTTTGAAACCGCAGCGGCCGACCGATTCATTTACAAGTAGCAATAATACCTAACTGTACTGAAGTCGAGATTTGATACCGTCCCCTTAATATCAACATTTTAATTTAATAATAATATTTTAAAATATTCACAGAGCAATATTTATTACCAAAGCTTCAAAGAGTATAAATATTAATAACTAGTTAGAGGAAAGGTTGGTACGAAATGGAATTATTCTTCTTGAATTTCTAACAGGTACTCTGAACATTTCTATCATTAGGTCCGGAGTGTACAATAATTGTGCAAGTTTTATTTTATGCAATCAGAGTAAGACGCTAACAAAAAAAACACCATTCACAAAGTCACCATTTGAAAAATCGCATCCCGCTTGACAATAATGAGCGTAAACCTTTATCATGGAAAGCAGGGGTTTTGATTCAACTCATTAGAATAATTAGAGATAAGAAATATAACAAATGATTCAATTTATAACATAAAATTAAATCCGAAGAAATCAATATATATTTTTAAAACATCATACAAATAAAAATACGGCAAGGGTAAAGAAAACCATTTTAATCAATTTAAGTGTAATTTTGAAAACTGGAACTGATAGAGTGATAAATAATTCAGACAAAAGGCAAAGTAGGCGTGGATACCAACCAATAAGATTATATTTTATCAGTTAATTATTTTAATTGTCTTTCTCAAAATCAAAATTATATTTATTGTTATTAAGTTTAATTTGTAGAACTCCATTTTATTTTTTATTTTTTTATATATTCAATAATATTATTATTGGGTTTATAAAAACAGTTTATTTTTAAACAAGTTCTGCTGTGTAATTATTATTACGCGTGACAGCTGTTTCGCCCTCTGAAGGCATTATCAAACTGTGGGTAGCCCACTTACAGACGATACATTTATATTATTTCTAGGTAGGTATTTTAATTTCAATTACTGATTTCTTAATTGATTTTTGAGTAAGATATTAGAAATTATTAATGGTTATTACCCCAGCAAAGTTTCCCCAATTAGTGTAATGTTAAAAATTTGACTGAATGTCTTAATGTTAGTTATTCCCAAACGATGACTCATAGGGTTATTTTAATAGCATAATTAAGTACTTCATAGTGCACTCATATTTGAACTAGGTTTGAAGATATCTAGTAGGGGTGAACGAATTATATTTGTTTGTTCATTAATTAGAATAGCTTTCGGATTATTAGAGTTTTTGTTAATTTCTAACTGTTCTAAAAGGTTCAGTTTACGGCCTTTATTTTGTACGTGTAACGGAGTTGGTTTATTATTATCATTAAGTGAGTGATTTTCATCTAGGAGATGTTTGGCAAATTGAGATTGCATTTTATTATTATTTTTAAAAGATCTTATGTGTTCTTTGAACCTAGTGTTAAAGGACCGGCCCGTTTGTCCAACATAAACAGCGTTGCATTCGTCACACTGGAGTTTATAAATGCCACTATTTTGTAATTTGAGTACCTTACTTTTTGAGTTTTTAAGAGATGATCCTAAGTTGTTATTTGTGCGGAAGGCAATATCTAAGCCACACTTTTTGAGGACTTTTGCAATTTTATTAGATGTCTGCCCGATGAATTCTAAACACCCAAATTTATTATTCGTCTTATTATTAGTCACTGGGTAAATTAATTTAAGGTTATTTTTGTGTTTGTTATTATTAATTATTTTTTCAATGTCTCTACCCTTGAAGCCATTATTTTTAGCAATAGTTAGGATTGTATTTTTTTCCTTCTCGTATGCTTTCTTGTCGAGTGGGATGTTATTAAGCCTATGTACCATTGAGTGGTAGGCAGATAATTTATGTGACCATGGGTGTAAGGATTTATAATTAATGGTCGTATCTGTAAACGTAGGCTTACGGAAAATTTCAAACGTATGTTTATTATTTTCTCTACCGATTGTTAGGTCTAAAAAATTGATTTTATTATTACACTCTCTTTCAACCGTAAAGCAGATTTTACGGTTGATGGAGTTAGCAAATGTGACAAAAAGATCTAATTGTCTGTTGGTACCTTTCCAACAGACCAAAATGTCGTCAACATAACGAACATAGTAAATGATGTGTTTGTTAAAGATTGAATTTAAAATTTGTTTTTCAATGTAATCCATAAATATTTCTGCAAGAAGTGGACTGAGGGGCGATCCCATTGGTAATCCGTCGTTTTGTTTATAGAATTTATTGTTAAACTCAAAGTAGTTAGTTTCCACGCAAATTTTAAATAGATCGAATAAGTCTTTTTTAGTAACTGGGTTTATATTAGATTCGTCTAAAATATCTTCAATGATTTTAAGGCATTCTTGAATAGGGATATTGCTAAAGAGACTGACCACGTCTAAAGATATGAACTGGCAATTGTGCGGTAAATTTATGTTTTTTTATTTTATTTACAAGTTCGAGAGAATTTTTAACGCTATGTATTGGGTAGAATTTAGTATGTTGTTTGAAAAGAAAGTTAAGTTTTTTGGCGAGTATTGTCGTTGGGGCGTTTATAAAAGAAACAACGGGACGTATGGGGATATTATCCTTGTGAATTTTTGGTTGTCCGTATAATGCAGGAGCCCTTGGATTCATCACCATTGCACTTTTTCTAGCGTATTTATTTGGGAATATTGATTGGCAATTATTTATTAGGTTGCGCACGTTTATTGAAATTTTGTCCGTTGGGTCCTTTTTTAAGATTTCAAAGTCTTCTGGCTTTAGGAATGCTTCTACTTTATTTAAGTAATCAATTTTGTTTAATATAACGACGGAATTCCCCTTATCCGCCTTAGTAATTGTGAGGTCGCTATTTTTAATTTTGGCTTTAATATGATTTAAAATTTCCGTTTCTTTTATATTGAATTTATTTTTATTTTTACTGGTTGATTTCAGAGTTTTTCTCAAGATATCCGCTGTTATTTGTTTAGGTAATATAAAATAAATTCAGATATCACTAAAAAACAAATTGAATGTTTGGCAATCGACACAGAAATTTCTCTGTCTAAAATAAAAAATAACGGCTTACCTAAACAAATAACAGCGGATATCTTGAGAAAAACTCTGAAATCAACCAGTAAAAATAAAAATAAATTCAATATAAAAGAAAGGGAAATTTTAAATCATATTAAAGCCAAAATTAAAAATAGCGACCTCACAATTACTAAGGCGGATAAGGGGAATTCCGTCGTTATATTAAACAAAATTGATTACTTAAATAAAGTAGAAGCATTCCTAAAGCCAGAAGACTTTGAAATCTTAAAAAAGGACCCAACGGACAAAATTTCAATAAACGTGCGCAACCTAATAAATAATTGCCAATCAATATTCCCAAATAAATACGCTAGAAAAAGTGCAATGGTGATGAATCCAAGGGCTCCTGCATTATACGGACAACCAAAAATTCACAAGGATAATATCCCCATACGTCCCGTTGTTTCTTTTATAAACGCCCCAACGACAATACTCGCCAAAAAACTTAACTTTCTTTTCAAACAACATACTAAATTCTACCCAATACATAGCGTTAAAAATTCTCTCGAACTTGTAAATAAAATAAAAAACATAAATTTACCGCACAATTGCCAGTTCATATCTTTAGACGTGGTCAGTCTCTTTAGCAATATCCCTATTCAAGAATGCCTTAAAATCATTGAAGATATTTTAGACGAATCTAATATAAACCCAGTTACTAAAAAAGACTTATTCGATCTATTTAAAATTTGCGTGGAAACTAACTACTTTGAGTTTAACAATAAATTCTATAAACAAAACGACGGATTACCAATGGGATCGCCCCTCAGTCCACTTCTTGCAGAAATATTTATGGATTACATTGAAAAACAAATTTTAAATTCAATCTTTAACAAACACATCATTTACTATGTTCGTTATGTTGACGACATTTTGGTCTGTTGGAAAGGTACCAACAGACAATTAGATCTTTTTGTCACATTTGCTAACTCCATCAACCGTAAAATCTGCTTTACGGTTGAAAGAGAGTGTAATAATAAAATCAATTTTTTAGACCTAACAATCGGTAGAGAAAATAATAAACATACGTTTGAAATTTTCCGTAAGCCTACGTTTACAGATACGACCATTAATTATAAATCCTTACACCCATGGTCACATAAATTATCTGCCTACCACTCAATGGTACATAGGCTTAATAACATCCCACTCGACAAGAAAGCATACGAGAAGGAAAAAAATACAATCCTAACTATTGCTAAAAATAATGGCTTCAAGGGTAGAGACATTGAAAAAATAATTAATAATAACAAACACAAAAATAACCTTAAATTAATTTACCCAGTGACTAATAATAAGACGAATAATAAATTTGGGTGTTTAGAATTCATCGGGCAGACATCTAATAAAATTGCAAAAGTCCTCAAAAAGTGTGGCTTAGATATTGCCTTCCGCACAAATAACAACTTAGGATCATCTCTTAAAAACTCAAAAAGTAAGGTACTCAAATTACAAAATAGTGGCATTTATAAACTCCAGTGTGACGAATGCAACGCTGTTTATGTTGGACAAACGGGCCGGTCCTTTAACACTAGGTTCAAAGAACACATAAGATCTTTTAAAAATAATAATAAAATGCAATCTCAATTTGCCAAACATCTCCTAGATGAAAATCACTCACTTAATGATAATAATAAACCAACTCCGTTACACGTACAAAATAAAGGCCGTAAACTGAACCTTTTAGAACAGTTAGAAATTAACAAAAACTCTAATAATCCGAAAGCTATTCTAATTAATGAACAAACAAATATAATTCGTTCACCCCTACTAGATATCTTCAAACCTAGTTCAAATATGAGTGCACTATGAAGTACTTAATTATGCTATTAAAATAACCCTATGAGTCATCGTTTGGGAATAACTAACATTAAGACATTCAGTCAAATTTTTAACATTACACTAATTGGGGAAACTTTGCTGGGGTAATAACCATTAATAATTTCTAATATCTTACTCAAAAATCAATTAAGAAATCAGTAATTGAAATTAAAATACCTACCTAGAAATAATATAAATGTATCGTCTGTAAGTGGGCTACCCACAGTTTGATAATGCCTTCAGAGGGCGAAACAGCTGTCACGCGTAATAATAATTACACAGCAGAACTTGTTTAAAAATAAACTGTTTTTATAAACCCAATAATAATATTATTGAATATATAAAAAAATAAAAAACAAAATTATATTATAATTTTGATTTTGAACGGGGTATTACCCCGTTATTTTTCACAGTTACAATTGTTATTTTATATGTTTCTCTTATGTTAACTCTGTTAACTTCTTATCACAAGGAGGAAATGTATAAATTGTTTGCATTTTGTTAAATTTTTTTTTTGGGAAATTGAGGAAATATACCGTTTTACAATTTGACATAAATAATTATATTTAACATTTTGCATGTTGCGTTAACCAGTAAAATTTCCACATAAAATTCATGTTACATACAGAAAAAATACATAAATAAATAGAAAAATCATAAAAACAACTATGTGAAAATAACTGAGATATCTTAGATATCTTACAAACAACAGGATGAGGGTACGTCATTAACAATTTGATTTAATTTTCTCCAATATTCATTTAGTAAACCGAACTATGGACAAATGGAAAATATCGGCGTCTGAAAACATATTATGACATAAAAAATGTTATGAAATTCAACCGTTGATTTCCTAAAGATCAATGAAAAAATAAATATATTTGCTGAATATTGAATCGATGATGCATGAAAGCTTGAAGTTACTTTATGACCACAAATATAATGTAAATGTGAAAAATCTTTAATGAGGCATTATACGTAGGGTATACATTAATTTGTTTCATTACGAATCAATAGATTCTCTGCTCGTTCGAACATGTTACATCGGTTCTGATTTGACGAAACGGGTTTCCGAAAAGTTGAATGGAGTTCATTGGGTCTGAAAGCGAGTTGGTTGAGAATAGCACAAAGTGAAGTGAGTCAAAGGACCCAAATTTGCCAGGTAAAAGATGACGGAGATATGATAACACATGTATTGCGTCTCACAAAAAGTGAATCAAAGAAAATGGGAAAATCAATAACATTGCTCAAAGAACGTAACATAGTATGTTAGGTAAACGATTTTTCAAAAATCGAAAACATTGATTTACATGTTGGCATTAGAATAAACTTTTCGAAAAAACCATTGGTTCCAGCATGGCCCTTGAAATTGATATATTAGCCCATCAGGAAAAGGGGAACAAACCAAGTGTAAGGAGCGGGGAGGTGGCGTGACCATTTATCTAATTTTCCAATAAATGAATCTGACAGTATACACGCAATTCGTGTTATAATATTACTATTTAGTCCACGAAAATAAAGTCTGCTTACTAATTATTACGACTTTTTTTACGAGGGCGCGCACTTTGCTGGCTGGGTAAAAAACTACAAATCCCGCATCGGGTAAACTAAAATTCTTGCTTGTTTCCAAAATTAAATATTTTGTCACACTATTTAGGCGTTTTTAAAAGTGAATTATAATTTACTCACCTCATTCATTTTTAGTACCGCTACACAACCTGATTTGAAGCCGGTTCGGTTAAAGATGAACATTCAAATCCAACGTAAGAAAGTCCCACAATGAACTGTGCTGCAAACCGCTGCCTTACTCTAGCAAACTTTGATATTCTGCGCAGGGTCTGGTTATTTTCATGTTCGTCCTTCGGCAGTCAACTTACGACTGATGACATAGTTCATTCAAGGCATTCTTGAACCCTCCTGGAGCAAAAATATGGTCACGTGGTTTGACTCCAGCTCGTCAAAAATGACACTCATATTTCATGTTAGGGTAAATCCATCAATTGGATATTTATGGGCTCGAGGGACAAATATGAACAAAAGAGAGTTATAAGTTTGATGGGATGATTATTTATTCATATTGTCTATGTTCTAATGTATTTTAATTACTCAATGTTTTACTTGTTTATATTATTGTCTGTGAACGTTTATCACTTCGTTTCACTTATTAACCCTCAATACACCCGCCCGCGACTGGTCTGATAAATAACATTTTATTATAAAAGTCATAAATATCTATTTTTCGGAATAACTTTATTGAGTAAAATCTCAAATTGTAATATTTAAATATTGAAGACAATATTAGTGATTTTTAAACGAAAATCTGAAACAGAAAAATCAGAAAAGAAAACGGTCACATCTGGGACTCGAAATATCGTTTTTAAGATAAGAAAATACCCTACATTCACTAACCAATAGGATGCATGATCTGGGCAACAAGTTAGCGGAAACTATTAATATATTTACTGACTCCAATTATAGAATTAAGCGTAATATATACCAACACTTCATTGAATCTTACAAATTATAGTAGCGTTGGTAATGTAGTTTTAGTGTAGTATTGATGATCAGTTTACCTTTTAAAAAGTGTTAGTATTAATGATACAGTCCATGACCATCCCATGACAAGCAGTAATGGTTTTAGGCTTCCTAAGACAAATTTATCGGCAACACAAAACAATATTTATTATAAAGGTTTTAAAAGAAAGCTCAAAGTCCTTCAGATTTTCGTGTGTTATGTTTCGATGTTGTGAAGTACAAATATTAGTACGTAGGTAATAAAATATTATTGTAGTGGTTTTAGAATAGGTATATACTATAACTATACTATAGTATAACAAAAAAAAATATTTCCTGAAGGATCCCTCGGGAAATTACAAATTCGTCGTCTAAAACAATAAAATCTGGTACGCACCGCTAATTATGGTTGAAAAATATTTTATTAATTTTTGAAATCGTTTTACATTAAATATTTTAATGTAGGGTTCCATTTTTATTAATCTAAAATATAAATAACTTACATCCGTAGAGATCCCTCTAGAAACATTTAAGATTTTAGTAATACGTTGATCAGAAATACTTAAAATGTGAGCGTCAAGCAAACCCCGTTATTAGAGTATTATGTCCGCCTTAATGATTACCGAAACATTATAACAGTGTCATTTTTTAAATAATATAAAACAATTTAGTGGTTCCAGGTTTACGTCAGTTAAACCACGTTAGGTCAGTTACAACTCGGTAAATATCGGAGTTGAAAAAGAAAGGGTGGGAATTACCTGACTTTTAGATTTTGTCGCCAAACATACCTTAACCTATGAGTTACTTATTGAGTTGGCCTCGTACCAGGGCGACATTGAGACATTCTACAAACCCGGAACGAGTGTAATAAACAACTATTGAGGCACGCCGTATAACCTTTGGAATCGGGCCGCTAACAATAATACTCCTTATGTAGATGGCGATGAGGCTTAAATTCAGCCACCTGTTATGATTTATGTAAGCATAAAAAAAACGCCGCCAAAACGCGTATTTTATTTTATTTTGCAAAGTTGACAAACAACTTAATTTGCCACATTAAACAATAAAACCATAACCGAAAGGGGATTGTAAGTAGGAGTTTTTATAAACCTGATAATTTATTTTCATGGATTAAAAAGCTATATTTTTTCAAAGGTTCTACTCGAAGTATTTAATTAAAGCAATTTGGGAGGCGGTTTTGGGTACCGCCGTCCCGCGAACCATTTATTGGATAACCAACAACCTCTGTTATAGGTCGCTCCAAGTGGTTAGCTACGTTTGGTGATTTAGCAGTGGTACCCAGGTTCATCGAGTGAGGTGTAATCAGGATGTGCCTACCCACCAGCTACGTGGCGTGCCAGATCTGGAGAGGTTGATTTGGGGAGACCCTTTGTCCTCTCCAACTGGTCTCTCGATCCATCGCCTTGTGTCGCAGTGGGAGGGATATATTCAAATGTCCTTCACTCCTGGACACACTGATCCCTAGATTCCTAACCAATCCTCATACTTTTTACCTTACCAGAACTTCCTTTCCTTAAATTACCCTCCAATGAGAGAAATTATTTTCCTGAAGGCCTCCCGTATGGGGTTAATACAAAAAAAAAATTCTGAACGACCAAATTTTCGAACCAAAACCTTATGAACCTGCGACTTATGGTTCACAGCTTTATCACTTTATCTGCGGATTTTTATCGTTTTATTAAATTATGATATAATTTCAAAAATATACACACAAGCAAAACATTACAAATATTTTACAGCAATAATTCACATCAACATGAAAATTAACACTTCCGTAATTAACACAATGCGGCAAGTCATTTTCAATTAGTTTTTTTTTTAAATTCTAATGAAAACATTGCATCTTGCAGCTGTCTTTCAGTTTATTTTCTAAATCCGCTATTTCAGTTGCAGTCATTAGCATTAAAGCAGAACCAAATTACTTTAGCGTTTCTTTCTCCCCATCTCCCTCCCCTTCCATTCTGGCCATGCCCTCTGATAGTACTTCCTCTACTCGTTCTGCGCTTCCTCTTTGAATATCCGGTTGTTTATTATTTAGCTGTTTTCTGTATTGAGGATTCTTTCTTGGGGTTCCCGTTACACCCTGCAAGAGAGGTATTATTACACGTTAAAGTTGGATTTTATTATTTTTTGTGCCCATTTGTTATTCAGCGTAAACAGCTCTTCATTAAAAACATATTTATTCCTATACGGCGTCCCAGCATGCTCCAAGAAAATGAAAAGATATTACATGGATTGCATTTTTGATGTTATGAACTCGCTTCTGTTTATTCACGCCTCATAGAAAGATTCCTCTACAATGAATCTTGACGGATCCTTCAGACAAGTCTACGATGATCTATTGTTTGAGATGGAATATATTTTTTATTTTACGAAAACGAAATACTTTATATATACCACTTTTAAAGAATAATCTACATGTTTCAAAGTCAATGGATTCTTCGCCAGGATAGTGTAAAGGAACTTAAATTCAATTAATTAATTATTGAGGATAATTTTCATAATCCTGACAAAAAAGCCATTGGCTTTGTAATATGCAGATTATTATTAGTTAAAAGTGGTAAACTTAAATTAAATTATATTCGAAGGAAGCAAATACTTTGGGGTGTGACATATTGAATGAAAAAACATACACTTAGTAAGACACCACTTTATTTTTGAATCAATAACGATAGCCAACCGGGTTTCGCTTGTCCCAAGCTTCTCCCCCCCCCCTCCCTCCTCATCATCCTTAATAATTTGTCTCCACCTTTTCTATTTGCATCTCTTTCTATCTGTTTTGTATCTCTTTCACTCATTGTTTTCATTTACCTGTTTATATGTGCCTGTATCTAATTAGCTTTCGTTGATATTTAGCCCTGATGAAGCTTGGGACAAGCGAAACCCGGTTGGCATCGTTATTGATTCAAAAATAAAGTGGTGTCTTACTAAGTGTATGTTTTTTCATTAAATTAAATTAATTATTTAGGATAATTTTCACTATCCTGACGAAGAAACCATTGGTTTTGAAACATGTAGGTAGATTATTATTAATTAAAAGTGGTGTACACATATTATTTCACTTTCATATAATTAAAATGACGCCACAAAGTAATTTTGCACCTGTTGAAGAAAAGATATATTTTATATTTGTTTTAGTACTAACATCCCGGAACTATTGGGAAATAAAGACTGATAGAAAGTTGGTTAGAAGAAGGAGAAATAAAAAAAAATGAAGGTCTGAAGAAGCTGGCCTTTCAGATCAGACCATATAACAAAGTTGTAGCCAATTTTAATCCAATTTCACTTGGGTAAGATGATCGTGAGTAAGATTTCCCTCACTAGGGCAATGATAACACCATATTTCACAGTTTTAAGAATACTTAAAATGTTCCTCGATCTACTTAAATATTTTTTTATATACTCCAGTAGGCAAATGGCGGTACCATGGTGGTGACATAAACCAAATAAGCACACTTAACATTCACAATATTACAATGATTTGTATTTATGTAGTAACACTAATAATATAAAAACAATAGTTATATGAAATTATAATTACTAAACCAAAATCTTCAAAACACTAGACGTCATGTCAATAAGACAACTTTACGCCAAAACTGCTCTCCTACATCTCATCCATAATAATATTCATATTACAAATCAACCAAAAGCCATAATAAAAACCAGGTCATCAACAAATAAAACACTGAACATTCCGATAACACACACCACACACGGACAAAGACACTTTCAATACTACGCAACCAAACTTTTTAACAGTATGCCCATTACTTTGAAACAATTAATGACTACAAATACATCTACAAACTTTCTCAAAAAATATATCGTAGCCTGGATAAAAAATCAAGATACTCACTTTATTAAAAAAATTATAATTCCAAACCAAACATAACTAAAATATAATAAGTAAAATTAAATATTATACACGAAGAATTACATCAAGAATTATCCAAAAATACATAAACTCACATATAAATGTGTATTTTAATGTTTAAATATATGTCTGTGAAAAAAAAAAAAAAACTTTCTACTACAACACATAAATTACCTGTCACACTTAATCACAAACACGTTAACACCTCAGCACAGGTTCTCCTAGTGAGGTGTTCGCGTAACATACAATATGACCCACACACAGTTTTACCTAAATCAATCTATATTCTTTATTTTTTATACCTTTTTTCTGTACTTTTTTCTCGGTACTACAATATAAACCACTGTAATCATTTGTAAAATGTGTATTCAAGAATAGACATAAATAAATAAATGAAAAACAAAAATAACGGATTTGGGTTCTTCGGTGTTGATAGGCAAATCAGAGACGTGATGTTGTATAACAGCAGACTCTAAATTTGCTCCTCCAGTCCCCATGTCCAGTCCTATCCCGTCCAGTCATCAGTCTAGTTCTGTCCAGTCCAGTTTTCTCCAGTCTAGTCCAGTATTATATATGTAAGCCTTCCGGAAAAAAATCTCTAAATGAAAATAAAAACTCCATCAAACTCCGTTGCATGGTTTAGAAGAACTAAGCGCACAAACAGAAGCAGGTAGTGACTATTTAGAGATAAAGATATCAAGGTATTGTCATGATTTCGAATTTACTAAAAGTTTATCAGGAAACGGCTTGTAATCCCGTTTATAGTTCATTATGATCTGGGATCTTCCAGGATGTTCCTGAATGTTCCAGACTATTCCGGAATGTTGTGGAATGCTCTCGAAAACTCGCGAATGTTCTAGACTGTTCTAAATTTCTAGAGGGCGAAACTTCCAGCTCTTATATCTTCAAAAGCACGCACTTCAGGTAAAAACTTCATGAATCAAGGATAGAGGGCCACCACACTATATAACCTCTGATCGTACCAGGACTCGTTTCTGAGTTTTAGCGGAATTTTACTTTATAATAATATTGATTACTTTACTTTATATATATATATATATGAGATCATTTGTTTGCATCCGGATGTGAAGCCGTGATCTCTGCTAAGTAGGTCTCCATAAGACATACCATAAAATAGTGTTTACTTTCATATTTAAATAGTTTAGCTGCACATTATGCAATCTAAACTAGTTTTTATACACCGCTGCAATACAAGCACTTCATAAAATGTTATTTTAATATCAGTTTCCAAGAAATTTTGCATATTTTCATAATATTCTCATGCAAGAAATTGCCTTTCTAATGGATGAAACAATGGCGAGGAGGCATCACGGGAAGGCTGCGGTTCGCTGGAGTATTTTATAAGAGAAATTTTTATACCTTTATGACTAATTATTCCGCAAAATATCGCCGTGAATTTATGGCGGTCCTTGTGCAGGAACTTTTTATGCAAAGGAACATCTTGAGGAATACGAGATTCTTGGAAGAAAGCCATTTTGTAAGATTTTCCGCTGTGTCAAATCATAAATTTAAAAGCTCTATTTTAATGTAAGGATTATGAAATTCGTTAACCTTTTTTATTTCAAAAGGGAAAACTTTCAAGGTACTGAATACAACTTGAAAGGTGTATTCAACATATTTAATCTTACTAAATATATTATCTGTTAAATTCAATTACGAAATTATAATATTTAGAGCCAACCACATATTTATTTATTTATTGTTTAGGAATATTTACAGACTATTAACATGAAAAAAAATTCATTAGATAAGCGCTGCAAAAAACGTATATGTCAACAGTCCACTTAAAAATGTTCACATCATGCACAGTTTAAGTGTCATTATAAACTAAGTATTAAAAAAAATATAAACAGCAAAACGTGAGCAAAGGCAAAAAAAGAGATATCAAAGACAAAACATACAGATAAATATATGATCCAAAAAACAAAAGCAACAAAAAAAACAGAAAACAAATAGAGTAAGAAAAAAAAAACAATTAACATTCACAGTCTATTGCTAATTTGATTTTTAAAATAAGCGAGACTATTTGCATATATATCTATGTAGTTACACTCAATAGAATTGTACAGACGACACATTCGAGACAGTGGATTGAAGTATGCAATATTGTTCTTAAATAATTCTAGATGGAATATATTCTGACTCCTTAGATTACGTATATTAGGAACATTAATAAGAATATTGCTCACACAATGAGTTGCTTCAAGCTATGATTTAAGATTTTCACGGCCAAAAGTATTTTTACTTTTATTTTTTTTTTGTATACTTCAAGCTTGTCATTAATAATTTTGTGTAGACATATTAAGTCAGCAAATTGTCTTTTTTTATCCAGGGTCATAAAGTAAAAGTATTGGAGTCGTTCCTCATAAGACTGCTGTACGGCACTTAGTCCAAGTTTAAATGATAGCAATCTTAGAATTTTTTTTGTACAGATTCAATGGTTTTTGAATATTTCAAGTAGTGTGGGTTCCAGATAACACTACCATATTCCAATTTGCTTCTGACCAATGAGTGGTTCAAGGATATAATGGATTGGGTATTTTTGAAAGGTTTCGAAATTCTATATATAAATCCAATCATTTTCAAGGATTTACTCGTGATATCACTGATATGTAAATTTTGAATCAAGTGTGATTCCTAGATCTCTAACAGTGGTGACTGCATTTAATTGAACATTATCAATGAAATATGCACGATTCTTTCATTTTCTCTAATAAGTGAAGGTTATAATGTAACATTTATCAATATTTAGAAACATATCATTTTAATATTTCTATTTTTGAGACCGATAATACATATCATTATTATTATTACATTATTATTACATTATTATTATTACATATCATTATTACATATATTATTTTATTATAATACATATCATTTTAATTACAACAGCTATGTAGTGTGTAAAGATCGTCTTGAAGCATAACTTGATTAGAATCAGTGGAAATTTTACGGTAAATCTTGAGATCATCAGCAAATAAAACAAAATGGCAGCGTAACATGGGGATAAGGTCATTAATAAAGATTTAAAAAAGCAGAGGGCCAAGATTGGACCCCTGAGGTACACCTGAGTTTACAATTATGGGAGGTGACTCATACCCATTTATAATTACTAGCTGTGTTCTGTTTTCCAAGTAAGATTTAAGCCATCTTAAAAGATCACCGTGGATACCTATACGATCAAGCTTCTGTAGTAGAATAGAATGGTTTACTTTATCAAATGCCTTTTTAAAATCTGTGTAAATGACATCTACTTGAGTTCTTTCGTTAAAAGCATTGCAAACGTAATCACAAAAGTCAAGAAGATTGGAATTAATAGATCTGTTGGGAACAAAACCATGTTGATTAATGCATAATTGTAGTTTAAAGTGTGTGAATATGAAATTATACATTATAGATTCGAAGACTTTTGCAAAACATGATAAAATACTGATTGGTCGATAATTTTTCACAAAAGACTCATCACCAGATTTATGTATTGGAACAATATGTGCATTTTTCCATAAATCTGGGAAAGTTACTGTAGATAATGATTCGTTAAATAAAGTGAAAGTGGCTTAATCAACGAGCTAGAGCAAAATCTTATAAACAAAGGAGGTATTTTTTCTGGTCCTGGGCCTTTATGTATATCAATTCTTTCTGAACAGGATTTGATAGATCCCATGCTTACATTAAGTTTACTGAGACTAAATTGGTTGAATAGAGGAGCATTTAGTCCGAAAGTATTTGATGTGGGATTCGAATGAGTATAAACTGATCCATAATAATTAGAAAACATGTTGGCAATCTGTTGTCCATTATTTGCAGACATTGAATCCATATACATTATTTTTGGAATAGAATTTGTATTACGCAATGATTTAGAATACGCCCAGAAAGTCTTTACATTATCTTTTATCCCTTGCTCAACTAGGTTAATATAGGTTGTGTAGCATTCTTTAAGTATTTAAAAAAAAAATTCTAAGAGTAGCAAACTAGGCACGGTCTCTTGGGTTATTGTGTTTTTTAGTCCGTAGTCTAACCTTATTTTTCTCTTTGAGGAGCATTTTTAGAGATTCGTTAAACCAATTGGGATAGTGATTTTTTATGTGAGTTTTTTTTTGGAATGTGTTTATTTGTGTATCTATAATTTCCCATAGTATATTGTAAAATAAATGTACCTTATTGTTGAGATGAGAGTTGCTAATTTACATTAGAAATAGGTATAGATAAGAGTTTAAATTTCTTAGATTTAAATTTAACAATAATAGGTAATAAAACAGAATATATTTATGTATTTTATTTAAAAAAAATAAGAACATAAATTTTAACACGTGAATATGAAAGCAGATATTATTAATGAACAAAAAAAAATTATAAACCCCATTTTAAATATTTTCCCACTTACCCGGTCTTTCCCGTCTAATGACATTTTAATTCCTACTTTGAATAACCCTCCCCCACTCTTACCCCTCCCCGCTCCTTCTACCTCTTCTTTCTAGACCTAATATTAATTATAACTTTAGTATACATGTGCTCCTGATGAAGTGAACTTGGTTCATGAAACATGTTGAGATTTTGTATCGAAATAAAGTGATGTAAACAAAGTTATTTGTGTTTTATTAAAAAATAAATAATGCCATCACAAAGTGAAAAGCAGTTAGAAGAAGTTTTCTTCGAAAAATTATTTATTTACATTCTTTAATTTTTTTTTAATAATTTTTTTTATTTTTTATTTATTGTACGACAGACAGGTAAGTCCAGTTATGGTACAATTTTATTATAACTAACAATACATGTACATATTTTTTTTAAAACATGGTATAGTGATATTAAACACATCTATTTCCGCTGGTAGGGCATTTAGCAAGGTCATACCTCTTGTCATGCTATGTTGGGCAATGACATCTGTCCGACCCTGCGGTATGCAGAATAGGTCGTGGCTACGATTTTGACAGTATTTATCAGGAACGAATAAGCCACAGCATGACAGGAGATATGGACAATCGATAAGGTTTTTTAGTAACTTTAATTCAAATACCACGAGTCCGGCACTACGCCTGGTCTCCAGGCTTTGGTAATTTGTCTCCTTTTGCAGTTCCACGTCATGCATGAATGTCGGATATATTCCGTATGATCGCATGTAAACATACCATATATTTTTTTAGAATTTGTTCAATCATATTTATGTATTTAAGTTGATAAGGTATCCAGACAGTACTGGCGTACTCCAGCTTGCTTCTGACCACTCCGTTGAACATGGCGGTCATTGCTTCTATGTTATTAAATTATTTGCAAGTTCTAATTACAAAACCAAGAGTTTTGGAGCAAGCCGAGGTAGGCTGCACTATGTGGTTTGAAAATGTCAGCTTGGGATCAAAGATCACCTCAAGGTCCTTGATGATGTTTACGCGTGTTAGTACTTAACCATTCATTCTATACTGGCAGAATAGCGGATTTTGTGAACGACTATAAGTCATAACAACGCATTTTTTTTATATTGAAATTAAGTTTATTTTCTACCGACCATATCATGATTGAATCGAGGTCAGCCTGCAGTTTTGAATAATCATCATCTGATTCGATTTCCTTCATCAGTTTCATGTCATCCGCAAATAGTAGACATGAGCTGTGACGTATGCAGTCCTGAATGTCATCTATAAGAATAAGGAATAACATGGGACCGAGATTCGATCCTTGAGGAATCCCTGACAGAGCTGCGGACTTATGGGAGTCGTATCCATTTACATTTACATACTGACTTCTATCTTTTAAATATGACGCAAAAAATGTCAGTAAGGGTTGATTAAAACCTATTTTATGCATCTTTCTTACTAGAATATCGTGATCTTCTCGGTCAAATGCCTTTGCAAAGTCCGTGTAGATTACGTCCGTCTGATGCCTACAGTCTAGGCCTTGTGCTACCCGTCGAGAAAAAGAGAATAAGTTGGTTACCGTTGATTTTTTCGGTAAGAAGCCATGTTGATTATCTCTTAAGAAAGGCGTGATTTGTGGATTGATTTTATCACAGATAATCATTTCAAAAAATTTTGGAATTGTTGACAGTACTGCAACTGGTCTATAATTTCTGACATCAGTCTTTTCATCAGTTTTGTGAATGGGGCTGACCCTCGTTAGTTTCCAACACTGTGGAAGACATGATGCAGAGATTAAATATGTACGCAAGGGATACACAGATATTTGGAGAGATTTTTATAATTATTGAAGGAGGAATACTGTCCGGACCAGTAGCCTTATCAGGTCGGAGATTCCGGATACAAGTTTATATTTCCTGGATGTTGGTCAATCTGAGTGAGATATTTCCAACGTTCCAGGGTGATGCTGTTGGGAAATTGGTTTCAAGTTTCAGGGTTACTTGACTATAGACGGAATGAAAATAGTCAGCAAAATTATTAACAATTGTGTGAGGGTCAGTAAAAGTTACGCCTTCCTCAATCAAGCATGTTGGTGAGGTTGTGTTAACTTTTTGTGACCTAATATAGTTTCAGAAAAACTTTGTCATCTTTGATCCCATTCTGAACATTTTTCATGTATTGTTTTTTTATCAAAATTGATTTTAGCTCGGATCTACTCGCTGAAAATATTAGATAATCGGATTGCTTTTTGTGAAATAGATATCTTTTTCGGAGCGACTCCTTTCTTTTCAGTTTATCTATAATGCTCTTATAGAACGATATCAGATATACATCGTTTGTGATGTTGGGTTTGTTAATGGGTATACATAATTCAAAAATAATAAACAGTACATTGTTTAAATATTTCAGTGCTTCGTCTACAGATTTTATAGTGTACAAAAATGTCCAATCAAAATGCGATAGAATATTATTGCAGAGTTCTATGTTTGCTCGCTTATAATTAAATTTGTGGAAATTATAATTGTGGAGCAAAGGCGGGGGCCCGTGGGCGGCGCGGCGAACGTTTTGGTGGGGTCGCCGTCTGCACCGAACCGCTCTTGATAGTCGCGCGAAAATGTCCAGCGTCGGGTGATGCTGGTCTTCATTCATCAGTGGTTCCTCGCTTCTCATCGCGTCACACACATTTATGTTGCTAAGGATAAGATTGAGAGTGTTGTCGCTACTGTTCTTCACTTTATTGTACTGTGTCAGTCCATTCGAGTTTGTGAAATATGAAAAATCAGTTAAGAGGTCTTCTGGTTTATTATTCAAGTTGAAATCACCTAAAATTATTTTATTCTTATTTAATAATATATTGGCTTTATTGTCTAAATGTTCATAGAAAATACGTCTATTTTCGCTGTCATCTGTGCAGTAGAAGTATACTACACATATAAAAACAGTAAAGTTATCTTTACAGAATTTTACCCAGGGGTGTTCACCATCTGTTTCCAGCTCTCTTACTCTTATTGAATTTAGTGGTTTACGTACTACGAGCAGTACCCCTCCCCCTCGTTGCCCCTCTTGGTCTCTGCGATGTACTGTGTACTGGCTGGTGGACAACAGTTCTGCATCGAATACAGAGGTTTGCAACCATGTTTCAGTTAGAGCCATAACTTCAGAATTTTGTGAAATAACATTGTTCGAAAATTCACCTATTTTCGTATTTAGACCACGCACATTTTGGTATTTCAACGCTAGTTTTGCCATTTTTAGGTAGGTAAAAATTTACCTGGTTGTGGGCCACCTTCTTTATTTGATGGTGATAAGAATTTAAATTTCGACACTGCGATACCTTCCGGCTAGTTGGCAGCGTCTAGGAATGTATCTTTCTTTTCTTCCGGGACACCTATTTTAAAGGATGTGTAGTTCCCTTTTGCCTTCAATGGGACAATATCAAATTCGTAGTCCGGTTCAATGGTTTTGAGAAATGCGTGCACGTGTGTGCTATCGGAATCTAGGCTAAAGCGCCAAGCGTGGATATAATGCTTTCGTTCTATTGCTCGCAACGCCGTTTCTTTTTTAGTGCCCGTTATTATGTGGGATGTTCGGTGTCGCGGCTTTTGTGCTTGCACCTGCCACTCACTCTGATCATCAACCTGTTAAGAATTTATTGGTTCATTCAGTGGCTTAGCTTTATTTTTTCTTGGTTTCCTTTTACTTATTTTTTCATCCGGGTTAGATTTCCCGAGATATTCCTCATTTATCGGAGATGCTGATGAGTTTGTACCTTCTGCCGATTCGTCCAAGGCCGATGGCCCACTAGATGAAGGATTGATCGGGATTGATCCTTCCGTAGAATTTCCAGAGGTAGATGGCCCACTGGTTGCGTGCTCCCTCGTGCCGTAGGCGCTGGTGGCTTCCAGTGCAACTATCTTCGCCGACAATTTGGCGACGGTAGTATTTTGTGCAACAATAAGGTTCGATTGATCACTAACCTTGTTATGATGTTTTTTAGACCACTAATCTGGTCCGTGAGGTCCTTAATGGCAGCGGTGATCGTTTCCCAGGCTTGGGTCGATCTTGTCGCCATATCAACACTGTTATTCAGTTAATAGCACTGTTAAGAGCACTGATAAGAACACGTCCTTCACGAACAATTGTTAATTAATTTATATTTAACAGGAGAGTGATTTTCTTGTACGTATTGCATTTTTTCTAAATTTACATTTATTTCAAAACAGGGATGATGGTGATCGATTTTTGATAAGTTAGCTGTCGCTGAAATATTAATATTGGTTTTATCGGATAGAACAAAGTCGAGAATATTAAATTTTTTGTTAGGTAAATAATTAAATTGGTGAAGCTTACACACTGAGATCAAATTGACAAGGCGGTGAGCTTTGTGATTGGAGTAATTGGATGGAGCTAGTATTTAATATTTATATATTTATATTTATATTGTTGCAGATGTTTGTATTCAAAAGGGTGCAAAATAATATTGAGATGCATGTAGAGATGTTCTGGAATGCAGTCTGCAGAGTGAAGACACCCCGATCATAGTAAACCTATTTTTTATTTCCAAACAGCCAAACAGCTTGTGCTCTGTAAATAAAAAAATCTGTTTTTAGCTATATGTTTCTTAACGTCAAAAAATAATATCCTAATTTTTCTAATAATTGACGTACGAATATTTTTTGAAATTGTTTTTTTTTGTGTTAATAATTAAGGTATCATTAGAAAGAGAGAGACTGAAAACATATTACATTAAATTAGTATTTTATTAATGTGGCCTTTCACCCTAAAATGAATGCTTTGTTTTAATTAGTATTTTTAAGCACTCTCTTTGAAGTGTAATCTAATCTAGGAACACTATTCAGTATAATGTGGGCAAAATATTAAAATTGGAAGGTATTTTCATTTCAAACCTATTTCCGAGAATGTAAATATTCAGAATAATATTGTGTTACCTCGCCATAAAGTCACAAAAGGTATTACGAAATCTAATTACGTTATGTAATGCTCTCGAAAAGTGCTATATCCGAACATAAGGGTGGCATTAAATTGTCAGCAGAATTGGCGGAGGAACCTTAACAGTTGTTTTGGAGCTTCGTAGGCTTTTCTTATTTCGTAGGGGCGTCGGCGTAGCGACGGAGGTGTAAAATATGACGCCGTTTTGTTAGGGAAGAAGTCTGGAATCAGGTTTTGAGGTGAAAAATCGGTGTCACATTTCAGGGTTTCCTGAAAGTTCACGAAAACTGGGACAAGACGTTGGCGCCTTGTCTTCTACCGCGACAATAAGGACACCTATTTATTAAAGAGGCAGCTGCAATACTTCACACGATGCCCTTTTGTACCTGAGGCCCTATTGTGCCTCAGAATGGTAGGAGAATCTACAATAAAATTGTCAGATTTTATTGCGCCCGTAATAGCTACAATCTGTCTCTAATGGTCATGTATTGTGTAAAAATGTACCTAATTTTTTTCACCTTTGTTAAGTTTTTTCATGTACCTGGCTTAGAATTGTATCTTTTATTATGTTTTGGCACGAGGCACATCTTGTTTGTATCGCTACGCATTATGTCAAAAGTTGCCGTTTAATATTTTTTTTCTTTCGACGGTTATTATTGTGAACACAACTCACAATTCGTACAAAGTATATTTTGGGTGAAAATTTTTTGATTGGAAATTATAATCTACCTACGTGGAAACTATTATTTATTTTTTTGTGATGAGTTTTCACTATAGGTGATTCATACTGATCACATTAAATTAGATTCAATCGCTTAATCTTATGTTTGGTCTTAAATACTTCTGAAAATATTCGGAATCGCTGGCCACATACGAAATATTTTTAAATGAAACCTTTTGATTTATCTTAATTAATATAAAAGGTTAAATAAATTAATAATAATAATAATAACTTAATAAATAATTCATGCTTTTTAAGTCGGCATTTTTCGGTAGTACTTTTTTATAATTTACGTTATTCAATTGTCATTAACACCTTTATTTTATTTTTCGAGTTCGACCAAAATAGTACCTACCTAGTATTTGAATAATTCTAGCCACTAATATCAGGAATAACAACAAAAGAAAATGTCATCAACAGAAATTATTCCAGCTGTCATCCTTTACAACAGAAGTGAATTTTCAATTTACGTAATTAAAAAATAAAATGTTAAATTAAAAATTTCCCAAAAGCAGTCAATTTCTTTTTTTACTAATTATGGTAAATCATAAGGTTTTATTTTAGAATATTTCGTATTATCGCTGGACAGCGATTCCGAATGATTTCCAAAACTTTTGCTGTAGCTTTTAAAACTGCTTACAAATTAGAGCTTCAATTTAAACGAGACGAATTCAATTGGTGTTTGCTGGAATGGGTGATAGTAAGTGTAGAAACAAGGTATAGAAGGAAGGAAAACAAGATGACCTATCACTAACCACTATATCTCTGTGAAGGAGCACAAAACACAATCACAATATAGTGAGTTCCGTCGTGAAACCTTTAGGTAATTATCGCTATAGCAAAACAAGTGAGTACAAAACGATATTATGCATTTTCAAGATAGTCAACTTCCTTCTTTTTACTTTTTAACAAGATTATGCACACGAAAAAACACCAATAACTTGCTTCAAAGGTAGTTCCAATCATTTTCCAATCTTTATTGTGTTTTCAAAACAAATGCACTCAATTTGAACTTTTTTCTTGTCATTGTTCCAAACTTCAAATACTTTTCCAGCGAGGGATAAGTAAAAACTGAATAAATGACATCCCGGTAGGAACTAAGCATATAATATAATAAGTAATGCGACTCCAATGCGCTATCAATAAATACTTTGATACAACACAATTTAGTATATTCTCATTTTAAAGCCAAACACCTACTTAAATACTTCATTTGATAATTTAGTTTCCTATGCACGATTCCTAAAGTTGTACGCTAAAGAGATGTATTTATAATATATGAATTATTAGGAATTCATTTTCAAACACAATGAAAATATTCTATTAAATAAAGGCAGCATAATAGAGTGAATAAATAAATTAATAGTGCACTACACAAAATGGTTTTGTTTAATACTTTTTAATGTTATTAATTGAATTAAATAGTACTAATTTTTATTACGAAGGTTCTTTGTTTGGCAACAACCGAATCTAATAAATATAGTTAATTAAACAATTTAATTTTGGTTTTATAAGTGACAGTAACATTTTGGTTGTAGAGAAGTAACATTCTAACATTCAAAACCACAATCGTTATTACTCTAATTATTTTTTCAGTACTTATAAAGAATTTAAGCCATCGTTCTTAAAATAGATTGGTGATGTAAAATGCTCAGCATAGTTGCCTTCAAGCAGTTGATCGGGATCATTTCCCAGTAGTGGCAATTATTTTTTTAAATTTTTATCCGTGATTTTCGACAGGCATAATATAGGTAAACATTATATGCCAATAATAGATTTCAAGAAAATCATAATGATTTATTTATTTTTTGGAATAACTTTACTGAGCAAAACCTCAAATTGTAATATTTAATTATTGAAGACAATATTAGCGATTTCTTAACGAAAATCTGAAACAGAAAAATCAAAAAAGGATACGGTCACATCTAGGACTCGAACCCAGGACCCTTGACTTGCCTTGCCTGTGCCCCGGCAAGGCAAGGGTCCTGGGTTCGAGTCCTAGATGTGACCGTATCCTTTTCTAATTTTTCTGTTTCAGATTTTCGTTAAGAAATCGCTAATATTGTCTTCAATAATTAAGAATCATAATGAGTTTGTAATTTTTTTTTCAATGAACAAAATATGTGTCTATCGAAAGTGGATGATACTCTCAGTATCGCCCCGGTAAAAGACCACCATTCAGACTTAAAATTTTGCTTAAAATTGCATAAACCATTTTAAATAAAGCAAAACACAGAATTAAAACAGGAACAAAAGATCCTGGGAATTCGTTCAACTAAAGGAGTTTCAGCATAGTATTTATTATATCAGTTGTATAATATGAGAATACAGCACAAGTGTCCCAATTGCTCACAACTGTCTTTGAACAGTAGGAATATGGCGTGTTGAGGGTAGGTAAGGTTGGAAATGGGGAGAGGAAGGTTGGGAAGTACTGATATGTAAACTGGAACTATAAACAGCTCTCTTTTAACTTCGAAAATTTGCGTTCCTACAAATGTTTTATTGTTGATATCATATTATTATTTTATACTTCAGTGTGAATATTTAAGTGAAAACAAGGCAGGATCAGTTTTGAGTTTGAAATGAAACCCACAAAATGAATAATTCTCTCTCCCTAACGTAACGAGTTCAAAATATTATGAGCAAATAATTATAAAAAAGCGTCCCAACTTAAAAGCTACGAAAATTTAAAATTAATGTCGTAAAAGTAATCGTATTAAATAGTAGTTCGTCGGAGAACTAAGCGTATTCACGTCTTCCGCTGAGCTTAAAGCTCAGGGGGATTACTGTGCTAAGTTGATATTGTTCTAGGGGACTGCATTGTTATTGCAGAATTATTGTCTCTCATCCAACATGGGCCATTGTGCACCCCTGGGTACATCCACCCACCTCCATACCAAACTCCCACCCCGTAGGTTCCACCCTCTAGCCTCGCAGTCTATCTGCCGGCCTGCCGGGCGAGCTTCCCAAGCCTAGAGGTTGGTAATGTGATCATTTGTTTAGCAATCGGAGTGATGTTGTCAAATTCTGAGGGTGTTTTGATGATTTACTGAAATTTTATCATATTAATGATAAAATATATAGACCTAGTAAAAGAAAAGTTTACAATTTAATATTTTTCTAACAATAAGTTCATTGGAAGGTCAAAATTTATTAAAGCCATTATTATCCAGGTCTTTGTTAATAAAACTTCAGCTTTGTGTATCTTAAATAAAAAAAAAACTATGTTTACTATTGGTTTCTTCATCATAAGAATTTATATTTATATAGTTAGTCTATTCTTATACTAAAATATAAGAATAGACTAACATGTCATAAACAAAAGCAATACAACTTTCAAGCAACGAATTGATTTTGAAACACAGGCATACCAGAACAATAATGAAATTATTTATTTATTTTGGCGCATGGCTTTATAAATCTTTTTAATAAGACACCTTTTCCATTTCTGTACATTCAGCGATTTTTTTATCATCCCAAGACATTTTTTTTATTTTTGTAAATTCAGCCACTTTTTAATCTTCCTAATACATCTTTTCCATTTCTGTACATTCAGTCATTTTTTAACCTTCCTAACACATCTTTTCCGTTTCTGTACATTTTGCCACTTTTTTTATCTTCCAAAGACATTTTTTTCTATTTCTGTACATTCAGCCACTTTTTATCTTCCTAAGACATCTTTTGCATTTCCGTACAATCAGCCATTTTTTAACCTCCCTAAGACATCTTTTACGTTTCTGTACATCAATCACTTTTTTATCTTCCTAAGACATTTTTTCCATTTCTGTCCATTCAGCCACTTTTTTTTGTCTTCCTGAGATATCTTTTCCATTTCTGTACATTAAGTCTCATCTTCCCTATTCTCCTTCAATTAAGTCCCATTAATTTTTGTTTTCGCATCACTAGATTTTCAAATCAGAGGTTAGGTTTGGTTTATTAGTACACCGGCTCTGGTCAGAAGGACTCATAATGTGGGGTACACAATAATATATAACTAGCGAAATCTTGTTTTTACTCGGCCGTTTCACATTTCGTTTGTCTGTAAATTCGTTTATACATTCCGTTTCTGGTTCAAGATGGTGGCGGTTTAGATAGTTTAGTAAAGATTATTTTTCAATTATGAAATTGTTGTGCTTAATTGGACTTTCCGACTTAAGAAAGTTTTAAAAAAAAATTTTCCTCGATATATTAATTTTTCTTTGGACCAATGTTAATTATGAATTTGAACTTAAAAAAATGCAACACTATATATATGATTAAACATGAAGTAAGTAGTTATTTAAGTACCTACTTACAGATCTAATGAGTTCAAAGGAAATTTTGGTTTTGATTTACTGAATAATGAGAAACATACTTTTTTGGATGCGAGGTGTACTGTTCACAGAACTACTAGTTGCTTTTATTTGACATAATGTACTCCCAGTTCTTCCATTGATGGAAACAAAGCAACCCCGCAAACGAAAATTCATAGCTCAATATATACCGCGGTAAAATTTATTGCATTGATCAAGATAATAACGTTTGAAATTCGCTGGCTCATCGTTTTATGGTGGAGGGTGAAGGCAGAAGGCTGGAGGCTCTATGCGGTGGCATAATAGAACTAGATCCATGATGGAAGCTGCAGCTCGCGAACCGAGAGCGAACATAAGTGACTTTTGACATGAAAAGCTCGCTCAAGAGCTTTCGCCGAAGCTAAAACACTGTTCTAAATCTGGCTTTTTACGAGATTGCCTCACGAATGTTCGAATTATGGTCAATCGTGACTTAAGACGAGAAAGCTTTTAGAAATGCTCAAGTGAAATAGAGAACTCAATGTTCCAATCTTATTAAACGTTTAACAACTTGTGAATGCCTCTTAATATCTTTAGAGTGTACAGGGATGCTTACAATCATTAAAAAATAACATTTACGTAAATAAACTCTATAACTTTAGTATACATTACTAATTCATAGTATATCCTAACCGGTTTTAGCAAACGTGCTTATATCGGGGATTTTCAACGTTACAATGTTTCCTATCCCCGATTTTACAGGTTGGTTTTATTGGTAGCAGCTAGCACTACCCACGTACGTATATATGTAGAATTTTGGTGGCCATAGTAGTAGCTAACACTGACCACCTAATTATATATGTAGACATTTAGTAGTCACAGTAGTAGCTAGCACTACACACGTAGGTATATATATGTAGACTTTTGGTGGTCATAGTAGTAGCTAGCACTGCCCACTTAAGTATATTTAGTAATTATAGTAGTAGCTAGCACTACCCACGTAGGTATATATGTAGACTTTTGGTGGTCATAGTAGTAGCACTGCCCACCTAAGCATATAATATGTAGATATTTAGTAGTCAACCTTGACTTATATACATAGTTTATCTTAATTAAAATCGTAATCATCATATTTTTAATAATATAACAAACGCATTGCCCCCGAAATTTAGATGAAAATAGACACCAAACCAACTTACAAAGGAAACTCACTAATTTCATAATGAGACGTGGTGTAAATATTTGATTAAAAATGTATCTCTTCCGAATGTTTCCGCTATAACAATAATTTGGCTTTGACGGTGACATCAAAGCAAAGCAACATACTTTGTAGTATCCTTTATAATTAACAGACATGTTGTCTACAACCGTTTCGTTTGGCAAGTAAGACTGGTTTCGCCAACTTGCTAACGTATATTCCTCTACTTTTACAGTCACACTTGCTTATTCATTAGACGTATAATATCAAAGTGGCGCTTTGAGTGACTTTATATTAACTAGCGTATACTAGTATTTCTATGACGATACGTCTTCAAGGAGACTGCAATTTACTCGTCTCCTTGAGATATTTTGAAAGCGGTAGGCGAAAACGTAATATGAGATGAAATGAAAGCGTATTTCTGAGATAACTTGAAATTGCTTTTATTCCTCCTTTAGTTTCCAGGAACACATTTTCATTGCTAATAACAAACATTTTATAGTTCAATTGTGTTACTGCATTGTGTCTATATAATATTATGACGTATTTTAACTGATATACAATAACCTAATATACAATACTGCCGCCATTGGTGGAACGACAGTATCCTCCTTGATTGGACGATGCTGTGTTTTTACTTATGACGGCATAATAACAAATATAATTATATTAATATATAGCGGTTCCATGCAATAAATTTCATTCATAACACCCATACATTCTATTCACTCTAATCACCTAATCTCCCTTCATACATTTCACAAATTCTTTATCCAATTTTCTTGATTAAATTATCATATGAAATATATATATAACTTAATCTGAATTGTAAAATTTAAATACAATAATTATAATATGGATATTATAAAAATTTTCAATCTATAAAATTAACCTTCCAACACAGGGATATCCCTAGCATGGCGGGTAAAATAATACTAATGTTTTGTATGAAAGCATTATTATTTTTTTAATCATGCAAACACCTCAGTTATACCTATCTAGTTCTCATAAAGAAGTGGTCATAAAACGATACTACCTAACCATACACTTACTGATTATTAATAATTTCTGTACGACTGGTACTCATTATGTAAACTATATGAAAGAGAATATAAATGAATAAAACCAAATTCGTTGTTTTTAAGTAAAAATTTAAATTAAAAAAATATTTTCTTTATCCTTAAAGATCGACCGCTAAACATTTAAACACTTGATTGATGTACTCAAATTACAATGTTATTGCATATATTTAATGCCATCTTAAATCACCTTCTACCACTTTAAAACATAAACTGATACACTTTTTTAACATTATACATACTCACTCCCATTATTAAACGTACTAATTTCAGTTGTTGCATGGGTCAGTGATTTGTTTTCCAGTGTAATCCATAAAATTATTCAAGTTCAAAGATGTCGTAGTTTTGTAAGTTTTCGGTTCGAAAAATTTTACAATTATCCCTCATCTTTTCACGCATCTGAGCTAGTAATGTACATATAAAAATATTGTATAAAGACTATTTCTCTGTAAAATACTTGTACTTACTTACTAGTCTAAATCTTTAAAAAGAAAATAATTAAAAAAATAAAGAAATTTGGCACCAATTATTTAAATGGAATTTGAGATAGCGATCATCGTGTTTCCGACCTCTGCCGTAACGTGCGATACATCATATTTCAGCAGAGGCTTCTGACTATGTTAAATTAAGCCACTGTAAAGTCAGTTCCCTCGCTTCCAATGATCGCGATATGATATTATTTCGCGGAGGCATCAAGAGAGTAATACATTATTGTCCAGTCGGCAATAACTCCTATACCTACCCCCAACGTCCGCCGTTCGCCGCAAAGTTTCTGGCAATATGCCGGTAGATGGCACTATCGATTTCCCACCCATGAAATATTGCTCGTGAATCAAATTTGTGCCCAGCAGAGGGGAATCAAAAATGACGATAGATTCCTCGCGCTGAAAGTTATTTTCACGCATCGACGAAGTATTTGCCCGCCGATTTAACAAAGCGTTTAGCTTTGTTGCGCCCAGACGAGGATTTGAAAGGAAGATGAAAAGAGATTGTGTTATGTCGGATAAAGGACGTGGCGCGATGAATTTTTTCCTTTCAGACTTCATACAATTGCGAGAAAAATGTTTCGAATGTGTACAGATGGCGTGACTGTAGAAGATGAATGGAAAGGCGTTTATAATTGCCAGCCTTTATGGAATTTTTCCGCTCGATCAATGTCGTCCAACATCTAACAATGCCGCAATTATAAATAATATTTTGTTTTTTTTTCATAAGCATTTATTAAAATAATTCAGACGAAAATTTTGGTGATTTATTGCCAAAATGATTGAATTATTAACATTATAATTAAAATAATAGTATTTAGTAACCACTTTTATTATTTGACATGCTTTGTTATTGAATACCATAATGCTGAGAAGTCTTGGAGAAGATTTATAAAGTTTATAAGGCGAAAGTGAAAAACAAAGCAAATTCTGTGTATATAATACGAACGGTAACCGGACAACTCCGGACAGTGACAAATAAAAACAAAAAAGGATATGATTTAAGATTTTCACGTATTTTTGTTAATTGTTTTTGGGGTGTTATGCCGTGTTGCGCTAACTCCTTCTTTAGCCAACGTTTGCAATACTGTCCGAAATTTGTACACGAATAACATTTTTGTCTTATTCGTGTGTTCAACAGTTCGACATGATTTGTCAGAATCCTGTGTTTTCATCAAGGTTTTGTCCTTCCAATCCTTAAGAAAACCCTCCGACAAAATCCTCAAATATGATATAAACTTCAAAGTAGGTACTTAAATATTCAAAGGAAATAATTTCCCTCTAGGTCTCATGTGAATATAAAACCACGTAATAACTATCCTGTATTCTGATCACAAATCTCACCCGACGAGTTCCACCGCCAGCATAATATTTGTACGTACCATTTGAAGGACCACCGCATAAAAGGAAACATAAAAAGAACACTGCGTTAAATTTTCAAAACACGACATTCGAAATTCGAACCTTGTTTTTAGTACGAAGGTTGTTGGAGCATTTTATACGATTAAGTTCATCCTTGAAAAAACGATCCCGAAATAAAATGTATCCGCTTTGAATCAAATTTATTTCTTTATTTTCCGTTTTATGTTCTGGTCCATATAGTATGTTTTCGAACTCTGTTTACGAAATGTACCACTTTTTGTAGCTATCATAAATTTAACGAGCCATGACACTTCATGGCAGATTTCTGTAACATAATACGGTTTTGAAGCGTCTGAAATTTGAAGATATCAAACATCTGAAATTTCATAAAAACGTAATATTATGTTTGAAATCATATTACGTTTTGATATCCATTCTTGACTTTTCTACATTACCATAATAATATTTGTTACTTTTTCGTATCTTAAAAATAAGGTGAAAATTGTGCAAACATATCTATTTACACATTTTTAGAAAATGTGATACTGTTACCATTAATCATTATGATCAAAATGAAAAAAAAAAAATATGCATATTTTAACATTACACAAATAAATGAAGTAGTTAAGTGAAAATAATTAGTAAAACTTCTCATAGTAGTTCTGTCAACATTAATTTGGAACCCGCGTTTAAAAATATGTTTTTTTTAAATTTTTCTTATTTAATAAATAAAAACAAAAGATTTGTAAGTAGGTACTTAAATATTTATCAACTTAATCACAAACCAAATATTTTAACATTTAAATAAGGAATTATACAATTTGTCCATAGATCTACAATTAGAGACGCTACTGCGTACTATTATCCCATCGAAACTTGTTCCACTATTAGAACGCGATAAGCGGTGCGCCTAGACTACATTCGGTAGCTTTAGTTAGAGCGTTGGGAGAGTTGAAGGTCAGTTGGAGGTAAAAAAGCGTAATCTATTTTGTCGCTTCATCTCGAAGGCAGTTCTTTGGTCATACTTTCTTCAGTTAGGGAGGCCATAATATTGAAAAAATGCAAATCAAAAAGTCAAAATAAACACAAAGATGTTACATTAAAACGGCTAGCATCTTGAAAAGGAAATGGAACGCAAGTACAAATTTACAAAACGATCGGGGTAAAGCAGGACTTCGGTACGCTATTAATTCATTTTTTAAAGTTTCCATTAGTACGTACTAATTTTATAAAAGAACAAGGAGGCAAGTGGGATAGCACTGAAAAACGTAGCACGGTGAATAGGTGACATTTGTGGTGCTTATTTGTAAGCCAAACCCAACCTATCGGTAGATTGTATCATATTTAATTCAATTTTATTGCTTTACTAGGGCATTGGATCAAGAATTTAACACTAGCCGGATATCTGATCTGTTACCAAATAAAATTAAAAAAGTTCAATATTATAGCTTCGTACATTCACATTTAAACTACTTGATTGAAATCTGGGGAAATGCATATGAAACATATATAAATGAATTACAGGTAACATAAAACAAAGTAATCAAAAATCTATTTCATTTCAAACCTAGAACATCCACAAAAAAAATATATATATACATGGAAACAAAACTGTTAAAATTACAAAAATTACATGAATATAATACATGTCTCCTTATTTACAAAATAAATAATAAACTCATAGATACAAATACAGAACTCATTAAAACGTCCCAAGTAGGTACACACACACTACACGGCAACACGATAAAATACATTTAAACACCATACATACTCATTATGGCAAGCAACCTATTGGTTACCCTTAAATGGTACATTCAACCTCTATCCCATTTGAATTTCGAAAACACAGTTACATATTGGGTTTATATTCAAATTATAATATGTAAATATTTTTGAAGTGAAACTTCTTTACGCGCGTCATGCAATTTCGAGGACCGGAGTAAAACCGACTCATGACCGAAACGAAAATGCGGGACCACCGATTAAAGTTCATTTGATCTAGTCAAAGTTTTGAAGTAACATATAAATGCTTCTTAGCTCATCCCGACAACTGGCGTTGGTGGTGTAATGGTCAGCATAGTTGCCTTCCAAGCAGTTGATCCGAGTTCGATTCTCGGCCATCGCACATTATTTTTTTGTTTTTAACGCCTTTTTCATTCAATATCTTATTTTTTAGTAGGTCAGAACATTTTTTAAAAGAAAATAATATTGCAAAATAATAAAAACACTTATCTCACTGTGATAAAACATTACTCCGCTAGAGCGCGCTTTGCGTTATTGTGTTGGATTAAAATTATTATCTAATCCGTATATTATGATAATTGTATTACATTTATTTAATTAATTTATTTATTTTGATAATATGTAATAATTTACAGAAAAAAAAATTAAAACTATCTCCCTCTGATAAAATATCCGTTCGCTAGAGCGCACTACGCGATCTTGTGTGGGATTCTATTTCTGTACATTGTACATTATTTTTAAAAATATATTATATTTTGGGTGTGATGTAGGTAACATTATAAAACATAACAAGCTCTCATATTTTCAGAACCTACATAATATAATCAATTTATGCGGCTTTGCTTACAGTTGGTGCTCAGCGTGGTTGGCTTTCAATCAGTTAAGCGAGGTTCGATTCTCGGCTGTGGCATTTTTGAAGTGAAACCTTGTTGAGGTGGGGGAGCCGCTCACGAACGTTCTCTCTCTTCTCTTCTTTCCTCTCTCTCAGACACCAGCGAACTGCGCCACGCCAAGCATCAGCTGAAACTAGAAGTTTCACTTCTGTCTTGCGTAGGCTTGACACACCCACTTTTTTTTTATATTTGGATCACGAAACACGCCCACAAGGCACATCAAATACGGGTATAAAAAAATCTAACTGGGCTGACTAGTGTGAGTGATAATTTCAATACTTAAGTGTAAATCTTTAAATATTTCCGTAGTAATAAATTAAGGCTGAAGTATTTTGGGTTTGTGATAGTCAAACTTCAAAAGGAGAGGGCTTTAGAAGAAGAAAACCAAAAGAAAGTTCCCACATGAATTTAGGTATTTTTTATTTATTTGTAATAGAACAAACAGCTTTTATAATAAGATTAAAGATTAAGATAAGATTACTACGCAGAAGGTTATTATCATTTTTTATTTTTCCACAGAAATTCTCTAAAAATTCATACGCATTCAGAAACTTACATATTAAAGTCACTGAATAGATAATGTTCACTAGAAATGCCTTTCATATAGATTTGAATGTAAAGCATTATCGCCATTGACTTATTACTTTTTGGTTCTAGCCTATTTATCACGCACTCTGTCTCGTCACTTTTTTGACATCTTGCATAACACTTCAATCGAAATGAAAATGTCATAATGACGATGAAACACAACTACTAAAGTAAATTTTTATCCAAAAAACAAAATTTGAACAGTCGCAAACCTAACATTAATAGACCAATTAGACACGCGTACCTACATGCAAAACATGAACACTCTATTGATGAGCACAATCTTTAGACAAAGACACCATAAATACCAGAAAATAAAACACTCAACAATATGAGATTCGATACAAAAAATAGGGAAAATATATTTCACATAAAAAATAAAGAAATGACAAAAAAGGAGATATATCAAAAAAATTATACCTTCAAAGAATAAAACATAATTATGTGTGGTATACATAATACTATACACACCCGTATCTCATAATTATATACAAATTGCTTAATTTTTTATGACTGACTTTTATTATTTTATTTTATTTCTTTGTATTTCATTCAAGTTCATTTAATTTTATTTTATTTTATTGAAATCACTCAATTTATTTGAATTACAAAACAGTCTATTTTATTAATATATTGTATCTAAAAATATAAAATGGGGGCCTTCTCACAAGCTACGCTACCGAAAAATGTTTTTTTTAAATACTACTAATGTATCAATAAAAATATAATGAAAAAATAGTTCTGCTTTTGAAATTTAAATAAAGAATGGTCAGTTTTTGATCATGAAATTCGCCCACGTCGCTATTCTTGTGTTCTTCTATAATCTAAAAATAACGTTCAGACTTTTTATCACGAAATACGCCCACGTCGCATTTCTTGTGTTCTTCTATAATCTACAAAGAATGGTCAGACTTTTTATCACGAAATACGCCCACGTCGCATTTCTTGTGTTCTTCTATAATCTACAAAGAATGGTCAGACTTTTTATCACGAAATACGCCCACGTCGCATTTCTTGTGTTCTTCTATAATCTACAGAGAATTGTCAGACTTTTTATCACGAAATACGCCCATGTCGCATTCCTTGTGTTCTTCTATAATCTACAAAGAACTGTCAGACTTTTTATCACGAAATACGCCCACGTCCCATTTCTTGTGTTCTTCTTTATTTTACAACACTCGGGCAAGAATACGATATTTTCCTCAGTTCTAAAATTTCATCGTCACATCAATATTTTCATAAATTGCAGAAACGCTTTATTGCTGAAAATGTTTGCAGGCATATTACGCATTTTCCAGAATGGTACGTACAAGTTTTACGATGTCATTTTAGGAACGAGTCAAAAAAATGTTACTGTTTCACTGTACCGCCCGAGCGTTTTCGACAATAAATGGATGAAATTTTCATATTTACGATGCGAAATGAAAAAAAAATTATACTGAACACGTTTTATGGGAGAATATATTACCTAATCGTACAAGGTAATCTTTTTTAAGGCGCAATAATTTTTATGTTTCTATGCTTCATAAATTCGAGGAATTTCTGAAATTAACTCTTTGAATAATTCTTATCGATAAAATTTAGTAAGTTAAGTTATTTTTATTGCTTTTAAAGAAACCATTACTTTTTAGGAATAACTAGTTTTACCATCTGACTTAACTGTCATCTGGTCCGGAGATTCAGGTTATGTGATGATGTGATGTGGTCAGTTAACATAAGACTTTTTGACTCCCCGGCCCCAGACATTCCATTGTTTTTGTTGTTGTTTATTTACCCATCAATTTATTTTACTCGTCTTAAGTTACATAGATCACTCATACCGATAATTATATTTCTTAATAGATGATATAAAAAATATTTTATATGTAAATAAAATAAATATTTTTTTTATTTCAGCTGAACAGAGCGGTGAGTGCAATACTCTGCCAAATAAAAGTGTACATCTAGATAAATTACATAATAGTAAAATAAAGTTACAACATAATGGTAAACATATTTACCACTTGTACTTCCAATAATTAATAATAAATTCTCCATCTGTGGTGTAGGGGCGCGCCCTGCCACTGGGCGACGGCCTGGACAAGAGTTTTTCCCGATCTCCGGTAGCGCTGACTCGTCCCAGCTACTCTGTGGAGCATCAAGGCAGTGAACTCATGTATCCTTTCTTCGGTAAATATCTGTGAGGCGCTGCATCGCTAAGGGAGGCCGAATAGCGCCCTGTATTTATACTGTACTCGGAGGGTGTTCATGACGCCGTGTGTGTACCTTGTCTATAGTTTGCTAGTGTAAAATTTCATGTAGTATGTCTGGAATAGTTGATCCTTCACCAGAGGACTGCACCTGTTGAATCTCCTGGCGAGCATATTGGCTCACACGTTCAGTACTTTTCTTTGGCGTTCTATGTCATTTTTATGATTTAGGTCATCAGAGACGACATGCCCCAAATATTTTATTGCGCTCCACATTTTGCAGAGGATGATCGCAGATTAAACTAATATGGAAAATACATGATCACAAAAACATTATTTGGATTTAAAACAAAATTATGGACATTTATTTAAAAAATTAAACATGTTTTATAGTACAATTTAGGTTTTGGAAAACATGTTTTCCAATTTCTTATTTAAACATAAATATGCTTTTATCGCAGTAATATCTTTTGGAATTTTATTATGTTTTTAGTTAAAAGTATTTTATTGTATAATTTTACACAGAAATGCGCACAACCACTTATTTGTTTTTTTTTCATCTTCTGTAGGTAAAGTAGATGTTTTCGCATACGTCACAAATCAGATTGGAACTTTAAAGAATTTGTCATGTATGAAAAAATGCGTTCACTTCTCTGTTTGGATCATTTCCAAATTCCCGGCTTGGCTTGCTACCGCCACGGGCTATTTAATCTCCTCATTGTAATCATAAAATCTCTGTTTATGTTCGGCTACAGCGTTATTTTGCACAACGCCCTGTTTTGGCTTCGATACACTACTACCAAGTAGTTGGTGACAACCAAAATTTGGAACTTTTAAAAATCACTTTGGTATTTCACTCAGCGGTGCATAATTCCAAAGTGAATTAGCAGGTGTGCTAGAGCTATTTGATCATGGAGCAAAGGTGCCGTACGCCTTCTGTTGCAAAACTGACCTTTATTCTTTCGAAAACAAAATTATTTTTTGTCCATTTTTGTAGATAGACATAGACATTTTCTTAAAATATTTGTCCTTACCGGTTTCTCTTATATATGTACCAAATAATAATTCATTGTTTTTTTTTTTACATATTGAACACATTTTGGCATTGAAAAAATCAATGCAATAAACTGTGAAAAGCGTCCAAAGGTGTTTAATTACCAAACGGACATAAAACAGATGCTTTCTGAACGGTCCATGGCAGAGTTGGCATCGCTTCTGGGTCCCACCCAAGCGTAGTGTTTTCAATTCCTCGGCTGGCTAAGACCTCCAACACGACAGAAGCAACATTTTACGCTTACTGTGATGTTTGTAGCAGATTTTTAAAATATTGTTAGGTTATTCGTAATCTGGGAAAGTTTGTCTTTCTTTTTAAAAATTAAGAATTATTTTTAATAATGGTTTAGTCATTAATCTTGATTCTAACGAAATCCTTAAAAACATGTGGAGAGAAAAGGGACATTATTCATTGACATTCTTGAATACACATACTTTCTAAAAGATAACGGTTCACAAACAAAAAAAAATCGTCTTGAACTCATCTAAATATATGTAGGTTCTAAGACCCTGAATTTTTTACCGTCCAATAAACATTCCAGGAGAACTGTAAAAATAATGTTCTTAAAAAAGCTATAAAAACGGTACTTATAAGTAATTTATCAACCTTCGTCTGAAATAAGTAACATTTTTCACGGTAAGCTGGAAAACAACTTTGACAGTCATACTCGCGTTAAGCTGCAACCGTTTCCCTCGAGGAAACCGTAGGATGTTTACTCTTTGGAAATTTTCATGTTCTACCGTGTTCAATTTAATCTCTCAAATGTAAATTGCAAACGTGAAACATGTGGGTAAGTAGGACTTATGCGAGCGTGTCATAGATATTCAATTTGTAAAATGTTTATTTCGCCCTATATGGAGATTGAGCTAAGCAAACGATAGGGGGAAGTGATAGCGTAGGTACATATTTATTTACCACCTATTTTACGGGGAAAGCTTATCCTCTTAATAATTGAGAGGATAAATTATTTATCATTTTATTCCATACCATTCTTTTGAAAAAATAAATAATGACATTAAATTTCAGAAACCATGCCAGTTATTATAATGTACTCGTAATGTTAGTAGAAAATGTATATAACAAGGTTGGCTCATACAGGAATTTTTCGAAAAAAAAACGCATCGGGCCGCTCGCAAGCACGTGACGTAGCTCGAAGACTAGTGGGAGTCCAAAAAAACGATCTCCTACACTTTTGATATTAGGTATATAATATTATTTTTTGGTTAATCTAAGTTAATTTTCTCGTACTTTTGTTTGTACATACGAGTCAAAATAAAGTCAATAAAATGTTGTTTTTTAACAGTAAAAATGTGGTAATCAGTTGTGAATGGTAGAAAAAGTTCTGGACGCTCGAGGAAGACTAACGCATTGTCTCTGCACTGGAATGATATACGGAGTCCAATTAAAGACGGTTGTGATGAACTTGCCCTGGGATAATTTTTTTTATTATTGATTTATTATGGTGGGAAAGAATGTTTCAGTTGATTTCACGAAATGGAGATTTGCCAGATGTTGGATAGCTATTCTAAGAACAAGTGCTTAGATTTATGGTGGTAGAGAGAAAACTTGGAACATGCCCTGCGTTTAGCAGAACAGAGACCTCCGTGATGGTACTTCGAAATTCTCAGACTTATTCCAGTGGAGTAGCGACGAATTGGCAGACTGGGGCGGAAATAGAAAAAAAACCCCTAACAAGATCAAAAGGAAACAATTCAACTAGGTTGGGCAATGCTACTAAGTGACTTTCTAAGTAGGAAATACGCCGTGAAATATAGTTACGTAATTTTTCTAAGGATTTGGATGAATTATAATTATGACTAGCGAGGAAAATAACATTTTATCAGGACGAGTTTGGAAGTTGCCTAATTAAATTAAAATCCTGCAAGAAGATTTAAAAATAAAACTTATAAATAAAATATATTCTATTCATCCTAGACCGTGTTGATAATTTGGGAGCCGAAAAAACTGGTAGGCCGACACGCCACTGGACTGGAAGGGTCTTGTTTCATCCTTTGAACAAAGAATTGGACAATTTACTTGAGAAGTAACAATTTATTGGTTTTGAAACGATTTAAATTAATGTGACGGGTTCTAGAGCTCATAATTGATGAGGTCTTTTAGTGCGTTTCTGTCTTTGAATACACGAAATTTCAAGAATTCAAAAGACATAAATTAGATATCGCATATGGCGAAAGGCGGGGTTGGTTTGGGAAGGGAGTCTGGATTTGAAAGCGCGGAGAGACGGTCGAGACGGTCAGCGTGGAAAAGCGGGGAAGATAGTCTAGATTGGGGAGAGCTAAGAGACGGTTGAGGGTGAAAGAGCGGTTCAAGATAGTCTAGATTGGGGAGAGCTAAGATAGTTAGCGTGGAAGAACGGGAGAAGGAAGTCGATAGTCGTGGTTAAAAAGCGCGGGCGGATAGTTAGCGTGAAAGAACGGGAGAAGGAAGTCGATAGTCGTGGTTAGAAAGAGCGGTTCAAGGGAGTCTAGATTGGGGAAAGCTAAAAGACGGTCGAGGGTGAAAAAAACGGTTCAAGATAGTCAGTTTGAAAGCGTTGGGAGACGGTCAAATAGAGTCAAGGGGGTCAGAGATTCAAGGTCTGGGAGACGGTCAGGAATAATCAGGATCGGTCAGCGTTTTAAGATAGTTGAGTCAGTAAAAACTAGGAAGCGCGTCAACAAGAATTAATCTTCGGGACGCGAACACGGCTAAAGTCATTTAGTGTAGAAGGAGTGATTTTTCTAACAGCATGAGTATTTTACTGCATGTGAGTGTGGTTGTTTCTTATAATTATTTGGATTGTTGACACTAAGATAAATTGGTAAGTCTATTATAATCTAATTATTAACCCTTTTTTCCCTATGTAAACCAAATAATCCAATTGTATTTTGAAGTAAGAGTATTTAACTTGAATACTATAGGTAATTATGTTAAAATCTTCAACAGAAGAATAGAGTCCGGGCCCTTTTAGCAAGAGGGGCCATAAATCACCTATTGTGTTAAGGCCCCCTGGGCACTTGGTTAGTTTTAACACTTTAGATTATCGAACAATGCGCATTATTTCGGTTATGAGTTAGACTAATTTTTGCAATTTAGAATGATTTAATAATTCTCCAGTAGTTATATTTAGCGTCAAAATTTATAAAATATAAACCATTGTAATTATGCGATGTTTTTATAATTCGGCGAACGGTTATTAGTCGAAACAATCAGATACCTATAGGCGGAATGGTAACGAATAGAACGGTTAATTATATGCTTCAATACCTGTTCTTTAACAATAAGTTATCGTATTCTCCTTGGACATCCAATATATTTGGTATTATCAAAGTTATTCGCGGAATTAACGCAGCGGATGGAAGGTGGCCGCCGAGAGAATGCATCTGTCTGGCATTCCTATTCTGTCAAGTGAGATTTTCATTTTTCATAAGTTTGGCGGGGACGAAGTGTACGAATTTCCGTAGGCTGTCCTATCTTATCAAAGCGACAAAAGCGAAGGGATCGAAATTTGTGATTGGCTTGCCTAATAGGGACTTTTGTGATAGCAAAGTCGATAACCCTGGGTACCGAGATATCATCTATTTCAGTAGAGCAGCGCCGGCCTTTTCCCGTGCTCTTGGTGTGGTTGAGTTATTCCCGTAAAAGCATCGGTTTCTGTCGAAGGTGTTGGAGGACCAGCCTGAGATGGTTACCCTGAATAGACCCCTGTTTCGAGTATTTTCAGCTGGTGAGAGGACGCTTTCACGGAGTTCTTATCGAAGGGAACGAAGATTGCTAATGGGCTTTCCTACTTGAGTTAGCTTGGTAGACGAAGGAACAAAGCGGATAAGGGCTATGCTATTCTTGTCTGGCGTATGGGGAGGATTTTCTCGCTGACAGAACGAAGGGATCGTGACGAATATGAAGTTGTTTCGGCGATTTCTGACGTCCTTCCTATCAAATTCAATAAATACTTACCCCACTATAGGAGGAGAAGTCATCCAGAATTAGGTTGGGAATTGACTCTGACTGAAACCGTTTGAGGTGACGGAGATCGGATGATTTCAGATTCACGACCTGATGATTCTAGTATCCCTGATCCTTAGCGCCGGAAGTCGAAAATATCATTCTCTACCATTCTTTGATATTTGAAGCGAACGGAGGGTAACAAACGATAGGGCGAATGACCATGACTTTAAAGTGGGGTAAAATCTCCCGTCCCGGAAACATTCGTTATGTCGGATTATGCCCTCATTCAAATTAAATATTGATATGACTATTTTGAGTGTGGACGAAAGACTTGAAGTATGTTCTGTATTGCACATATGATAAACATGTGTCATTACCTCTACTGGAACGAGAAGCTGTATAGACTGGAGCCAGGAGCTATTTGGAGTAACGTGACTGCAGAGGCGAAGGCGAACAAACTGAAGCTGAATTCATCATTATTCTTACGAGCGTAAACCAGAGGGGTGTTCACGGGACTCCCGAACTCCTGACGTTGCTGATGCAAACCACTTCAGTATATGTTTATGTTTGAGGTTAGTAGAGTGGACTCCTAACTTTCGGCATGCTGGCGAAGCTTAACTCATCATTGATTTGGGGGAGGTTGACGTGACCTAAACCTCGCGCTACCCACGTGACCCAAATGGTTCCTGACATCAGGCTATCATGCCCACCGAACCGGAGCAGCCCCTTGTACCTAACGGTATAAGATGAATCTTCATCAATCATCATCATCATCAACATCATCATTTACCAACAAGGACTCACATATCAGAATCCAAAGGAATCCTACCTTCATCACCCTCCAGCAGGAGGCAAAACATGTCATTATTTCATCTGTCGCTGAGCGATATTCAATTAATTTCTGGAGGTATTGGGATTGGACCATCAATTTGGCTGCTCTTGATATAAAGTTATTTTTTAACAATGTGGCATAGAGTAGCGAATGGTAGAAAAAGAGTTATTTTATTAACAATGTGGCATAGAGTAGTGAATGGTAGAAAAAGAGTTATTTTATTAACAATGTGGCATAGAGTAGTGAATGGTAGAAAAAGAGTTATTTTATTAACAATGTGGCATAGAGTAGTGAATGGTAGAAAAATAGTTATTTTATTAACAATGTGGCATAGAGTAGTGAATGGTAGAAAAAGAGTTATTTTATTAACAATGTGAAATAGAGTAGTAAATGGTAGAAAAAGAGTTATTTTATTAACAATGTGGCATAGAGCAGTGAATGGTAGAAAAAGTCGGGGACGCCCGAGGAAAGTGAAACAAATACTTACGTATGGCAAAATGAGGTGTATGTAATGACCGAAGAAAGTGGTGTGAGGAGAATGTATGAAGTGGAAGTGAATGGTAGAAGAAAGTGGTGTGAGGAGAATGTATGAAGTGGAAGTGAATGGTAGAAGAAAGTGGTGTGAGGAGAATGTATGAAGTGGAAGTGAATGGTAGAAGAAAGTGGTGTGAGGAGAATGTATGAAGTGGAAGTGAATGGTAGAAGACGAGGAAGGCATGGCGCGATCAAGTGAAACAGATTCTTATTTTTTTTTAATTCTTATATTATGTATTTCCACCATAACTACACCCAATTTTTAGGTATGTACACTAGGATTCATAACCTCAAAACTTTACTCCTAACCGTTCATAACCCGAGCAACGCCGGGTAAACGACAGCTATTAAATATACTTTTTGATATATCTTTCCATGCACTTGTGTTGGTTTGTACATACACAATAAATCACCATCACATTCTTTTACCACTTTTGACAGCTACGTCAGCTGTTGACATTATCTATTGGTTTGGTTGACCTTTTGGTTGACTTATGTTTTTTTTTGTCTCACGAGAACGGGTCGTTATTTTTTCGTTCTTGAGTTCAACAGTTTGGCTGTCGAAAGATCTTCGTGTTTCCTCCCTTCTACAAAATGGGTCTTGTCAAGACCCATTTTCACAACCTTATCTTCTCAAAAAGACTCTCTGCCACAGTATCCCCAAAGATGACATAGGCACAGAGGAAATTATTTTGTGTGGAGTTGATCTTCAAAAAAATACTTGTTAAATAATTAAATAATTCTATGCAGAAATGGGAATAGTAGATCATTTGGGGATTATTTTTCTGGGGAGAAAATGGGGAAGAATACGGTGGGGAAGTACTTGGCTACCCACATATGGCCACCAAGCACTGCTAAAGCCATTTCGAGCAACGCTTCGATTCCGAATGGTGGTCTTTCGCTACTTTTACCTAGGTGATACTAAGATTATCTACCACCATGTGCCACCCTTTATATAAATGTAATTATTCTCAACAGTTTCCCTGTCATATCCTTGTCATGATAGTTTACTAATTTGAATGTCTTCAAAGGCAATATGGAAAAAGGGCTAATAAACAACGTCGATTCTGCATCATCAATGCATAAATTAAACTGAAAATGTTCCTGGGATTTTTCCTATTTATTCCGAACAATGGTTTTAATATTATAATTACTATAATATTACCAACCCATTATACATGCATCATTGAAAATGCATTCTGAGTCGCATAACGCCACTTGTATTGCAGTAAATTCAAATCTCCTAGTAAAAAATGGGCTTCTATCTACGTCACGATTTTATAGCCAATCACCGCTCCACCCCCTCGACGAGCTAACCTTGTTAAATACGTTTTCTACGAACCTTGATTATAACGGGTTGGTGCGTACTTGTATTTTTAACTTTTATGGATTCCATGGTAACAAGTGTTAGATTTTTTGTTAATATATTTCCTTTATTAACACCTTCATCTTATATTTACCAAAATTATCTTGTAAACAATTTTTGCTAATTATTTACAAGATGAACGGTTGCTCGGTTATTTTTATACAGAACTTAATTTTGGATTTCAGGCCCAAATACCCAACCGAACCGATTTTCTTCAAAACCAATGGGTTAGCAAATGTTTTATCCATAAGTGAGCTATTTTATTTATCAGATTTTAATTTACAAAATATAAGCCCTTAAAGACTTTCATGATTTAAGATGCATCTTTGGCCATTTTTTTTTTTTAGTTGATAGTAATTATAAAAATTTGTAGCATAATACTTTTTTAAATGAAGAAAACGATTACGCGTTATGAAACCAAGGAGCTCTGAATGCACTCACCTTAGTAATTCTCTTCCAGGAGGATTTTCATTAATTTTGCAAAATTCATCACTCAAATCGGGAAGGTTGAAGCAAACTCATAATAATGAAAAATTCCTAGAAATGCCGGAAATTGCCTTTCCGATCCAGGGTAGTAACAGTGATTATTATTATTACTAGCAATATCGCGATACAGAGAAAAGTAATAAGGCCACTTCAACCTGAGGCTTTGATATTTAATTTTTAATAGTAAAATTAATTTGCTGTTTTCATAATTAGAATATATGAAAGTTTTAAAACATTAAAATAGGTATATCCTATGAGAGGCTAATATTTACTAAGAGTATCCGAGAACCGTGTAAATAAATTTTATCACAAAAATACTAGATTCTCATAAATCTATCAAAAATAATAAGCCTCATAAACCTGAAAAAACAGCAAACAAATTAATAAGGGTAAAGTATTTTTCAAACAAACAAACACTTAGGTGATATTGTTATATTTAATTTCAACTAGGCAAATTTTGTAAATCATTTAAAATATTTCCTGCAACACCATTCTTAAAGGGGTAAGGCTCTCGACTAGCATTCCGAAGGTCGCGGGTACAAATACCGGCGTGCGCTAGTAAATTTTTAATTAATGAATTTGTGTTATTTCATAATTTATTAATTTTAAATAATATGTAATACTCGTATACTTTCGGCACGACCCGGGATGGAAGATACTCTCAGTATCGCCAAGGTGTAAGACCACCATTCAGAATCATTGCTTTAAACAACCTTAGCCGTGTTTGGTGACCAGATATGAACAGCCAGGTAATTCCATACCTTCCTCTACTACATCTCCTTCCCCTCACCATTATCTTCAGTCTCACAACCTACCCCAATTGGGAATGCAATGATTTCACTTGCTCCAGACGGTTGGGAGGAGACTTTTGTATGGTATTCACAAAATAAAATACTTCAGTTTCATTTTTGTAAATATATTTTATCACCCTGTGCTTTAAATTTTGCTTATTTTGTATTATTTTTCTTATATGTATTATTTTGTATATTATTACTCCTTCAAAAAGCTCTGTCAAACTGTGAAGAAGCCACTGAGAGACAATATATTTGAATAATTAGAATATTAACAAAATTTCTGTTAAATAATATTCTAATTCTAAATATGTTCAACCAAAATTAAATGGTTTTACTCATATTCAGAAAGAATAACAAATGACATAGTACTCAAAACACGATTATTCTATTCTTATTTGTATATGTCTCTGCACGTAAACTGAAGTATATATTGAAACATTACGCTATTTGCATTTTACATAAAAATGATGTAGACAATAGAAATCCAGAGTATGAGAGAACGTGACATTCATACGTTGTTCATGTTCGAATAATGATGTTTGCCTACTAAGGGCTGAATACTTCAGTTTTGCAGGTTTTCAGTATTTTACTACTGAAGTAATGGCATGAGTCAATAGTATTATGTAAAAAAAACTTTGTATTTTCGGATGAATACTGACAGAAACCGTGTTGTGAAAAGGGATTTAAAATGCCTACCAAAACACAAAATATGTAATATGTATAAGAAGAAAACATTCAGATTTTTTTTTACATTTACACCACGTAGGATGTTGGGATTCTTGTGGAAGGTCTTTTTTAAGGACAGAAGTTCTAGGGAGGTAAACGGTAGGAGGGGTGGGTAGGAATCTATGGATCAGTGTGTCAAGGAGTGAAGGACATATAAATATATCCCTCCCACTACTGCACAAGGCGATGTATCGAGAGACCAGTTGGACAGGTCAAAGAGTCTCCCCAAATCAACCTCTCCAGATCTGGTACGCCACGCAGCTGGTAGGCAGGCGAATCCCGATGAACCTGGCTACCCCTGCTAAATCACCAAACGTAGCTAACCTGTAGGGGTGACCTATGGCAGAGGTGTTGGTTATCCAATAAATAGTTCGCGGGGCGGCGGTACCCAAACCCGCCTCCCTAGCTTTGATTAAATAAGAGATACTATCTCAATTTTTTTTCTATTTTTCAGTAATCAATAAACCATTGCAGTTCATTGCCATGAATTCCTTTGTCCTTCAATTTCATTATTAGTTTTATCTATCTATAATTTTTTTTAAATGATAGATAGATATAGCCTTTGCACGTCTAAAATCTAAGAATACTACATTCTTTTCTTTTGATCCATTTCTGTTTTCCATTCACACAATTTATTGCTGTTTCACGGGAATATTTGTTTCTAAACCCAGATTATTGTTTTACTAGAATGTTATTTTTTCAATAAAACTACTCATCTATTCTTTAACTATGGATGATGGACATATAAATATATCCCTCCCACCGCGGCGCAAGGCGATGGGTCGAGATACCAGTTGGAGAGGTCGAAGGGTCTCCCCAAGCTAGCCTCTTAAGATCTGGCATGTCATGCAGCTGGCACTTAAGCTTTGTACTTAATAGAATATATTTTATACAATTTTGCTTTTTCGGTCGTACTCACTGATATTAAATTATCGAAGGAAGCAAACACTTTGTGGCTTGACATTATTACACAAATGAAAGAATATCTTTGTTTTAAACCACTTTATTACATTTATATACGTCGACCGGTTTCGGTTGAACTCAACCTTCATCAGGACAGTACAAATATAAACTAAAATATAATACAGAGGAAGATTATTAAGTAAACAAGGCAGCGGATAGACAAAGAAAGATCTAGAAAGTTTAAGCTGGAATTTATGCCCATCTCTAATGTGAACTGGATTTGTGAGTGGAAGGAATTAAGGAGTGTCAGGAAAGTGTTTAACTGGCGCTCTGTGCCCGTCCAAATACAAAAAATGTCATCCACATAACGTTTCCACAAGAGAATATTTTTTAATAATGGGGATTTACATGCAAATATTTTATTTTCTATATTATCCATAAAGATATCAGCTAGTACAGGGCTAGTAGGAGCGCCCATTGGTAGACCAGATCGTTGCTGGAAAACAGTATCATTAAATTAAAAATAATTTTGGTTTAAACACAGGTTAAAAAGGCAAGTAAGATCAGAACAGATAGAACTAACTAAAAGCCCTATTTTAAAGATGTTTCCTTTCTCCCTGGGTAATCCCCACCCCTCCCCGACCCCACTACCTACTCCGCTGCCCTGATGCTCTCTCCCTCACATTTATATACTTTCTCTTTCTTTATTGTTTACTTAATAATCTTCCTCTGTATTATATTTTAGTTTATATTTGTACTGTCCTGATGAAGGTTGAGTTCAACCGAAACCGGTCGACGTATATAAATGTAATAAAGTGGTTTAAAACAAAGATATTCTTTCATTTGTGTTAAATATATTTTTTAAACTTTTTTTAACCTTGAAAGTATTGACCCAGAAACTCAAAGATTACTTTTTTTTTTTTTGTGTTACTATCAGTGATGTTTACAAAGTTACTGTTTAATTTCAAAGATTACTGATTACTCAGCTACGCACTCGTCATTGCGACTACAAAATTAATCGTTTTATCAGTTGATTTTTATGGTTTTGTTCTCGAGTGACAATCCAATGAGTGAACAAGGACAATACAGATGGGCTAGTTAGTTTGCGAACGTGCCAAAGCCCCGTATTTTCTTATTTTTGTCTAACGATGGCTCTGTAGGGATATCTCACTCTAACGACCTCTGGCGCCCGTTTTCAAACTTAACACTGCGGCAATTTAAAAATAAAATAGCTATATTTCAATGTCGGACTTATTATAGTCCTTCAAAGCGGTTTATTGGATTAAAAGATTAATAGTAGAAAATAGTTCACTAAGGGTCCATTACAAGCATAATGTTATTGTTTTTATATTTGGAAACGATTATCATTATTTTTATTTTAAAATATTAGGTTCAAAGCCTGAGATTTGATGGCTTATATAGCCTCTTTTGTCCTGTGTCACAACTGATTACCTCCAAAGTTATTTCAAATCACTTGAGCAAATAATGTACATTTTATACACATATCTCACTTCTTGTTCCAGTTGTAACTTTTTTGACATATAAAATCTCAACCTGTCTGAAGACAAACAAACGAGTGAATCAAAGCTTCCAGCGAAAACAACACATTTTGTTGAGCAAAACATTTTATTTTTTATTTTACCTAAATATTTATTAATAAAATGACAACGAAATTTGAAGTCAATTAATAGGGGATAAACTAATAAATAACTAAGAATATTAAATATGTTGATTATTTTAATAACCTTTTTTATTGGACGACAGATTTATCAATCCATTTACAGTACAATCTTCTCTTAAAAGTTTTTATTTTGCTTAAAATGTTCCAAAAAAATTAAGGCTACTTAAAGAGGAATCAGATACATCCACTGTTTTAGAAATTTCATTCAACGACACCATTCATTATTACATATTTTTTAATGATTCGCATGTGGTTGATTAAAAAGTTTTTTTATGAAAATCTTAAATATTATTATTAAATAATGCGTATAACAATAATTACACTTTAAACTTGCATTATTGTTTGCTGCAGTTCCCATCTCACGTGCATCTGCCATACTGCCTCCACCGCTACAAAGGGTTGGTCGATCTCAACAGAGACCGGAAGCGTCTGCGGAAACGGATGCAGAGGATCCGGCGCGATAGTTTTACATCCTCCAGAAGGTAATTATGCGCATAATGGACTGGACGGCGCTATATTGCTACTGTTGCTGCTACCAGAGGAATAGGATGGTTAAAGAATCCTTCTGCGGTCAAATAGGGTGGATAGATATAACACGCTTTTGCAAAAAATTTTAAATTCATTCTAATCAATTTATTAATTTTAAAATCATTACAAAATTATGAATTTTAATGCGTTTTTAATTACATTATTTAAAAAAAATTCTTACATAAATAAAAACAGTGAGAATATCAACTAAACCAGTAATAACGGAGTTTGCCTTTTGTAGGCAGTTTCTTTGATTTATTTATTTTTTTTGTGTTTAATTCGTAGAACTCTATTAATTTTTTTTTAAATTTAATTAAAATCAAATTTAATAGTATAATTATAAAGTTCTGCAAGTATTTTTTGGTTTTTGATATTGTTACCGCTGTTTCGGCTTCCAAGGCCATTTTCAAACTGTCAAACTAACTGTCAGTTTGAAAATGGCCTTCAAAGCCGAAACAGCTGTAACAATAACAAAAACCAAAAAATACTTGCAGAACTTAATAATTATATTATTAAATTTGATTTTAATTAAATTTAAAAAAAAAACTTCTTTGATGCTTAAAATGTCGATTTCCGAATTCATTCCATTAGTAAATTAGTCATACAGGCTGAGAGATGACAGTCGGTGACGGAGATAACCATCGGGAACATATAGACGAATGCTCTCCATGATCACCGAGTTTTAAAACTATCCACGAATCTATCCCAAGAAATGTGTGGCAATGTATAGTAATGTGTAGCAATGTGAAGCAATATGTATATCCCTCCTGACCAGTAATTGGTTGATTCCGAGCACATCAAAAATAAAGTCGGTAGAAAAAAGACAGGGGTAGTAGCCATATTCCCTCATGTAGAGTTCATACCCTTTTTGTAATATTTGCAAATGAAAATTTTATAAATTTAAATTTTATTTTTTTATTGTCAACGTCATACCGCACTCGAAATCAAATCAATAACTGATATAATTTGAGGAGGGTTTTTAGGGAAAGGAAGGCTAGGAAGTTCTGGGAAGAAAAACAGTAAGAAGGGTGGGTAGGAATATGGGGAGTCAATGGGTCTAGGAGTGACGGACGTACGAATCCATCCCTCCCACTGCGGTGCGGTGAGGCGATGGGTCTAGAGAATCCGCCTAGAGAAGTCTAAAGGTCTCCCTCAACCAGTCTCTACAAACAGACTTAGACAAGTCTCACCCCATGAAACCGGGCACCCCTAATAAGTCACGAAACGTAGCAAAACACTTAGGTGACTTACGGAAGGGGTGTTGGTTATCCTATAAATGGTTCCCGAGATGGCGGTACCGTATTAGTCATCAACCAAGGGGACTATGACAAAGTAAATTTTAGATGACGATAAATACGTTATTAGGCTATACAAGACACAGGAATTCATCATTAAAGACCAAAGAATATAATATCTCAAAAATATTTGGTCCAAATTTTAATTAAGCAATTGCAACTAGTTGCTAGTTATTTATCAAAAAGATCACACTTTGGTATAAATGTAGCTGCGTTGACCTTGAACTTTTTTGGAGAATATTTAGTGAAATATAAGGTAATGATATCAATTAGTGAATTTTTACTGGAAGCCAAAAATACAACTCTCAAAAATAGAATTTCCAAAGGATTGATGTATGTTTTTCATATTTGTTATGGAAGAAAATATAGCAAATTTTGATCAGAAAGCATCATTATTAAAAAAAAAACCTTGTGTCAAAGATTTTCTCTGTAAATCTACTAATTACAGTTCGAAAACCAAAAATTTCATCAATTTCTCTTATCTAAGTTCTGTTATCATTTCATAATTATTGGCCTGTTGTTTTACAAAACGGAAATAATAACAGAACTTTAATAGAACTTTCATAGAACAAAAATCATCTTTGAAATTTGATGAATTATTAAAATTCTCTGAAAAACCCGTCCTAATATATCTAATTACAAAGTTTAAACTTCTAAATAATATTTAAATAATGCAATCAACTAAAATTTTACATAAATAATTGTTTATTGCACGTCAATGTAAGTTTCTGCGAATTTTCGCAACTTTCAGAACAAAGTTAGTCCACAAAGTCTTTCTAAGTTCAGCGGCGGTAATAAGTTATCAAATCAGTTGGAGGAAAGTTAACGCTTATTGTAGCGGTGAATAAAGCCTTCCTAGGGGAGGGGGAGGGGGTGGACTCTAGAAGGTGAAGTGCAGGTGATCGAATAAAAAACAACTTCTGGCCCCACAAATCTCAGTGCTCTAAGGCAAAGGCTAAGAACCTACAAACTTAAAGTGTGGATACTATTTGTACATTTTTTTAAAATTTGAAAATTATTTTATTTATTATTTTACTTCATTTAGTCTTTTTGTTTGCTCATGGAGCTATTATTTTATCATAATTTTTTTTAAAAGAAAGACAAACATTCCCAAGTTACGAATAACCTGACAGTATTTGAAAATCTCCTACTACAACACAGTATGCGGAAAATGTTGCTTGTGTTGTGATGGAGGAGCCAGCCAATGAATTGAACACACTACGCCTCGGTGGGACCCAAACGCGATGTCAACTCAGCCACCGACCCGTCTAAATTAAAAACATCAGGTACATTGAAATTTTGTGCATAAAAGTTATAAATAATGGTTGGAATAAGTAATTTCTTGCACTGGTTTAACATTGAAAACATTTTAAACAATGTTTATATGAACCATTTGTTAGTGGTGACAGTAGGTTCTTACGCCTAGTGTGTTGAGTAGGTACTCGTAAATTGACCAGACTCAGAAGTTTGCAACAGACGAGCTCTGATTTTACAATTTTAAAAAGATGTATAGGAGGCTTATCATACGCCGATCCTCAGATGTATGCATTTTTAAAAAAGTGAAGGTATTGCGTTCTAAGGGTAGATTTAACATAAAATAAAAAAATGTTGTTAATAATAATATGTTTCTAACTAAACTAAACTTCAAACATTAGACCTCTATAAAGTTTTTCCAGTTCGTATTATTTGATTTTTATTAATATTATTTCGTTAATTAATATCATGAGAAATTAATATCATCAGAAGCATAAAGCTATAGAAAGTTTTTTTTACATTAACCATCACGCAGAAGGTTATTAGGAAAAATATTCCCCCAGGGCCTATGCCATTCTTGGGGAAGCTGTGTGGTGATTCTTTTAAAATTACCGGTATTCAAGTAAAAAAGTGAACAGGCACAGTGTTTTTTTTAAATTGACTGTAATTCTTTGTTGTCATGACAATAATACCATTCTGAAGTTATTACGCTGTTTAGCATAACTACTGATATATATATATATAACGAAAGCAAACATTTCTCTTTAAGTATCAAGCGTTCGTTTATTGAATCTTAAAATTCGGGTTAATTCGCAAGCGCGTCACGTAGCCAGCTTGCGAAAGTTTGGGAAACATAATAGTTGTAGAAAAGAAGACAATAAAGCCCGTCGGTGCGCGCGGTAAATCGGCTCTCTCGTGCCGCTAAGTTCAAAGACTTAGAACTTGAAAAGCTCGCAGCTTGTGTAAAAGCTTCGAGATTGACTTGGCAATACTTTGCGTCGGAAATTATACGGGTGCTTGAAATTATCACCGGATTAGTGCGGCTTTTGGTTAAATTGATGAATTGTTTGGGTTTGACACCACTGTACTTCATTATTGAACAATATTTACACTTGGAAATTGAACGTATAATTGTACGGTTTTTTGAGTTATAATTATTTATATTTGTAGCGATGCTACTAGAATATTCGGGAACGTTCGCCCGTGTCAAACGCATCGTAGCTAGAATCCTCTAGATACGATGCTAGCATTCGGCGCATACCTATAAGCCTGAAGATTCTTGACGCACCGGGTGCTATAAAACGGGCGCGTCGAGACGAAGTCGTCAGTCAGTCAATAATCAGCGGTTACTACAGTGAGTCTGAGTAACCTGCCTACTGAGCGGCCACTTGGCCGGCCATCAGATACACCTCATTTAATTATTTTTATTTTATGTCACCTATACCTATGTTGTTCACTCCTCATTTTATATATACACATATATACATTTCTCCTTTCGTCTTTAGTAAAATAAATAATAACTGATGAGCATTTATTGAAAAGCATAAAGTGTCTAAACTTAACCCATTGGACTCATAGAAATCGCTTTGTCCCCCTTACTGCCATGGTGAGAAATATAAATGAAAGAGAAAACAGCACACTTTATATTCAAATCTAAAACTACAAAACCACAGAAGAATTAAAATGTTACCCTCCATGAAACCAAAGTTTTCTACCGCTATTTAAAATAAAAAAATTTAAACTTTGTGAATTTTTTATTAATATCTTTTTCATGAAATGACAAAAAAGTGAAGTGACTGTAACGTTTTTAATACATTTGTCTAAAAAAATTTGTTTCATGTATTTTCTTTCTTTGTTAATAATTTGAATTAAAAGTTTTTAAATTTGAAAAATGATGTGTTTTTTTTTAAACAAATTTTAAAGCCTATTTTATTACATTTGAAAAGCCATTTTTAGTTTTCGTGTATTCCATTTATTTGGATTTTATTGCAAACGAAAATTTTCTGACCTTCTATCCCTAGATAGAATATTCCAGTGGCCTGATGGGTCAAACTATCGTTCCACAGTTTTTCTGTGGAAGAGATTGATGAGAGAAAGGAGGTCATTATGAGGTAATAAACAAGATTGGGAATTGGATACTTACATACACTTTTAGCACTTGTAGAGTAGATGAACAGGGAAAAGAGAATACATGTCGGACGTGTGGATGGTATACAAAGTTGTGGATGCCCTGACGAAGATGACATAATCAAGAAAATCGAGTACTGTAGTTGAGTTATATCGAGAGTTCGAATAAAAGAAAAGCGTGTACATATTCCATATTATGGATAAAGCAAGGAGTACGTGCCAAGTCAGAATTAACAATGCAAAAGAGCTACATATGTAGTGGTACGCCACTACTTGATTCGAACGTCATTTTTAGAAGTTTCGATTTTCTTCCAAACAAGCTTCTTGGATGTTCTCTTATTCTTTATAATTTTGGTTTGGAAATATCTACATAGCAAACAAAATGTTCGAGAAGCTTCTTAACCTTATAAAAGCGACAGCATGAAGAAACTAGTCAGTCAGTCAGTCATCAGTCGTTCAAAAATTTACAAGACTTCGCGGGTGATAACCCCCCCGGCTTTGCACGGTTCAATCATGGACTCCATCTGGATAATCACAGCACCCTGGCCCCGGTCATCGTTCCTGGCCAACGGTACACCGGATCACAGCGCCCTAGTTCCAGCACATCTGACCAGCGCTACATCCACGCACCTAGACTACGCGGCATCCTCGCCGGTCTATGCACCAACCCGCACAACCGCCGACTAGGTCCACCGCACCTTCGGCTTCCCTCTCAGTACTGTAGTACCCGGAAGACCCACGCTCTTCACCAGTACCTGATACGTCAACGAGTCCGGTCACTAGCAGCGGCGTCGGCTCACTGACCCGCACATTGACCAGCACTTCACCGCCTGCATCCGGAGTCTTCATCATCGGTCCTCAAGTAATCTCACATACGGCAACCTGACTCAAATAAAACACTGTGAACTTCACAACATCTTTCATTTCGTGCCTCCTCACCAGTTCCCCAAACATATATTAAAACTCACTCACCTTAAAATGAAAAGCCTTTGTGATGTTATTTAATTAACTCTTTAGCGAAATGTCTTATTGGCAGAGTGTATGGCTTAAGCATTTATCTTATAGTTTTATTGAGAAAAAGACCGGTTGACCGAAAGTTGATGACCGACAGCTACCAGTCTATAGTCACCAGACGAAGACATTTTTCTAGATGAAGCAGTCGAGTTCAACAGAGGGCGATGGAACTTTAAATAAATTATATTTTTGCTGAAATAATCTTGGAGTTCAATAGAGACTAACCTCATTAGCTGTAATGAGGGAAAAAGTATTTAAAGTAATACGTAATAAAATAATATTTCATACACAAAAGAAATTTCAAGCCGGCTTAAGAATTCACGTGACGTAACAATATATTTGTATATAGTAAATAGATTACATTTCGCAGACTCGGAATGGCTTCAAATGTAAGCTTTTAACTTTATTGTGATCTGAAAAAAGAGACAGATCCTAAAGAAAGTGACAAAAGTCTAGTAGAAAGGGAGAGAACAAAAGTATCTGTTAATTAAATAAGATAAGGAGAAACGACGCGCAAAAAATACTAAAATCAAAATGTTATCTTTTTCTTGTCCGCGTTTTATCTCTTTTATATTCAGGCAGATATTTCCGCCGACTAAGCTCAAGGGACAGCTGAAAACCTGATTAAGTTTTTTTGAAGAAGTTTAAACGTTTTGGAAAAATGGTTCAGGGCATTTTTATATTGTGGTATATTTTAACACTATAAATTATATTTTATGCTTTACGTGTTTTTATTTGTTGGTGCCTGAGTTTCTGTAAATATTTTATTTCTTGTTCAACAATATTACATATTGAAAATTAACTGAACACGCAAAAAGGCAATCAGTGTTATTTTTTTACAGTCAAATGGATATTTTATTATAAAAGTACTACAACTCCCTTATTATATAAGATCTATAACTCCCTTTGTTGCATCTGTACTATAACCTCCCGAGTAAAAACATTGAAAGATACTCGCAGTATTGCCCTGTTAAAAGATTAATTTTCAGAATCGATACGTTGCAAAAAATATGGTGAACTGTTTTCTGATTCAGATAAAAAAAGTTTTCTTGTGAGGGTACATGGTAAAAATTGCTATTTATTTAAAGTTCAAAAGCTTTTGTTAAAGCTTAGATTCTAATAAAGGTTAATAAATAGCAGTAGCAAACATCTTTTGCAGAGATTTGTATGGGTTTGTATATCTTATATCTCGTACGTATATCTCTTTTTATTACTTATCTAGGTTAGGAGAAAAATTAAACCTTCTGATTTAACCTTTTCAGATCGTGTGATAATTGAAAATACATTTCATATTTTTTTATCCCTATCTAGAGCGAATAAAAATTGACTTTATACGCAATTTTTAATAGGACAAAAGAGATTTTTGTGTTAAATCACGACCATTTTATTTGGAAGTCTTGAAGGTATTTTTTGCAATGCTTAATTACTTTATATATTTATTTTTTATTTAATAAAATGTCATATTTGGTAAAGTGTACAAATTATCATGTTATATAAAACACGTACTATTGTTCCTAATGTTCTTGCAAATGAAGGTGACAATAACTTCTAAACCATTAAAATAAAACACCAAAAATGTTCAAGTAACCTTCCGATTCCAGTCTAGATTCATGTCTGAAAGGTTTAAAAAATAAAAGGTGAAGTTTCATTTAAAAAATTAACGAAACTTTTAAAAACAAAAAGCTTTTACCGCAAACGTAGTAAACGAAACAGAAGCAGATAATGTAACAATTTACAAAATGAAAGCCTTGATTTGGTTTCCAAATTAGCTGTTAATCTTTTTCGTATTGCGTAATGCGAGTTTCTTTTCCGTTAAAGGTATTATCTAAAGCTTCATCTTTTGCCCGGTCTCCGAGATATCACCTCTTCTTCGAGGAATATATCACACAACGGTCGACGTTTAGTATTGTATCAACCAGCTGGGTATCTACAGTACTGGGGTTAAATACATGGCGATGGGATTAACTTTCAATGCTATCGGAAGAGACTGCCGGTTTTCATCTCATTGTAGTGAAGATGAAATAAGTTAAGAAGATTTGTTTCTGAACTATTCGGAGAATATTAATAAATTGTGATGATCATGAGAAACAAACTTATCAATACACTAAACGAAGATAATGTTGTTAGTTCTTAGTCGAAGTAGGATACAGTTAATAATCACGGAAGCTGACATGGTTGAATTAACTCAGTAGTCAGAGAAATTCCTTGGAAAAGCAGATATCATGGGTTCGATTCCCAGATGCGAATGTATCTTTTTATGTGTTTTCTGTTTCACAATTTTATTTGAGAGTGGTAAATATTGTCATTAATGTTCAAATATTACAATCTGAGGTTTCAATCAATAAGTAATAACTGGAATACCACTACAACAAATTCAAATAAGATTAGTGATTGTGAGAATAGTAAAAATAAACGAAGTTAACAGTGCAATAATACAAAAAATACACCCTTTGAAACTATGCTAGAAAATTAATATAATGGGTATAAAATTCAGTGGTAACTCTGGAACAACGATCTTCAATTTTCTTCGAATTTAAGTATCGTTTTCAAAATTGTAACTTATAATGTAAAGAATTCAAAGAAGCGAAAAAATACTTACCTATAACTGTATAATATTTTTAACTGAACATTATTTTCATCGACGTTTCCAAAAGTGGAACTGTTTTATCAAGAGTTTAGTCTCGTGGTCTACGTCATCTTTAGGGACGCTGTGCGGAGGGTTTTTTTAAGATAAGGAAGGAGTGGAAGAAATGGGAAGGAAAAAAATGAGGGCGTTGTAGGAATCTGGGGTCAGTGTTGTCGAGGAGGGATTGACGTATCCACGTAATCCACCACTGCCACTGAGATGCAAGGCGATGCGTCGAAAAAGTCCTGCTGGAGAGGTAAAAAGATCTCCCTCAGCTAGTCTAGATAATCCTCACCATATGAACCCGGGCACCCTTGCTAAATCACCAAACGTAGCGAACCACTTGTGAGGTGACCTATGGCAGACATGTTGGTTATCGAATGGTTCCCTGGATCCTATGTAAGGATATTGTGTCAGCGCTTTTTTAGCAGCAGACACAAACCTGGACGGATGATGAACCTCGAGCCGGTACTATTGGTTGACGCGGCAGACTCTCTCGCTGCAGCAGCTTGTCCAGTTTCTTTACCACCAAGTATTCTTGCTGTAGAATCTCCATCTTCTATATTCGTCGAACGTCACAGCGTTGCTGCCAAGGTCTGGTATCAATGTAAGGATATTGTGTCAGCGCTTTATTAGCAGCAGACACATACCTGGACGAATGACGAACCTCGCGCTGGCAATGTTGGTGGACTCTCTTGCTGCAGCAGCTGGTCCAGTTTCTTCACCACCTATGATTCTTGCTGCAGAGTCTCCATCTTCTATCTTCATGTCACCTGTACCTTTTTTTTCATTTTACTTAAATTAACTTCACTTTATTTATATAATATTTATATTTTTTATAATACCTGCATCAACTGTAAAGCGCCCCTGAGGTGATGTCTCACAAAAGTGGCGCTATACAAATTTTCCAATATTATTATTATTATAAACAAAAAATATATATATATAAAAAAAATATATGTATTTGATGAGTTACAAGATGGGTAATTTGACACTATATTGTGACAATATCATTGCGGTGATCATATTTTAGACGGAGATTGGTATGAATTGAATTTTAGACATCTTTGAAAATCATTTCCTCGCGTTGCTTGAACCTCTACAGTTAAATTATGAAAACATTGCGGTTATACGAAAACCTTTTTCGTTATCATAAGAATTGAGAGTGGAAGATACTGGGGTAATAGGATTTTCATTCTGAGACCTTCTTCGAAGTCTTATTGTACTAAGGAGGCTGGATTCTGTTCACCAGTGAAATAAACTATACAATAACTACCTTAGACTAAGAAAATGCAGAGCAAATTCTTTGTTAAAAATATTTATATTTACAAAACCTGGGCACACTTTTTTTCGCAATAAGAGTTTACAGCTCAAACTTGTAATTTCTAGTTAATTAATAATAATATCACTTCACAAACTTCCATTATAATGCTTTTCGAGCTATTATTTCACATATTATTAGAACATTTTTGCATAATATTTAAAAGATTGCTCAGAATTTTCTTACCCCAGCTCCCCACAAAAGACAAGGAGGAAAATAATTTACTTCAGGGCCTTTGTCGTCTTTATGGGTGCTGCGCGTAGGGTTAAGAGAGGTTCTGGGAAGGAAAACAGGTATGAGGAGCGGGTAGGAATCTGGGGGTCAGTTTGTCCAGGAGTGACCAATATTTTTAATTTAACAGTTGGTTAGTAGAGGCATCCGCCGCCAAGACTTGGAAAAACTTCACCCCATGAACCCGGGCACCCCTGATAAGTCACTAAGCGTAGCGGGTGACATATCCATATGACGTATGGATAATATCAGTATCGCCCTGATGATCAACATTCAGATTCAATCTTGAATTGACCGTTGTCATCTTTATTAACAGATATGAACAACCAGGTATTTCAAAATTTTCCCAGCTTGTTTTCCTCTCCACTCCACCTCACAAGAGATCAAGGCTTTCATCTTGTAAATTTTGATATTGTCTAATTCAAATTCGTTTACAACGTTAATATGAAAGGCTTTTTGTTTTTTTTTTATTTTTTTTTTTTTATATATTCAATAATATTGTTATTGGGTTTATAAAAACAGTTTATTTTTTGCACAGTTTGATAATGCCTTCAGAGGGCGAAACAGCTGTCACGCGTAATAATAATTACACAGCAGAACTTGTTTAAAAATAAACTGTTTTTATAAACCCAATAACAATATTATTGAATATATAAAAAATAAAAATTAAAATGGAGTTCTACAAATTAAACTTAATAACAATAAATAAAAGCTTTTTGATTTTAAAAATTTCGTGAATTTTTTAATGAAATTTCACCGTTTTTATTAAATACATTATAGGATGCCATAGTTCCACTGAATTTAAGCATTTGAAACTCTTGTGCAACATTCGCACTAAAAATGATAATATTGCCGGGAGTTATTACCCATAATTCTCAAGGGAGACGACTTTAGAGTTAATCTTTAACAATTTCCAAGAATAGTGTAAACTTTACTAATCTAATAAAGGAGATCTAGTGAATCCCATGTCTGTGTGTAATGTGACTATCCTAATCCAGTCTGGTGGAATAACTCCCCACCTCACTCATCTTTGATGTTTCGCTTAAATTAGAAATCACCAACATAACATCTTGTGTTTGGATTTGGGAAAATCACAAATACAGTCGGCAAGTATGCGCAAAGAAGAACAACAAATCAGATAAGTCGGCGTAAAGGCATTCAGTGGGTGGAAAGAAAATTGTATACGAAAATGGGAATCATTTCTTCACAGGCTTAGCATTTTTTAAACACGTCTGGATTATTTCATGGAGACTCGCTTTATATGTAAACAATTCGAGAAAATAGGTGATGTAAAAATATTATAATAGTTGTATTTTACAAATCTACTTACCTTCTTTCGCCATAACTTATGTATTAAAACATTTACATTACATTTTTGATGATTCATAACATTTTGGTTTTAACTCGACCATTTGGCGTTTGTTTGTTCGTAAATTTGCTACGTTCGGGCTCCGGTTCAAGAAAGTGGCCGTGATTGACACTACGAGTCAATATTATGGTACCTACCGGTCTGAAGAAAATTTATTTCGATAAATTGTATAATTTCTGATTTGAAATAAAAACAATTTTAAGATTTATATTTCTGATTTATACTTAGGCAGGTGTTACAATTCTTGAAAATTAGTACATGAAGAGATCCCGTGAACACTCAGGCTTTTGGCCCGTCTCCCATTGCACCTGTTCCCTGAAGTTCCACAAGACCCTATGAGGAAAGAGTGGACTAAGGTAGCCTTCACTCCTCCCAGGTTCCTCAAAGGCCACACGAGGGAAGAGTCCACACCCGATTTGTTAGCACCCACTTACAAAACTTTCAAAATGATTTCAGAGGAAATTTTGGTATACATTTTATTAAAAAGAGAGAAAATTGGTAACATATTTTTTTGAACCAGCAGTTTCATTCCTGATAATTTGTCACATAAATGGGAATCCTTCTGCAAGTCCTTTACAAATTAACATGTATGAAAATCCTAAGGTTTATTCATCAGGATTCAAAGTACACTGAATATGAAGACATATAGAAATAAGATATTTTATTGTTTTACTAAGCACCATCGAGGTGACATTTATCACAAATAGGCATTTTTTTATATAATGCACAGTAAATTTAAACCAGTTTTGAATAATTGTTTGATTAATCATAAACGGATTTGAATATTAATTTCAACAGAGCTTTTGCGTTTACAATTTTCAAAAAAAAAGTGTTCGACAATTGGTAACTTTACGTCAAATAAGTAAATAATATCGTCAAATAGTACGCAAGGAGTTAAGATTTTACAGTGAATTTAATTAAAATAAACAAATACCAACTATAATGGTCATACCATGACAGCGAAAGATTAGATTTGTAATAATAACACCTTTGGTATAAATGTCTTTCAGTGAATGCTGAATCCACAAACCACAGTCGGATAATTCCATCTCGATTTGAGGTGACGTCTCAACCCTTGAGGCGAGCAGTCGGACGAAGCGTTATAATAAGCTCCCCCTTCAGACACGATACACTCACAAGAGCAAACAACAAGCCAGTGGCGAAACTTCAACTTATGTCTTTAAACAAATATTTGAAAAATAAGAAAAAAACTATTATTTCACTGTATTTATAGTAAATATACCTACCACCACGCCAAATTTACCATCAGATAACATACCTATCTATATATATATATATATATATATATATATATTTTTTTTTTTTTATTTTTTATTTTTTTTTAACAACTAATTAATTCGTCGATTTCCCCCTGTATTAAGGCCCAAAAGCACGTAAGCATGATATTATACAATGATGAAACAATATTTATTTCAAAATTTTAAAACAAACAATGGATATTGCGTTGTAAAAAGCACGATAAGTAAGGCACTAAAATTATAATATTAATATGACGTAAATCTATGCCACAAAATAAAGAAGAAAGCTTTATGTACCTAGGTATTGGATCTAATAGCCTAGCACCAAGTGGCGGCTCGAGCACTTATTTGATGGTGGGGACCAACATTTTTTTCCGTAATCTCACTACCCGGAAAATATAATATACACTTTTTAAAACAAAAATTTTCATGGTGAAGTAATGCAACCTAATCAGATGTCTGACAACAAAATAAATTTAAATTTATGTAAACGCATACCAATTTTATAATAATTACACAATAACTTGTAATATTACATCGCACTTAATTTGAAAGCGAGTGATTCCCGTCCGAAACTTGGCAACTTTCGAAAACAAACGGTTTAATATTATGTTATAAGGGGATTCAATGGACTGTCCCATACGCATTTCGCAGATTGCTTACGATCGAGGAAGAAACGCAAAAAATACCCCAAGTGCGCGGTAAGTTCTGCGCACTGATTCGCGCGCGGGTCGGCTGTCCGCTGGTCGGCCTGGTTGGCGCTAATAACTGTCTATATTTTATAGCGGCAAATGTTAATTGCTTTTATATTTAAGGAATTCATTCGTTTTGGTGTAGACAAAGCATCAACTCTGTTTTTTTCTTCTTTTAAGGCGATGCCATACGTAGTAATGCAAAATAATGTGTTCTTGGTTTGAAAATTTGGTCGCCTAGAAATGTTTCAGATGCTTTAATTAAATACTGCGAGTAAAATACATCTTGGCCTTTGAAACAATCGAGTATTTTTTAAATAAGTCTTTTTATAAGCCCAGAAAAAAATAATGTATAAGGCCTATGAAAACTGCTTTAATCTCCTACTTACGAACCCATTTTCGGTTATGATTTTATTGTATAATGTAGCAAATTAAGTTATTTATAAAATGATCGTAAAATTTTTTAATATTTATGCCTTCATCCACAAAATAAAATAAAAGGCGCTTTTTGGCCATGTTTTTTTCTTGCATAAATCAAAACAGGTGGATGGTGTTAAGCGGGAATTTAAACCCTATCACCATCTACGTAAGGGTTATTATTGATAGCGGCTCAATTTAAAATATAACACGACGTAGTGCATCGCCTTAATAGGTTTCAGGAATACCTAGGGTGACTGACCCCACTGTCCCCCTGTGAAGAACTAGCAGTGTTAAAGCCATTTGAACACCTCGCAAATTTTTAATTCTGAATGGTGGTCTATCTCCATATCAATACCACCTTAGAAAATAATTACTAATTCTAGTTATCGTCGGTATCATATTCTTACACACGTTTTGAAAAGCTGTCACAGAATGGTGTTCCCGGTATTTACGTAGTTTAATATGTTGCATATTTAATAACTTTCTAGAATTAGCATATAAAATTATTAATTTTTAAAAATGGTCTTGCAACGTCCTGTTTCACCACTGCGCCAGGCTAAGGATGCTTTACATAATAATATGATGTATTAGGTACTGTCATTATAGTCACACAAGTATATATGTGGTATATTATTCTGAACATGGAGGCTGCAATTGACATGATATATGCACGATATTCCTAACCCCTGACCCCACCCGTTCGATCACATTTCGAAAGAAAACCCCAACATTTTGGAAAAGGTTCATCGAGGGATGTTTTCAAACACATTATAGAAACAACAAACGAAATTGAATTATCACACACGATTTGTTTTGTTTTTTATATTGTTGTTGCTTATGAGTCATCTAATGGAAATGTGATTAAGTTAATTTTTTTTTTTTTTTTTTTTTTTTTTTTTTATTCAGTGAATTTTATGAATTACAATTTTAGTGTACTTAATAACTCCCACACTAGGCTTATGCCCGTGTTGTGGTAGTCATAATACTATAAATTACAATAAAACCATATGTTGTAATAATAAAAAATAAAACATATATAGAAGAAAAAAAAATTAAAAAATAAACATATTTAAGGAAAATATAAAACAAAATATATGTTTTTTATACATGCAAACATACATATATACACATATATAGATGCTCAGATATATATACATATACATACATACATAGACATACATACATAAATACATTCATATACAAAAAAAAATATATATATAAATATAAAATACATATACATACATATACAGACATACATGCATGCATATATAAATACATTCATACACATCTATATATGAACACACACAAGCGTAATGTGTATTCACATATATACATAAATATACAGATACATGGTTAATTTTATTATAATGGTTTAAAAGTTAGGTACTCATGTATTCTTTAAAAAAGGCTCGTCCCTTTTCAAATATCCAGTTTTGGACACGTATAATAAAAAGGGATATAGTATTAGTTGATTTTATGTCCCTGTCCAACGCGTTGTATATTTTAGGGGCGATAAACCAGAATTGTCGTTGAGCGAATGTGGTTCTAGTTTTTGGGACCACGCATCCCAGATTTGATGAAAAGCGGGTGTTTACTTGGTGTTGAGGAGCCACTAGCAAGTCATTTTTTCGTATGTAGCATAAGCTTGTCTTAATGAATAGCTGGCGAATATCTAAGACCTTAATTTTAGTAAATAGTATTTTGGAGGGATAGGTAGGATGACATTTAAATATAATTCTGAGAACTAGTTTTTGTACTGTAATTATTGGATTAGTGACGGATTCTGCACAGCCACCCCATCCCAGAATACCATATGTTGCTATCGATTGAAAAAGGGCAAAATATACGCATTTTAGAGTCGTTAGGTCTAAGATGGATCTAAGAGAGCAGAATATGTGGGAGAGTTTACGAAGTCTTTTTGTTGTTTCTTTTATATGGGTTTCCCAGCGTAGTTGGTCATCGATTATTATTCCCAAGTATTTAACTTCCTTTGAAGATTTAAGAGTTGAACACGTGCATTGAATATTAGGTGAGGTTTCAGGAGTCTGTATGTTGAGTGAACACGAGTGGATGGTAGGTTTGGGGCAGTTATTGGGAAAGCTATGTTTGGGTATGGAAAACGTCATGTATTGTGACTTGTCAATATTAAGTGTGAGGAGGTTTGTGTCTAGCCAATGTTTAAGTTTTGTTAGGCCAATATTAGTTTTGTTTGTAACTGATTCCCATGTTTCATCATCAAATATTAGGACTGGATCATCGGCAAATGAAATTATCTTGCCTCCAATATTCATAGTGCATAGTGTGTTGATATATATGAGAAATAGAATTGGCCCTAGTACACTACCTTGAGGGACCCCATAGGACATGGATAATTTTTTGCTCATATATATTTTGTCTGAGTGGATTGGTTTGGTGTGTACGGTGTTTGGTGTGTACGATTTGCTAAGTAGTTTTTAAACCATGTGTAGGCTATCCCTGTAATGCCGATCTGTTGAAGTTTTTTAAGTAGTAAGGGATGGGAAACCGTATCAAATGCTTTTGCGAGGTCAAGGAAAACAGCAAGTGGTTTGCGACCTTTGTCAAGATTTTGGGAAACAATTTTTGTGAGAGCAGCTATTGCATCAGAGGTATTCCTCCCTTTTCGGAAGCCATATTGGTTATCCGATAATATTTTATTATTTTCAAGGAACTTACAGAGTCTATGTTTCACCGCCTTTTCTATAATTTTAGAAATTGTGCTGAGTAATGATATCGGTCGATAATTATTAACAGATAATTTATCACCTGTTTTGAAGATAAGGATTATTGTGGCCTGTTTTAAAGAGTTAGGGAATATTCCAGTTTTAAAGCTTAAGTTGATAATGTGTTTAAGAGGTGGGGCTATAAATTTTTGAATGTGTTTAATAATTTTTGTTGAAATTTGATCTTTCCCGGCAGAGTTACTGTTTTTAAGAGATGAGATAAGTTCTATTATTTCTATTTCAGTGGTGGGAGTGAAGTGAAAAGGGTAATAGCTGAGATTATTGACATGTATATTTTTTGCAAGATCTTTCTCCGAGACGGTGTTTTGGTCTAGAATATTTTTTGCTAATTTATGTCCGATATTGGAGAAAAATTGATTGAAATGGTCGGATATTTTCACATCTGGGACTCGAACCCAGGACCCCTGTCTTTCCGGGACAGTGCTCTACCAACTGCGCTAATGGGACCCTATTCTCCTCGGTCACTTTTAACTGTATCATACTTCGAATAAGAACTACTAACATTGTCTTCATTTTTTCACCGCACAGAAAAGTCAACAGATGTCGCACATTAAATAAAAAATAAGATAGGTTTATCTAAAAGACGCTGTCTGGATTGCATTTAGTTCGGGTTGAATCTTGCGATCATACATAAAGATAGTTGCCAATAAAAATGTGCGGTGAAAAAATGAAGACAATGTTAGTAGTTCTTATTCGAAGTATGATACAGTTAAAAGTGACCGAGGAGAATAGGGTCCCATTAGCGCAGTTGGTAGAGCACTGTCCCGGAAAGACAGGGGTCCTGGGTTCGAGTCCCAGATGTGACCGTTTCCTTTTCTGATTTTTCTGTTTCAGATTTTCGTTTAGAAATCACTAATATTGTCTTCAATATTTAAATATTACAATTTGAGGTTTTACTCAATAAAGTTATTCCGAAAAATAAATATTCATTCTAGACTTGCAGAAAAGTCAACAGATGTCGCACATTAAATAAAAAATAAGATAGGTTTATCTAAAAGACGCTGTCTGGATTGCATTTAGTTCGGGTTGAATCTTGCGATCATACATAAAGATAGTTGCCAATAAAAATGTGCGGTGAAAAAATGAAGACAAAAAAATATTATATATTCAAATATATATATATTTTTTTAATATTTTTACTTTTAAAAAAAATTTAGTCTCATTATGTATTTTGTATTATTATTATTGTCTTTTGTTTTCGTTTACTGTGTATGTATTATCTTACAATATTTGTTATATTTACTTTATATATTCTATGTATAATATGGTGCTCGTGGGATTGCACCACCCTCCCCGACATCTGGAATAAACAAGAAAAAAAATAAATGAATAAAATAATAAATTAATAGTATAACTATTTTCTGTTCAGTTTCTAATAATAGTATTATAAATAATTATCTTCTATTTTTTGGAAGGGTTTCATAACTTCAACGTAATCCTAGTTTTCTAATTGTAACTTATTAGAATTTAGATATTTCTGAAGACTTAAAAACAATCCAGCATCATGATATTTTTGACAGTTGAGTTAAAGTTACATAGCTCATGATCATTTCAGGTATTTTTAGAACAATGGAAGAAAATTCAAAAATCGAGTATGTTTTATATCTTTCAGTTGGAGCTTAAAGCACGGAAACTTCATCTTGAGTTGAACTTTCCATGTTTTACTGCATTATAAAATATGACCCAAAAATATTTCGATCCATTAAAATCAAAATGCTTCATGGAGACATCGATAAAAAATATCAATATATCATAGTTTGGATAATTTTCTTTTAAAATGTTGATTTTCCATTTAGTTAGTGATAAGTCTGTTGGTATTTGTATTACAAACAATATAGGGACTGAGAAGAGCGATGGATATCATCACGCCAGCGAACACGATGAAGCTATTAAAGGTGAAATGCGATAGCCAAGGTATCGCGAGGGAGACACGATTCCTTACTGGCTATATAGTGCTTTCTAATCGAAACTGAAGACCTTGTGAATAATCTAGACGTAGATAAAAATACGTTTTTGTGTTTTTAACAGGCAAGGAGAAAAATTGCGATCGGAAAACTAATTCAATATAAATATTTTCTTAAAAATTTCTACTAAGATTAATGTAAAATTAGTTAAAGCGCCTTTATTTTTTGATACCGTGGACTTTTTTTATCTGGCTGAGGGGCCTAGGTAGTTCGTTGAGTAACCTAATGGTGCGTATACTTTTGCGAGCTGAAACGCGAACCGAGCCTCGAATTATGGGAAAGGAACAAACTAACTGCAAGCGCTACCTAACGCATCACGACATAATACCCCAAAAATAAATCACAATAAAGTGGAGTTCTACAAATTAAACTTGAAAGCAATATATATATATAGTGTATGCAAATATTCAACTGAACTCAATTCATTCGATTGCACAACTGAGCAATTACCGACTGGAATATTGTTTCCTCAAATGGGTGTTTAGTTTCAAAAATGCAGCAATCTAACAAAACGCTTAAGAAAAGGTTATTTATATCCAGGATTAGGAACCAATGAAACCTTACCGTTATATAAAGCTTGATTTTGATCCTGCTTTCCATTAAAACATTGAAAGCAATAACTCAAACCTTTTTTTAACACGACAGCTCTGAAAGTGATATTTTTTTCTTAATTCATAAAATTAAAAAATTTGCTTTTTAGATAAATTAGTGCAATATTGTTGTACATATTTTTTATGTTTAGTTTGTAGAAATCAATTTAATTTTTGTTTAAATTTATTGTAAATCGCATTTAATAATCTATTAATAAGTTTTGCAAGTATTTTAGTTTTTTTAAAAATAATTTTGTCTGCTGTCATAATAATAATAAAGAATGTATTATACTTATATGCATTTCAATGCAATGAACTCAGAATTATATTTAAATGTCATCCTACCTATCCCTCCAAAATACTATTTACTAAAATTAAGGTCTTAGATATTCGCCAGCTATTCATTAAGACAAGCTTATACTACATACGAAAAAATGACTTGCTAGTGGCTCCTCAACACCAAGTAAACACCCGTTTTTCATCAAATCACGGATGCGTGGTCCCAAAAACTAGAACCACACTCGCTCAACGACAATTCTGGTTTATCGCCCCTAAAATATACAACGCGTTGGACAGGGACATAAAATCAACTAATACTATTTCCCTTTTTATTATACGTGTCCAAAACTGGATATTTGAAAGGGGACGAGCCTTTTTTAAAGAATACATGAGTTCCTAACTTTTAAACCATTATAATAAAATTAACCATGTTTCTGTATATTTATATATATGTGAATACACATTACATTTGTGTGTGTTCATATATAGATGTGTATGAATGTATTTATATATGCATGTATGTATGTCTGTGTACGTATGTATGTATATGTGTATATATGTATACATGTATGTTACGTGGTGTGTTACAGGTGTATATATATATATATATTTTTATATATGGATGTATTTATGTATGCATGTATGTATGTCTATGTATGTATGTATATGTATATATATCTGAGCATCTATATATGTGTATGTATGTATGTTTGCATGTATGAAAAACATATATTTTGTTTTATATTTTCCTTAAATATGTTTATTTTTTTTTTCCTTCCATATTATGTTTTATTTTTTCTTACTACAACATATGGTTTTATTATAATTTATAGCATTATGACTACCCCAACACGGGCATAAGCCTAGTGTGGGAGTTATTAAGTACACAAAAATTGTAATTCATAAAATTCACTGAATAAAAAATAAAAATAAAAAATGTAAAATCGATATAAGAAATATGACAGCTATCTTTTTAAAACCGAAACAAATCGGAATTTCGTTTTATAAAGATGGTCCCATAATGCACCTAACTAGAATACACACAATCAGGTATTTGAAACCCGCTTTTATATAACTGGTTTTTGCTGCTAGGCCCTGCAGGCGGCTTTTTGATAAGATTCGCCTAATTTTGTAAAGTTCCTCGACAGTAGAGATTTTCCCCTTTATATGTACAGCAGCAATTATTAGAATGTGCGCAAAAAATTACTTATCACATAGGTAACTATTCATTTTTCTTTCCAAATAAAATGTATTTGTGAATTCACATATGGTTTTAATCCAAATCGGTTTGAGAGCTCTAAAAATTCTAAAGTAGTTATCTTTAGACTATTATTTACGTATATAATTCTTCATTTATATTTTAGAAATTTTTCATATGCAAAGCTAAACATTTTGAATTTTATAAGAGCCAAAAGGAACTGATTCCAAAAATAGCAGGTTCCTTGGAAATTAATATTGGGATCCAGTGGCAGCAAAGTCACCGGGATAAAAAAAACGTTTGCAGGAATATCATCGTTCACGAAGTTGTGTTTATAAGTTAGATTTTTTGTTATCAATTTTTATTTTTTAATTGGAAAACTTTGTTTAGTTAGTTATTTATCTTTTTTTTTTTTTCTACGTTTGGAAATTTATCGTGTTTTTCAGAAAAAAATTTTATAGACATTTATTTATCTTATTGATATTATGTGAAGTTTGAAAAATGTCAATGTTAGGAAATTTAATTTTTCTGAAAAAAAAATCTTGCAAGGAAATTGGGAAAAATCGTACAATTTGTGCTCGGAAAATTGATCGAAAAATGGGTCGATTAAAATGTAACATGGGAAATTAAAGTTTTGGAAACATTTTATCATAGGGGATGCTGTTTGAAATATTCAACAGTTTTTTTTTTTTAAAGGGTGCGTCACTTCCGTTTACAACAATCCTAAACTGAACATTAAGATATTAAGATAATAGGCCACTTGCATCATATTTTTTTAATTTTTTTTTCCGGTTAAGGAAAATATTCTAAGACATTCTGTAATATTATTATTTTTTTAATCGTATTTTTGAAACCCTGGGGATTTTTTAAAAATTTCAATCCGAAAAATCAGACCTTTTTTATAAACCGGAAAGACGGGACATAATTTTATAGGTGAGAAAAAACAATGATTACATAGCCGAAAATCATTTTTAAAAAAAAGAACGTTTTCCACACGAATGACACAGCGGAATAACGAGGCATACCAAAAATATTACATCTCATAAATATTTTTTTCCTTGATTCATCTTATTGATCATAAATCATTATAATGTACAACGTCTATATTAATAAATCCAATGTAATATACTTGTACTTGAAAATTATAATAATAATAAGAATATTATAAAATTTGATTTTGATAAAATCAGCACCATAACCATTATACCTCTAAAACACGTACCGACATCTAAATTGTACGGGGTTCTCTTCACATCTGTCAAAAATTCAAACCAAATGAAAAGTTCGCAGAGAACAAACAATAAATCTAGTGAACGAATTCAAAAATTCGCCTGAAATCAAAGTGATGCCATATAAAAAAATTAAATCAGTGTGGAATTTTACAAAATTAATAGTAACATTTTCAGTAGACGGGACATTTTCATGTAGTGACGACGCGAGCCCAAATAATGGATTTATTTATTTAAAAATAAAAGTAAATGTACATTTCTACAAAATTTTACTAACATTTTCGTAATCTTAGTAAAAAGATCTATCCACACGATTTTTTCCAAGTCGTTATGAAATCCATGCAAGTGGCCTATTAATACAGATGGTATTTTTTTATCAAGGGAAAATATCAATCCACTGACTACCCCCATTATGACGGCCTCCGTTGTCGAGGGGTAATGATATCGACTAGAAATCCGACTCTCAACAGGAGGTTGCTGGTTCAAATCCCGGCGTGCGCAAGTAAATTTTATTTGATATTTTTTTTATTATTTCACTAATTATTAATAAAAAATATATATATAGGATATTAGCGGCATGTTGCAGAGTGCAAGATACTCTTAGTATCACCCTGGTGTAAGACCACCATTCAGAATTGGAACTTGACTTGAAATGGCTTTAGCCGTGTTTGGTGACCTGATCTGAATAGCCAGGTATTTTCCCCACCTTCTTCTTCCCCATCATCCTCTTTCCCATCTCCTTCCCATCCCCGCTTCCTTCAGCCTCACAACATACGCCATACTCTCACTGCCTCAGGAGTGGAGCTTTTGGGACTCTTGAGCGGAATTCACATGTAAATTATTTACTTTGCATACCTACTGACTAACGGGTATTTTAATATTTAATAACTTTAGATTTTAATATTTTTTATACTTAATATTGTAGAACTATTAACGGCAATAGCGGATTAGTCAACATAAACAAAGAAAAAGGTGAAATGATTTATTGAATACTTCAAACATTATGGAAAATACGCATTTAAACGAATTTACCCAGTTAAGCCCGTTTAGTTAGAAAATGTAATATTCCAATGAAACAATAATAATTGTTTTATTGTCATTATTAAATAAATAAATCGTGATGACCCACAAATCGTTTTACAATTAACCAAATATAGTTTTACTGGATTGAACAAAAGCCCATTATGAGTTAAAACATTTTATCCGAAATGGATTTTTAATTTTACTTCAAAATTAATCTAGCACTATTGTCACATTCGTCTACAGCAGGGGTGTGGAACCATTTTATATTCAAGGGCTATTTGGATGTTTGTAGTATCAGCTGCGGGCCGCACTTAGATTTTGAGGACGTGGAGGGGGACGGGGGTGTCAGAACCCTTGATATTTTATTATAACCCCGTTCAAATAAGTACCAATTTTATAATATTTTTATATCCCAAAAGGTCATGCTCACAAATGAGTCTACTACTAGAAATTTATAACTGCACTAGGAACGCGAGAATGGTTTCCCTTGACTTGCGCCTACAGTTAATTCCCCAAATCCAATTTTAAGTTGTGTTTAAAATACAAGACTGGTTGAAACTTAAAAAAAATGAAAGAAAATTGAAAAGTAATTCCACATAAGGGTCCACGAGCTCAAATAATCATTATACGTGGAACAAGCAAATGGTTTTCCTCGCAATTTTGCAACATATGGTGTGAAATTTGATTTAAAACTCTATCTGGAACATGCGAACTGTTTCCTTCGAAATGCGTCAGCAGATGAATCCGCAATTAGAATTTTAAACCAAAAAACAAAAATTGCTTTTAACTCAAAATTGATTGTTTGTGCGAGTCCGCAGCTTTGATTAAAACTGCATCGAAGACTACAGAAACAGAAAAGGCACGTGGTTCCGTGTGGCGGCATTAATTTCAACACACAATTTGAAGATACAAATCTATAGTGTTGTTATTCTTAAAAATGTAATTTAGCACACTTCAACTTGAGATAGGTCAATGTTTACGTCAGATTCAAAGAACTTTGCTTAAAACCCGGGCAATGCCGAGCTTCAGATAGGATTTTATAATATTTAGTCCCAGAATTTATGTACTGAAATAAAATCCGGACTTGAAATCCGGACTCCGTAATGAAATCCCAAGGCACGTGAAAATGGTTTCCTTTGATTTGTGAAGTATACAGTCTGCATCTTATATATTTTATAACTGCACTTCGAACACGATAATGTTTTCCTTCAAAATACGTCATCACTACAGGTATTTTATTGTTACGTTCTGAAAACAAAACTGGCTTTAACTTAAAAGTTACTTTTTGTGCGAATTTCCAACTTCAATCAAAACTACACCCAGAATTTTGCAGCACGAACCAGAATTTTATAACTGCACCTCAAACACAAAAAAGGTTTCTTTCGAAATTCGTCTGCAGACGCATCCACAACTGTAATTTTTTCTTTACATTCTGAAAACAAACCATGTTTTAATTTAAGAGTAAATCCTTTTGCAAGCACCCAACCTTAATTGAAACTATTCCCTACTGTTTTTGCAGCACACAGTCAGTATCATGAATTTTAATTCATGAGAATGGTTTCCTTATAAAATGCGTCTCCAGATAAATCCACAACTGTAATTTTATATGTAAGCGAGTCGCCAGTTTAATTAGCACTACCTTCATAATTTCTTTTAACAATTTTTTTCGCTTTTTTGGGGTCAGCAGGCCGCACCGAAAGTGCTCGTGGGCTGCACCAAAAAGCCTCAAAAGTCCGTAGCTTTCCTACCACTAGGAACAAAAATGAATATTCTATTGTTATTTATTTTGATTGTGAAGTGGATTCTAATCTTCCCTTGCGATATATTATAATTAATTTTTTTTAATAATTTCGTTAATTATGTATGATTATTATTAATTTTTTTTTCACCACAAATATATATTATTCAGTGGAATCGTAAAAATCAAATTTTATTTTTATTTTCCAAAGAGATACACCAACAGTAAGAATGTTTTGACGTGTCACAAGCTCACTTTTCTTTACTACTTCTTATGAAATTAATCAAACTATGTCAAATATCTTTCTTGAAAAGATAATCAATTTTGTTATCCCAGGGGTCGAAAGATCTTATATATTTGCGATTATTATTATCTTATGCTGTGGTGTAGTAAGTCTAAAATTTTCGAATGTTATCAGTTATGTTTTCAGCATTATTATAGTCATATTGTAAACTGATGTTGTCTATTTAACTGTCCTAAAACGGATTTTTTCTAGCTTATACTCTTTGTCAATTAATTTTTGACTTATATACGAGTACAATTATAAATTATATTGAAAAGAAATCTGTGGCAACGTTACCTCGGTTTAATTTAAAAAAAAAACTTTGCGCAGAAAAAACATTACATGCCAAAGAATTAAAATTTTTTGGGTAATGTTCTGACATGAATCCGTTGGCTTCATCCACGCGATGTCCGCACAGCGCGTTGAGCCGCGTGAACTAGCAATAGGTTAGTGTAATTGTACATTGATGGGAAGGCCTGTGTACTGTATTTTGCCGTTTGCTAGTTTGCGTCGTACGGACTTCAGTTTTACTGACAAATTTTTTAGTTATATTTCGAGATTGGTGAAATTTTGCACACATGACATTAAAAACAGGAGGACGGTTTCTGCTATATGAGATTGCTTAAAACGTCCTTTTCCCATTCCTTAAAGCTTTATAGTGCATTAAAATAACAGTAAAAGTTACTGTAATGCCCTGGCCATGTTTATGTTTTGCATCCCCTTTGTGTTGAAAAATATCAATTTTTCAGATATCATTTAATATTTCTGCGACAATTTTGTTTTTCCCGAGAGAGGAATTATAACAGCGGTATTGGAAATTATCATTAAATAATTTAGTGGCTTTCAGACGATCAAAATATTATGTTTAATTTAATGGGTTGAATAAAATATCACTGCATTTATCAATATTTATAATTGAAGGAATTATTCATAACAAGAAAGCCACTTTTCTAATTTCAGCACTATAATTCGAAACAGCAAACCTCCATACCGTAATGAATTTTTATGTCCGCAACTGTTGCAACGTAACTGTTGCAACGTAACTGTTCCAACGTAAGTGTTGCAATATAACTGTTGCAAAGTAACTGTTGCAACTTATCTGTGGCAAGAATTATTTTTGGGCGCAGTAAATATTTTTTGAATTTTTAGCTGAACATTTTACTTCAGACCAAATTTCGTAGTGGGCAATACACAATCACACAAGTTGATTATGTCCATATGTTAAAATCAAATAATTTATAATGAAGATAAGGTGCCCTTGGAATACAAGGTTCCATCTGTCCTATTGTTAAAATTGACTTTTTTCATCATTATACAATAATGACAAAATAATATACATAAAAATAAAGTTTCAAACTAAGTAAAGGTAAATTAGGGGGAACCAAGCAGGAGTGGAGAGGATAGACGAAGTCCTCTTCTATCGTGGGGCCTTTAGAGAACCAAGGAGGAGTGGAGAAGAGAGACAAAGGCCTCTTCCCTCGTGGGACCTTTAGGGAACCAAGGAGGAGTGGAGAGGAGCGACGGGACTCTCTCCCCTTATGGGGCCTTCAGGGAACCGATGAGGAGTAGAATCTTCCGCCATGAAGCCTCCAGGGAACCAAGGAGGAGTCCATGAATCATGAATCCTCCATCGCCATGAATCCTCCATCGTGGGGCCTACAGGAAACCAAGAAAGAGTGGAGAGGAGAGATGAGACCTGGGAACACACATTGTGGAACCAGAAGACATGGCCACATATCCAATGACAACCCTGGTGAACTTTATACAATGGACCGAGTGACTGTTAATGGAATAAGGTAAAATGGGAGATAGCATTTTGGCCCTATGGCGTAAGTGCTCACGGGAACTATATGTAACCGTCTCTATAAAAAAAATTAAGTACAGTAGGCATTAAAAATTACAAAATAAACTTAACAAATATCTTAAATACCCCATTTAAGTTGTCTAAGATTGTGACTTCTTTCGAAAGGAAGACTTTTTTTTTTTTCTTGAAGAATAATTATATGTGTTTTGATATTTATTATTTTACGCATACATTTTGAACTTTGTTATATTATAGACTTTTAACTGAAAACGATAAAGAAGTTTTTTTCCGTTATGTTTCAAGATTGAAAAATTCTTTGCACTTAATAAATTTAATAACACTTCAATGTAGTAGCGTAAAGAAATACTTCACAAATATTAACCATAGAAAAAATCCAGGGGTGGCAATCCTCTTCCGTCTCTTTTATTTGGCTTCCACCCAAAGGCGACTTCCATAATATCGACGCACGCCGGCTTATAAAGCCTCCGGACAGTCGCCGCAGAATATAAAGTGAAGAAAATTAACGTGTATTTGGCACAGCCCTGGACCGGAATATATAATAATTCAAGCCGACCCACGTAAAGTCCACGGCGAGCTTTTAAGTTTATTTTTAAGATCAGGGCGCGCGACGTAATTTTATTGAATTAGTCTGTAGGCCTGGGAGATAACGCATTAAAATTTTAAGGTGGTTTCAGCTAATTCGTGTACTTACGGTTACAGGAGAAAAGTTGAATATTAAATTTACATAAAAAAATATCCTTTTACAATTACATGGTATATAATACAGTATTATGTTTAAAAAGTGTAGTTCAGCAAAGCTGGCGCATGACTGTTTTTTTGCCGGTTATACCTTAACATTTTGTCTTTGTTTAATAAACATAAGGAGATAGATTGTACAAAAATTGTATAGAAAAATGAAAAATATCATTTGTAATGTGTCAACACTATAAGTATCAATGACGCGGAGTAAAAGTTTTGGACTGTATAAATATATATATATATACATTAAAAATATCCTTTTGAATTTACATCGTAAATAATAAGGGGTTATGTTTAAAAACGGTAATTCAGCAAAGCTGAAGGCAGCTTGTCTGCCGGGTCTACCTTGGGGTAGAGTTTTTGTGTTAACACAAAAGAGAAATTATGTATAAAAGTAGAAAATATTATTTCTAATGTGTCAACAATATAAGAATCAAAAATGTAAAAGTTTTGTAATTATGTTTTAGACTGTATAATTTAAATTTATAAATAAAAGTCAAATAAATTTTGTGAATAACCCTATCTTAAACATATTTCCATTGTATATTTTTGTCTATGATCTTTCAAGCACCTCCCCTTTCCACCTCTATCCCCCCCACTACTTTCATTTCTACCCACGCCTGTTTTTCTATACTTGATAATTTAGTTTTTAATACATTTAATGTCCCGATGAAGAGAACATCGTTCACGAAACATGTTGATTTTTTTTAAAATAAAGATTATCCTGGTAAAAACAAAGTATATTAATTATAGAAGTATTTTATTTCTTTTCTAAACCATCAAAGACAGAGTTAATAGCCACTTTAGTGTTATTTTAATATATGACCAAAAAAAAACAGGAAAGTCATATCCGTGTTATCAATAGGTGTCTCATATAAATAAAAATCAGAAATGTTTATCCGAGACACTATCTCGGTTAAAAATCAATTCTTTAGAACTTTGTAATTATTAAAAAAAAAATTGTTGGGACATAATATTGTTAATTCTGAATTTGAAATATGAGATCCACGAAAATCCCGATTTTTCCCGGTTATCCCGATAAGATATCCGGCGTTCGATTCTCATTGAGATTCCCGTTGAGACCTTTACTTGTCTTTTACATGTTCTGTTTAGAATTATTTTCTTCTTTAATAATATATATTTTTAAGGGTGACCGGATAAATCATCACATCTTTAAAAGGTTATATAGTCATGGAAAGTGATGAAACGAAAACTTTATTAACTGGGTTAAGTAGGTTAGGTTAGGTTAGGTTAGGTTAAAAACAATAAATTTTTCATCGTTTCTTAATGACTTTATATCACTTTTTAAAGGTGTGTTGAATTGTCACTGTGTTGAGTTATCGTGGAACAATTTTTAAGATGTTCATAAAACTACATCTTTGTAAATTTGCATGCATTTTAAATTTCGTTCTACGAAACACTATAAAATTTATTATTACAGTAGAAGCAGGTTTAAAGGTACAGCATATCCATTCTACGTTGTATTCGCTGTTCATTTTCATCTCTTTTCCCTGAAACCGACGCCCAGAATCTTTAAATATTAAAAGTAAGTTTCATGGCTCCCATCATTGACTCGATCACTAGTTCCTGGAATTTTACATGTGTGCTTTTCTCCGAAACCTTTTTTAGGACTTTTATGTTTTGAACTTCGTTGATCATTTTTACATTAGCTTCACACAGAAGGCCCTGAGGAAAAAAAACGTTTTTTGGGATGCTGTGTTGAGAATCATTTTAGGGAAAAGAAAGAGAGGAAGTTCTGGGAAGGAAAAATGGATATGGGGTGGGTAGGATTCTTCGGTCAATGTGTTCAGGAGTGACGGGTGTATGAATCCACCTCTCCCACTGCGGCACAAGGCAACGGGTCGAAAGAGTCTGGCTGAAGAAGTCAAAAGGTCCCCTTTAACTAGTCTCTCCCGATCCGGTCCGCCACGCAGTAGGTAAGCAAACACATCCACCGCCAAGGCTTAGACAAACCTCATCTCATAAAGGATAGGATCCAATTAATTGGATAACCCGCGAGAACCATACCCGCCTCCCAAATTGAGTTCATATTTTAATTCATCATAATTTTTTTTTCCATTTTGTCTTTTTCTAACATGTTTCATGTTTGTTAAAGAATAATGTATAGATTATGTCATGGTTTCAATAATCATGGTCCCGAAAATATGTTTTATAATAAAGAATAATGTGTAGATTATGTAATGGTTTCAATAAGCACGGTCCCGAAAATATGTTTTATAATAAAGAATAATGTATAGATTTTGTCATGGTTTCAATAAGCACGGTCCCGAAAATATGTTTTATAATAAAGAATAATGTATAGATTATGTCATGGTTTCAATAAGCACGGTCCCGAAAATATGTTTTATAATAAAGAATAATGTATAGATTATGTCATGGTTTCAATAAGCACGGTCCCGAAAATATGTTTTGTAATAATTTTTTAAATGTGATTACAATACATGTAAGTGAAAAATTAAAACCAAATATTTTTTTCGTCAAAATTACATATCGGCTTACATTTTAGGTGTATTTTTCACCCGCCATGCGAAAATACTTTTTACACAAGTAAAATATTTGAAAGATAGGAACCTCATCATAATTTAAAAAAGAGTTACATAGGTATAATATAATACTATGCATGTAATGCAGAATATTAACAAGAAATTCCGAGAAAGAGGAATGTGATTTTTTTTATTGTTACACTTTAAAAGAGCGCCCCTCTCTGTACGTTTAAGAACTGAGGATCTATATCGCCACCCGTTGGGCAGTTTTGTGAGGCAGGTTAAGGCAGGGAGGTTATGCAGGTAGCTCGTTCCACATGCGATCCGACTTACATAAAAAAATAAGTCAGAGGCACGACCCATTCTCATGAAGACGACATCAACTGAAAAAAAAATAAAAAATATTTAGATAAGTAAATTGTCAACGATAAGGCAGATAATTATCTGAGAGTAATTACTCTGAGTTAAAACGGGTTTAAAAATGCTCAATCACACTAAATAAAGAAATGAGTTAAAAACTAATATAAATATTTTAAGCGGAATTGAATTATCGCTATGCGATACGTTTACATTCGAAAAAACTGAACATAATACGGAAGACGATGTATTATCAAAATATCAATAAATATTAATAAATGAGCAAAACATCAACAGATTAATTTTAAAGATTCATCAAGGAAGATATGATAAACAAAGCAACGCTATCCAAAGCGTTATTTTAAGAAAGAAGAAAATTGTAGAAAAAATATATTAAAAACAACATAAAATCTACACCTTTATGAGACAAAAGTACCAACCGCAAATTGAAAATAACTTCCGAGACTTACTTTCACATGAAACGACAAAAAATAAGGTAAAGATAACGTTTATAATACATTTGTCTGGTTAAATAATTGCATTTTTGGATATTTTTTCGATATCAGTAATATTAGTTATAAAAAAAGTAAAGTAGGTCGTATTAAATTTTATTAATGTTTGCATTAAAAATTTTAATATTAATAAAAATTTTAAAAAATAAAATAAGTGAGCGTATTTCACTCCCTTTCCAAAATAGTTTTTAGTTTTCGGATACGTTCAGAAATATTCCATTTATTTGTATTTTATAGCAAATCGGAAATACTCCGACAGAATACATCTGAGGCCTGAGGAGTAACGTGAAAAGTATAAATTAATGAAGTAACGCGTACCAAGTAACAAAGAATTAATGAAGTAACGCGCACCAAGTTATAATGTTTCATAAAGAATTTCATAGTTTTATATTTTGTGATCCTTTTCTAACCCGTTTGGCATTATATCCACGTTCCCCGAGATGCATAATATTTTGTATATTTTTGGAAAAAGAAAGTCAGCATTATTGGTGTGCCCACCAAATGAGATAAATGACAGCATTAATAAATGTTACTTACGTGGAGCTTTGCACACGGACAAGGAAAGCATAAGGAAAACACGATTTGAATTTCAACGACGCCGACGCGACCGCTTTGTGTTTTAGAAAATCTCACAAGACATTGTAGATTGTGCAATGTAATATGCTTTATATTTTTATTCATAAACGTATATATATTTTATGAAGATGAAGTACTGAGCGTACTTGGTGTAGCCTTTGGATACTTAGATATTTACTTGACATTAACTACTATTTAACAAAACTTTACTTGACGGCACGTTCCGGGTGGAATATCTATTTATCTCTCTCAGACATCTTGTAGGTATTTTAAAGGATATCAAATTCTTCAATAGTGACCAAATCAGCTAACTTTTTACAAATTTTAAATACGTCCAACAATTGAATTTGGTAGCCACTTGTAGGCTGGAGCCCTGAAATCCTGGTAAACGTACTTGATTCTGGGCAAAGGAATGCGGACCGTCTCTCAAATTCATTGTTAAAATACCGCTTGCTTTCTTAATACCCACACGCAATGTGGGCATGCTGGTTCTGTTCTATAGGTATTTCAGTTTCAGCAGCGTAGATTCTTTGACGAAGCTCGACGAGCTGAGACGAGCGGAACACCCGTTCACAGTAGTTGATGTTGGCTTCATGAAAATGGGTTGATCCTCTGACTCGTTTTTGTGTAAGTCGGCTAACATGTGGAACGAGCTACCGTCATCTATTTTCCTCATTTCCAGATTTCTAGAAGACCCGCATTAATACATTTCTTCGTGTGGCGCCTGCCTAAACTCAGAACACAAAAATGACAATAAATTATTAGGTTTCAAAATGGTTTCACATCAGTCGGAATCAAAACGTTGCCTGAAATGAATTAAGTCGTGTTTGGTGAGCAGATCTAACACCCAGGTACTTCCCCATGTGTCTCTTCCTCATTTCCGTTTCCTTCCTTTGTACGGTATTCCAAATAAATAAAAATACAATATAACAAAAATATTTTGTGTTGTCTTGATCTATTTGTCGCAATAATAGTACAAATTTAAAATCTAAATAGCTCATACTGAAAATGATATTGCAAGCTAAGAAAAGTTGGTTACAACAGACCTAGAAATTCGGGATAAACAAAGCTGTGCAAATTTTAAAATGCTAGACTTACCGTTCGAGTATTTTTGCTGCTTAATAAGCATAAAAATATTCTGCTTCTTAGTTCAATATTTTTCGTTTTCTTTAAACATTGTCTACATGATAAAATAATCTAAATATGCTTTTCCTAATATTGTGGAAGAAAATAAAAAGTGTAAGACATTATTAAATCCCTTATTTTTAAATAAACGGTAAGTAGGTGAAAGGGATTTAATTTCCCTTTTAAAACAATATTAAGAAAACCACCTCTTTTGTTTGTATGAAAAAATATTTCAAGTACCTACTTACATAATTTTTGGAAGTTTATCTAACGTTCATTTGAATAATGTCAAAAACATTTAGAACGGGTTGTTTCACAGAATTTGAACAATTCATCAAATTTCAAAGTTGATTTTCAAGTTCTGTGAAGGTTCTACTCGAGTTCTGTTATTACATTATTACTGGCCAGTTACTTCGTAAAAATGTAATAGAAACTGAACTAGAATAGAACCTTCGCAGAACTTGAAAATCAACTTTGAAATTTGATGAATTTTTCAAATTTAAACGTTCATTTTCAGGTTCTATGAAAGTCCTATTAAAGTTATGTAGGCTAGTTACTTGACAGAACTAAAATACAAACCAAACTTGAAAAAAATCTTTCAGAGAACTTAAAAATTATGTTTGAAATTTGAAGAATTGTTCGAATTCTCTGAAATAACCCCCTCCTTAGTAAGGTTATAATACATGTAAACAATTAAAAAAAGATATCTTTAAAATTGAGAATTTTAAAATAAGTACGTAACGTTAGTACACACGTGAGTAATTGAAACCATACACAAAGAACACATGTTTCGACATCGTGAAAATACGTTCGACCTATCAATATCATATTAATAATAATATTAAACCTATCAATTCATTCGTTAATGTCCTCCCATCCCGTTTTTAACCGGTCTACAGTAAATTTGAAGAGATTATTAATAATTTATCAATATTCAATAGTAGTCATTTTTGTAAGATTCCTCTCTTCTTTCTTCAGAACAATAAATAAATTAAACAGATACTTTCAGAAATCGATATTTAACATACATATCGCTGGCGGAAAAGCGATCTATCCGGGCATATGAAAATGTGATTGTACGTTAAGTTTCACTGTTTATTGAATATTTCGTAATTATTTTATTTGGTGGTCGATATCCCAGTGGGTAGGGTACTCAACTATTAGTCAGTCGAATGAAGTTAAATACTCACGGAAGATAGGGACTAACTACTTTATCCAAGCTACTTATTCTTAGAGAAAAGGTCCACAGGCACTGTGAAAGATCATCATTCAGAATCGTAACGTAACGTTCCTTGAAATAGCTTTAGCCAAGTATGGTGACCAAATCTGATCAGCCAGGTATAACCCTCACTTCAATCTCACAACACACCTTAATTGGGGATGTCATAAACCCACCGAATACAACAGTTAGGAGCAGTTGAAATCCTTGTACAGTATTCACCAAAAAAAACAATTCTAAAATTGTAGCCGCTTATTTACAGAATGAGAAGAAATATAATAAAATATATATTTGTTTTGATTTCATTCGAAACAAAATTAAAACATGCTAACGAGATTCTGAAAATAAAAAAAAAAGTTTTGTGATGAAATTTAATGCAGTAATTTCCCCTGCAGCCGACCATTTTATTGTATTTTGCAATGCAACGTGGCATTAATTTGTGGTATTTTGCATACTGTAATTAAACTGAAATAACCTACATTTTAAATGTTCCGAGGCTCCACTGCGATATAATAGCCTTCCGGGCAGATTAAAGCTGTAGTGTTGTGGCCAAACCGCAATAATTACTGTACGCTATTTTACCGACAAAGGCTTTATTAAGTCAGTAGAGTATCGTGTTACACGATGAACTTGTTGATAGACACGAGGTGAAACTTATTATTGATTGCAAAGTGGCGAAGAGATGGACGTGTGATACTTAGTAATCTTCCACAAAGCTCTCCAGATTTGGTCCGATGTTGTAGGAATTGTAAATACGAGTTCAACAATATAAAATAAACATTAACTTTGTTCACAAGACTTTTATCAAACACGACGTTAATGTAGTTTTGGATACAACCGGGTAGGTAAATACTATTATAATAAACATGACAACTATGTAGTTTTCGATACAACTGGGCAGGTAAATACTATTGTAATAAATATGACAACTATGTAGTTTTGAATATAACCAGGCAGGTTAATACTATTATAAAAACAATAAATATGTGGTTATCGTGGTGTATAAATGAAAAGATCTCTCACTCAGGTATAACGTTTATTGATAAGTTGTCAGCTGATTTTACAATCACAATATTTCACGTTGGTTACGTACAAAGGAATGCGCGCGAAACTAAACCGTAGTAAACGCAAGTAGGTGCGGCCGACAATAGTAATTACTGAACACTGATGATATGCTCGCTGCGTCGGGCCTATTTATACTAGACGGCCGACGGTAGCAGTAGGTAGATGGATGGCAACTAAATCCTAGGCACTCGCACAGACTGTACGTTTCAGGAACCTTCGACATTGCGGCGATTATGCATAGGCCGTAGACTCGAACCTTCTGGCGAGTTCTCGTAGTATCCCGGACTGAGTGCGCGTTAGTATTGTCGCGAGTAGGCAAGTAGGTCTTGAAACAGGTAGGTTGCTTTGTTTTGATTTCGGCTGCAAATACGTACCTAAGTAGCAATTAGCAAGTACGTACCTAAGTAGGTCGAGCGATTTATTATTAATTATTCGATGGATTAATATCGACGCTACAGACACCCCCTTCCCAGCAGCTTTGCTGAGGGCTGCGATAGAAGAAATAGCTCGGAGACGAACGTCTTTTAAGTGTGACACTTCATAAAAAAAAATTTTGCAAAACACATGTACACAACACAGGCTGATGATACACTCAGATAACAATGGTGGCACTATTACCCGCGCTTGTGCGGAGATGGTCGGCTGCATGATGTTCCGTGGTGCCTTAATTGATCACTGCAGCACTCCTCGTCATCAAAAAGCGTAGGATAGCGTTTTGGGTTGAACGTGACTTTAGGCGTTAAAGTAGTCCGGGAAACGAACACGCCTACCGGAATGTGTGGTCGTATGAGTGCGATCCGTGTTGGTAGCGGGCAAAGGAAGGGTTGAACTTATTCCTTGCGTAGTTTCCTTAGTTTCCTGGGCAATGTACGCAGGTTTGAGGCGGTCTATAGTCACCGTTACCTCTTTGCCTCTGTTTAAAATGGTGAACGTTCTTTCGTTCCGGCGTACCACTTGGTGAGGGCCAGTGTAGGGTTGCTGAAGCGGGCTTTTTACGGTGTCGTCCCTTAGAAACACATGGGTAGCTGCGGGAAGGTCTTTAAAAATGAAACATTTCCTTTCGCCATGACGGGAACCTTCAACCGGTCTTAGGTTGTTAAAATATTGCCTCAGCTCTTTGAGGAAATCGCTGGTACTGACGTCGTTCGCTGGCCGAGCAGCGAGGAATTCTCCAGGTAGGCGGAGTGGCTCTCCGTACACCAGTTCGGCTGAAGTGGCAGCGAGGTCATCCCTCCAAGCTGCCCTGATTCCCATCAACACTGTGGGAAGCGCCTCAGTCCAGCGGTCATTTTGGTGGCATTTAATCGCTGCCTTAAGCTGGCGGTGTAGCCTCTCAACCATGCCGTTAGCCGCGGGGTGGTAAGCTGTGGTACGTATTTGAGTCGTACCTGCCAGGCAGTTTAACTCCCTGAACAGCCTTGACTCAAACTGTCTTCCTTGATCAGTTGTAATTCGGAGCGGAGTACCGAACCTGGTAATCCACCCCTGGTAGAAAGCGCGCGCCACAGTTGCTGCTTCCTGGTCCCTAATCGGGAAAGCCTCTGGCCATCTTGTAAACCTGTCTACGCAGGTGAGGTAGTATCGGCATCCTTCAGATGAGGGCATGATGATGATATCTATGTGCACATGCTCGAATCTGGCCGATGGTCTGGGAAAAGTTCCTAAGGGTGCTGACACGTGACGTGACACCTTACTGCGTTGGCACTGTAGGCAGTTGCGTGCAAATTTACCCGCGTCCGCCTTGATGGCCGGCCAGACATAACGTTCAGTTATGAGCTTAACCGTTGTTTTGACGCCTGGGTGAGCCAGCTGATGGACTGCATTAAATGCTGCAAGCCGAAACTTTTTGGTGACGAAAGGTCTCGCTGTATTTGTAAACATATCGCAGTACAAGTCCGTGTTGATGCCAGGAATGCGCACTTTCTTAAGTTGTAGGCTAGAACTTCCCTTTAAGCATTGCTCTAGTTCCGTGTCGTTCACCTGATCAGCTGCCAGTGCTGCATAGTCCAGGGGAGCGTCGACTGACTCGACCCTGGAGAGGGCATCTGCGACGATATTATCCTTGCCCGCTACGTGGCGAATGTCCGTGGTGAACTTGCTAATGAAGTCAAGGTGTCGGAACTGCCTTGGGGAGCATTTATCAGCCTTCTGGTGAAAGGCGAAAGTGATGGGTTTGTGATCCGTAAATATGGTGAACGTCCTGCCCTCTACCATGTGTCTGAAGTGTTTCACAGCGAGGTAGATGGCCAGGAGTTCTCTGTCATAAGCGCCGTATTTTCTTTCAGCCGCGCTAAATTTCTTTGAAAAGAAACCCAGCGGTTCCCAGTGACCTGCGATGAGCTGCTGGAGTGCGGCGCCAGCTGTGGTGTCAGAAGCGTCGCTGACTATGGATAGTGGGGCTTCACACTTTGGGTGAGCTAGCAAGGTCGCCTGAGCAAGGGCTTCCTTGCACTTGTCAAAGGCTTCCAAGGTCGCTGCTGTCCAGGAAATGGGCTGCTTGCCTTTCTGTTTTCCAGTGAGGAAATCATTGAGCGGTGCTTGCGTCTCTGCTGCATTGGGGAGAAACCTCCTATAAAAGTTGAGAGCTCCCAGAAAGCGTCGTAAATCCTTCACCGTTTCAGGCCGACTGTAATTTTTTATTGCGTCGACTTTCTCTGGCAGGGGTGTAGTGCCTTCACCAGACACCAGGTACCCCAAGAATTTTACTTCAGGCAATCCAAAATGGCATTTGCTGGCGTTGACGACCACCCCGTATTCCTGCAGGCGCTGGAACAAGGTCTTGAGGTGGTTCATGTGTTCCTCCTCTGATGATGAGGCAATGAGGATGTCGTCGATGTATGCGTAACAAAAGTCCAATCCTCTGGTGACCTCATCGATAAAACGTTGAAACGTCTGGGCTGCGTTGCGGAGGCCGAAGGACATCACTGGAAACTCGAAGAGTCCGAACGGCGTGGATATTGCCGTCTTCGGGATGTCTTCAGGAGCTACTGGAATCTGGTTGTAAGCTCGTACCAGGTCTATTGTGGAGAATATCTTGGTATCCCTCAGCGACTGGGCGAAATCTTGGATGTGTCGGACTGGGTACCGGTCAGGTATAGTTCTGGCGTTCAATCCGCGGTAATCACCGCATGGTCGCCATTGGTCGTCCTTCTTAGGGACCATGTGAAGTGGGGATGCCCAACAGCTCTCTGAAGGCCGGGCAATTCCTAATCGGACCATGGTCTCAAACTCCTTCTTGGCCCGTTTGAGCTTGTCAGGGGCGAGGCGGCGAGGACGTTCTGCGACTGGAGGACCTGGAGTAGTCCTGATGTGGTGAAGGGTAGTATGGCGAACTTCCTTCATGGCGCCGTCAGGGCGCGTAAGGTCCGGATACTGTTGTAAAAGTTTGTGGTAGGGGGATGTCCCTGTGACAGTCTTGATGGAAGCGGTCATGTTGTTACTGCGCCTGCCTGTAGTTGTCAGGTTCGTCACCTGATCCAGCAGTCGCCTGTTGTGTACATCAACTAGGAGCTCGAATCGTGCTAGAAAATCCGCTCCTATGATGGGCCTGGAGACGTCAGCAATGACGAAACTCCAAGTAAAATCACGACGCAGGCCTAGGTCCAGGTTGAGCGTCAGGCTTCCATACGTCGCGATGGTGCTTCCATTTGCGGCCGCCAATTCGTAGGACTGCTTGGCCGGACGGCCTTGGACTAGGCGTCGTGGGTAAACGCAGAGATCCGCGCCGGTGTCTACGAGAAACTGGATGCGAGTTGCCCGGTCAGTTACGAAGAGGCGACTTAATTGTGTCGGGCTGCTGGTGCTGGTTGACATCAGTGTGAGCGGGGCGTCTCCCTGCTCAACGTTGCAGGGTTTTGCGCAGGAGCGCGTCTGGGTACTGAACGTAGGGTGACCCCTGGAATGACCGCGCAAGTGATGGTTCCGCCGACGAGGACTGGTACTCCTGGATGGGCGTTCCTGGGCGCGCAGAGTTGTTAACTCCCGTCGTAGTGTGTTTATTTCCTCTTGTAGCTGTAGCACCATTTTTTCCATAGTATTAATCACGTAACCTCCGTAACTTGTCGTTGATGTTGTGGTAGCGCCGGGCGGGAGAGACATTTTTAAAATAAACGTAGCACACGATAACACTTACAAATTAACTCACGTCGTAGGTCACCACTGTGGTTATCGTGGTGTATAAATGAAAAGATCTCTCACTCAGGTATAACGTTTATTGATAAGTTGTCAGCTGATTTTACAATCACAATATTTCACGTTGGTTACGTACAAAGGAATGCGCGCGAAACTAAACCGTAGTAAACGCAAGTAGGTGCGGCCGACAATAGTAATTACTGAACACTGATGATATGCTCGCTGCGTCGGGCCTATTTATACTAGACGGCCGACGGTAGCAGTAGGTAGATGGATGGCAAGCATAACAAGGTCCGTCGCACCTTCGGCCGTCTCGTCAGCACTGGAGTGCCTGAAGACCTACGTTCTTCGCCAGTGCCTGACCTCCATCGAGTCCCGGTCACCAGCGCCCGGCGTCGACTCACTGACCCGCGCTTGACCTGCCAACACATCACAGCAGCAACCGGAGTATTCTACATCTGTCCTTCATCATCTCCTTGTCACGGCTACTGACTCACCAATAAAACACATGTGACCTTCACAACCTTCTTTCATTTCGTGCCTCACCATTGATCCCCAAAGTAATTAATAGTAATTACTGAACACTGATGATATCTCCTTGTCACGGCTACTGACTCACCAATAAAACACATGTGACCTTCACAACCTTCTTTCATTTCGTGCCTCACCATTGATCCCCAAAGTAATTAATAGTAATTACTGAACACTGATGATATGCTCGCTGCGTCGGGCCTATTTATACTAGACGGCCGACGGTAGCAGTAGGTAGATGGATGGCAACTAAATCCTAGGCACTCGCACAGACTGTACGTTTCAGGAACCTTCGACATTGCGGCGATTATGCATAGGCCGTAGACTCGAACCTTCTGGCGAGTTCTCGTAGTATCCCGGACTGAGTGCGCGTTAGTATTGTCGCGAGTAGGCAAGTAGGTCTTGAAACAGGTAGGTTGCTTTGTTTTGATTTCGGCTGCAAATACGTACCTAAGTAGCAATTAGCAAGTACGTACCTAAGTAGGTCGAGCGATTTATTATTAATTTTTCGATGGATTAATATCGACGCTACAAATATGACAACTATGTAGTTTTGGTTAAAACTGGGTAGGTAAATACTATTACAAAAATGGTTCTTGCGGAACGCCCTTCATAATGATGCATTTCTTCGCAGTTCGACACACTAATTTTTGTCTTATTTTCGTATCCTTAAAATCAATACGACGAAAGACGCCACCGACTGCAAACTTTTACAACAAACTGCAAAGTTTGTCGTTGTGTTTATAATCTAGGGTAAATCCTTATATTCTATTATCTTTGGTTATCTTTTTTTTATTTTTTCTGTGTCTTATTCTATTTCGTGTTTCGTTTGTAAATGTATTTTTTTTTTCAATAATAATAAAAAAATCCATTCAGTATGTTTTTTTCTGTATTATATTATCATTCTATGTAGATACATAGATATTTAACTCGTATTAGTACTCGGTATTCCAAAGTCATAGGTTTTGTCCAAACGATGTCCGCGCAATGTACAGAGCCGCTTCTAAATGGCTTAAGGGCAAAATTAAATATAAGAGCCTTCCCATCAATTTTTCATTATTAATTAACTTACTTGCTAGTCGGGAGTGGCTTAGTGCGTTGTAAAGGCGTACTGTGAACGGAACCATAAACCATCGTGTTCGCCATCTTTTCATATATAATGAGATTTTAATAATGTTATAAGTAGTACATAAGTATGTTATTGTTATTATGTTCTTTAAAAACTATTGCGCTACTTTTTTCATGATACATTTTTAATAACGCTTTGACCGTGCATAAGGACTTATATTTTTATTTATTTATTTATTGCATCTCACTATACATAAAACACTTTTTTTCACATAAAAATCAACCTCACTAGGACTGAGCCTGTATCGAAGTTTAATTTTGTTGTGTTACGCGTTTCTGCATTTAGCATTATGCACATCGCTGTAAACGTCAAAACTCCCAACTTTTCCCCGACTCAAACACGAGAAATAATTTCTCAATTGAGTTGAGCTTTTTCGTAAAAAAATTTTAATTTTTTCGCAATCAGCCTCGAAATATCAATATTTGCAAAGTATTGTAATGTGTTTGTATATTTATAATGTAATGTGGATGGATTACACTACATCTCTATTCCGCCTACCGAGATACTGCAGCGCCACGGAAATATTTCTGGAGGGACAAGTGCACTCTTTCAGAGCACTTCTCCGCCACCGCACGGTAAGCTTATGGCGCAGACCACGCCGATCGAAGAATACCATCATCAACTTGAGACGGCTATTTAATAAAAAAAAAAATTTTCGATTCTAGTCTGTTTTTATTCTAAGTATATATTGTAATATGAATATACATGCCCAAAGTTATTTAACGATTTACCGGATACAATAAGGTGGGACAAATTATTTTAAATTTAAAAAAAAACTTTCGTTGTATTTTTACAGAGAAGATTGACTTACTTTTATCGATGATTTTCAGATATATTCTGTTGCTTATTTCTGTTGCTTATATTGTTGCTTATATTTTTGTTGATTTTTCGTTGATTTTTGTTGATATTCTGTTTCTATAATTATATGTTATTTTCTTACTGTACAATATTTTGTAGTATTTTTGAAAATATTCTTTTTACATTTTTGTAACTATACATATTATTATCTATATATATATAATAATATGTATAGTTACAAAAATGGAAAAAGAATATTTTCAAAAATACTACAAAATATTGTACAGTAAGAAAATAACAAATATATATATATATATATATAAGTCTATGTGCTTATATATATATATATATATAAGCACATAGACTAGATCCCCAGTTTGACCCGAGAATATTTCTCTACAAATTGGGTAAACAAAAAAAAAGTGATGTCTGATATGAAATGTAATATATTTTTGTGAAAATTTACTTTTTTTCTAAATAAATAAAAAAAATATATATTGTTATTATTTCAAAATATGGAATGTATTGCATTGCACTATCCCTGCATATATTGTGGTCCAAACATTTTTTATTATTAAGTCTTTAAGTTATAATTGAGATACATTTGAGATTTTAACCTTCATTCAAGAAGAATAAAATTGAATAATAAATTTATTTTAAAAGCATAAAATAGTTGTTTCGTCTTCCTTCCGTAGCATTTCCAGAGGTGTACAGTAGGGTGGAACGAAATTTTTTTTTTTCTAATTCTGATTTGGAATAGTTGTATTAAGTTGCCAATTGCCATCAATTACCTCAATTAAAAATATTAAATATATCAGACAACGGTAAGAGCCCCCGCCAAGACATCGAACATTTACAAAAACGACAGTTTCGGGGATATTTGCGCGGCCTAGAAAATAGTACAGAATTTATTAAAATAGGTTTATTTTATTTAAAAACATATTCAAATATAGTTAACTAGCTATTGCAATCAAATATTTCTTTATTTTAATATACTTTGGCGCTGTAACAGAGGTGCAAAGTGCGGGACGAAGCGGAGAGCGGCACCTGACAATCTACGAAATGCAGTGTTTTGTTTAAACTACTGTCGATAATTGTCTCAGGTGAAAGGTCGCGCGTCAATTATATTCACGAGTACTTATTGATAAACGTTTTTTAAGTGAATTAAACTGATTTCTAGAAAACAAAATTTAAAATGTCCGATATTTGGTGTAAGTGCAGAGTTGAAAGAGAATATCCTACCTACGTATGAAAATGTGATGAAATTCTACGAATGGGTTAGACAAGACTTATAAGTAAGGAATAACACAACAAAAGAACCTACGTATTTGGAAATTGCCGTAGTAGTTTGAACGAAAATTGAAGAATTGTGGATAAAATCTTCGATTCCAATTGTCACACACAAAATAATCTTACAGTTACTAAAAAGTTATCACTCGAAGTGTTATAATTTGAAAAAGTCTTTAAAGAAACTTAAGGAAGAAAAGTTAGAAGAGTTCAGAGTACAGAGTAGAAAGATTTTTGACATAGCTGCTAGTAAATGTCAAGAATTTGTAAGCTGTACTTGTTTGAGAGAAAAAAAAGTTCCAAAAGAGGAACAAATGTTTTAAGAAGACCAACGCACTAACTGACTAATGGCTTTAGGAAGAACTGATCTTATCCATAGTAAAAAAATGCTGAATAGAAGATAAATATATAATAGAAGATTACGTACTCTCAAACAAGAAATGAGGCATAATAGATAGGATGAAACTAAGAACAATAAGACAGAATGAGACGCGAGCAAATTTTAACCGAAGAAAGAGTAACAGAAATTCCTTCATTATATTTCGATGGAAGGAAAGATAAGACGGCTAAAACTGTTTTAAAAAGATCGAAGAGGCTTAGAGTGATTGTACAAGAGGAACATATTTCGATTATAAAAGAACCAGGTACTGTTTATGTTGGGTATGGGGTTCCAACATCGGGCAGTGCAAGAAATATTGAAAGAGCTATCCACAGATTTTTAACGACTGAAAAGATATCACTAGATGGTTTAATGGCTGTTGGCTGTGATGGAAAAAACACAAATACAGGGAAAACAGACTATCTCGACCATTGCAATGGATAATTTGTCTCTTACACTCCAATGAGTTACCATTTAGGCATTTGTTTACCTATTTGGATGGCCCTACTGCAGGACCTAAATCATTTGCAGGTCAAATTGGTAAAGCATTAGAGATATGCGAGACGCTGCCGTTGGCTAACTTTGAGAAGATAGAAGGTGAACTACCTCCACAAATATCCACAGATCTCAGTACAGACCAGAAATATTTACAAGAAATTACTACTGCTGTCATAAATGGATCCTGGTCTCCTGGATTTATTAAAGAGAAGCCCAGGTAAACTACCCCATGCCCGCTGGTTGACAAGAGCTAATCGCATACTGCATTTGTATATTTCTACAGAAAATCCACAACAAAATCTTGTGACTTTAGCAACGTTTGTCGTATAATCATACGCTCCTGTCTGGTTTACTATCAAAACACATTCATCCTGCAAAGATGGTTCAAATCATTTATGGAAGCTCATTAATAGCACTAGATATTTGTCCAACGAGTTGTTAGTGATAGTGGACCCTGTTATAATTTGTAACAGTTACTTCGCTCATCCAGAAAACTTGTTGTTGAGTATGATAACAGATTCATGTAAGCGCATTAGAGAACTCGCTGCAAGACGCATTTTAAAGGCTCGTCAAGTTAATAAAAAATCTGTTTCGCGCATTTTTGAGGTGCCAAAAGTGAACTTAAATGCATGTTCTTACATAGACATGATTGAGTGGCAACAAAATATATACGAACCCTCAATACTGATGAATATTTCCGATGGTCAGTTACAAGATCTTATTGAAAATGGAGAAGATACATTGTTGAAGTTTATGAGACTGACTTGCCATACTCAGGCTGTGGAAAGATTTGTAAAAGTTGTGACAGAAGCAGTTCTAAGTGCATTCGACAAGATAAGACGAGAGGGATTCATAAAATCTAAATTAGCATCTCGAAAACTCATGCCAAAGTTTGAACCTAAAAATGGTTTTTTGCTATAAAAAATGATTTTATTCATACCAACATAACTTTCTTAATCTGTGTTTAATTTTGAAATAAATGTTTTTATTAATTAAAATCTACTTTTATTTTACCATTTCATGCATAACATATTATATTTACTTATTATTTTGTTTATAGGGTGTTTAATACAAAACGTCTATAAAAACTTAAAAAAATAAAATTTCAAGTCTCTGGCGGGACCTCAAGATGTCGAGCTAGAAGTTCCAAATTGAGAACTGTTATTTAGAATTACATAAAGCAACTTTTCCCTGGTATTCCAATTCGAATTTCGAAAAAAAAAAATTTTTCATACAAAAGTGTTCCACCCTAGTGTACAGGTACTAACATTTGTTTCGCATATACTGTGAAAATTGGACTCGACGTATTGCAAAAATAGGATTGATTACTGTTTTAAAGTTAAAACCATAATGCTATCGATCACCGTCAAGAACTATATTGCACTATCTAAAAACACTGCAGAATAAATAATAGCTTCCCAGACATAAATGGGTGTTTACGAGTAAAGCTTGCCGTCTCTGCTTTACAATACTTTACATACACTACAAGACCAAATAAATTCTACCTCGGGAAGTGAGTCATGAGTAGCAAAGGGGGAAAAAATGAGCAAGTGAACAGCTTCATTCATCAGCATTATTGCAAGGCATTTATCTAACTCCTAACTTCACCCTCTCCCGCTGAAAACTAAACCTCGAAAGCCTTCGCTTGAATAGCTGAATTGGCTTAGCTTTGCAAAGGCTGCTTTCAGATGCTGATTCATGAGACGAAGTATAACTTTTTAAGCTTTATTGTTCCAGATTATGTTTATGTTGGCGTAATTAATGTTAACTACCATGTTTATAATTAATGTAATAACTTATGTGCTGTGTTATAATGTTTGTCGCTTTGTTTCTTGTTTGGAATGTTGGCACATTTATCTTTAGGAATATACGCACGTGTAATAAATATCAAAGGTAAAATCGATTGATAATATGAAATTAAAAGACATGCCTTATAGCACAGCAATTAACAAAAAATGTAGTGTATGCAAATATTACTGTTAAAGCCCAAATGGCGGTTTAATAGCAATTTATTCAAATGGACTATAAATTGTAATCGATTTTAGAAGCATATTTATTAGCGTTAAATGTTTGAAAATAGTATATAACGGATAAAGCCTTACCTATTATTAATGCTTGTTCCTTGTGAAGAACACGCCACATGACCTTTTAAGTTCTTAGATGTACACATCATTATCGCAAAATTTATTTAAAATTCCAAGACGTGACGTCAAAAAATTTGAGGATACTCAAATCAGCCGATTCAAGTGTTAAGAGAATAAGAATCCTTTGCAGGCAACGAAAATATTACGAATGTTAAAAATTTGTCATCATCGTCTAGGTAGTTTATTTTTAAGTCTTCTTTCTTCCTAAGTAAGACTTTGAAGGAAAGAGAGGAACTAGATAGATGATAATATTCGAAACTGAACGTTGGATTATGGAATAAGTCCCAAAGCTATTTCAACATTAAATAATTACAAAAAAAAATCTTGATATTTCATCAAAACGTCAACTTTTTTATTGTATTAAGGATACTCACGATTTACCCACTCTTACCCTAACTTTTTATGCAATGTCTGCGGGTATTTTTGGAAATTAACTGAATATAAACAAATTATAAAGTATTTTGATATTTGGTAGTATCAAAATAATATTAGAACCAATATCGAGTTTGAAATAGCAATTAGAAAAATTATTTCAAAAAAACATTATAAAGAATTTCATATCGAATGTGAAATAACCATCAGAAACATTTTCATATCAACTGTGAAATAACTATTACAAACATTATTTCAAATCGACTGTAAAATAACTATTACAAACATTATTTCAAATCGACTGTAAAATAACTATTACAAACATTATTTTAAATCGAATGTAAAATAACTATTACAAACATTATTTCAAATCGACTGTGGAATAACTATTACAAACATTATTTCAAATCGACTGTGAAATGACTATTACAAACATTATTTCAAATCGACTGTGATATAACTATTATACTTGGCTTCAAATAAGTATGTTTCTATTTATTTTTTTTGTAATTTTAGAAACGTACACTATTAAACACTATCTCAAGCATTTCTTTTTTCAAACTTTCTCCAGGCAGGTAGGTATAAAAATATTAAAGAAACAAAAAACACGAAGATTTCACATTTGAAAATTAATCTTTACTGAACCATTAAAACGGTCACCACCTTGGATCAGAAATGGAACCCACGTACAGACCGACGAAATGCAAAACGGACGAGTTTAAATAGAAATTGTGTGGTGTGTGGAAAGAGTGCTTTTGAAGAAAACCAATAAAAAATTGATTTTTTTTTTTAAAGATTTTTCACAATGCCAACATATTTTTAGGTCTTCTGAAAACCTGTGATGGAGACAATAATTTTATTTATGTGGTGGGGTTTTCTTATCTCCGTTTCACAATTTGGCGATTTATTTACGCGCATAAATAACTAGACGGTGGTTGGTTGGTTTGCCTCGCTTTCCGCCTGTAAATCAGCAACTTTGTATAGAAAAGAACTTCTCAGCCTAACTACGATATCAATCCTGTTCGTGTTCCCTCGCCGTACCTGGTACAGTAGGTCCTCGTTAATGGAGGCGATGATTCTAGCTGAATATATTAAAAGATAAATAATTTTCTACTTCGGTCTCTATTTAGTATATTTGCACTATATTGCATTTGAGTTGAAAACACTCGTTCACACTGTTCCAGAAAATTTCAATAAAGGCCGCCAGAATAGTATGCACTCTATGGACGAAATTAATTTTATTTGATTTGTCTAAGGATCGAACCTTCATACCCAGGAGTAGGAGTCAACAACTCTACCAATCTCGCCAAATGGCGATCGGGTAGAACCGACATTTTTTTCGGTCATTCGATTTTAGAGAATCACGTGTACGTCCTCGTGTGAGTACGTGATTGTCACCAAAAGTTAATAGAAAGCATTGTCGTCGACAACGAACCTGTTGTCAGATGTCGAGAAATCGGTTAATTTCCTCTTACAAAATATGCATTAATTCATTAGCGAAAACAAAATCCAAATAAGGTGTATTTAACCTAAAAAGTTAAGTATTCGTGGCTTGGTCTAGCTGTATTCTCACTAAAAAAACTATGTTTTCTTAAGAAAACTCCATTATCTACCAAATAGTAATAAAAAATCATTATGACCCATTAAGTACTTTAAAAGGCCTCAAAAATAATTAAAAATAGATGGTATTGAAAAACAATGAAGGGGAATATCTGAAAAGTGTTTTTGTGACCTGATCTATTTGCCTCCAAATAATAATAATAATAATAATAATTGGATAATTTGTAGAGCGCAAAAACGTTTGTGAAAAATCACCTCAAGGGCGCTGTATGCTGGAATAAATCCAGAAAAAAATACTCGGATAATTATATCTGGACATATGGAACCTATCCGAGGTTCATGGACATATGGACTTACTTGAGGCAATTAATAAATTTCACCAAATATATATATATTCATATATATAGAAACCAAATATTTCATTACTCAGTTTGACTCTATTGGTAGATTATTCCTCTTGAAATGCTATGGCTTGTACTTGCCTGAAAACTTCAGCCGTAGACGTCACCACAACTTGAAGTTGTTCTAACACAGCGTAGCACGACAAAAGGAATAACGCTAATATAAATGAAATTTCTAAAATAGTACGTATATTTAGGTATTCTTTAAATAACCTTAAAATTATTTTGTATTTTACATAACTACCTAAATGTGAATATCAAAAGAAATATAAAAAAAATAGTGTAAATGGACGATACATTGACTAATTGATAATCTGACGATCAATAATTAATTATAAAACAAAATAATAAAAATGTTATACAGAAGATTCTGTTTTTTCACAGGTGCAGAACTAACTTTCCTATACAAATATCCCTGGGAAGAATACTTACCGAATTTGCTCTCGCTGTATTTTAAACTGGTAACTTCTGGACCGGAGGTAAGGAACTTTCGCATTTTTATATTTGAAAACCTTTTAAAAGTGAAAAAAGTGCCCAGAACCTGTTGGACTACGGCATCAATAATTGGGGTATTTTGATGCTGTCAGGAGTAGGGAGGCAAAGTAGATGGGGTAGAGGAAAGTTGGGAAGTATCTAGATATTAAGATCAACTCACCAAACACGGCTAAAGTCATTTTTCTATTCTGAATGGTGGTCCTTCACCAGGGTGATACTATCAGTTCCATGTAAACAGTGAAATAGAGACTATCATAGGAGCCTTGCTATCACACGTATTATGATTGATTACCAACGATAATAAAGTTAGGTCAGTCCCTCTTTTATCTTCCTTCAAAAAAACATATTTTTATCTTTGGTCTGAAATGTCAGGCTTAAGATTTCGAATTTGCTACTTTAAAAGCCAATGCATTAATGCCATGACATTACTTAGGCAGAAGCTCTCCGAATTCAAAAAACGAACGTAACATTAAGCTTCTGCCACTACGTGTTTTACTAATGCGCAAGCCCACGATAGATGGCTGCGATTTGTTCTAACTCCTTCCCGCTCACCCATCTTTCTTTTTATAACCCCACCTCCGAGAAACTACCCCTTCGTCTTATCATTTTTCTTACCTCCCTCGAAGCTGGGGCCCCTCACGAGAAGCGATCTATCACCGCGGACCAAACGTCCATTCATCAAAACCACTATGCGGGGAATTATTTCAGACAGACAAATATATTATTGGCCAATTGGATGTGCAATCTTGGTGCAGTAATGTTACTGTATTGGACGTGAACAAGATTGCTTTAACTTTGATAAATTGCTCATACTTTCTGTAAATGTGGATGCCTCTTGGACTGCATTTTAATATTGTCGTTTTGTTAAGTCATAGTATTGTTATGTCAACGCATAAAGGGATAACTTAAAGCAATATCATCAAACCTGAGATGCGTGATCCCTAAAACTAGAACTACATTCGCTTAATTTCAATTTTGGTTCACCGCTCCTAAAATATACTATGCTTTAAACACCGATATAAAAATAATAATTTATTTAATCCAGAATGTGGGGAGGTTAGTGCAATCCCACACGTCCCATATAGATAAATATTATTTTATATATATATATTTTTTATAAAATACATATAATAAATTAACAAATAACTATGCAGGGCGTTGTCTTGAGTGGGCTTGGGCCCAGCGCTCACTCAGGAGCGGCGCTTGGTGCTGGTAGGCTGCGGTCACCAACTTGTTGGCGGAGGCCAATCAATTAAAGTCAATTGATTTTATATCCATTTTTAGTATCCGAGTTCAATATTGGCTATTTAAAGGGAGATGAGCCTTCTTTAAACAATACACGAGTTCCTAACACTGTTTAAAAAAAAGATTTCGACGCGTAAAGGGAGAACTTAAAGCAATATGTCATATGCAACACGTAAAGGGAGAACTTAAAGCAGTATTTCAAATGCAACGCGTAAAGGGAGGACTTAAAGCAATAGGTCATAAGCAACGCGTATAGGGAGAACTTAAAGCAATATGTCATATGCAACACGTAAAGGGAGAACTTAACGCAATATGTCAAATGCAATGCGTAAAGGGAGACCTTAAAGAAATATGTCATAAGCAACGCGTAAAGGGAGAACTTAAAGCAATATGTCATATGCAACACGTAAAGGGAGAATTTAAAACAATATGTCAGAACAAATATAGGAGAACTTTTTTACACAAATACCAATAAAAACTTTTTTCATAACCACTTCATTACATTCAGGAGTTCATTAGCTTCGCTTCTCTTTTTTAGTGTGAATACCGCACAAGAGTCCCAACTGCTCCCGACTGTCTGCAGCAAGTAGGACGAAGGTATCTCCAGATAGCTCTTGACGGCTAAAGGAAGTGGGAGGCGAATAAGATGGGAAAGAGAATGGTTGGGTAGTACCTAAGTCCCTACACGGATCTGGTCAACAAACACCTAAAACCGTAAAGCAACATTTCGATTTTGAATGGTTATATTTCATCAGTAACTAACACTTCCCATAATATTATACATACTATATTACCAAAATGTCATAGCATAAAATAAAAATAAAACCTACACGTAACACACAAAACCAATATAAACACACATCACTCACAAACACACAAAATTAAAGGTATTATTTTCTCTTTAAATGTATTATGTAGATTAAATTTTCATATTATAAAATGAAGGCCTCAGCACGGGCAAGCCATCCAGTGAGGCCAACATTACTGGAAAACTTTGAAATATAAAAAAATATTGTACCAAATAAAAAAAAATATATGATAGTTGTGTAAATTACATAATATTTCTATAGGGGGCAGACTTTTAAATGTAAATTTAATGAACACTCCATATCCTCCTCGCAATCCATACCTATTAAAGATAAATTAAATCAAAAAATGTATTAATTTTCAGAAATCAGTTCGATTAAAAATTGTTTCAACTTTTGACAGTAGTTTTTTTGTGAATGCTTAGAAATACAAAGCTCTACAAAATATTCAATTTATTTGGTTGAAATTATTTTCACAATGAATATTTTTAATGAATAAAACTACTTTTCTTAACCGAAAAAAACTGAACCGAAGCATTATTTTAGATTTTTAAATATAATATATTTTTTATTCATACGCAAGGTGTTTTTAGTATGAAATGTGTTTTTAGTATGTTTTAATTTAAAAAAATGTTTTCGTTGTAAAATATTGTTTTAATCATAAAATTTAATAATTATTAGAAAATGTTGTATTTATTTCAAATTTTGTTTTAATTATATAATTAAATAAGACGCTCAGATCAACGTTGAAATTACTTATCATCAATGTCTTGAAAAATTCGTTAACTTTCAAGCAAATTTTTTGTTAAAAAGTTGAGTTAAATATTGTATTTTAAAAAAGGCAACATATGCACCACATACACCATAGGTCACCCCAAGTGGTTCGCTACGTTTGGTGATTTAGCAGGGGCGCTCGGGTTCATCGGGTCAGGTGTGTTCAGGATGCACCAACCCACCAGCTGCGTAGCGTGCCAGATCTGGAAGGGATGGTTTGGGAAGACTATTTCACCTCTGGACACTCTGATCCCTAGATTCCCACACAATCCTCCTACCCTTTTCCTTCCCAGAACTTCCTCTCCTTCCATTCCTTAAAAAAGACCCTAAACAAAGCAACCCAATGGATGACATAGGCCTGGAGGGAAATTATTTTCCACGGTGCCTCCTGGGTGGGGTAATGTAAAAAAACACGGTTTCTTCATACAGGAATCGCTTATATTAGACCTTATACTAAAAAATAATAATAAAACCCGATAGCTAGAAAATTAAATAAAGAAACCCATTAAGGCGTTGCACTACGTCGTGTAATATTTTAAATTGAGCCGCTATCAATAACAACCCTTACGTAGATGGCGATAAGGTTTAAATTCCCGTTTAACACCATCGGCCTGTTTTGATTTATGCAAGAAAAAAACATGGCCTAAAAGTGCCTTTTATTTTATTTTGTGGATGTTCAGGCATAAATATTTTTTTTTTCGATCATTTTATAAATAACTTAATTCGCCACATTATACAATAAAATCATAACCAAAAATGGGTTCGTAAGTTGGAGATTTTGAACTTTAAAGCAGTTTTCATAGGCCTTTACACTATTATTTTCTGGGCTTATAAAAAGACTTATCTAAAAAATACTCGATTATTTCAAAGGCCAAGATGTATTCTACTCGCAGTATTTAATTAAAGCATCTGAAACATTTCTAGGCGACCAAATTTTCAAACCAAAAACACATGATTTTGCATTACTACGTATGGCATTGCCTTAAAGTTATGTTATAAGTTGGAGTGAAAAATTCGAGTTTATATAACTTTTATTGCAGTCCTGACTACGTATTATATAACATCGCCCTAGCTGGGCCCCTCGGCGTGTCGTGCTAGCGCTAAAGCCTTAAGTGCTCAAGGGGTAATTTTTCTTCAAGAAGTTTAATGAAGACACAAGCCTCCTCTTAATGTGGAGAAATCTGTTTGTTAAGAGCAGTTTTATTACGCAGAAAGGGGACATGACGAATAACGCTCATTCGTCTTACTGGGTTACTTTAGTTAAAAGATAGTGTCTTCGAACCGCGATCATTTTTCGTACCAGAAGAAAATCATGGAGATAGTCAAAATATTAAAAATAACATTATTCTTTCAATGAAAAACAAAACTTTGATTAACTCTAGGTGTGCCAAAGCTAAATTTTCGCAAGCCGCCATAATACGTTGATAAATAAATAAGCAAGCCCACAGATTCCAAGAACCTACCCATAAAGTACAAAGAAAATGATATTGTATAAAGAAACATCACATTAATTTTTTTGTGGTCTTCTGCTCAGCTTCTCGCCTGTATGGTTGTATGGTGTCATGATTTATTTAAACATACATTGATATAATCAGTGGCGTGCAAAGAATTTTCAAATAGGGTAGGCAGTGGGAAAAACGGCGTATTTTTTTACCATCTTACGAGTACTGGAGATGTGGCGGGTTTTTGCTAAGAGTGGCTAAGCAAGTGTAGGGAATAAGAACTAACAATAATAATTTATGCTGAATATTACTTTTTGCCGCTGGCAATATTTAGCGGTTCGCCACACTGCTTCTAAAAGCCGAGCGCTGGCCGAGAGGCCATTTTAATTTAATTCTGGATCTGACCGTTTTCGTTGACAGTTCGTTTGGTTCTTATTCTCTAATCCTTCTGACGAATTTACGTTGTTTATGTGTGTTTTTACATGAACAATAAAGTTCAAACATTTGAATCAATCGGAGTTCTCATTTCTAATTTGGAGTCACATCAACTAATGGCAAAATCGTAAGTAGCAATCTTACAGCCATACAAGCTTTAGCCGATGTTGCTTAGGTTTAACAATCAAGTATCCAAATAACCGCTTCATTTAGCACTATGGGGTTCAGGTAAATGGATCGCTGGCTTACCTTCAGCGATCGAGGTGCCCATAAATTAACTGACTCCAATTTATAAATTAAAACACTGATTGAAATAAATCGAACTTTATTGTTCATTTAAATTTATACACGAAACAATCGTAAATTTATCAGAAGGAAGGAAATAAGAACTAGCTGTCAACGGGGGAAGCGAGATCACGAATGAGATTCAAAATGGCTAGTGCTCAGCAGCTGACGTCGCGCGTCGGCACGAGGCAGTGTTGCAATCTTCCAAACATTGCCAGCGGCCAAAAAAAATATTTCACGTAAATTATTTGTTAGTTCTTGTTCCCTACAGGACAGGTCAAATACAGAATTTATAAAAAAACTCCATATTTTTTTCTACTTCACAATATACGAAAGAAAGCCAATGTATATATTTGTAAAATTGTACTAATTCATAGAGATACCAACAGATGGCACAGATACGTTTCTGACTTGTACCGAAAGGCTCTGCCTTTTTTGTACCAAATGCACGCCTTTGTATATAATATATTATTCATTATTAAGCAAGCTTTAAATTACACCGACCACGCACGAGCACTTCAAAGATGGTGTAAGATCCACCGTTTGAAATTGTGTTTCTTTCTGGAGAGTATAATCCTGTATTCAGGAATAAACATTGCTTTGCATCTCAAATGATATGCGAAACATCCCGCGACCTTTGAAACAAGATACATATGGATGAGGTGGATCGCATACAAGATACATTTCCAGGGAACAAGATCAAACGATGTTCTTCTCATGAAATCTGCCTCGGGCCCATCTGATGGAATTTTACATGAAAACTTTTCCGTTCCAATGAAACATCGCCCTCTTTTTTTTGAATATTTTCTGTTTTAAAAAAACCTTTTACTTTCATAGGATTTTTTTGTACAAATAAAACATGTTAACAGTGTAACTGTTGGCTTGCTCAGAAAATAATTCAGTTACCTTTAAAAATCGAGGCATTGATAAATATTTTTTTTCACCTTTTGGGATTTAAAACGATCATACATATTTCAAAATGTAGAAATGTCAACTTTTTTCCAAATTTGACTTTGCAGAAAGTTTTTTTCGTATTTTAAGTATTATTTTGACTAAAATATTTGATAAGATTGCGGGGACATTTGAAAATCTAATGAGACAATTATTATTCCTTTCACATAACTAAAAACAATTTTTATAGACCTACAAATTCTAAGACGTTAATTTATATATCACAGGTGAATATTCTGTTCAGATAACATTTCAGAAATTGTTTATTTACGTCTCTTATACAGTAATTCTCGAACTAAGTTTATCTTAATAATAATTTGATATTACATTTATGAACAGCATGTTTCAACTTACATATTGCAGTTTCATTGCACAAATCAACACATACATTGACTTCTGAATAATTACAGCATAAAATAAAAAGACAGCAAGTACATATTTCGATTTTGCAAACTGAAATTAAAACTGGGTAATAATGATTTTTTTTTATTTTTTATTTTTTTTATTTTCAATATAAAGTTTTTTTACAGGTTTTTTTTTCGATGTCTGTCTCACTAGGATAAACCTGTGTCGAGACAGACGTATTTGATACATGAATTAATGTTTACATATTTTTTGATACACAAAATATTTCATTACATTAAATGAAATTGTGAAAAAATAAAAAATGATAAATTTGTTAATCAGCATCTAGTTGGAGTACATACTTATGTAGGGATTTTTATAAAATTTTTGATCATGGATCTGTCTTGGCTGATGATCCAAGACTTGATGTCTGTTTTATATTTCAAAAAAAATTCGTTCAGTCTAATGGCTAGTGGGAGAGCATTATATAGCCTCGTTGCAAAATATCTAAAATTTCTCTGGCCAAAAGTTGTTTTAGCGAAAGGGATTTGTAAGAAATTATGTCCTTTGGTTCTAGTATCACGAGCAGTTTGGATATTGTCAAAAGTAGTTTTGTGTTTTAAGAGGTATGTTAGTATGTTTTTGGCATAAAGTTGCCTAATGTCCATAACACAGATTTTCCTAAAGATTTCATCCGAACTGCTTGTGATTGGTAGTTTGAGGATAATCTTTATTATAAGTTTCTGAGCTTTAGATATTGGATCAATGGCGGCAGCGTTTGCTCCTCCCCATGCTATGATACCATATTCCATTAAAGATTGACAAAGTGCATAGTAGATTGTTTTGAGCTGGCTTAGGTTGAGAAAGTTGCGAGTTTGTCTAAAAAAGTAAATGAATTTTCTAAGTTTGTTTGCTGTAGTGGTTATATGTTGTTTCCACTTTAAATTGCTTTCAAAAATAATACCTAAGTATTTAATTTTAGTTACCTGTTCTAAATAAGGGCAATCACATAATATCGTATTTGTCAGGTTGCAAGCACATATTTTAATTTGATTTTCTGGGTTTCTTAAGGAAGGATTAATACTAAATTCAATGTATTTAGTTTTGGTCACATTCATTGTTAGTGTATTATTGTTTAACCATCTTTTAACCACAGTTATGCCCCTGTTAGCTTTTATGTATACATCATTCCAATTGCTTGATTTGAAGAGGAGAATCGTATCATCAGCGAAACTTACAATTTTGGCATCTATTTGAAGATTACATAATTCATTAATGTATATTAAGAACAGGGTAGGACCTAAAACACTTCCTTGAGGCACGCCGTAGCTAATTGGTAATTGTAATTGATTGCAGTTGTTGATTTTCACACTTTGCTTTCGGTTTGACAGGTAATCGCTAATAATAGTAAGTTCATCACCATTTACACCAATATTAGATAGTTTTTGTAAAAGTTTAGAGTGAGAAATAGTATCGAATGCTTTGCACAGGTCTAAGAATATTGATATGCATTTTGATCCCTTGTCTAAGTTTTCATTTAGAAAATCGGTAACTGTTGCCAGGGCTTCCGAGGTGCCTTTATTTTTCCTGAATCCAAACTGGTTGAGTGTTAGTATGTTATTTTGTTCAAGGTATTCGATTAGTTGATTATTAATAGTTTTTTCAAAGACTTTAGATAGTGAATTTAGTAATGTAATTGGACGATAGTTAGTTATGTCCGCTCTAGAGCCTCCTTTATGTATTGGGATTATGATTCCGTGTTTTATTTTGTCAGGGAATCGGCATCTTAGGATGCTTAGGTTAATAAGATATGTTTAGGGAGTGGTTATTTCTGATACAAGTTTTTTAAGGCAATATTTGATATATCGTCCAGGCCAGTTGAAGACGAGTTTTTTAATGAGTTTATGATCAATCTAGTATCTTCATTTGAAATTTTTTTTAGACTAAAATGCAAGTTGTTGGGCAAATTTCTATTACAGCTTAGTGAACTGGAGTTGGTATGGTTTACATCGATATTTTTTGCGAGTTCTTCACCTATTTTTGAGAAGTATTTATTTGCATGATTAACAATAATATCGGGAAAAACTAAATATTTTATCATTTACTTTTAGTTGTTTTAAGTCATTCGTAGGATTAGGTTGAGAGTGGGTGGCTTCTTTAAGTGTTTTCCAAAGTTTTTTAGGATTTTTATTACAGTTTTCTATTTTCTGTTTGTAATATATCTCTTTAGCCTTTCTTATTATTTGGGTACAAATGTTTCTATATCTTTTATAAAAGTTTCCAAGTTGTATATCATAAGGATTGTTAATAACGTTTAGTGGAGTTTGTTACGTTTAAGGATAGATTTAATAATAGTGTGGTTAATCCATGGCTTAATTGGTAAAATATTATTTGGTATGTGTTTTATAATTATGTTTGTATGTTCGTTAATGGTAGTCTGTAAGTAATTGATAAAGTACGTCCAGGCGTCTTCTGGATTTATGTTGTTAAGTAATTCTGACCACGATTTACTCATCAGAGATTGACGAACACAATCGTAATTGATTTGAATGATTTTTTTCTTATTTGTTGTGTTTTTATGTTTGTCTTTTCTGTTGCATGTTTGTATGGAAAGAATAGTGGTGAAGTGGTCGGTAAGTGTAGATTCATATACAATAGATATTACTGGGCAGTTGGATTTGACCATGATGTGGTCAATGCATGAAATGGAGTCTAATGAAATGGATTAAACACAGTCGACACGTGTAAAGTCCAAAAGCAGTCCAAAAACCGATACATGAATATATCAACCAATTGCTAATTGTTAGAACAGTGATTTAAACTTAGCCAAGCAATTCCATAAAAACGTTCAAGATCATTTTGCTCTCTGGAACTTGTGTATATTGACCGTTGAACAGCTGAACTTGGTCTATGCTCGTCTGACTTCTTCACCTCTGAGGCTGGATATTACTTCATTAGAACTACAACAGAAACACATAGCTCAAATAAATCATGGTGATATTTATATATTGTGAAACAAGAGTCACTTTATTAAGTTTTAGAGAACTAGTTTATCGAAATAGTTAACACGTCGACCATGGCGGGTTAAAACAAAATACAAGGAGCGGTGATCGGTCCAGAAAGACAAACCTAATAAATCGAATTTAGTATTTATAATTTTTTTCCATATATTTGATTTTAAATATTATATTTTGCAATTCCTCATAAATCCCATATATTTCCTGTAATGGTAATTATTAAGTTCAAAGAAGGTTTTTTCCGATTGTGATTAGAGCGAGACAGACTTCAAATTCAACTGGCGATGCTGCATGTTTTATTCAATTACACTAATAACTCACTTGAAACTTGTCCGATTGTATTCATTTTTACCTCAAATTGTAGAAAAATATTTTATAAAAGATTTAAAGAAGTTAACCGCAACGAAAAATCTATATCGTAATCCATATTTCTACAAACACTGGGTCACTTCTGACCCAGCACCACCGGAGTATATATGTTAATAACCCAAAAAATACAAGTTTAAGTCTCTTCAATATAAAAACAAAGGAGTGCTAAATAATCCAACTATAGGGTTTTCCAATAAGAGGTGTTATGTTGGTATTCAAAGAAAAATACCATTTTTTAATATAAATGATCGAATGTTTGTTTTATTATAAAGAAGAAGGTATGCCGTTAATAGTAAAAAATAACATCAGTCAAATGACCACCACGACCACGCCTACAGGACCATATCCTTTTCATAAAATTTTCCATAACCAAGTCGCAAAGTGGCTGCCTTATGTCCTCGATAGCCTCACAAATTTCATCTTTGAGGTCTTGAATTGACGCTGGGCTATTGGCGTAGACCTTCTCTTTTACGTGGCTTCAAAGGAAGAAATCGCGAGGTGTTAAATCACAAGATCTCGGTGGCCAATTGTGATCACCTCTTCGAGAGATAACACGGTTCGGAAACTTTTCCCGTAAAAGATCAATGGTTTCGTTGCTTGTGTGGCACGTAGCGCCGTCTTGTTGAAAGTAAACGTTGTCCAGATCAATTCCATCCAATTCCGGCCATAAAAAATCATTAATCATCTCTCGATAGCGCAATCCATTCACCAATAACACCTCTTATTGGAAAATCATGAATATATTTCATGAAATAAATTGCATGAAAAGCCGGAAAGAAAACATGTATTAAGTGGGTTTCAAACCGTAAATACAATTTTGTGTAGGTAAAATAAATAAAATAATTAAATAAATAAACCGTAAATACAATTTTAATTTTTTTTATTATTTTTTTAATTTTAGGTAAAATACGAGTAGATTCTTTATTCAAAAATCCCTTTCTGCTTGAAGAAAATTTTGCGGAAAAGGCTAGATAATTTCATTCCCGCTGTAATTTTGGGTTATCTGGAAGAAATATCCACCAGACAATAAGCCCACCTTTATGGTATCATGAATATCTTAATTCTAAACCTGCTTTGTAATGCAGCAAAATCTCTCGAAAGCTCGCGACCTGAAATTTGCTCATAAAAATGATAAAAAATAACTGTATCAGCTTAATGTATCATGAGCTACGGAGCTTCTCAATATTATTCCTATATCGTTATCATTATTGTCCGGTAATTAGCCGGGTGGACAAATGCATTGGGATCCCACTCAGGCGTAGTGCTTTCAATTCACAGAAATTTATTAGCAAATGAGAAAAAGTTAATAGAAAAAATAATACAATATCCAAGAAATAGTAGGTTTTAGCAAAACAGAACTTAAGTAAATCTTATTAGAAATTACTTGGTTTGCAACCTAGAAAGATTCGGAGAATTAATTTTGTATTTTAAATATATAATTAAAATGAAGCTTTGGTAAACTAAGATGATTATAAAATTTAATAATACCTTTTATCTAACGCGTTGATGGATTTACAAAATAATCAGCTTTTACGGAGAAAAACATTAGCAACTTCCATCAAACGTTGAAAATTTCTCAGAATTCCAAAACTTATCCTTTATCTACTTTTTGTTTAGGCCTAAATAATTTATTTACCATTCTACGTACAACCTTTGGTCCTGCAGATACATAGTTGGATGAAATCATAGGCATCCAAAATAATAGACTTGCCCTAACATGAAATCGAGTTATTATTTCGATGAGCTGGAGACAAAGGACGTAACTATTTTTTTGGCACCAGGAGGAGGGTTCAAGAATGTTTTGAATAAATTAAGAGAGAACGCCAAAGAGTGTAAACTGAAAAAAACGAGACAAATAAATAAATGGTTACAGACCGTGCACAAAAAGCAAAGTTAAGTTAAAATTAAAGAAATGTAAAGTATGGAAACGGTTCACAGTGCAATTCATTGTGGGACTTCTCTGCCCAAGATCGGAATATTCGTAAAAGCGGTCAAAAACCGAACCGTCTTCAAACCGGACGCTAAAAATGAGTGAGGTGGGTAAATTATAACACATTTGTAAAAGTAACTAAGTGGTGTAACAATATACATTCAGTTTTGGAAACAAGCCCAAACTTTGGGATTTGTGGTCAAGTTTTTTACACAGCCAGCAATTTGCGCACCATTGTAAAAAGGACTAGTAAGTAGATTTTATTTTCACGGACTAAATGGTGCTATTATAATGCGAGTTGCCTGTATAAATTGACAAAGTACAGAAAGTTGGTTCCCTTTTCTCTGATGGGCTAGTCTATTCATTTGTATATCTAGGGATGAAATGAAATTCGTCAGAATAAAATGAACGATCACGGTAATTGTGAAAACTTGAGCTGTCTTGAACTCCTCTTTGTAAGATGAAACACAAACAAAAGTTTCCAGAAACTCGTTTCGAACTTCAGTTATTTAATTATCTTAGTAAACGAATTCATGGTTTTAAAACAATAAGTACATATTTCGTCCATCTCCGAATTATCTGATCTTTAAAGGCCCATCTCCAAACCCATGATTTATAACCCTGTGACGATTGTTCCAAGTAGGAACTGTCTAATTCAATTATTATTCCGGGTTGCGCCGTGAAAATAATATAATCATCTTCATTAAATAATGTAATACTAAAAAATCGAAAAGAAACATGAAACAGAACAAGACACCGAAAATAAAAAGCTAACGGTCTCAACTGAGAATCGAAACCAAGATATCTGTCTTAGCGGGACAACGCATCAACCAACTCGACTATTGAGAACTAATTATTTTAAAAAAAATTTCAATCTCTTATTTTAAATTCAGAAATAACGATTATATCTCAAACTATTTTTTCCTACACGCTGTTATCATGTCAATTGTAAATTATTAAATAATATAATAATTAGAACAAAATAAAATTATTTTTAATACTACTTTATTGTATATATTTTTAATATATAAAACCAATCGGTGGACATCGGTCGAAACTTTCATCAGGGTTATATAAAAACATATTTAATCAATAACAGAGTTACAGTGTATTTATAGGGAACTAGAAGAGGCAGAGAGAACATTCACTTTGTGGATGTATAGAAGATATAGGGGTAAAAAAGGTGGAGAGGAGGGGAACATATTTAAAATTTAGCTATTTGACAAGTCTAATTGTTCATTTAGCAAATTGGTTTTATTTATTTTAAGGGATTTTTATTTTAATTTCTAAGTTCAAACGTAAACCTATCCTAATTCTAGGCAGCACAGCAGAGTGATCTTTATCCATTAGGTGCATTGACTATTTACAACACATCAATGATTAGGTGTGTTGCGAATTCTTAAAAACCTACACTATTTAGGCCCCTCAAATGTTCAACCATCCTCGTTTGAAAATTTCTTGCAGTTTTACCCATAGAAAACCCTGGGCAATCAAAACCGAATCAAACCGGTTAGTTTTATATATTACAAATATATTCAATAAAGTGGCGTTAAAAACAAAGTAATTTTATTATAATAATTTATAATAATAAGTAAGTATAAGTGTTTTCTACGTGTAAAGATTTAAATAATAGTTGGACCGTTACCTTTTTATTTTTCTGCGTCTTATTTTGTTTTGATTTTTGTTTAGATTTACAAGAATTATTTTCTTCTTCAATGATTACACTGAACCTTCAAAATTATTAAAAAAGTTATCCAATAAAAAAAATGGTACGTTAAAATAAAATAGTCACTCTGCAAAGGTTAATTATCTTTAATTACCTTCCTGCCTTTACCTCTTGAAATCCTTCACCATCTGCTTTCTCACCTTGCCTGGACTCTGCCTGTAGAAAACCTGGGAAACATCACCTCCAGAAGAGCCGGCCCCGTTTGGATGCAGCTAAGATCAGGATCAGACAAAGGATCATTTCATCCAGTGTTCCACTTCCAGCACTGGGTGAAAGTGGCTAACATACCCCATTCACCATCCCCAGAATTAGCACGATTGCGCGTTTGGTGCTAGTCAACCTAATTTGCAGTGTTGTGCGGACCAACATGTCCAGTACATCCAATAAACTTGTATTTTGTTATAAACCGACAGTTTGAAACGTAAATATTTAAATTTCTTGTTATTTTAAAAAAAAATTCTGTTATCTTTTTTTTATATTATTATTTTTCAAACTGTGTTTAAACCTTCCAGCGTTTTAGTGTTTTATTTATTTTAAGTATATTATCTTTTTTTTCTATCATGCGGGGAAATACGTAATTTTTTTGATGTTAGCAGGAATAATATTAACTCTTTCCGGTTTGATTCAAATATTTATACTGGATGTCATTAGTAAAATTCAAAAAATATCCAAAACGTATCGTATATCGTAACAATGGGTTTAACTTATTAAAATTATTATTTTTTTATTGTATGAACGAGAAAAAAGTTATGTTACGATTTTCTTACAAATTTCCTACAAATTTCTTACAAAGTTATGTTACGATTTTCTTACAAATTTCCTACAAAGTTATGTTACGATTGTAGTAAAAATCAAGTAACATGTGGTTAGCATTTTTGAGGAAATTCAATAACAAGATTTTAATATCAAAATATTAAAATCTTATTATTTGGTAAAAGTACTTTTTATTTAAATTGCAAAATTAAAAAAAAGATAATTTTATCTATAAATCAGTATTTTTTACCATTAAAATCAGGTGTATATAGCGCATTTATGTAAAGCTTACTAAATTCTCAACTATTTTTATTTTTATATATTTGATAGGCAGGTACGAAAGTACAAACAAAATATAGTGATAAATGAAGACAAGAAAAAAATAAATTGCAAGTACCTACTCGTCCTTACAAACATGATAATATAATACTATGAAAGGCTAAAATATCCCTAACAACAAAACAGAGAACAATGTGACTCCCCGAGGGGACCTCCCTTGGTGACAGCAAAGGGACGTTATTTAATCCTTATTTTTCCAGTCCACTTATTCCAGTTAACTTTTATCTTACATCCCTTATTCCTATATATTCTGTTCTCCCGCTATTGCAAATTGCAACAGCTGTTGTGATGTGAATTCTGCTTTCTTTGTCGCCAACATATTTCATCCATCGTAATATAGAAATATTGAGCTATAGGTTGCTTTTTTCTTCTTATTATATCTTTTTTAAGCCATCAAGGAAACAAACTCCAAAGTATCAACATTCTTATTTATTAAGAATCTCTACAAATGACGTAGATTAAAGGGCATATAAAATAAGCACAAATAATAATGACGCTTGAACCATTTCAAACATGTATGAACTATTTAAGGTCTGTACCTTAAATTGCATTATAATTAAATTTATAAAAATGCAGTTGATTTATAAACAATTTCTGCTGTATAATTATCACTCCGCGTGACAGTTGTTTTGCCTTCAAATTAACATTAAAAAAAACGCAAACACAGGAGAGATACGAATCATTGAGCCTTCAGTTAGGTTCTTTATTTCAGTGATAAACACACTCACCTAAAAAAACAGCAAACCATTACGCTGTTTCTTTGCAGACCTCGGCAGAGTTATAGCCAACGACATTAAATTATATAATATTGAAGTTTCCTGCATTTACCATTATTTCAATGTCCCTTTTTAACTCTCATAGACATGCTTCACAAACACACAAACTCAAAAATTTGCTGCAAGTATTCCATAACCTGTCCACGAAAATTGTTTTTTAAGAAAATAAAAGTATGATCTTCAATGGTTGAATGTAAAGACAAATTTCAAAACAAAAGAGATTCGTGTCAATGTTCAAACCTATCGCAACTGTAGAATAGTGCTCAATATTTGAACGTGTTGTAACTGAGCCGTATAAACGAGTACATTTCGTTTTTAACTTTTTAACATTTAACCTTTAACCTCTTGTTGCTTCCGATGTCCTTAGAGATCAAGTTATACCGCATTATTTATTACTGTTAAAAATTCAATTCCATTCATTCCATTGCTGAGATAATGCGTGGTAATGAAACATAGGTACATATTATTCACACAAACATCCAAATTTATATTTTCGATTTGATTATTTATCAAATAATATATTATGTGAAACAACAAAACATAATTTAAAAATATATACGTTGAATGTGTTTTGGAATCACTTTCAGCCATTGGAGCCATGGGAATTTTGATTTTATGCAGATGATTCTTCAAAGTCATGGTGAAGTATGGTACTGCATTTTTTGCCTATTTTAACTCTTGGTGATCTGCTGTAAAATTTGTCATTCCGCATCTGAATCTATTTTCGTCATAACTTACTTGTTTTTTTTGGAAAACGATTATTTTGGAATTGTGTCGTCTTAACACATAATTATTTTCATTAAAAAAAATAGTATATAATCTACCTTATATATGCAGTTTCCTCAGAGTAGCTAGTTATATACAGATAAATGATTTTTTAAACAAATCCTTAAGGCTCCGTATTAAGCGTTAAAAAGTAAGAAGAAGATGGTTTGAAAGAGAGATATGTAAATACGAATGTTAGAGAAAAGCCAATATTAAAAAAATGATTGTAATTAAAGCGCGTAAGCAAAATTATTTAATAAAGCATGACTTATTTCAAAAACTTCTCTACAAATATCTTTAGCAAATAAAAAATTCCTAAATATTCGGTTTTATTATTTATTCCTTTAAATTTTTTATTTTTTGTTGTGTCAAAGGTTTAACCAAAGCACTGTTTTCATGTTATTGTTGTATAAAACTTTAAAATCGATATACCTAAATTAAACAGAACAACAAAGCAACATTTTCTGAATTTAAGACCTGACGAAGGTAAAACATATTATAAAACCCCCTATAGGAATAAGCTCCCGCCCACCTTCCGGGAAAAGGGAACTAACTGAAAAGGTGACACGTTTGCCTGCCACGCGGAAGATTTATCTGTGTTTTTTATTTGATGTCCAGTGATATATCGTTATCTCCCAGGGGCGGGTAAAGGTCGTATATTGCATTGCAGTTTGTACGGAAGCAAAATGCTACATCAACAGATGGTACGCCATTTTATACAACCAAGTTTACTAAAAACTTATGGGTTTCTTCACATGTCAAAGACAAAAGTTGAAAGGCAGCAAAAACGATAGACCTTCTTAACAAGAAGCCGAAAATTTTGTTCATACAATTTTAAATTAAGTCCCACTACCTACACAATGTCTAACTCCTCAAAAAATATATCATAAAATTGTGCTTTTTATGTCTAGAATTATTTTTAATTTCTTTAACGAACTTTGGAGCTTTTGTAAATTCTAATTTTTACAAAACAAAACTTGAACATCGTATTGTATATTTGTTTAATAAGATCAGATATTCCGAAATAAGGATATTGACGCCAAGGCAAAGCAGTAAAATAATAAATTCATTTTAATCGTCTCTTACGCTGCGTTCTCACCTGCGAGCCGTAACCGTAACCGAGTCGCTCGCAAACCACGTTGTTTAGTAAACGGGTAACGATTACCATTACAGCTTGCAGGTAAGTATGCGCCTTTATTTGTGGAAAAACCTTTTCTTATGGATTTTTTTTTGTGAAATTCCACACTTTCAACAAACTTATTTTGTATGTACTTGGAGGAGATAATTGTGTAGCTGTCATTGTACCATATATAATGATAGTATAAATTACTATTAAATTATCGGACATGTTCATGTGACTGATAAAACTCGTTTTTCAGTTTGGTATAGGTATTTAATAAATTATGTACAATAAAAGCGCTTTTGCAATTTTGATTCCGAGAATAATGTGTCTTTTGGGTAATTCTCTTCATGCATGATAAACGAAATACATTATCTGGAATGGGATAAAACCAGTTTGATATATACTGAAATTGAACGAGAATGTGGGAATAAGACATTTGTTGAATATCTGTAAAATTACAGAAAAGCTTTGGCAGCACATTTCACGAAACAAAACTGCTCTCCGGAGTCGTAAAAATTTGCATTTTTCAACAATTTAGAACAGAGACAATGCCATTGGTTCACTTTTCTGCAGCGGCGTGCTGCTTCACCTTCTTATTTTTTTAAACGTTCATTTGATATTTTAAGGGTGATATAATCCATTGTTTTGTACCTATCTAAAAGTTAAAATGAGTTACGTTCTTCAATTGTTTCAAATAAAACTTTTTTTTTTATCAAAATACTAGTACTTTTTTGTAAAACAAAGCTTATTCGAAAATCTTCATTACTAGAACGAATCAAGGAAGATCACTAAAGCAATTTAATTGAAATAGAATACATGTGTATACATTTGTGTACATAAAAAAACACCTTGTTTCCTGCAAATATTACAACAAATGTACATATGTGCTTTTATATTTATTTTACAAAAAAATATCGTTACTTTGCTATGCAAATATTATGAATTTAAAGGTAATTACCAATTATTAAGAAGTTTAAAAAAAAATTATTTAACATAATATTTAAAAAATATATATATATATACTTTTATATATATTTTAACATATCCTCTTAAATTATTATTTCAGCTTTCGAAATATTACTATTTTATACCGGAAGTAATAATATGTGATTGAGTTTATTAGTATGCCTTTATTAGGTACCCATTTTTTACAATATTACCAGCTCTGTACCTACCAGCTCTATAATTACATACCTAATAAGTACATTTATTTTTATTTTTAATGTTTTTTAAGTTTAATAACTATTATATTATTTAATTTATTTTGTAATTTTCTTTCTTTCTCAAATTATATTTTTTATTGTGTTATTTGATTAAGTTTTATATAGATTAGCTAACATCATATTATGTTATTTATATTTATTATCTTGGGTTTATTTTTCTTTCTCAATTATTATATAATAATATGTATATTTTTAATACCTTAAAAACCACAATGACGCCACTCTTTAATTCAAACACGATTAACAATTCTTCAATTGAGTTTCGATTGAGGGCAGTTTCGTTAAAAATAATACACCCCTTTTTCGCAACAACCCTCATTATATTATATTACATTATATTATACATTATATTATATTATACGCACAAATCAGAACTATAATAGTAATAGACCCCTTTATTCTTAAATGTGATGGGTACTAAGGATGAGTACTATTTAAAAAAATCGATTATGAAATAAAAAAATAAAAAAATTATTGTAAAATTAATTTATTTGCAGACAGTGTTATGTATTCGTAATTATTTTTCTTCTTTAGAAAAAATCATCGAAGAAATGGCACGGCACGCTACTGTTTTTAAGTTTTGTTCAGTGAAGTTGTACAATAAGCAAAATGACAACTACGCTTTATGTTCACAGACACATAAAACTTTCATATCTCATAATATAAGCAATTTTCTTTCCATGTATAGTTGCGATAAATACAAATAATTAATTTAAACAACAATATAAGATCCAATCAGCTATAAGCATAAATCTTCAAATATTTCACCTTAGCCAATAAGGAATATGAGTAAAATATATTTTGACTTTTAAAAAATATATTCATATTGATAAGAAAACACCGATTCTGAATATATTTATACATTTCTATATTTTTACTTTCAGAATTAATAAATCGTTCTTGAAAAATGATTTAAAAGCTTTAAAAGCTACATGATTGGTCAATTGAAATCTGATGTCAAATGTACCCTGTGTTAAGTTTGTACAACTTAATAATTAAATAACTCTCTCTATTACAATGAATACTTTGATAATAAGAGGAAGAGGTCGCTATACAGTTTTGTATTGTGCAGTTATTAGGTATATTGATCTGAGTTTTGAGATAAGTTGTGGTTATCTTTTTAGTTTATCGATTGTTTTAACATACATCGTAGCAACTCCTAACATTTTAGAAGGATTTTTTTAAATCAAAGCGGAAAAATTGAATATATTCCATCATGTAATGTAACATAAATAACTAGCGCGACTGCGACTAAAATCACCTACGATTTAATTTTTTTTTTTAATGAGTAGGTAGGAACTCATTTCAAATTTAAGTAAAAGCCATGACAATAACCCACCTAGCGAGAACCCGCCGTACTGCCGTAGCGTGTGCTACTTAGGTACATTGATGATTCCGTGTGGACTTCAGTTTACGGGCTTTCTCTAGCAATGTTTTGACGAGAACAACAAATTCTAACGTTAACAATTAATTTCGAAATGAAATTGTGGTATAAAAAAATCCTTAATTTAGTTCTTCATTAAATATTTATAAAAAAAATAACTAGAATTCCTTACTAAATAATAACAGTCTCCATACAAAATGCACTAACTATGCACTGGATGAAGTCACGCACTCTCCCGCTTCTTACAGCTCGGATTGAGGTCGTTTTGACGGGTTTAAAAATATATAAACTTGGAGAATGAATTTAATCATGAAAACGAACTTTAAAAAAGTACCAGTATTTACATTTAAATGTGGATGTTGAAAAAAAAAGACTCAAATTTCATATTCTCAGACTCTTGTTTATCCGAAGCCGGCATTCCTTTGGAGGTTGTAACCCAACATATTATTTTGGTAAATCCACAGAATTTCATCAAATACTAACGCATGATTGGATTTTGATGATCTTACTTGTCGTCTGTTTGTTATATGCCATAAGCCAAGATTACGTATTGGTGGTTTGAGTCACAGTTATCAATAAGCTGGTGTTAATCTGTGTTGTATTAGTCCAATAATAAGAACAAAATATTCAATTAAAATGTAGATCACAGCCCTTTCTTCATGCATGTAGGCAATTGTCCATTTTCCACAATACCTTCATAAATATTGCCAAAACTTTTCTATGTGCACAAATTCATAGTACCTACGTGTATTTTTACAAAATTTTGTCGTATTTGTACCTCATAGGTGTATATTTCCATAACTACTCTGAATGTAATCCTAAAGAGTATTTCCACAAATTAACCGTCGGCAGATTTTCTATGTGCGTATTTCCACCTACTGCAGATATTCTCCGCGCGTATTTCCACAAATATATAATATTTCTTCAATACACATTATGCAGGCGAATATTTATACAAATTTCTCATCCCTAACATAATTCCAAGCATTTCCGCTCCACACGAATCGAACGAATTAAAAAAAAACATACATAATTATCAAGTAATGCGTCTAAATTTCTCAGAATTAAACTTGCGCAATTAAACATTAATTAATCAGTATGCTTTAGCAGTTCTAAAAACTAAATTCCCATTTCAAACAATTACAACCTCTACTTTAAAGCACGATTCATTAAGGTTGAAAATATAACGATTATTGCCTAGAATTAGTGGTTTTTAAATACCAACCGATGCAGTAAAAATTCCCGCATCAAACGTAACACGCTGCGATGGAAATGAACGTTCAGGGAAAAAAACTGCACAAATGCTTGCATGGAAATAAAAGTATTTAACTGCTGGAAGTTAAACTGATTGGGTATCACGCCATGCGGCTCACGAGGCTAACAGCTAACAGCTCCCTCTGTCAGGGATGAAACATACTTTCTTTATTTATTATAAGTTGAAAAGTTTATATTAAATGAATTGTGACTGAGCATTCAAATTCATCTGGTATGCAACCAGCTGTCACCAGGTTCAATTACCTTTTTGAAAACTATTTATATTTTTGCATAAGCTACGCATTAATATTATTGTAAGGTTTAACAGTAAAGATAAAATGGAAGAAGTTCTATCGTTATATCATTCTAATATTTGCTATTTTTAGATAATGAGATTTATCGGTGCAGGGCAGCGTTTTATGTTCGACGTTTGGGCTTTTAATTGTCTACAGATATTAGTTATGACCAAATTTGAATAAATAGCTTTAATAAAGCAATATTACCAAACCTGTATATGGCCACACACATAAAAGTATTTCACATAATGCTGATCTGTTGGTAAGTTAGCAATGTAAGGAAATTCATATTAGGCCCTCCTGTGTAGAAATAATGCATTAATAATTAGTAAACAATGAATACTAGAAGATAAATGAAACCTGATCTATTTACATAAATTTCAAATTTCAAAATTCAAATTTTTCAGTAATTTCTTTAATGTATACTGTTAGAACGTACGTTAACAAAGAATTTTATTTGGGCATATCATGAAAATAATCTACAATCCAAATTTTTAATTTGTTAAACACTGTAATACATTTACATTACATTACATACATTATATTACACAGATGAACATGAGTAAGGCTTTTTTAATCAAAATACTGATAAAAATATGACTGCATGCCCACTTTCTAATAAAATATTAGTCATTCAGAATATATCTGAACACGTGTTAACGTAGGTGAAATGTTCCTTATAAATATAATGGACGAGATTAGAAAAAAAAAATATTTTTAAGAACACGTGTTCTGATTTACTCCAAAATAACATACTCACACTTATAGTTTCACCTGATAGTTTGTAATGAAATTAGTCGATTCACTCTTAATAGTCCTGCAGTCCTACTTTTAACAGGAAAACGAATAATTTAACCAGATTTTTAATAAATTAACATTTTTTTATATCAGTAAGTTTTCTCCGTGTAGTAGTAACATTAAAGGTTGGTTTAATTAACGTTTTAAGACGCCCTTTCAAAATCTCATCCAATAAACGAATTACCATCTATCACGAAAAATTAAAGTTTTCCCTGAAAACAACCTTAAAGCTCCCGATTAAATATGCGTGTAGATTATTTTAATAATAATTAAGACAAGCATCGGGGCGTTTCACGTTAAACTTGGATTTTATCAATTCGAACCACTTTGTTAAGCAGTATCTTAATTGAGGTGTTTTAACTTTCAGTATTAATAATGCCGAACTGTTAACTTTAATGGTTGAAGTTAACTCGTTTTCATTCCCAGCCCTTAAGCCAAACATAACGCGATTGCTAATCAAGAAATTATTATAGAATGCTTAACGTGACTTGACCTAACCCACTGCCTTTGAAGATAAGATCGACCGACGATGAAAAAAATACTGAGTAAATTGTGTTAACCTTACCGCAATACATTTAGAAATAACTACAAGGAAGTTGAATGATTAATGAAAACTTTAACAATATGTGTGATCACCACCAAAACAAACCCTTAAGGAATCCAAAAAGTGGATTCTTGCAAATAAACGTAATTAAGTCGATAAGTGAAACGTTTAGATGCATTTTTAATTATTTCAAAACTCTTACCAATCTGACAAAGAAGTTGGAAAAATTTATAAATAAAAATTTATAATAACTAAAATAAATAGAATCTTGAATCCTGTTTATTAATGAGCGACAAATCAATTTAGGAAGATGATTTCATATCAAAACACTTGACTGTACCGTTATTGGAAATTATTCTTTTCCATTTCTTAAAACGACCAATAAGGAACCATCCACAATAGCAAGCAATGAGCGTGTTTCCAATATTTAGTCCTCCGCGTGCAAATCTGCAAATCTGCATATGAAATTCTGTAATAAACACTAAAGTAATCTGCCAATAATATTATTATCTACCTGTAAACGATATAAATAACATTTTGGCGCTATTTAGGTACTTGTGTTTTATTACCCAAGTTGAGGTTTTCTATGGTACTCGCTTGTTGCAAGTTATATTTATATCGTACTTTTATTTTTCAATAGTACATGTTCCTCTTTTTATTGTGCAATATTGTTTTATCACGAAGAGCTCATTTTTCTTATTTCCAGCTAATCTCTTTTATTTTTTGTAATGAAATTTGAATCGAATAGTATTTTGAAATGGCCACTGAATATTAATTAAAACATTAATGTACCTACCTAGAAACATTGTTATGACTTTTAACCATGTCGTATTGTACATTTTTAAGCGGCGCGTCACGCTCGTTGGTGAAAGATTTTACATATATATTATTACTATACGCATTAACTGACGGATGCAATCTGTTTGCCTTAAGTTATAAATTATTTATTTATTTATATATACGCCTAAAAAGCCTATTTCATAGAAGTGATACGTGATGCAGTGTACAGAGGAGAATATCTGTATTATACAGGAGATACTGACAGTAAATAGATGTTATCCATCGTAAAGAATTTAAAGAATACACAATTGGAAAATTGTGATTACAAGTATAATGAGAAAATATTAAGAAATAATTTTAAAAAAAACTAAATAAAAAAAATAAAACTAAATATGAAGCAATATTAGTAAAACGTAAGAGAAACATAAAGTAAAAAAGAAATTACAACAACACTACATATAAGACAAATCATTAAAACTCATTTACGCTACTCTAATTTGTAGGATTCGACAAAGTGTTGGTATAGATTATGCTTAATTCTATAAATGGAGTCAATAAATAAATCAATAGCGCCCCTATACTTGTTGCCCAGATCATGCATCCTATTGGTCAGTGAGTGTGTCTGATAGTTGGCCGTGCATGTATTGCAGAAGAAAGTTATATTTTTTCTTGTATTCCTAGTCGGTATATGGATTTTAATAGTGGCAAGGATGGCAGGACTATCAATTAAGTTGTTAATGACTCTGTGTAACACAACCAGGTCTAAAATAATTCTCCTGTCAGACAGTGTTAATGTAATCAAGGAATTCTGAGCTTAAAATTTACGTACTTAAGAAATTTGTGCTGAACTCTTTCTAATATAAGATAAAGCTCTATTATAATAGATAATTATAATAGATAGTTAATGTTATTTAATATGTGTAATAAGATAGTGACTTGAAAAAAATATACTTATTTGTACAACGCCCTTGATATGATAACGGCATCACACAAATCATTCAAATATTATTATTATTTTCAATGCGTCGTTCAAAGTTCATGCAAAGCCTATGATAATTTCTCTAATACTGATAAAATCATAAAGCATGCAAAAGAAACTTTCATCATTCGGCTTCTTTCCACATTTTTATTATACAGCCCCCTGCTTTGCGTAACTAAGAAACAACTTGCCTTTGTCGATTGGTATCTCGCAACGCCGAGGGCGTCACTGTAGCTTATAAATAATTGGAAAATGCATTGCCGTGTCTTGTATTTCCCCCTAATGCACGTTGGCTTGATATGGAGGAAATAATTGTTATGACTGCGTTTATACCGGCTGTAATTCTTATTTACGACGCGATTGCTGTCCCGATTTGCGAGTATTTGCTTATAATTTTGAATTTTTATTTATAACATTTTTATTAACATTTACACCATACCTTTGGTAGGAACTGAGGAAAATAATTTCCCTAAAGGTCTATATAAACTGGGGCTTTCTGTGTGGAGGCTCCTTTAAAGGAAAGGAAAGAGAGGAAGTAATGGGAAAAAATTGTTTAGTAGCATTTGGTGAAAAATAATCATTCTCATGGAAACTAACACAAGACTTGGGTTCGAATTTTAAAGCAATTTTTTCAGGCTCTATGGCGCCAAACGGGATGAAATTTTGGGATCGTAATAAGAATCATAGTCTCAAGCGAAATCAGTAACAAAATAAACATAAACTTGCATTTTTGGAAAAATCATCAATGTCACGGGCACTACTTCAAGACTTGGGTTCGAACTATAAAACCAATTTTATCAGGCTATATGGCGACAAACGGACTGAAATTGTGGCATCGTGATAGGAATAACGTTCTCAAACGAAAGCTTTTTAAAAATCTGCATAAAGTTGCATTTGTGGAAAAATCATCATTTTTACGGGTATTAATGTTAGACTTGGGTTCGAACTTTGAAAGCCATTTTTTCAGGATCTATGGCGTCATGCGGACTGAAATTTTAGAAATTGTGATAAGAATCACGGTCTTAAGTAAAATCATTAACAAAATCTGCAGAAAGTTGCATTTTTGGAAAAATCAGAATTCTTACAGGCACTAATGTAAGACTTGGGTTCGAACTTTAAAAGCCAATTTTTCAGGATCCATAGCGGCAATCGGGCTGAAATTTCGGAATCGTGATAAGAATTACGGTATTAAGTAAAATCAGTACGAAAATCTGCAGAAAGTTGCATTTTTTGAAAAACCATCATTTTCACGGTCACTAATGCATGACTTGGGTTCGAACTTTGAAAGCCATTTTTCAGGATCTATGTCGGCAATCGGACTGAAATTTTGGAATCGTGATAAGAATCATGGTCCTAAGCAAAATCACTAACAAAATTTCCAGAAAATAATATTTTTGGAAAAGTCAGCATTCTTACGGGCACTAATGTAAGACTTGGGTTCGAACTTTGATAGCCATTTTTTCTGGATCTATGACGGCAATCGGGCTGAAATTTTAGGATCGTTATAAGAATCACGGTCTCAAACAAAATCAGCATAAACTTGCGTTTCTGGAAAAATCATCACTCTCACGGGCGCTAATGTAAGGCTTTGATTCGAATGAACTGGCTGAAATTTTGAGATCTTGCTAAGAATTAATTAAGAAGTCTTTAGCGACATCAGCTACAAAATCAGCAAAAAGTTGCGTTTCTTTAAAACTTCTCACGGGCACATGCGAAGCTTTGGATCGAACTTTAGTGCCATTTTTTCAGGTTTCATGGCGCCAAATGGGTTTAAATATTAAGATCGTGATTAAAATCATAAATAATATAATCTCTAATATAAAAAATATTCAAATAAATTGTAATCGATTGGAAGAACTTTTCTTTGAATTTTTTTTTCCATTTCAAATTCTTATAATCTGAACTCGGGATCAACAGTGTTGTAAAATGATAAAATTGAAATCCGGCAAGAGTTTTATTATTTGTTTTTCGAGGAGCACAGATGCACAAATCCTCAAGCGGCGTCAACAAATAAATTCCCAACTTTCAACTAATATGCAACCACTCACTCGTGGCGCCCGTAAACCGTTTTCGAGAAGACAGTCTCAATCAGTGGCGGTTCATGGTGAATATCAGCAGAGTTCATTCGGAGATTAAAAGGGGAAACAATCCCTCCTGTTGAATTTAAAATTACCCAGAAAGTCTTTACAACGTCTCTGAAATCAAAAAATATTGCCACTTTTGTAATGTATGCTCAAAAATCCCCTAGATATCTATTTGAAAAGATAATATATAAATTGTGTAAATTTGATGTTATCAAATCTCGCACTTTGTAATGTAGTAATTGCTCAATTGCATGGTTTTGCATGTCTTGCTATTACTCTATGCATACCGCTCTAGTGCCGCTAGCATACTTTGTATGAACTATTATTTCTTAGAAGAGAAAGTCACATAGTTGTTGAATTGTTTTTTTTAAACTTATTTATGTTATTTTATTCTCGTACATATATTTTACAGAAAATGTTAATAATCAGTATCTGTATATAAATAGGTTAAGAGTTGTATTTTGTAAACACCTCACTCGGAGAACCTGTGCTGAGGTGTTCGCATATTTTTTCTTGCCGTCATAGGTTATAAAACAAACATCTTATTTAAGAATCTCAAGGAGGAAACTATGGTTCCGCCCATGGCGGCAGTATTGTTTATTAGGTTAGTAGCAGTTAAATCGAGTTATACATCATAATATCATATAGACACAATGTAGTGAAACGAAAATAAAATGAAGAATTTTTAAAAATTTTTAGCACTTTTTTAGCAATTTTTTTAGCTCTCGCTCCTTGAGCAGTGTTATTTGGATAGGTGATTTTTTTCGCAAGGAATTTAATACATGTTTGTATAGATCAAATACATGTTTGTCTACTTTTCTCTCTTATGAGAACTGCACAAATGGTATTTTGGGAAAACCGCCACTGGTCTTAACTTTAGAGTTTTATCCATTCCGTTCACACAAACGATCCGGAACAATCGGAATCTCTATTCGCGGGGAAGTTTGTTCGTTGTCTGTTCACCCTGTTACCAGTTACTATGCTTACCACTCTCCCTCTCCTTCGCCCTTCTCTACTTCCTCGGGCAATATGCTGCGCCTTCAACGACCGTACGGCTGAACGTCTGAACAACCGAAGGGGTGGATTTGGGACATTTCAGTTGTTTAGGGTAGTAATAAACATGGACCTACGGTTAAAATAATAAATATTAAAGAACAATATTTTTAAGCCGTGGGGTAAATAGATCTAGTTACATTTTACTCAATGGTTTCATGTACAAATCTATTCATTGTTGATAAATGTGGAATTTAGAAAATTCCGATTGCAAAGCTCAATAGCTTAAGAACAAAATTCAATTTCTTGACAACAGAGAGAGCTTTTGAAGTATTATAAATAAGTGCTGCTTGCTATATAAACCACAGTATTTAAAATGATAAATAGCGGATTAAAGTAATTTTTTGTAGCTTCCACAAACCCAAATTAACGCACGTCTATATTTTGTATTAAACAAGGTGGGCAGCATTTTTTTTTGATTTAAAGAAAGAATTTAATGAATGAAATGATTGTAATAGTGAGTAGTGCAATATAATATGTAAGGCGCTTAGTTGCGGACGTGTTTTAACCGCTCCGGTTTGTTTAATCCTTTCAGAAGGTTTCCCTTGTTAAGAGATCGCTGAAAATTTTTCAGCATCCGTGTTTTATATAGTGCTTACCTTCTTATTTACCACGAAATGCGCGTAACTTCTACCGTTTAGCCGGAATTTGCAATTATTATAGCATTTTAAACCGATTAAATTTTGAAAGTGAAGCTAGAACAAAGATTTCTCAATGCAGTCGAAGATTTTATACCTGACTCAAGTGTCAAGTGGTGTCGGGATTTACGGGACCTTTTCAACCGAGGATGTCTGCCTGGAGGACAGATAAGCCATATTTTGTTTAAAGTTTTTGTTTTGTTTTTATTTTCTGTTTTGTTTATGTATTTTGTTACAGATGACACACATAAACTTCACTTTGACTTTGGTTCAAGATTTTGCTTATGATAGCCTGCGATAAGCGAGCCCTAAGGGTCTGAGACAGAGGTGTGAAATCGTCGGATCACGACAATAGAAAGAATGTATTGGAGCCAGGAAGGAGTCTGAAAGGGTCGAGAGGATGCACTAGGTGGCATGAAAGGCTGGGAGGTGACTGGAGAGACTAAGGTAAACTAGGATGAGGTGATTTTGCACAGCGGTGCTGCCAAGGTCTGTTATCTATGTGAGGATGTTGTGTCGGCGCTCTTTATTGGCAGCAGACACATGTCAGCGCTATATTAGCGGCGGACACATGCCTGAACGGATGACGAGCCTCGTGCTGGCACAGTTGGTGGACGGGGTAGTCTCTCTCCCTGCAGCAGCTGGTACAGTTCCTTCGCTACCTAGGACTCTTGCAGCAGAGTCTCCATCTTCTGTCTTCGTCGAGCGTCACAGCGGTGCTGCCAAGGTTTGTTGTCTATGTGAGGATGTTGTGTCAGCGCTCTTTATTGGCAGCAGATACATGTCAGCGCTATATTGGCGGCAGACACATGCCTGAACGGATGACGAACCTCGTGCTGGCACAGTTGGTCTAAATAACAAATGTAGATCCTAGGAAATAAATTGTACAGCGCCCTTGAGGTGATTTTTCACAAAAACGGCGCTATACAAATTATCCAATTATTATTATTATTATTATTATTAGAAGGTAGGCATGTATTCGCAAAGACTTGGTAGATAGAATACCTCAATATCAAATCCCGCAATTATCCTAGCTACTAAATGTATATATCGTAAGTTGCCACCATGACGGGTATGATTGTTATACGATGTTAAAAATAACTTCAATAGTGACAGTATGCTCATTGGTTCTCAGTGTAAAATAATATCTCAGACAGGGCGAATTTATGTATATATATATGTTATGGTTATATATATAATATAACGATGACCGCGGGATACAATATTGTGAATTTTACATTCAACCTATTATTTATATTCATATTACTAGAGTGAAGTCCTTTGTTGGCATGCAAATTTCTTCAAATCCAAAATGTGTTTTATTACATGTAACATACCTACCCATTACATGTAACATACCTGTTTTATTACATGTAACATACCTACCCATTACATGTAACATACCTACCCATTCATCCAGTGTGACGTATTTTTATGTCTACATAATTTTATTAATAATCACCAAACAAACCATTAGTGAACTGAGTTTAAAGTGCCCAATTCTTCTAAATTGTAGACCGCGCGTCAAACCAGTGAATTTTTATCGCGTGAAGTGGCTTGTTTTAGTGCTTTTTTACCTACATTTCTAAACTACCTCGAAGTGTCAAACTGCCCTGAAGTGTTATCTCTACCGATTGGAAAAAATCATCGGTTGTGACGCTATAGTGATTAACGATTACTATCTTAAAATATTATTAGCCATTAAAAATCACTTTTTACGTAAAGGCTGTGTCAAACAATATTATAATGAATACAAAGTGCATTATTTGTGAAAAAGACATTGACACTCCATCGGACTTCATAAGCTGTAGTGTCTGTGAAAAAAGCTACCACCTTGGCTGTGCTGACATTACTGAAACGACACGCCGTAGTGCAAGGAGTTTGCAGTGGAAATGCAAAAAATGTATTAAAAATAATAAAAATATCAAATCAAAGCAGGCGAATAATGAAATATCATTGAACAACGAAAAAGAACCGCCATCTATCGCCATACAAGCAAAACAGTTTTCTCAAGCGCCAAAACCTGAACTCGCAATTCAAACAAACACAGAAAGCTTACCAACCTCAAATATAGATGGAGCTAATGGTCCATTAACCTCGCAACTATTTTTAAATGAACTCACTGAATTCAAATCAACCATAATGAAATTCGTGGAAGACAAATTTGATTCATATGTAAATAAATATGAAGCTCTCATGTCACAAAATATCGAATTAATAAAAACTATCCAATTTATGGCAGATCAACAAGAAGACTTAAAAAAACGGATAAATACTATCGAAAAAGCACAAGAAATAGTAAATGATGAATTAACTGCACAAAAAAATCATAATAATATACTACTCAATACTATTTCTAAGCAAGAGGAAAAAATTGATAAATTGGAGTATTTAAGCCAAATCTGTAACATCGAGATAAGAGGTGTCCCGGAGTCAAACATTGAAAATAATGCAGAAGTTCTCAAAAAAATCTGTAATATCATCAACTACGAAAATAGCGACGTGCATTCTGTAATTACAAAAATAAACAGGATTGGACCGAAGTTCTCCGACAAAAATCCAAGATCTATCGTGGCGACATTCAATACCATAACATCGCGGGACGAGTTCCTATCCAAATTCAAATCTTACAAGAAATCCACTACTAATGTGACAAACCAAATAAATACAAGGGACCTAGGATTATCGCAAACCGCCAATCACATTTATATATCCGACCAATTAACTCAAAAGGGAAAATTTTTGCTATCACAAACAAAAAAATTTGCTAGAGACCATAATTATAAACATGCTTGGTCCAGAGGAGGGCGCATTCTTTTAAGGAAATCTGATACATCCAAGACAATTCCAATAAATAATATTGCTGATTTGGACCGTGAAAAACGTCAATTACTGTGACTAATGATACAAATTACTGTGCTGCTATACCACTCCACTATATTAGACATTATTGTTTGTTTTATAATATGTTTTTATCCGTTATTCAATAATAGTCAATATGTATTCTCACTTTCCCTATTGGCTACTTTCGACAAGAAAAAACATACTCAATATAATGTACTCGCTCTCTACCTAATATTACTTTTATCTAGATCGAAAGTTTTTTATTTTCGTTTTATGAGTCATAACACCGCCATGATATTGTACACGAGATTTAAATTATTCTTATATTATCTATTAAGTATATACATTAATGTTTGCTTTATAATATGCTTTTATCCAATATTTTATAACACTTCATATGTTTTCATACTTTCCCTATTAGCTACTTTCAAAAAGAAAACACATATTCAATATAATGTACTCGCTCTCTACCTAATATTATTATTAACTAGATCGACTGTTTTTTATTTTTGTTTTATAAGTCATAACACCACCACGATATTGTACACGAGATTTAAATTATTCTTCTATAATCTATCAAGTATATACATTGATGTTTGTTTTATAATATGCTTTTATTCACTATTTTATAACACTATATATGTATTCTTACTTTCACTATTAGCTACATTCGACAAGAAAACATATACTCAAAATAATGTACTCTCTCTCTACTTATCATTATTATTATTATCTAGATCGACTGTTTTTTACTTTTGTTTTATGAGTCATAACACCACCATGATATTGTACACGAGATATAAATTATTCTCCTCTCATCTATCAACTATTTACAGTAATGTTTACTTTATAATATGCTTTTATCCGTTATTTTATAACACTCAATATGTATTCTTACTTTCCCTATTGGCTACTTTCGACTTATTAACTTTCGACAAGATAACACAAACTCAAAATAATGTACTCTCTCTCTACTTATCATTATTATTATTATTTAGATCGACTGTTTCTTCTTTTTGTTCTATGAGTCTTACCACCACCATGATATTGTACACTAGATATAATTTATTCTTCTCTCATCTCTCAAGTATTTACACTAATGTTTGTTTTATAATATGCTCAAACTCCCGCCATGCAAGTATAAATACAGGCCTAATACTCGGTGATCTTATGACAGCACCTCCTAATAAATCTAAATTAAAATGATCTTAAACGCTTACTCGGAGTTAGATAATATTGGGGACCCAAATACTGAAATTATCCTAGAAGGTACTGATGAACTCAAAGAATTTAACTGGAGAAATAATAAATTTAATATTGTACATCAGAATATCCGCACAATGGAAAATCTTGACGATTTTCTTCTATTCTTAGATAATACTAAGATGACTGTGAGATTTCATATAATAATACTGTCGGAATGCAGATTGAATGATTCATATCTCGCAAAACAAATTACAGGTTATCATGAATACCACACAACACAACATTTGAATCAAAACAGTGGAGTGGTAGCCTACATTAGCGATGATATTCACTCTCAAGTTCAAGAAATTCATATCAGTCAATCAAACTGTCTAAAAATAGTAATTAATGGACATCTATGTATTTTAGCCATTTACAGATCACCATCATTCACTGACATTCAGGAATTTCTGGATAATCTCGTATCTGAACTTAAAAAATGTAGTGATTTCAAACAACAAATAGTAATGGGGGATATAAACATCAACACCTACGGAAATATACACAGACAATGTCACGATTACCTATGCGCCATGGCAGAAAACAACTTCGCATTAAATATTAAAGCTCCTACCAGGATTCAAGGTAATAGCAGGTCATGTTTAGACCACATAAATACCAGAAATATTACGGACTCCACCGCATTTATTATCCACAATACAATAACCGATCACTACAAAACCGCAATAAGCATTCCGGACACATCCCATAAAAACCAAGTAAAAACTAACCACTGTATATCAACTATCTGTTATGAGGGACTAATTAAAGATCTGAATGGTGAAACATGGCAAGATTTGTGTGAAGTGACTGAAGTTAACAGTGCATTCAATTTATTTATTAGCAAAATCGACAAGTACATAACTAAAAATTCAACAAATAATCTCACTGCACATAAAAAAAAACCACTTACTCCTTGGATCAGCAGGGGTATTGTAAAAGCCATACACAAAAGAAATCACTTACACAGACTGGCGACAAAAGACCCACAGGATACTCTCAAACAACAGATTTACCGTAGGTACCGTAACATTTGTAAAAATGTTATGCGTAACGCTAAAGAACGGTACTATAAGCAACAACTCGACCGAGATACATCTAGCAAAAATATGTGGAAAATCGTTAAACAAATTACATACACTAAACATAAAACTGAACTCAATATTAACGAATTAGAAATTGGGAATACATCCATCATTGATTCGGACATAATTGCGTGCCACACAAACAAATACTTTACGATGGTTGGGTCTAAGCTTGCAGAAAACATCTTAAGTGTCACCAAGGAAACCAAAGACTCACTGGCATTGTCAATAGAATCAAAACAAAATCCTTTTTCATTTAAACTCACACCTACGACAAACGAAGAGGTTTTAAAAATCATTGACAGTCTTAACACTACACACTCTAAAGGTCCTGACAATCTAAACACATTTATACTTAAAATCATTAAACACAATGTAGCAACGCCTCTATCAAACATTATCAATAAAAGCTTTTCCTCTGGGATTTTCCCCGATCATCTTAAAAAATCTATAGTAGTACCAATCCACAAAAGTGGACCCAAAAACCAAGTTAACAATTATAGACCAATATCTCTGTTGAGCGCTATCTCAAAAATTATTGAAAAAATCTTTAAAAATAGATTAAGTAATTACATAGAGAACAGAAAACTTTTAAGCAAAAATCAGTTCGGCTTTCGATCAGGGAGAGGTACGGACGACGCCATAGCACAACTCACAGAACATATTTCTAATAATATAGATCGTGGAAAGAAAAACATCGCAATATTCTTAGACCTAGCCAAAGCTTTTGACACAATTTCTCACAAAATACTCCTCAAAGACTACAAAATATTGGAATTGTAGGTATGCCATACGAATGGCTAAAGAGTTACCTAGCAGGTAGAAGCCAGCAACTCAAAACTGGTAAAACTTTGAGTAACTCACTAGGCACTAACTTTGGTGTACCACAAGGAAGCACATTGGGACCCCTTCTATTTATAATCTATATCAATGAGTTGTGCGAGCTACCAATCGATGGTAAAATTATTACATTCGCAGACGATACGGTAGCTATCTTTGAAGGAGATGACTGGACTGACACACACAAACTTGCTGAAAGTGGAATTAATATGATAAAACAATGGCTCAACAAAAATCTACTAACACTGAACACTTCTAAAACCAAATACATGAGATTCAGCTCAACCATAAAGGGACAACCTAGTACAACACACACAATAAAAACACATAATCATGACTGTAACTCCTATAATACTGAACCTCACTGCAATTGTGAAGATCTTGAATGTGTGAAAAACATCAAGTACCTAGGTGTTATAATAGACAATCATCTTAAGTGGAATTATCACATTGACAATCTTACAACTAGGGTAAGAAAACTTACTCACATTTTCTTTGCAGTGCGAAACATAATTAGACAAGTAGATCTTAGAAAAATATATTTTGGACTGTGCAACCCCCTCTTAATGTATGGTTGCATTGGCTGGGGAGCATCAGGAAGATCAATTCTAGATCCGCTTATGAAGGCCCAGAAATCAATAATTAAAGTCATAATGCGCAAACCATATAGGTTCTCTAGCGATGAGCTCTTTAAACAATTTAATGTACTTGATGTCCGTCAAAACTATATAAAGAAGGTTATTATCCATGTACATAAAAATCTAGACAATATTAATAAAATTGACCATAAACACATCACAAGAAGCCACACCAGAAATGACCTTATGATCCCAACGAGCAATACGGCAAAGTACCAAAAGACACACACATACTTGGGACCTAAATTGTACAACAAAATCCCCCCTGAATTAAACATTAAAACTTGTAATATTTCATACATAGGCCCAATAATAACTAAATGGTTGATTGGACTGGGCAGAGGAGAATCTGAAAAAATGTTAAAAACGTCACGTAATAAATAGACATAGACTAATCACACACTATATATATCTTCCATTATTCTAATTATTGTTCATACACAATGGAAACATACACAACAGCTCAAGTTCGACTCTATCATAAGATTGTAACGATTAAACATCACAAATTAAAACATTAATGAGATATATTATAGACATAGACAAATCACACACTTACTTTCATATATTTTTTGGTTTCTTGGAACGGGCAATTTGCCTAGTTAGGAATCAATAATTTCGACCTGATAAGGTACAATAATCAATAATCACAAAATATTTTAATTATATCTTGTATCATATTGTACTGTGTGTAAATTTAAATGAATAAATAAATAAATAAATAAATAAAATTTATCTACATAAATTTTACTACTGGGGGTACTGTTAAGATTTGTTTGGGCTTGATGAAGTCTTCAATAACAGACGTATGGTTTTTTTGTTTTTGTTGCACAAAACTGCATTTTGCTTTATTTAATGTTACAACAAGTTAAAATTATTCCCGACCCGGGCAAAACACTTTTATTAATGGTCAGTTGACCATAATGACTGTTAAAATACTATTTTATAGGAGAGAAGAAGTGAAAAATCCACTCGGCGAGGCTTTTTATAATCTAATCAAGTAAAACATCTAAGCTTATCGTATGTTCCAGAATCCCACGCTTAAAACATTGAGAAATATTAAATTGTACCATATAACATAGCAGTTGACATAGTTTTGGGAATGGTTCTTCGAGTACGCAACATAGTGCTTATCCCAGCAATACCTTCAAACACCAATTAATACAGTGGAGTCGCAGTTTTTGCGACACCGATAGTAGTATCTCTAGGAAGAAGCTTCCTTTAAAAAGTTGTAAAATTAATAACGCAAACTTTTCTCAAATAAAAGTGCAATGAAACAGATGTTTAATGAATGCCGATTTTTTTAAAAGAGTGTATATTTTTTATAAGCTTTGTGGTTCTTCCAACCTTGTCTCGCTATTTTAAAAGTAACCTTCCACTTATGGACTCCTTAAAAGTGCCTAATGGTAACTAATCTCAGGCTGTAACGCAAAGTTTCAGGCGGTGTTGTTGGAAATAATCACAAAAGAGAGCCTGAAAGAACTACATCCGCATCTAGTTTGCAATTCCTCCCATCTCTTACCTTCCTATTTCGAAGTGAGAATGCCAATTCCTCACATTGCACCAATTCGGAAACTGCTTTTAACTTTCCACCCGAAGGCTATGAAAGTGTTCGGCAACTTTTATCTCATATTAAATCGAGAAATTCTTTCTTGAAATATTCACGTTGAAGTTTGGAAGAGATCAAAAATAAATTATACTCATCTCGCTTAAATAAAAGTGGGTGGTTTTAGCGAGAGGTACAATCCTAGAGACGACAAAGTGCAGAAAAAGTTTAAAAGCTAGCATTTTTCCCCTTGTAAACTAAAACATGTAAAATGATAGCCTCCATTCAAACGACACGGGTATCAAGTATCGCAGTGAATGTCTACGTGAATGGATGCATTGCTTGCATACATCTTATTTAAAACTTTTTATTGGTCAGAAAAAAAAATCCAGTGAAATTGACAGTTCATTCCGTTCATTTGAAAATTCAAATTTGATTAACCTTTACACAATTTATTTATTAAATATATAAACACATTACAATAATTTACAAAAGTAGATATTATGGTTTATAAGATGAAAAATTTCATTAATTGATTCAGCTCTAAATTAACAAATAGTTATAAAACTCGAAGATTTATTTGATAACACAATATAATTAAGAAAATAAAAAAGATAATTACAAACTTTAAAAAATATAACGTAAATAATATAATAGTTGTTAAACTTAGAAAAAAAAGCTATAAAAATAAAAATGTACTTATTAGGTAAGAAATAATAGAAGGTAGGTACAGAACGGGTTGTAAATTTTTCAAAGACCGAGCTGGAAATATTGTATTAAATGGGTACTTAATAAAATGCAACAACAATAAACGCATATTTGGAAGCTCATAAAATAACTTTATCGTTTTTTTTTAAATATTCCATTTTGTTTATATTTTTTTAATTAATCGTTGATTAATTATCCTTTCATTCCAAAATTATAAATGATCTCATAATCAATTAAGTCAAAAATGTTTCAAATGAAATTAAAACTTGTGATTAGTGTTGGGTTTATCTAAAAATTGTTTGATTAGTATTTGAAAGTTTTATAATTTTTATTTTATTTTGATTTTATCCGGAACGCCATTAAATATTGATATTCCTTGATAAATATAATGGTGTTGACAAGCACTAGTTTTACATTTAGGGATTTCTAAGTTACCATGTGATGCATTCTTTTTGAAAATTTTGTTTTAGCTAAGAACCCTAAAAGAGTTAAGATGTTTTCTTAGGATTACTTTCAAAATTAACCTTTGAACCTTTTCTAAAGGCGAAAGGTTAGGTTTGAATGTCCCTCCCTAACCGATTATACCATATTGTAATGTGGATTGGGTAAGAGAAAAATTATTATTTTTATCATGCTGGATGATAGAATGGTTCTTAATTTAATGAAAATGTATTAGTTTTCTTACTCTAGTTATAGTATTTTTGATTTGCTCGTTCCATTTTAATTGACAGTCAACTATAACACCTAGATACTTAATATTATTTTTGCCCGTTATGGGTGAATATTTAATATGATTACATTATTTTTTTTATTTTCACACTCGGAAGAGTGGATTGTAATTGTAACATTATTTTCGAAGTTTTTTTCTTTCAATGAGAATGGAATAAAACTTGTCTGTTTTTCGCTCAAAGCAGTTCAAAAAATTTATTTCCCTTTTTTCTTGTTTTTATTTTGTTAAATTTAACTCCACACAGTAGCTCTAAGGAAAATAATTTCCATCACACCTCACCCGATGAACCTGGACACCCCTACTAAATCGTCAAACGTAGCGAATCACTCGGGGTGATCCATGTCAGAGGTGATGGTTATCCAAAAATGGTTAATGTGACGGCGGTACGCAAACCCGCCTCCCAATATGAATTTCTCCTTTCATCTAGAATCACTCGTCGAAGTTACCCCGGATACTATATTATTAAAAAAATGTTTTTTTCCTATTGGTACATTCTAATCAATAACATCAAAAGCCTATCAATCATAAATATTAAGGCTCAATTGCTTAGGGTTCATTGAAACTTGACCGCTGAAATGATTTTGGCGGGTGTCGGGTTTTTGCTTTACATGCCGCCATCACAAAAGGTTCAACCCGAGTAGAATATAGATGGATTTAATAAACTCCTTGCGGTGGTGTGGGAAAGGTCTTATTTACATACTTAATAGCCCGAGTAGGAACTTAATAAATATTATAAATAAATAAGCGAACTGAAGAAAATTTGTGCTTTTCCAAAGATAAAACACATCTCATTTGACAGCTTTTCTTCTAAAGGTTAAGAGTTCTGCTATGCAAATGAAAATAATTGGTTTTAAACACATTTTTAATAAAAATCATCAACGCGTTTCAGAACCAAAGGTACACCGTCATAACGATATAATAAAGACATGTGAAAATTAATAGACAAATAAGCATTTACAAAAATATACAATGAGGAGTGGAAGAAAGAAGTTGTTTAGGTATTTTTGTATAAATAATAATCTTCTATATAAATAAAAGGCAATGTCCATATGTGTGTGACCTACAGAATCGAAAATACTATCTTCTTATTAGTGTCAGGAGTATTTAGAGAGCGATTTGAATGGTAGAAGAAGTTGAGGACGCCCAAGGAATACTTCACGCATTATATCTGCACTGGAATGAGATACAGCGTTGAATTAAAGTCGTATAATGTAATTTTTAACACTAACGATGAGGATTTCATAATATTACACAAAGTGAATGATAGAAAAAGTCGGGAACGCTCGAGGAAGACATGAATCAAATAATCATTTTTGTTAAAACGCGATGAACGAAGAAAGACGTGTATGGAGAATGTATGAAGTGGAAGTATGATTTAAGATTTTCACGGCCAAAAGTATTTTTGTTATTTATTTTTGGGGTGTTATGCCGTGTTGCGCTAACTCCTTCTTTAGCCAACGTTTCAATAACACATCTGCCCTGATGATGGACACTGCAATGCTGTCCGAAACGTTGGCTAAAGAAGGAGTTAGCGCAACACGGCATAACACCCCAAAAACAAATAACAAAAAAAAGAAGTGGAAGTAGTTGGGGATGCCCGAGAAAAATATGCCAGGACTAAGTAAATAAAATACTTACGTGTGGTAAAATGTGATATTCTCGTATTTGATGAAAGAAGATAGAGGTATAAAGATAATGTATGACGCGAAAGTGGATGATAGAAGAAGTGGAGATTGCCCGCAGAAGGCATGGAATGATCATTTCTTTACAATAATAAAATATTAAATCCACCTTCAAAATGCACCCAGTTTTCATTTAGGTATACTAGAATTCGCATCCTCAAACCTTTACTCCAAACAATTCATGACCCCGAGCAACGCCGGGTACACGCCAGCTACTATAAAATAAAATTATCATATTAGGTCATTACATAATTTCTTTTTTTTTTGTAAATCCAACAATAGAAACAAAGATCAACCATAAGAATACACGGATTAAAATGAGTATTGCAAATATATTTTTATTTTTTATAATTATTATATATATTGCGTAGTGTACCTGATTATAATATTATTTATTTATTTATTCAAGACTTGCAGGCTTTAAGGCTTTTATATGTATAATTTGTTATAGGTAAGTTGTTCAGCATTACAATAATAAGTGTATATTGCATATCATAAAAAGCTGAGTATGTAATCTTGTAACGGAGAAAACTACAAACCCCGGACTGAGATCGATTCTTCAAGATATCGATCGATGAGAGACATCTTTATTGCTACCGGTGAGCTGCGCAGTAGATTGCGCAGAGAAGAGGAGAATCATTAATTTCTCCAGCCAGTCAGATTTTGGGAGCGGAGCAGACTACTTGTGACTTGCGGAACCATCAGCGACCAGTACCACAACATGGCGGGTTGGAAGAAACTTTCACGTAAATCATCATTTAACTTTAGATAGTTATACGGGTTATCTTTATCCCTTTAAATCTTTTTATTTCTAGAAGAAATAAATGGCGCCCTTTATAAATTCACCTCTTAACTTTTATGATGACTTTCATTTATAAAATTCAACATGCAGATGCTCTTCGAGTCCTGCACACGGCCCTGAGAATCCTTTAGTTTAAAATAGAGTCTCTTGCTACTTCATTTATTTAATTAACCTTATATTGTGCTAGCCTCCATTCTGAATAAACGATTATTTGTTAAACTCATCCTTCTTTAATTTACAGTTGATTGAATATGTTTTTATTTCAGAATACACGCAATCCATATTTGATTTACATTAATCATGAATGTTTCATTAAAAATTGTTAAAATGGCGCCTGCAACGTGTGTATATCGGTTGAATTTTTTTTGTAAATTTTTCATTTTGAATGTCATCTTTTTCACCCCAGTAGGTAGAATTTTTTTTTGACACGTGTGGTCAATATCATTTTGGTCGTGTTTAAAGTTTTTTTCAACGTTGTGGTTTGGTTCACCGATGATTTCGTAAGTTCACACTTTTTTTCTTCTTCTTAGTTTAAAATTTATTTTATTTTGGTTCCCGCTTTCAAATCTGAACTCATCCTGTGTGCCGCTAGCTATATCTTGAGTATTTACTCATTATTTACCACGTTTTATACGTAGCTTTTTAAAATCCTAACGAGATAATGGTTATTGTGTGCTAATTTGTTTTATTTTGTCCTAACAGAGTATTTAGGTACATATTTCATCGTTCACGAATGGCGCTAGAAATGATCATGATGCGGACAGTAGTTCTTCGCATCTCATTTAAAAAAAAAAAATACGGAGTAAGTTATTTATTTAACCTCTACTATAACTTTAACATCATGCGATTGTTAATTTTTCTTTGAATTTCAGTGAATGAAACTATATTATAGGTTCCTTAATTTCCGTAATTGTATTATTTCGAAATATTATAGCAACCTTATTGATCCGTAATTTCCTTTCAATAATAACCTTTTTTTACCTTATAAAGTTAATATTACGTTTGTCATGTGGATGATTGTTACATAAAAGTGTTCAACTCTTATTAAAACCATTTACACATATTATTGTGTTCTTAAATTATAAAAATATAGTTACAAAGATTTATGATTTTTAAATTTGGAATTTTATTGTCACTTTCAATATACTTTAACAAAATATATTTTTTCTAATTACTGTATTTTAAAATTAAAATGTTGCATTTGTTTTTACTCAATAATGAAATACACAAAACATGCTTTTCAGAGTAAATGCTGTTTCAACATTGGATAAATGCTTCAGGACTAGGAGCGAGACGTCACACCTGCCTGATCTGCGTTTTCCTTTGCTGTCGGCAAATTGCTTTTTGAAGGTTTTCTTTTATAATTTATTTAGTTTTAACTTTTAATATACAAGATAGGACCATTAATATTCAATGCTCATATTTTGTTTATTATGGGAAAAGGGTTTTCAACAAACAGGGAATGTTTTAAATCTTTTTTTCAACGAGCTCAGTTGGAACTAAATTTTTTATAGGTTAATTTTTATTTGTCGGCAATTGTTTTCAAGTAATTCTGAATTTCCATTCTTTCAATTCATACAAGGTTCTGTTTTTAATTAATTATTAAACAAAACATAATTTTCACGTACGACCATATTTTTTTAGTTTTTGTATGCTTGTCCAGGAAAATTAGTTTTTACAGGTTAATAGTCATTGTGTTAAGGCGTATAATACAATTTTTATGACCTTAATTAATTTAAAATATCAAATCTATAAGTTCTACAGGAATTTCCATTCTAAACATTCGTTAAACAAGATATTTTACAGAAGGTTTTACCCTTTTGTTTACCTTTTTCTTTGTAATTTGGGTTTTGGATTTTTTTATATTCAATATTGTTTATACGATATACTTTGCAATCGTTTTAATCTTTACATTTAGCTTAAGTTTATTGCCGTGTAATTTGTTCTTATTCAATAGATACTATTTGAAAAGAATTTATTTCAATAACTTCCACATGACTATAATTATCATAAATTTAGTTTTAACGTTATCCGTAAATATCGTTTTAAATGTAGAAAATTACTACAAATTTGATCATTTTAAGAAACAATAATTTCTTTGATATTATTCTTATAATTGGCACAGAGTACCTTATTCTCAGGCACTATTAAGGACATTATCTTGTCACTTATTTTCAAACGTATCATGCTAATACGCATGAGGTCACTTGCAACACAGGGTTGTTGGGTGCAAAATTTTCATGTCATTGTTGCATGAAAAGATTCTTTTTTATCTTTAAATTCACTTTATGTTTTTGGTGGACGACATTTCTATTTGCCGCCATGAATGGGAACTGTCCATCCTCCATTTGTGTTTGTTTTGTGATGTCATGTTAATGTCATGTACTGTCATGTTTTGTCAATCTAGTGGGAACAGTTACATGTTGTTACAACCGCTGAGAACTGTTATTATCCCACATATACACGAGTCTTGTGATAGGCTTTGTTTAGTATGCATTGTTGATATGCGATAGTACGATATTGTACTTTCAGGTTTGATTCCTGTCTTTTTTATCATTAGTCCATGGGGACCCTGTCACTGAAGAGTTTTGAGGTTACGGGGAGGCCATGTACTATTTGATATTGTTTTTGATACTATTTGATAGTGTGAAATCTTGGTAGAAGTTTTATTTACGTTCATATGCGCGTACTAAATACGAACGTCACGTTGTATTTTTTTTATATTGATTAGGTTTACCTTCTCTAGGAAAACCATCAATACTAAATTAATCAGACTTTCCGAGTAATTTTCTGATTACCAAAAAGTAATTTTGTTTTTCGTATTAACTGTTAACCTTCGGGGATGTTTTAACAAGTTGGCGAAATAAACGGTACTTAGTTTTTTGTATTAATTTTGCATCGCAAATTAATAATCTTGTACCTGAGTAAATTAATGTTTTTGTTGAATGTTATATGTTGTGCGTTCATTTAACTCCTTCTGCAAATATCCTTACAATTCTGATATTTGCATAATGAATTAGTTTGTTGTTTTATGGGGGTTTTTTTTTTTTTTCGCATTGAATTTTGTTTTGGATATCTACACAAATATCTTAAATTCTTAAAATAGTTTATTCTATTTGAACTTTTGTTTGGTTTTAAAACACAAGTACTAGTAATATTTTATTAAATTCTTCCGAATTTTTACAGAGCTGACATCTATCGGATGTTTTTAAAAGTTGTTATTTAATATCGATTTATTTATTTTTCAATCGGTTTTGTCTTAGATCTATTGATTGGGTTTGGGTCCTTGATATCAATATGCTTGCAGGATAATTCACTAGATGGTGTTAATTCTAACAAAACATTTTAATAAATAAATTTTCTTTTGAATTTCATTTTAAAAAAAAAAAAAAAAAAACTTAAAAATATTGTTTCTCCAGGTTTACATTCTGTTACTAGAATTTTTGTCATTTTGCTACATTATAGTAAAAGGGCTGCTGTGTTTTCCTTTTGAAAGGCTTTTCGGTTTTCAACATTTTATGAAATTTTTTTTCTGTATAATCTTGTTTTTTGTTGGTTAACCCGTTAGGTAGATAATTATGTAGGGAAAAGAAATTGACTCGCTCACCCTGAAGAAGCGGAACTGGCTGCTCAAAAATATCTGCTAACAAGACAAGATTTTTATATTTTCACCATCATCTTTGGAAGTCTTCATGGTTTGGGACTGCTGCTGCTGCTTACAGAAGAATTTCAAGCTAATATTCCCTGTTTTCATCGTAGATGGTCTACTAGTTTAACTGCTTCAATTTGGAGGATGGAAATCTCAACATTTGTAATTATACACATCTATTGAAGCAAAACTATGACGCCTGAGGGTTCCTCTACACCTCCAACACCAGGAAGAAATCTAATGCAGTCATGTGCTTCGGAGCCAGGTGGTCCGTTCTTTTCTTTGGTGGAGGGGTAATGTAACGGAGAAAACTACAAACCCCGGACTGAGATCGATTCTTCAAGATATCGATCGATGAGAGACATCTTTATTGCTACCGGTGAGCTGCGCAGTAGATTGCGCAGAGAAGAGGAGAATCATTAATTTCTCCAGCCAGTCAGATTTTGGGAGCGGAGCAGACTACTTGTGACTTGCGGAACCATCAGCGACCAGTACCACAACATGGCGGGTTGGAAGAAACTTTCACGTAAATCATCATTTAACTTTAGATAGTTATACGGGTTATCTTTATCCCTTTAAATCTTTTTATTTCTAGAAGAAATAAATGGCGCCCTTTATAAATTCACCTCTTAACTTTTATGATGACTTTCATTTATAAAATTCAACATGCAGATGCTCTTCGAGTCCTGCACACGGCCCTGAGAATCCTTTAGTTTAAAATAGAGTCTCTTGCTACTTCATTTATTTAATTAACCTTATATTGTGCTAGCCTCCATTCTGAATAAACGATTATTTGTTAAACTCATCCTTCTTTAATTTACAGTTGATTGAATATGTTTTTATTTCAGAATACACGCAATCCATATTTGATTTACATTAATCATGAATGTTTCATTAAAAATTGTTACAATCTAAGCAAGATCAATTTAAGTTATCATGGAGAGTTCTGTTGTACAAAGGAATTCAATAATAATAACAAAAGTACAAAATAAGTACTTAAGGTTCTATGAAAGTAGTTACGGAGCAACGTGTATTAACTTTGTTGATATTATTTAAAAAAATATATGAACAGTTATATACATAAACTATACAATAAACAAATTTAATTTAAATTTGTTCTAAATTCATTTTGTGGCATCTTTTTAACGAAACAAAAATACTAAACCTTTTTTACACCACCCCATTCCATTAAAAAAGTATCTACGTGTTTCAGAACCAAAGGTCATATGTTCATCATGATACTTAGAAACATTGAAGATATATTTATTATTAAAAAAGTGGTGTAAAGAAAGTTTATTTGTATTTTCATCCTATGTTTATTTTGCGCTTAGGTTCAGAGTGGAAAATAATATACTTCCGAACATTGAGGTATATAGATGAGTCAATATTGGGGTTCGAAGCATGGGCCACTTACATCGGTTAATTGTCCGCTGTGAGATACCGCGGGCTTCAGTCGGTTGCGAGCGCTCGCTGGGCACAGGTCTCAGAAAAAAACTTCAAAATGCCGACAAAATATTCAGGGCGGTGCCGCACAGTGGGCTGAAAATCGCCTTTCATAGACATAGAGACTTGAATTTTCAAGGGTATTTTTTTTGGCTAGAAATGGATTCTGCTGATCATTACTATGCTATAATAATTATTAATCATTACTATGCTATAATAGTAATAATTCTTGTGAAACAGCATTAAATGTAATCGTTGAAGAATGGAAAGAAGGAATGAATAGTAATAAATTTATCTTAGCAATATTCTTGGATTTTCAAAGGGCATTCGAAACCATAGATCGAGAAATATTGATAAGAAAGCTTAAAGAAATTGGTTTCTCAACTCTAGCCATTAAATTAATAAAAGAGTATTTGAAAGACCGAATACAGGTAACAAAAATTAATAATCAATTTTCAAAACCAATGGAAAATAAATTAGGAGTACCACAGGGATCAGTCCTTGGACCTCTATTGTTCATACTCTATATTAATGACATGGTGAAAATATTTTCAAAATGCAAAGTACGACTATTTGCCGATGATACACTTATATATATAATTGGAGAAAACTATGAAGAACTAATAAATATTTTAAATAATGAACTAGATAATGTATCAAGATGGCTAAAAATAAATAAGCTTAAATTAAATACAAAAAAAACAAAATGTATGGTAATTGGTTATAAGAAGACATCCAGTGAAAGCAAAATCAAAATTGATGGTGAAATTATTGAAAATGTTACCGATATAAAATACTTAGGAGTTATAATAGATTCCAAACTCAACTTTAACAAACATGCGGAATATACCCAAAAGAAAATTGGAAAAAAGATATCTTTCTTGGGAAGAATTCGCCAAAAACTGTCCGAAAAAACTGCAATCACCATTTATAACTCCATTATTGCTCCACATTTTAATTACTGCTCAACTATCCTTTTCCTGTGTAACGACCGAGAGCAAAATAAATTTCAAATTCTCCAAAATAGGGCAATGAGAACAATACTCAGACGAAATAGATATTCAAAAGTAAATAAAATGTTAAACGAACTAAATTGGCTAACGGTGAAACAGATGTTGACCTTGAACACGATGATATTTTTACACAAAATAGTAAACAACCTGCTACCCAAATATTTTTCGAATCAAATTGTATACAACAAGGACATACACCAACATAAAACTAGGACGTGCAATGAAATCAGGCTACCAAAGAAGGACAAAGCGAATACCCAGAATAGTATATTTTATAAAGGGATGAAATACTATAACGCGCTGCCGGAAAACCTTAAGTCTGCCCCAATTGAAAAGTTTAAGATGTTGTGTAGGAGCCATATCAAGAAAGAAAAAAAAAAAAACATAGTATATTTAAATGTAATAATTAATTAGTCATTTGTAATCTTAAATGTACAAATTACTAAAATAAAATCAATAAATAAAAATAAAATGTCGTACGAAGCAATTGCGTGTACAAATGAAGGAGTTATAATTTTTTTAAGAAAAATTTGTATGGCGCTGACATTAAAAATGAGGCTATCTCTGGAATCATAAGGTTGGCCGTTCTATCCTTACACACAGATAATACTATTATTTATTTGTATTTTTTTGACATACTTCATATTGTGGCGCAAGGTGCGATTTTTTTTTTTAAAATCCTAAATTGAAAAAAAAATCTTTTTTTTGATGATGATTCATTTTAATGCTTAAATGCTTTACATATGAGTATGCTTTGTCTAGTTTACAATATTTTATTTACACTGCAAGCCAAAACACTGTGCACAGTGGGCTGAAAATCGCCTTTCATAGACATAGAGACTTGAATTTTCAAGTGTATTTTTTTTGGCTAGAAATGGATTCTGCTGATCATTAATATGCTATAAAATTTTGTATGAAGCAATTGCGTGTACAAATGAAGGAGTCATAATTTTTTTAAGAAAAATTTGTATGGAACTGACATTAAAAATGAGGCTATCTCTGGAATCATAAGGTTGACCATTATTTCCTTACACACAAATATACTACTATTTATTTGTATTTTTTTGACATACTTCGTATTGTGGCGAAACTTGTGATTTTTTTTTTTTAAATCCTCAAAGATGAAAAAAAAACTTTTTTATGTTGAAGATTCATTTTAATGCTTAAATGCTTTACATATGAGTATGCTTTGTCTAGTTTACAATATTTTATTTACACTGCAAGCCTAAAAGCGTTTAAGCATTAAAATGAATCATCAACATTAAAAAGGGTTTTTTCAACTTTGAGGATTTTTAAAAAAAACATCGCACCTTGCGCCACAATATGAAGTATGTCAAAAAAATACAAATAAATAGTAGTATTATCTGTGTGTAAGGATAGAACGGCCAACCTTATGATTCCAGAGATAGCCTCATTTTTAATGTCAGCGCCATAAAAATTTTTCTTAAAAAATATATAACTCCTTCATTTGTACACGCAATTGCTTTGTACGACATTTTATAGCATAGTAATGATCAGCAGAATCCATTTCTAGCCAAAAAAAATACCCTTGAAAATTCAAGTCTCTATGTCTATGAAAGGCGATTTTCAGCCCACTGTGTGCCAGTGGCGCGGCGAGCTGCCACCGGTGACTTTAAACTGATTTTGCAAGGACTATAGACTCTATGGTTTTATTTATATATAGTGAGGAGGACTGTATAGCCTGATGCTTTATACCAAATTTAACGAGTCTCCAATTCCTCCAGCCTCACAAAATTCCCAAAATTGCGAATATCAATTTTTCAACGGTTTCAAAGAATGTTTAAAAAAGTGGCATTCATAGCTGCTGTGTTAAGCTACCAAGTCTGAATGACTTATATTTTAAATCTTCAAACATTCTGTTTTCGTTTTCTTCTCCTTTCCCCATTGCATTCAACCTCAAAACACTCTCCAAAAAAGGGTTATCATGGGTCCCCTCGCTTTGAGCAATTGCGATTCTTGTGCGAAATCGTGTATAAGTGAAAGAATCATAACAATAAATGTATAGTATATGACTTTTGTCCCACATGCTATTATTTTTTTTTTAAATAATGAAAAACACAATATATATTACGCAAGTTTCCATACATTTATTGAAGACATTAATTTACAACCTTTTTTACTTGAGTTTAAATCTGGAAAAAATATTCCATTTCCGTTGAAAAAAATATCACTTGTCCTACCCATAAATCTTCCTTTCCGATATATACGAAAAGTTTTGGAGAGTCACATTGGAGGTGCTATAAAAAGCTACCCTGAAATATTTGTGTAGGCCGGGCGGGGTTGAAAAACCGTTCACCATCTGTGAAATGAAATGATATGAATCAGTATCCATAAAGGTTCCGATGGGTCATTGAAAAATGGTGTTTGGTGAAGGTTGAACATCCCACTGGAGCCTTGGGCCCAGTTTTTAAATAATGTTTAAAGAACACTATTTTAAGGTGCCGAGCTCTGTTTTCAAGATATGTGTACAGTAAAATCAGATAAATAGACCCTTACTTGTGTAGTGGTGTACTGTATGGATCAAAAAACAGTTTGACAGAAAAAGTTGTGGAAACCTTATGCCATGTTCGAGAGTGTTTCCTGCTATATACCAAATAACCCAGATTCTCTGCATATTACCTAGTAAAGGTAGTGGCGGCTCGTGACTTTTGGAAGTAATAGAGTGCCAATATTAAAATAAATACTCTCAACTCAAAAGTCACGAGCTGCCACTGAGAAAAGGTACCATATTTTAGCGTGATAAAAAGCCACTTCAGAGCAATAGATTGAAGCATTACCTACTCTCAATGTTGCTATAATTTATACGAAATATAACATTTCGATTGATAAACCATTCCATTTTTGGTCCTGTGGTAGTACCCGTATTTGTTAGCATGTAATATCCGTTTGGTCATCGGGCTGACACAATGAAAAATCTACACCCTTTGAATGTGGTTATGAAATATGGTCTGAGGGTGACTTGTTTATTCAACGATATAGGTCCTACGGCAAACCTTTATGTAGTTAAGCCAAATATAAACAATTAGTTTATCTTAGACTTGTAACGTATATTTGTATGGTTTTACTTCCGCATTGTACATATAATATATTCTTATTTCTTACTTGATCATAATATACACACATCGTATATTTACATAATTAGGGTCAAATGATATAATGCATTGAACAAAAAAGGGCAGTTTCTGCGGTCTGGTGGTTTTATTGGTATTTCATGCCAATTGTGATTAAAAAATCATATAAAATCATAACAATTGAAACATCCTCTGAATAAAAACATAATAATCTTCAAAATATGATGATAATTGAAAAATCAAGATCATCGAAATATCACCAATATCAAAAGCAGTGATAATCTAAATAGGAAAAGGGGTACATTTTCCTAAAAACCTTTATGTAAATATTTAATTATTTAACTTTTTTTTAAATTTTCTACATAATCACATTCATAATCGAAGCAATACTTTTTTTATTTTTTATTATTTTTTTTTTTATTAACAAAATTTCTGATACATATACAATTCAGGTACATTCATAGTAATATAGAATGAAAGAGTAACAAAAAAATCTCACAAAGGCGAAGCCTGAGCGTGGGTATTATAGTGTAAGGATAAAACAGTGGTGTTTATAATATATTTTTTTAAACTTGTTAAAAGTATCTATAGAGATATTTATAACTTTCTTCATAATCGAAACAATGCGTTATTTTATAACATTCTTCATAATCGAAGCAATACGTTATTTTACAATATTTTTCATAATCGAAGCAATACGTAATTTTATAACATTCGTCATAATCGAAACAATCCATTATTTTATAACATGCTTCATAACCGAAACGATAAGTTCTTTTATAACATTCGTCTCAATCGAAGCAATGTGTTATTTTATAACATTCTCATAATCGAGGCAATACTTTGCCTAGTGAATTTACTTATACTTATTATTAGTTCAGTACTATTCGAATAGTTTCCTTCTCCTGCTTTCTTTAACCTCACAGCATTCCCAAAATGGAGCTGTCAAAGTTCCATTCGGTCCAGATGGTCGGATAAAAGCAGTTTCGCATAAACAAAAACAAAATATGTACAATTCCAATGAGCCAGTATCAGTGTGAAACCGGTTTTCACCTGAATAAATATGTTGAGTAAAGTTTTATAAATATTTAATCATTAGGTTTATACGTAGGTAGTAATGCAGGTTATTAAAACAAATAGAAAAAACTTTTAAAATGATTCGAGTGAAGTGTTTGCACGTAATAATAATTTCCAATGCAAATAGCGTTCGGCGGGCGAATCAATATGAGAATTAAGCGCCCTTCAATATCTCCGAACTTTAACTTTAATAATTATTCCATTATCTGATTAATTAAGTTTTCGAAGACCAACATTTAAAGTAGAGTTGTTGGCTGTTTTGTGGACGATAATAACAAAGTTTGCTGATTGCTGTTTAGTTTACCAACGTCATTAATTCAACAAATCAGAAATGTGGTTACTTTCCGCCCATACCTAATTAACATTAAATTAACTCTGTATTCGCGCTTGCTGAAAACTATTGTATCAAAATGACAGCTTATGAAGGAATACCATGTGTAATGCATGCACAACATTGTTGTGCTATAATTTGCTTTACTTAGTTTGACAATGTTGCAATTGGTTTATTATGGCTTCACAAAGTAGTTTTGATTACCTCTCCAGTGTAGTGTTCAATGAATTTATGTTTTTAGTGAAGTATATGTGATACCGTGCAATTTTCATAATTTTCCATAACTTATGGATATATGGTTTCTCTATATCGGGTATAGAAAATGGAGAAAAATATAATGACATTACTTTTCAAATCTGATCTCTAAACCTAGCAAAAGTAATGTGTCTAGACGCTCCATATAGGTGATTCTGATAGTTACTTACTCTGGTGAATGAAGGGCGAATATATAAACTAGAATATGTAAACCTTTCCAAGATCCTCAATCAATTCTAACTCTTTACAATGCCTTAATTAGAAGTAAACTTGAATACGGAAGCTCTATAGATCATATGACGTACGTCGTGATTACTTCAAGATTGATACACTTAAAACTAGAAGGCAATTGACTGATCTCATATGTTTACATAAAATTATTCACGGTCAACTTGATACTACATTATGTCTTAGCAATATTAAAATAAATGTCCCCAATTCGCATTGTTTAAGACGCCATAATTCTTTTCACCTGAATACATTTATAAATAATATCGCCTACTTTAGCCCTCTGACCCAGATGTGTCGACTATATAACAAGATAGAATGTGCTGAAATAGATATTTTCGTCGATAATTTGTACGGATTCAGAAAAAAAGTTCTGGCGCTATTAAAAAATATTAGCTAATTCATTGTGTCAATTTTCTCTCTATGCATACCTCTCGTATTTCTTATGCCTCTTACCACTTGTAATAATGTATAATGTAATGTGTTACTTGAGCGAGCTTATATATGATTGTGTATTTTATTTTTATTTTTTTATGTTTTTGTTTTCTAATTGTATGTATCTGTATTTAATTGTATGTACCTGTATTTAATTTTTTGTATCTTTATTTAATTGTAGATTTTTGTAATTGTACAATAACTGAGTTTTTATAAGTGGATTGTTCTCACGTAAGTGTGATCATCTGTAAAACCCAGTATAAATAAATAAATAAATAAATATTATCTACTTTCAATAGACGAGAACTTTTATATTACGGGGTTAAATCCCACTTCTGTCGAGACCAGAACTAGTGAGTTCATAGCTCAACCACGCACATATACTCGTACTTCGCAGACTATTTGAGAGTACGTCACGGACCATCAGGGATCTGCAGAGCACAGGTTAAGAATCTGAACAAAAATTTGGTCATGCCAACCCCTGGGAAATCTTACCCTTCCAATGAAAACTACCCCTGCCCACGATATTACTGTTTATCATAAATGCCATTTGTGACAATTTTGCTTGGTCATATTCGAGGACCCCGAAGCAAACATAGTCTCCCCTGACACACTTCTCCTACCTATTTTTTTGTTCATGAATTGTTATACTTTGCTTCCTCGTAACAAAATATGGTCACGAAAACAAAGAATCCCTCTGACTGCCTTACTAACCTCATTGCTTGGCCTGTCTTTTGCTCTAGCAATAGAAAATAATTTCTCATGAATATTCGATTAAAATTAGAATAAAATAAATATATACCTACTTATCATTGATGATAATTTTAACAAATATTAAACAGTAAAATCAGAAAAAAAAATTGGTCGCATCTCAGAATCTAAGGACTTGGAATCAGCGTTTCTGGGGCTTTTGGTTTTTTCTTGTTTTTTTTTTCCTCGATAGAATTCCTAGATTCGACTGAATTGTTTTTCTTATTTTTCAGTTTCACATTTTTGTTACTATTATTAATAGTGAGTAATATCTTCAATGATTAAATTTTATAATTTGACGTTTTCCACGATGAGTTATTCCAATATAAAAATGTTAAATATATACTTATTTTACTTCCTATAACCAATTGATTTCCTAGGAAATAGATTATGTCGAGTCATTTGCTTATTGTATTTTCATTACTTTTCCAAATTTAAACTCAATAATCATGACTAAAAAGTTGACATACAGCATCATTCTCATCATGCATCACTTAAAATACATCGTGATTATTAATTTTATTTTTTAAAAAATTAACGTAATTCCTCTGTATCACACTTTAGATAGAATATTAGTGACTTCGAGTACACCTTACAAAAGAGTACACCATACAAAAGAATACTCCATACACAAGAGAACACCATACAAAAGAGTACATCATACAAAAGAGTACACAATCCAAAAGAGTATCCCATAAAAAAACAGTGCACCATACGAAAGATTAAACCAATAAAAGAGTACATTATAGAAAAGAGTACATCATGCAAAAGAGTACACCATACAAAAGAGTACACCATACAAACGAGTACACCATCAAATTTCGCAGTGTTTTATACAAATTATATCTTTTATTATACATCTGAATGTACACACCGAATTAACCAGATAAAACAAGTCTAATATTTGAAATAAATGTTTAATGAAATGGTTATAATCTTCTCAGTTTAAGATGAAATTAATTTAAAATGCTGAAGTAGGCACTCTCGGTATTCCCCATTGTTTTCATAACAGAAGTTTGTCTTTACGATTATTAAACTGATTTGAATGAAAACCAAATAAAAGTTTAATTTAATTTTATCCCAGATTAATTCACCGAAAATACAATAAAACGTTCAGGAAAATACCTCAATAATTTCCGACAATTGCTGAAGAAATCAAGCTACAAAACGAAACAATGTTTTTCTTAAATATTTTATTATTTCCTCGAATTCTTCGAAGAAAAATCTTAATTAAATAAAGACAGGCGCTGGAGAGAAAAATCGCTGTTTTGAAAGAACAATTAATTGACAAATCTCATTTTATTCAAAATTACAAACGCTGTAATTTGAAAAGTTCCTTTTATAAAGTTATAATATTTGCGAAACACGAAAAACATATTTATTTTTTTCATTACTTTAACCCGTTTTTAGATCTATTTTAATATTAAATTAACAATATTTAATAGGTTCTCAAGAAGAAAATTTTTATTATGGAAGGTATTTTTTAAGTAATAAGAATTTTTATTATCTTTGTAGGTAAATGGCGATGAATGAGGATTACGAATTTCTCATTAAAATTTTTAATTCTGCCTTCAGAAAATAAAAAAAATATCGATATAACGTAATATTAGTACAGAGATCTTCTTTCGTATAGTGGAGAAGCTAGGTTAGAACTAAAACACCGCAGAGTTTCTTCTGCTACTCACTAAGGAATATTGCTGTCTTTTTATTATATTTTTAAAAATAATCACTTCGGCGGTGTGTCTCTGTGTCTGTATTCAACTTCGGTTCAATGACCCTTGAACTGGGATTTGCTTTGATTTTCAAAATTGGAACTGATTGTAGGAAGGATTCACACAAGCGAAAAGTAGGTATCAAAATTATAATTCTACGCTTAAAATCTGTATTTTTTGGTTTGCTTATTTTTTTACAGATTTTGTTCATTCGAAAGGTTAATATCTGATCGTCTTTCCAATGGCAATGATCCTGAAGCAAATATTTTTTTAATAAATACTTTCATCTTAACAAATCCTGCAATTATAAAATTCCGTGATTATTTAACGGGTCTCGCGCTAGTTTACTTAAAAAATCAATCAAAACTTAACACGTATGTCTTCAGTTAGCCCTGCTTCTCTTCAGACTTTTACGTCTCTACGCTCCTTTTATAATTGGGAATTTGAGCTATCTTCTAGTTACTCCATCGCAAGCCCAAACAAGTCGTGCATTTTCTGATTTTGCACAAAACTGTGTTTTACCATATTACAGAGACAGCATCTGGCGGTATCAAGACAGCTTGGTCGGCCGAAATGGTAACATGAGCGAGACAGATTACGCTCCTAACAGCTAATTACGTGTTAGAGCAGTGCAGATATATAGCTCACACTGTGCAGTATCGACGCATGCGCGAAACGCTTTGATGGCACGTGAAGTTTTTCGCATTTTTGTTCAAGCTTAACCAATGGGTTTTAAATAAATTCGATTGGCAATACTAATTTACAATGTTAGTGCTACAACATTCACAAATTGGCTCCCGTGCGAAATGAATTTAAATGGTTACGCGAGATTTTCAGCGATGAATTGAGTGTCCTTTACTCTCGAGATGATGTCCTTTACTAATATGACTTTAATATGATTATTTATTCAATTACTTTTCAAACGCAACATAGTGGAATAAATGATTTATTGCAGAAAATTATTTAACACACCTATATTAAGTACTTGATATGTTTTAAAATTGAAATGCACTGCTGGCAATATAAGTCTCAAGCAGCCTCTGCTTATATCTAAATATTATACTTGTTCTTGACAACATAGACACACGACCAATAATGATTCAATATTTGGAACAAAGGTATTACAACCGGTTAATGAATTGTAAACCATAAAGATAGTAACTAAAACATAACACTTTCCACGAAGCATGAACATGAATACCAGATTAAAGGGTGTACCCGAAAACAGGTGGAACTGGGTATTATTGTAGTTATTTTTAAACATAAACCGATGGTTGGGTTTAAGGTTCTTATTTATACCTGAAACTGTGTAGGTATTTAGATGTTTGATACATAATTAAATACAATGTACCGTCACGCACTTTTGAACCCAAAAAACCTCTAATCTACATGGATGTTTTTTTTTTAAATTGGGTCGTTAGTCCTTCGTAGGGTAAGGTCCCAGGAGGTTTTTTTTACGAGTACCCTTTCCGCGGGCTGCAGGACAATAGAGCAAAAACGTCACCGGTTGAAACCTGGATATAAAATTAAATAGATTGGATCATTCATTCAGTTTTTTTTTAAAGTTTTTTTTGTTACGTACGTAATTTCTTATATAAATAAATCTCTTAAAATTTTTAGTATTTCTGTTAAAAATGGATTGTAGGCCATTAACGAATGAATTGATATGTATCCTAAAACACTTAAGAAAAATACCTGTGCTTTGTCATCATGTCCAAACACGTGCTCATACAAGACCTAACATTTTTTTCATTTCGTCTTGAAATAGTATTAAGACTGACGCAGTTGGATGAACACGTGTTCCGATATAATTACGAATTTACGAACACTTAATCAGGAAGAGGCTTACAGTGCCGTTTTTAAGAGGATGATTTATTTGAATAGATTGTCAATAGATCAGAATAACTCGTGTATTAAAGCCACAAGAAATATAATAAATTATTAACATTAATCCAATGTTTCAAACAAAATGAACCGCAAACATTATAATAAAAACTTTGTCTAAATAAGTGGTGGCCCATCAAATGAATCCTGTGTCCATGGATTAAAGCAAAGCATTTGCTATTCAAGTTAATTATCTCGATTTAAATGATATATTTGGGGTGAGTTCGGTTTTTCTTCTTTACGAATTAAACAACAAAAAATGTTTTGTTTTGCTCCTGAAAAGAATTGGATGGTTGCGAAACAAAGCGGCGTTATTTGTTTGGAAATAATAACGTCATAATTTTTTAGATATATTTCTTTGTTAATTTGATCACCCAATTTGCAATTACTGACGCACGATTAATAAAAAAGGGCTTTTATGTATTTGTTACTTTACAAATCATTGAATGGGGTCGTTGTATCTCCGGGCCTTCTCACAAACTCTCTTATTAAATAAAACTCCGGCTCAGCAAAACACTTGGACGTTTAATGTGAAAGATTAACATTCGGCTCTGATATCTTATTTAGCATGCGGTTGGAATAATGTGGAACCCGACCTGGAGGTTCCCACCTCATTATCATAACACACTTATCATATCCTCACGTCTCTACAATATTCGACAGCTAAACGCCATCTATGGGTAACCTATGGGTGAGCTCAGACACAACTATCAACGATATTACAGGGGTAAATTTTCATAATTCTAATTGTACGTAACCTGTATTTAATCGCATTTTTACCTGAATATATGTAATTTTTTAGATTTTTGTCTGTAATAAGTATATAATGAGTTTTTATAACTGGATAGTTTTCACGTAAGTGAGAACATCTGTAAAAACCCAGTTTAAATAAATAAATAAAATAAATTGCTAATTTATTAAAAGATTCTTAAAATTATTCGAATTTCTGTTTCTGAAATGGGATTGTAGGCTATTAACGCATGAATTGATTGGTATAAAAATTACAAACAGTTTATTAGGAAGCGGTTTGCAGTCCCGTTTTTAACAGCATGACTTTGAAGAGATTTTCAATAAATCAACATTACTCATAACTAATATATCTACAACGGAATTAAAAAAAATCAGGAAAACTACAACAATTTTAGGTGGCATAAATTTTTTTATTACTATCAATTTCTTATAAATTCTTGGCGAATCGACACTAAGGACGGGTTGTTTCGGAGAATTTGAACAATTCATCAAATTTCAACGTTCATTTTCAAGTTCTGTGAAAGATTTTTTCAAGTTCTGTTTTTATTTCAGTTTTGTCAAGCAACTAGCCTACAATGATATAATAACAGAACTTGAATAAGTCTTTCAGAGAACCCTAAAATGAACGTTGAAATTTGATGAATTGTTCAAATTCTCCGAAACAACCCGTCCTTAGGTATTTAAAAATTCCTGAACTAGAGCGAAAAGTGTTATATTTTCGAACTTAAGTCGAAATCTGGGAGTATTCTTGCTTCGGAATTTTATCTCAAAATAGATACAAAAAAAACAAAATGATTCCATTATTTTTATTTTTCAAGTATGATTTAACAAGGAACTAAAATTAAAAATCGTAGATCCGTATTTTCGAATAGCTGGTAAGTAACCCTATTTACATAAAAATTTTAATAAAACATGTCTCAAATAAAATTCTTTTTTCAAAAATTTTCAGACGCGGAGATGATGTATTTCCTTGGTAAAAATATATATCTTACCTTCAAACATCTCAGAAGTTACCTGCACGTGGTATTTTGGGATTAGACGATCTTTAGAGATTACTGCTTCAAACACAGCTAATAGGTTATACATAGATTAAGCTTTGAGGTGATGAAAAATTCACTAGAAAAACATTACATTATTAAAACTTCGTAAAACTAATCGAAAACTCGCTTCCGAATAACGTGGAAATAGGAAATGGCGCGACGCGGTGAACAATTAGCCATTAATATTGGAGGAACCGTAGGTCTGTAGTTTCCTCTAATTAGATTTTTATCTCTACCACTTAAGAGAACGTGAGGGTACCCAGAACCAATCAGAATTTTAGATTGGGGCGGTTAATTATTGAAGGAACAACTGAACCCGCTACAATCAGTAGGTACCAGCAGATTTTTGCAATACGAGAGAAATAGATTGCTATGTAAGTACCTAATTAATCACATTGACTGTAATAATCTATACCTAACAGTAGACTTTGCGTCTAAAAAATTACGTTTTTAGACGCGAGACATTTTCTCGTACGTAAATCAAAACTAAAATTTCAATGAAATCACAAGATTTGTAAGAAGGTACAAATGCCTATATAAACAAAATTTTAAGTAATTTTTTTTGTAAATTCACTTCAAATAAGAAATTATACAATTTGTCCAAAGAGACGTCACCATCTAAATGATAATTCTTTTTTCAATAATTTTTCAGGCACGTAGGCACCATAATATCATTTTTAAAATGCGAATGAGAAAGTCCAAACAAACACGACCATTTCACATTTGAAAAAAAGATTTTTTACTGTCACACTAAAGACCGAACTAATTAACAAATTTACAGACATACAAAATGTCAAACGATCGAGTTAAAACAGGACTTCGCTACACTCAGTCAATTATATATATAGAGTTTTGTCTTCCTCTAAATAACCAATACACGTTATCCAAAATTTTAAAACAGGACATATTATTAATTATTGTTTAAAATTTTATCATATTTTATCAATTTTACAATCGGTACATTCAAACCTTTTTTTAATTAAGAGAGAAAGCTATTAGAAATAATTATATAAATTTATCGATTTAGATAAACACCATTTCATTTATTGTAATAATCGTATCGTGAAATGATTGAGTCGACTACGACAGAAAGCATGCTTAAGTCCCCGCCTATCCAATTTCTACAGATTTATATAAAGTTTCTCGTTAACTCTTTAAGTGTTTAAGTTCCATGAAAAAATATTTTTGAAGATAATTGATAATTGTTAGATTTGTTATGTCGAATTGTTAATTATATAAAATTCCCTCGTTATAAAATAATCGCAAAGTAAGCTCCGCAAATTATTAAAAAACGTTTTGTTCTGTTAGTTGTAGGCATAAAAAATTCACAGTGTATTTTAAATTCAACTAAAGCATTAGTCGATAGATGTTTGCTCTATTTCAAACAAATCGTGTTTTATTTCACCATTTTCGCTTAATTATTATCGTTTTTTTTTAATATTAGCGCGCTTCCTCAAACGTTTGCATGTACATAACTCCATTTCAAACCATTTTTGAACCCTTACTACGGGGACTTAGCGGCGTAATTCGCCGAACTGGTTTTTCTACCTAGAATTCTTTCGTCAAGGCAACTAAATTTACCACCTGTCGCAATTTTTCCCTGTGAGCTATAATACATTTTTAAATGCTTTTACAAACAGTCCTATTTTTGTTCCCTGATTTTCAACGTCCGTTGAAAATGTGTATCATGGTTCATTGCAAAATAACCCGAAAATTATTACTTTTGTAACTGCTTTCGGACACTTCCGATATTCCGGTCTCCTTTAACGGAAGCAATCTTCTCAACAAGCCTTCCTTTGACAACTCGGTGTAACACTAAGTGCCCAGCTCAGACACGGAGGTTCTATCGAAGCCAGAGTTAAGCTAGCCCTTAAATAGTTGGGCGTATTGTACAGAGTAGATACAATGTTTGTAAATAAGTATTGACCCCTTAAGAATCACAATTTTTACTCTTAAGTTTGGAAGCCAACTCTGGTCTGATCTTAAATAACTGAAAAAAATATGTTTTTACTACAAAATCTGTTTTATTGACAACCCTCAATGGAGATATGGAAATATTTGGTGCATATGCGTTAAGGCGAAGCTTAATGCCAAATCACTATTTTGATTAATCTTTATAAAGAATTGGTGTACATTATGAATACTAAAAATATGCTATAGATAAATTGAAAGTTTTCCTATTGTTTCGCTTGAGTAGAATACAAATAAAGTACTAAATATTTTTTATTCTCTATTTTCTTCTAATCTCCTTTCTTTCTTTTATCTATTTTTGATTCTCTAGCTTATTAATTTCATCTAAATAAAAAGTAAAATTTCATTTTGATAAACTCACAAATGAATAATTTTTTAATATATTGCTATTTTTGAATCATCATATTTGAATATTCTTTTAGTCTATTCTCTACGTTTATATTATTTAAAATATATAGTTAGCAACTTCTTATATCAACCAAGAAAACTTTTCAAATTATTTATAAAGTGCAATAACTAAGTAAAAGTCAATACACTAGACAAAACAAGAATCACATTTAATAAATCTGCCTATTTCTGACTGTCCTAAAACAGGTAATCTCCTAGTTGGACAGCCAAAGATCACTGTAATATGTAATATGTCATGTTTTTTAAAAAATTAATAAAATAAAATAATAATAAATAATATAAATGTAAACTACAAAAAACTTTATTTTCAATAGAAATATATGAACGCATAAAGGAAACAACTTTAAAAAATACAGTATTATAGTTAAGATTATCTGTGACAGTTTCACTTGATTAACTTTTTTGCTTTCTTATAAAATTATTTACAAAATAAATAAAAACCAGTTTTGTGCTTGAAATCGAACGATTCTAGACTCCGTTTGTCAAGCGATTTTAATGCCTATTACCTAAAATATAAGGTATACCAAGAATATACACATTTTTGGCTTGTAGCTTCCTCTTAAGTTTGAATGCATTGTGTTGTGCTGGTCATAAAAACAATATTTTTAACACAACGTTTTGAATTTCACAGGATATCTATCTGTTATTTTTTGATATTATATAAACGAATGGTACATTACTTATAATGATGAAATAATTTACAGATATTAAATTTTTTATTTGCATACCTATGATGTGTTTCCTTGTAATGACTTGAATGTAGTATGTATTTTCATTAATTGCCAGGTGACACGTGTACTGTATATGTGTTGTGTATATGTGTGTGTATATGCATGCGCATTGAACTGTTATTATTGATATGTTGCTATTTTTAAACTTTAAAAAATTACAATCCTTTTACATTTTAAGCTGTTCATGTGATAATTTTTTGACTCATTTAACGAAAAAAAGGAATATGAAGCATTGGCTTTGTTTTGGCGTTGTTACTATTAAACCTTAGCCATGGAAGAAAATGCTTTATTGGCGGTTTTCGTCGTCCAAAAGTCCGGCAAATCGTGCATTAAATTTTAAATGAAAAAGTGTGTTTAATTATCATTATGAATTCAAGCGGGATGGCGATATACAATTTCAGGCAAGTGTAACGGCGACAAAGCGCAGCTAAATTAACTAGAACCAGAATAAATAAAGTCAGTGGCGAGAGTGGTTTCATTTTTAACCTACATAGAAGGCATTTCTAGTCCGCATTATCTATTTGGTGGTCGTAGTAGTGTTTGTGGGCACCTTCCACTTGTCTAAATTGGATCTAATGTAAACAAGAGGATTACATTGTTGACTTTTGGATGGATGATCGTGAAAATATCCCTAATTTTTGCTTATTTTGTTGAATTGTTTCCTTTAGCCTTAACAAAAGTCTATGAGAAATAAAATAAGATGTTATGTGAATAGAACCAACTGCATAGTTCTGTTTAACAAAATACATTGGATAGTAATAGACTTTTTGTAAGAGAGAACCACGTACTTGCTTCTCACATTTTTTCATTGTGTTTACAATGAAATCATTCTCTTTTACAAATTATCAAAATATATTAGTATTTTATCAAGTCCAATCGTGTAAATGATCTAGATTTTTAGATAGTCTATCCAATAAAATTCTTACATTATCTCCCCAAAAAAAATCAAATATTTTTTGTACACGGCTAATGGCAGTAACCGCGACCCGTTTACTTTGCTATTACATCCTTTAAAATATAAATTTCGCCTTTAATACACCCTCACGGAAGTTAAGGTGTGTTTACACATCTCACAAAAGTCGTTGAGTGTCGGCACGGAGCCGCGTCGCATCGGACTTAGGTAAATCCCGCCGACTTTACGATATACTCGCGCCGCGGGAGATTACGTCTAATTCTCGGATTATCGCCTGACAGAAGACGCCACATGGGAACGAGGCTTAACCTTTTACTGCTTTTAATATTAATGTGATGAAAAAAATTAATTTTAGGCACAAAAATGTAATTCCCACACTTTACATTGTTTGGTAAGTAAAAAAAATGGTAATTTGTATCAGATTAATGTGACATTTTTAGAATCCATGGGAATTCTAAAAGTATCATTTTTCTCCGTTTCTTGGAAATTCGTGAGCTGAAAGTAGTGGGGGGAGGAAAATTAAGATAAGAAGAGGTTTTTTAAGATCATTGTGTAAAATGTCTTAACACAGCTGTAGGCTTTCAAGTGACGTCTCGATTTCGAAAATTGGTTTCTCACATGGGCGAAACTAAGAATATTTTCGCTTTTGAATGAAGTACCTGAATTACCCACAAACAAAGGCAGATAGCATCAAAACTAATAATTTCGGTTGTCTTTGTTTCTTGTCCAACTGCAGTACAATGAACTCATATATGCTTTGAATTTAAGTTTAATTTTCAAAAATTAATTTTAATGTGTGAAGATATCAGAAAAGCGATAAAGTACCTAACTTTTATGAAATGTTTTCAACAGAAAATTAATACCAAAATTGAGATATTTCAAAAAAAAATTCAGTATATCCCGTGTTTTTTTTTCATCATCATGTTTGTGAAACATTTTTTATTTTTTTAATATCCTCTCACTAACATTACTTACGACGGATTGTTTCATAGAATTCGAACAATTCATCAAATTTCAATGTTGATTTTCAAGTTATGTGAAGGTTCTATTCAAGTTCTGCCATTATTTCAATTTCGTGAAATAACTGCCCAATAATGATATTTTACAGTAAAACTTGAATCGAACCTTCACAAAACTTGAAAATCAACTGTTAAATTTGATGAAATCTGTGAAACAACCTATCCTTATTATATATGGCAAATAATAGTGGTGTGACATGAAAACTATATTGAGAATCATCCGATGATTCAGCATTTCTTTAGACAGATTTGCCCATTAATGAGTTTAATAGATTCCTTCTTGACCTCCTTAGTTATCTGTTTAGGTCAGGGATTTCCATTTGAGCGTTGGTACTTTAAAGGTCCATCTCATCCCTACTGTGGGCATCGTGGATGCCCTTTAACATTGGAATATGATATCATTTCACCGACAAGAGAGCCAATTAAATCATCAATCATGTAAAATTCGGAAAATACTACAAGGAGAAAAAGATATTGATGAAAACACTAAAAGGTAAGTGATTCTACATAATGGTAGAATTAAAAAAGATAACTAACTTTTTTCGAAATTCGTATGTTTTTTTCGCACACTAATATTTTTTCATGGAATTTTTTTTTCGTTCAAATAATTCACAATGATTTACCTGAAAATCTTGTTACTTTTTTACTTGTAGTATATTATGTGAAATCACTTCCGAAGTTGGTGCCCACTAATCCCCGGACATCTTGTATAAGTAGGTGCCTTTCTAATTCTTAATTTTACCGGTTACGCTTACATCACACTTCCATTATGGTGTGAATCTCCATTTCCCACACGATCATATATGGTTTTTCTAAACATGCGCTTCAGGGATCTCATTTCTTCAGCATTGTTACTGTTTTACCAGTTGCTATTGATAATTTAGATGGTAGATTCTCTAGCGACAAGAATTAAGAACGGGTTAGTAGAAAATGTTACTCATAATCACACGCATGCGTACTGCGTATACCGGCAAATGACAGATTTTTAAACCACCTGATCTCGGTAGAGAGACTTATTACAATAATTTTATGATGGAGATCGCGGACTTTTTTACTGGTTGATTTGAGGAATATCGATCGGTGGCCCAATGAAAATGTCAAAAAAGCAGTAATACCCGTTTGCAGCACTATCAGAGGAATACTTTAAATCGAAATATCGATTTACCAAAGCAAATACGATATAGCTATACCAACGCTGTAGCGGAGTATTGGGGAATCTTTATAAGTAAGACGGTGGGTATTATACAAGTAGACCATCTTATTAAATTACGGGAAAAAAACATTTTTTATTTCACCAAAATTAATTCATTTCTAAGGGCTTTACTTAATCCGGAAGAAGCCTGAAAACAATTTCCTAGCAAGAAGCCGAGTTTTTTCGTGCCATATCATAGATAATCTTATTTGAAAAGTTTTTGCAGACCTCAGAGTTTCGAAACCACTTACCCTTTATTAGTAGAATATACCCACGCGCGTTCGATAACTGCCTCGCAGAAAGCCCCCGACTCCTTAATCTTGCTACTTCTCACATATTTTGGGAGGGATATTGAGATGTGGCTAGTTATTCAGAGAGCTTTTCACAATGAGAATAAGTTTCAGAATTAAAGTGTGTTCCGATGAAATTAACCATACAAATTTTAAAGATAATAATTTGTACGTCAATATTTATTTTATCATTTTTTTTCCCTTGCGGCCTATTTCATGTTTGGGGATGCTGTCTAGAGGGTATTTTTGAGGAGATGAAGAAGTTGACATGAGTCTTGAAGAAATCCGTTTTGTAGGAAGAAGGGAGCACAGAGCACACAGCCGAGCTGATGAACTTAAAAACGAATCGTAGAAACGTCCTGTTCTCATGTGACAAATATGTAAATATGTTGGGCGCGCGTTTGGCGTGTTTCCTGACTTTGCACCGGTACCAAAAGGATCAATGAATCTAGTTGTTAATATATTGGAATCCATCAAACGAATTGCCCGTTTCTGCACAAAGTTAAGGAATTTTTTATTGGGTCTCCAGACCAGAGGTATTTTCCAAATTCATTAATTATAACATTGTTTTCTAATTAGTGTGCACTTGAGCATAATATTATTGCGGGCTGCGTAAAACAAAAACCATCGCGGGGAATTGTAATTAAAAATAATAAAAATCCCCTATATTTCACCATTGTCATTCTTTTGTGACCTATATATGTATATATATATATATATATATATATATATATATATATATATATATATATATATATATATATATATATATATATATATATATAATAAAGCGCTTCTGAGGTGATATCTCACAAAAGCGGCGCTATACAATTTGTCCAATAAATAAATAAATAGCACACAAAATTTGGCTCTAACTAAAAGCACTGTCAGTAAAATGATAGTTTTCCAATGCACTATGGAAAGAAAGGTGACAGGCTTATATTTATCAGACCATAAAGTTATAAACCATTTCGACCAGGCAGATATTGCAAACAAATAATGGCAGAAAAGAACTAATGGATCTTATTAACCGTCTGCTGCTGATGTGGGAGTCTTTCTTATTCCACGCATACAACAATCTTTGTAACTATGGACCTTGTTAACCATCTGCTGCTGATGTGAGAGTCTTTCTTATTCCACGCATACAACAATACTTGTAACTATGGACCTTGTTAACCGTCTCCTGCTGATGTGGGAGTCTATCTTATTTTACGCATACAATAACCTTTGTAACTATGGACCATGTCAACCGTCTGTTGCTGATGTGGGAGTCTATCTGATTCCACGCATACAATAACCTTTGTAACTATGGACCATGTCAACCATCTGTTGCTGATGTGGGAGTCTATCTTATTCTACGGACCTTGTTAACCGTCGGCTGCTCTGCGGAAATCTATCTTATTCTACGCATACAACAACTTTGTAACTATGGACCTTGTTAACCGTTTGCTGCTGATGTGGCAGTCTATCTTATTCCACACATGCAGCAACCGTTGTAACTATGCACAATTTCTACAGATAGTGCTCTCCTCTTCAGTACCATCTTGGCTTTCCACTTTACACTGTACACAATTTAGAATCCATTGAACAACGGTGGCGTCAATGAGTCTCGCAGACCTAAGGTCAGAATTAGAGTCGCATTATAGAATAGTCCAACAAACATCACGTCAGCAGATAGCTTTTCTGCCATAGTGACAGATTTCAGATCAGTTGTAATGTTATTATCTTTTAGTATCATACAGACTACAGATATTCAAAATACATATATAATTATGTATATATATTTAATTTAAAAAAAAAAATATAAAGCATTTCCTAATTAGGGATACCATCGTCTCACTGGTTCCGGTTAGCAGGGAGTAGTTGGGACTCTTGTTCGGTACTAACATTCCAAAAAATTTATAATAATGTTGATTTTTTGAAGAAAAGAGTATTTATTTTTGAATTGAGAGTATGCTTAGTTCCTACCAGCATGTCGTTTATCCAATTTCTACCTTGCTGGAAAAGTTTTGGAAATTTGGAACTATGGTAAGAACGGTAACCGGATAAATCATCACAATGATAATTCATCACATCTTTAAGAAGTTATAAAAATTCACGGAAAGTGATGAAACAAAAACTTTATTAACTGGGTTATGTAGGTTAGGTTAGGTTAAAAAAATTTTTTTTTCATCGTTTCTAATGACTTTATATCACTTTTTAAAAGTGTCACTCACAGTTATCATGGAACCGGTAAGAACACTGCAAATTTGAGTGGGTTAATTTGGATAAAAAACAGAAGAAAGATTGAAGTTGTTTGTGTTTTTTGTGCCCATAATCTTTAAAAAGAAAGACAATAATGGAAGTGCTTAATCGTTTAAGTACTCCTTCTTTTTATTGTGGCGGTAGATACCTCGAGGTATCGCAGTGGAACGGTTATAAATTATATTGTGATTGTGATGTGCTTGAACTCACTATATTGTGTTGTATGCTCCTTCTTAGTAAGTGGTCATCCTGTTTTCCTTGTTTCCGTATCTTCTTTCGTTCCTTACATATACTATCACGCAATTCCAACAAACACCATTTCATTTCGTATCCTTTAATTCTTCTACAGTCCACAATTCACGTTCATTTGAAGCTGTAATTCGCAAGCATGCAATACGAATAATACCTACTAGATAATATTGCGTAAGAAAAACAATAAAGACGTGGCTTTACAATCTACAAACAATTTTATTATCTATTGATCACAAAACAATTTCGAATAAATATTATTTTTTTTATATTTTCGACCAATCTGTGTCGTTTTTTTGTCAAGTTTGTCGTGTCTTTTGATGAAAAACAAAGTTTAAGTTGCTAAAATTTATTAGAAAAAGACATCTATAATAAATTCAAGTCACTAAGAACTGAAATTTTCGTTAAGCTGACATGAATAATAAAGTAGCAAGTGAAATGTATTTGATTGGTTGGCTACCAGCACTTAGGATCAAAAGACCTCTGCCCAAATGAATTCCGGGAACCTTTTTATTAATTTATGCCCTTAGGTCTTTTACGTAAAACAAGTACTAATTTATTAATGTATTTATTTATTTATTAAGACATACACAGTACAATAAGATACAGTTAAGGATATTTTTCATTATTGCATGGTTTTAGTACATATTACGTATGTCCATAAAATATCATTATATAATTTCGCATGAGATTGTTCTGAAAACTAATGATTTTAAGTTAAAATCAATGAATTTAAGTTTAAATTTATTTATGAGTAGGTAATAGTTATAAAAGTCAGAAAGTGTATGGAGAGAAAAAAATAAATTGAAATCAAGAATTATAATATGCTCACGAATTGACTGTTAATACATAGAAGTTTTGAAAAATGAAGCGAAAGTGTTTTTGAAATATATATCACGCTAAGAAATTTAATAAGTTAGTTTTGTATGTTAGAAAGGAATCATGAAAGGGACGGGTTGTTTCGGAGAATTTGAACGATTCATCAAATTTCAACGTTAATTTTCAAGTTCTGTGAAAGATTTTTTCAAGTTCTGTTTTTATTTCAGTTTTGTCAGGCAACTAGCCTCCAATGATATAATAACAGAACTTGAATAAGACTCTCACAGAACCCGAAAATGAACGTTGAAATTTGATGAATTGTTCAAATTCTCCAAAACAACCCGTCCTAAGTGTGGTAATTTTTCGTAGTGGGTGTAAGTTGTGATTGCGCGAGTAATTACCGAGTTGTTTGCTGTATTGGTATTGTAGGCTTCAATATGAAAAAGTGTAGTGTGCCTGGTACTCCTCGTTGGAACATTTAAACCAATGACGGATAGCAATTCGGGACTATCTATTTTATTAGTTTAGTATTGAAATTAACATAATATTTATTGCCTCCGTGATCGAGGAGTAAGCCTCTAGGATAGCAAGCTGTGGGTATCGGGTTCAAATCCCAGTATGCGCACGTAAATTTAATTTGATTAATTTATGTTATTTCATAAATTACTCAAAACATAATATATCAATTATATTTGCGGCACATACCAGAGTAGAAGATACTTTCAATATAGCCCTGGTGTAAGACAACCAATCAGAATTGAAATCTTGCTTTAAATGGCTTTGGCCGTGTTTGGTGATCAGATCTGAATAGACAGGTACTTCTCTCCCCACCTTTCTTTTTTAATGACCTTCTCCTCCCTACTAACTTCAGCTTTGCAGCATACCCCAATTTTTTTGGGGATTCCATAGTTTCACTGGTTCCAGACGATTGGGAGCAGTTGGGACCTATAAAAAAAGATACCTGACATTATATTGTATTATTATATCTTTTAAATAAATTGTTTTATTCGCAGTTATATAAATGGGATTGTAAATTAAGTTATCCACATTGGAACTTTAGCAAACAATAGAATATAAAAATAGAATACGAATAAAATGGATTAATGTAATACTTCTTACAACAAATAAAAATAAATGCTAAGAAGGTATAGATACAGTACCTAAATAGCAAAAATCAACATGAAATAAAAAGTAAAATTAACACTGACAATTAGTTATATATTATAATATACCTAATTATATCATCGAAAAAGAATTTCAAAAATTTCTAATTTATATTTTAATATGGAATAAATATCAACGTAATTGAATTTCCTTGCCTTTGGACAGAGGATTTTTATTTATTTATTTTGTATTCATCTTTATTAATTACATTTACATTGGTGATTTGCTGTGCCTGTCTGATTTGGAATTCCTATGTTGAGAGAAGGCGTATTATATAACGTAAGCATTGTGGTCCGTGCAGTGCCGGGTGTAGGTGAGCCCTGTAGTGGCGAGATGAAGAAAAAACGGGACGCGGCGCGGTGAACCGGCCGTAGTGGCCGACCTCTCAGTGCGCAGCTACTTCTGGGCGCGTCTCATTATATAGCCGTCCGGGTGCATTCGAGAACATTTCATAACTGTAGGTAGGACGCCGAACACTAGCATTGCGCCTAGAGTGTTCCCGTTACAATGTAATTTTGACATCGATTTGTTCAATAACAAGTTAATTAAACTTACGACAACTTCTGTTAGTATCGTAACCATTGTATTACCAGATAATCTGTTTTGAATTTGGACACCTATTTATTCAATAACAATTTAATTAAACTTACGACAACTTTGTTTATTATCGTAACGATTATATTATTAAAAAATATGTAGTTTAAACATATATTTTGTTGATTGGATAAATGTGTACTTCTGGTTTTATCTGCAAGCCATAAAAATACTTTTTAATCAATTAAGTATTAAAACTCTAGTAGCAGTGGCAACACAGGGTCTCACAGATTGGGCTTTATCAGATATATCTATCAGAAAATGGTGAATTCTGCCTATCGTGAGGTGTTTAAAATCACTCACACCGACATAATTCGATTGTAAAACTCTCCAAGACAAGGAAAAATCTCGTCTTTCTAGAGTAAAAAAATGCCACTGAGAACAAAAAAATGCGAATTCTCCCAACTAAATATCAAAATGTTTCGTGATTAATCTATATTGAGACAAACTGGCAACTATTGAATTAAGAATGAGTTTCATTCGGAACCCGAGAGCGCCAGTTTCCGTGGTGTTTTTTTGTAAATTTTATTTATCGGACGGACCTATCCCTAACACCACCATTCACGAGTAAATTCCGTTTTAAATTCCCCGTTTCACCGGCCCGACAAATTAATAATTTACGTACTACGAACCGCAGCCGAAAGAGAAAAGTGGGAACCGCCTAAATAATTCAGAAGCCAGTGTATTTAAGGTGATATTTTTAAGTTGTTTTGTTTAATGCTGGCTGTGCAGAAACGCTTTTTGTTCCACTTTGTAATTAAACTCAAGTCATCAATATTTAGGATAAAGTTGTTTGGAAGGGTTTATGGTGGCAAATTTCGTGATTAAGTTTATACACAATCGAAAGTTGTGAAACTGCTAAATTCTTTAATGAACTCTACTAAATACATTTTATTTAAATTGCGAAAATTTGCAAAAGAGAAATTTACAAAAACAATGCAGTCGATATTCATTATTTAAAGAATATTAAAGGTATGTACCATATGAACTAGAATAATAATTATGATATGCAATTCTTTAAAGGAAGTCGACGATTTTATCGCGGATGTGATCAAACGAATGATCTATGAAAGTACCACTTCTAGGACCGACAGTTTATGTTAAGTTAATAAAAAAAAGTGTTTTATTTTTTTATGGGTTGCTACTATTCAAACAAAATTAAAATGTAATGAAATATTGAGGTAACTTGGGTATATGTTTTGAAATAATAAATCCAATGTCTTCCTTCCTTCATTTGTTTATATTTTACCCCTTACTAATTGGCGTGTTTTAGATTCCTTTGCAGCGAAGCAACAACTATTTACTCTAAATTAAGGGTTAGTTATCAGCTGTGTAGGGTTTGAAACACGTTTATTATTAAGTCCCAAATTCTTACTTTATATTGTTTACATATTATTAAAAGTATCCATATTATATTGGTCAGCATGAAACAGACAGTTGCCCAGTACGGTGATTCAATATTTTAATGTCTATTAAAAAACCATGTATTTTTAAAATAAATAAAAAATTACGTCTTTAATGATTTTTACTAGGTACCGATTAAAAAAAATATTAAATAAAATCCAGATGAATCATTGCTGAAATAAGAAAATATTTTATTCCGTAAAAAGTGTTCCTATTACAGAGTCATCATCTGGACCGAACAAATTTCTACGAAAATAATAAAATAAACCAAGCATGAATGTGTTTCGAGAAACCACATCATATAATCTGAATGCGGGATTTAAAGTTCTGTGATTTTAAAGCACCCAACTCTCACTTGACTTCTGCTTATAAACCTAACCACTAACCAAAATGAATTACTCTGGTATCCAATAAAAACCTAGTCAAATAATTCATTTCATGAAATAAAAATATCTTTTAATTTAAAACAAATTGGAAATATTCTATTGTATGTATCCTATGTATGTAATCGATTGTAATAACGTGTGTGTTTATGTTTGTAGAAGTGATACCGTATAACAGTATCACTTAATCAAATCACATAATCATTTTTCGGCCGGTATTTCCGCATAATAAGTTATAGTGGTTTTCGGCGTTTAGTTTTGCTGTATCGGATATCAACACTTGACCGTTATTTTTAAAATTATTAATGCCATGACTGCCCTGATTTATTCAGTCTAATCACCTTAAACATACCAACTAGAAATAATCGATGGAAAATTATTTTTGATTGCAGCAATAATATCAGGACTGAGTAATTTAGATTAATTTTACTCGCTTGTACCTAGATTGCATGCAGTTTGCAAAACTTTCGCAGAAATTGTAGCTGTGTTCAACAGCATGGAGTATAGTTAAAAGAAGGCTATAATAACATATCTCAGTACTAATTACAGTCACAGATATACGTCATCGTAGAAGTAAAATGTTCGAATCCCCAGCTGATTCAATTTGTAATAATTTATTTGTTTTTGGCATAATTTGTTAACGATCTGGTCACCAAACACGGCCAAAGCCATTTCAAGCAACGTTTCAATTCTGATTACTGTGCTTTTACAAGGACGATACTGAGAGTTTTTGCTCTGGAAATTTAGTTAATTTATTTGCACTTCGCCGGCTTTATAAACTGAAGCATTTGAGTGTTTTAACTGTTTTTTACGAGGCCCGTTAAAAAAAGGTTTATAAAAAATTCAACTGTTTACAAAATCCTTTTTTCGTAAAAAAAAGCATAAATTAGGTAGGAACTAATTGCAATGTGTGACGAAGTTTGTTTTCTTTTTCCGTGATGCTTTTCTTAACAAAGCCGTAACATGGGTTAAGTGAAGCGTTTATTTATACATCATATGTCCGCACCCACTCTCTCTGACCCTTGATTAATGACATGTCAACACAGAGGGGAGTGAGGGGTAACTTTGAAGAGCCCATGTATAGCAGACCCCACTGTTGAGTTTTGGTGACACAACAATTCATTCGGCCATTTTACTTTGGGAACATTGACAGACGGAATTCTATGTGAAGATAAAAGGTAACTGGCATAATCATAGAGCATTGTAATAGAATGTAGAATAGAAAATTCTACCTTATTATACTATCGGGAAACTACGAGCCGTTGATGGAAATGAAGTAGAAAAATTGATTTAAGTCTTGGCCTATGGGCTGGGTAAAAAAAATAAAGTTTATCTAAATATCATCTATCAAGCATCTCTTGCCATTACATTTTCATAATTTCCTCTCTCTATCCTAGAATATCCTTAAAAAGGCACTGCTCTTCGAAATTTTTTGCCCAAAAATCACTGGATTTATTTTAATCAGAAATCTTCCAGAACCTTTGGATTTATTCCTTAGAAATGTAGAAGACCATACCAATATAGTTTCGTATTATATTATTGACTGAGCATAGCGAAGTCCTATTTTGACACGTCCGTTTTGGATTTCGTCTGTCTGTAAATTTGTTTGTACATTTTGTTTCGGGTTCAAGATGATGGCCGTTAATAATTCAGTAAAGATTATTTTTCAAATTTGAAATCATCGTGTTTATTTGTTCTTTCTTATCAGCATTTTTTAAAAATATTATTGGAACTACCTGCCCGAAGAAAGCTTAAAAAAAGAATTGAAATTGAGAAAGTAATGTTTCTTTGAACTAATTACAAAATTATATAGGTAACATTAAAAAAAACTTTATTTGAAATACATGGTCTCTTAAGTAGGTAGGTTCTTAAGGGCCTACTTACGAAGCTAATGATTTCAGAGAAAATTTCAGTATCGATTTATTGTAAGAGAAAATATACTTTTTTTGGAAGCGAAGTCTACACTTAGTAGGAAGTAATAATTATGTGTAAAGGGTAAGTTGCCTTTTATTTCATAATATGTGACATTGGTTACTCCATCATTATACAAATGATACAAACAAAACGATCAAACAAAAAATAGTTCCGATTTCATTTCAAATGCTTTCTTCTGTTGAAATAGTCATATTTTGATCACAAATATTACTAACGGTTACATTATTAATTTGTTTAATAAATATGTGTGTATGGATAAATATATAATTATGAAAGTTTCATTTTAGAGTAATGTATTATTTTTATCATAAATCATAGATTATTCAATAATTTTAACAATAAAAAAATCAGAGTGTGAAAAAAAATTAACCATAATGCAATTTGGAATGTATTTTAAAACTTTTTTTTGTCTTTTGTGGATTGTACCTTCCTTACTAGGATCTGAAGTCAACCGAGCTAACAACGTCGCCAAATGCCTATCGGGTAGGACCAACATTTATTTCGTATATTCACTGCTGCAATGTCATCGTATAATATGTCCTCGTGTGTGTGAATGATTAGGATGTGGGTTAATTTCCGCTCCAAAAATTTGAATTAATTCATTCTTGAAAACAAAAGTTAAATTTATATAGATGTATTTAAATAGCAGTCGCACCACGAGGCAGTTTTAGTGCAGGTTCTACCATTTTATAAAGTATTTATAAAACAAATATTTGCCTTTGGATCATTTCCCTTCAAACGAAAAAAATACCTTTCGAATGTTACATCGGATTGATCTGTCAAACCGATAAAATAAAATAAGTGCACATTTCAAATAAAGAACCATTAATTATTAAAATTATTTTGCTCCCTATTAAAAAAATTATTGAACATGAATATTTTTACGCATTCCGCAGAAGAATATTACACATCATCATCACGCATGCACCGACAACCGAAATTAATAGTTTGTTTAATTAGCCAATGGCTCATCTAGTGTTAATTATGTCAATGGAAAGGGGTTATTTGATTTGTTCTAATGTAATGATAACCTCTCGGGACTATTATGCGGAATGTGTTATAATTTGAAAGTGAATAATTAAATAGTCCACTCACCGGTGGTCTGATTGCGGAGCGTGTGCAAACTTCACTGGGTAGTGGGTATGGTAAGAACCCAAGAGATATTAGTTTAGTCCCAAAAGGTTGGGAAACACAAACTTACTTATTCGTGAATAGTCGTCGTATAATTATTTAATCACTGTTAAAAGCGCAGTCAATTAAAACATGTTGACATTTCTAATGATGCGCTTACATTTAAGCGACACAGCAGAAAATTATGTTTGCCCGCTTGAGCAAATACTTTTGAACGGACAGACCCGACACGAAATCGATCGCTTAGAGTTAAAATATTTCCTATTAATCCATAACAATGAGAAAACAATTGACAGTATTTAAGCTTTCGAAATTTATATTTAATTTTTATTTCCCTATTATATTATCTTTATCTGATGCAAATACAATATTTAGGCATTGACTTTCGTTAAGCATAAATATAAGTCATAATTGTTAAGGACATTGTGCTGTTTACATCATTGTCTGGAGGATTTGCAATAAATTTAAATATATATCTTTGAGACTGCAGATTTGGAAGATTCAATATTTGAACCCGAAAATATAGATTATTTTTCAGTACATTACATATTTCCGACCAAAATTGTAGATACAATATTTAAACTCTAAGTTATCGAAATTTGTCCAACTTTTTCTGTGTGTAAATTCTAACATAACTGTTTACCTAATATATGAACAATTTACTTTTGAAATATCTATTTTACTGTTAAGAAATATTTTAAGACCCCATCCACTAAGTTCTTAGCAAGAAAGCAATTCTCAATTTGGGAGGCGGGCTTGGATACCGTCGCTCCGATAACCATTTATTCGATAACCAACACCTCTATCATAGGTCACCCCGAGTGGTTCACTACGTTTGATGATTTAGCAGGGGTGCCTGATTTCATCGGGTTAGTTGTATTCAAGATACGCCTGCCCACCAGCTGCGTGGCGTGCCGGATCGGGAGAGGTTAGTTTGAGGAGACTCTTTGACCTCTCCAGCTGGTCTCTCTTAACCCGTCTTCTGCTACCGCAACGGGAGAGATAGAGCATTCGTCCGTCACTCCTGGACATACTGATCCCTAGATTCATACGTTTTTCGTACCCAAAACTTCCTATCCTTTCTTTCCCTAAAAAAAGAACTCCATTTTAAATTATTTTCCTCAGGGCCTCCTGTGTGGGGTAAATGTAAAAACAAAAAAAAATACAAAATTTTTTTTTTGGATCTAGAGCGTTTTTTGATGAAAAAAATTACAAGAAAGTGTAAAATTCCTGCAAATACTGCATTAAGATACGTACCTACATATGCATTTGCAAAAAAAAATAAATATATTTTTTTAGTTTTGGAAACGTTTCAGGAAGGACTAGGTCTCAGCGAAACTCTAGTACACTAGTTAAATATGGAATTAGGTATTACAAACTTTAGGTTGCTATACCATCAATAATCGCCTCAATTGTAGGTCATTAAAATTGATTAAGATGGATTTTACCGGAGTCTATTTAGAAACCCTAAGAATTTTGTTCTATAACAACATCTATCGTAGCGGAAATATAAACATTAGACTCTCATCGTAGATCAGCATCGTAGAGCGGAAGCGTGGAGTCGTAGCCCCGTGCAGTATTTTGTGCTGCGTTACGACAAGGAAATTTGGCAATCGTAAAATCAACACAATATTACTTCAAACTAACTGACATGGCTTAGTTAGAATTCCCATTGAAATATTGTTACCGCACTGATTACATGGTTTTATGCTCCAATTCTCTGAAACTGAACACTTAATGGATGAGTTTTACTATATCGAAGTATTTGAATTTAATTTCAAATATTGAATTTGAAATACCATAATTTAACAGCAGACCAATAATATACAATGTATGGAAGCAATGGTGATCATTTTTGCGTCATATGTTAAAAGTGTACACGTCCTCTTGTTTGGGATCATTATTAAAATTACGATCGTTTCATTTTTCTAATTTTTAAAATTACTTAAAAACGTTTACCGAGTTTTGGTATATGTACTAGGTACATTAACATAACTTTTTCTTGAAGAAAATAAAATACTTATAAATACTAATATTTTATATAAAATTAAACTTTTGAATAACTTTTTCATAAATATTACAACCGAAATAATGAAGGAAATACAAAAGTGAACGAATGAATTTAGGTAAGAAAATTTACAATTTTTTTTATTATAAAATGAACAAAATTTTCTAAAACAAATATAATAAATATTCGTCGAAGTTTGGTACCACATAATATTTGGTGATTTTATTGTATACTGATGAATTTTTTCACCTCGAAATTTGAAATAGTACACATATGTTTTTTGGTATATAATTAAATGTTAAACATCTTCAGATATTATATTTATATTTACGTAAAAATTCAACCAAATACGTATTTTAATTTCAAAATTAAATGGTCTGTATTTTCAGAGAAAGTAAAACCGTAAACGAAAAAGTACAAAATGAACCACAATAACAAATTTATTCTCCCATTGTAAAAATGAAAAAGCACTCCTTCCGAATGCGATGGTTTTATTTTGTGTGGATTTCCTTTCCAAAGATAAAGTGAAAAAGTTACTGGAATTTTTCCTTTTATTAAAATCGCGCGAGAACGACATGAATGGTAGTTATTTCGTTCAACAATAAAAAACAAGAATATTAAATTTGTTTATACATGTATTATGTAACATTCACGTGCCAGAAAAAAAAGATCTCGCCATTTGTCACGAGAGCCAACCGCAGAGTTATATCTACGGTAGATAAGTTATACTCAATATGTACGTTACGAAATACCACTTTAACTCTTCCGACTACCTTAGGGTGGGGACCACCCCTCTGGGATGTCCTGTACTTAAATCAGAGCGGAAAGCCTAATATATTATGTTAACCAGGTAAACTAAAAGGCTGTTAAATTATTCTTATCAAAAGACTCGATCTTTCCCCATTGTAAGAAAAATTTATAGCTTTTTTCCGGTACCTAAGTACATATTTTATGCAGTGTATTCTGTAGACCACATAACTAATGGAAGAAAGACGACCACCGAATCGGCTTTTTTTTATAAAATTTCAAGATGAATTAGTAAGTCAGGTGACTGAATGAGAAAACCGAATGGAAATAGCAAAATAACAGCAGTAGAGGAGGCGTTTCTTGAAGGAGGCCAGATCTTTTTCAAGGGTTGTACTCCCGACGATGTAAGTATACATATTTTACGCCTTGTTGTTAATTATTTTCGGTAGACAGCACCACAACATCATTTTCTTTTGCAACAAAGTATTTCTCTTTCTTTTGACTGCTATGTCATGAGGGTTTGGGGGTGATGTGTAGAGGAAAGAAAGGAGTGAACATTGGTTTTGAAGAGGCTGGTAAATCGTTTCACAGCCGAGTTGAACTCAAGAACGAGTCGTAGAAACGACGCGTTCTTCGGAACTCAAGCGAGACTCTCCTTCGTACTCTTCTATCAATTTTCATGTGTTTTGAATTTTATCCATAGCGTCTTTAATCTGGAAAATTATTTATTTTGTATATATTCCACAGCTTCATGGCCTTAGGTGTGCTAAGCATTTTTGTTTTTGTTTTTAGGTCTGTTATAATTAATAATAATAGATCTTATCGTATATGAGTTCTCGTGTGGATTACAAAAAAAAATCTGTATTTTAATTCATCCATCCATTTTTAGTTAGTCAATCCAAACTGAATGTCAATCTAAATGGATCAATCAACTTGAAAAGAACTATCACAGACCTTGAAAATTAATTTTGAAATTTCAAGAATTGTTCAAATTCTCTGAAACAACCTGTCAGAGTAAACATAACGAACGCTAACTAAATTCTAAATGGAACCAAGTACAAAGTAAAGTACATAGAATCGTATTAGTTCTCAGACAAACCGCAATACCTACTGCATCTCTAATTCCAGAAGGTTAGGGTTTAACGGGACGGGGGAGAGGGACAGCGGATTACGAAAAGCTTTTATCAAATCAAGTGGGAGTGAGACAGACCACATGGGAGGTTAGATTTATATGACAGTGCTTTGTTCCACATTACTTAGGCCATTACGGCTGTTGCAGAATGTTTAGGTGACCAAGCGTTGAATTAGTAATGAGGTCAGACTCGTGATGTTTATATTTACATCAGTGCTAAAAATCTCTTATCAAATCCGTTTGTTTACTATTGGAGGAAAATAAATAGGTTTAAGCCCATTGCTAAAGTATGAAGAAAAAAAAACTAAAAATAAAGTCTAAGAAATGTCAGGTTTCAGGCAGTTTACTTACCAATTAGATACTTACACGCCTGTTGAACGTTGGTGTTGTAAGGCCGGCCTGGAGCCTGGTTTAAGACTGTTTTAGCTATGATACATCCATAAGTCAAGTTTTTCAATGTTCTCTGCGTAATATTTACACCACATTTTTTAAAACGTTTTTAAAGACTTTTCTGATTGTATTAAAATACCTGTATATTTTTACTACTAAAATTTTTAAGAATTGATTTTGCGAAAAGGAAGTTGTTCAAAAAAATGTTGGTAGTAAATATCTCTCCAAAGAGGATATCTCGCAATTCTTTTACAAAATTATACATCTACGACTTTTGGCTGCGCGAAGCCGCTGGCATTCAAACTTCTGCAGCTTTTTTTAAATTTTTTTTATAGTAATACCGCACAAGAGTCCCAACTGCTCCCGTCTGGAGTCAGTGAGACTATGGCATCCCCAATTGGGGTATGTTGTGAGGCTGAGGGTATATTGGGGAGGGGAGGGAGATGGGGAGGAGGAAGGTGGGGAAGTACCTGGCTATTCAGATCTGGTCACCAAACACGGCTAAAGCCATTTCAAGCAACGTTTGAATTCTGAATGGTGGTCTTACACCAGGGCGATACTGAGAGTATCTTCCACTCTGGAACGTGCCGCAAATATACTATATATTATTTTAAATTAATTAATTGTGAAATAACACAAATTAATCAAATAAAATTTATTTGCGCACGCCGGGTTCGAACCCGCGACCTTCGGATCTGTAGTCAAAAGCGTATACCACTAGACCACGCCGGCCGTCGGCAGCTAATGAAGTGCATCAAATTCTGTGAATACATTTTGACGTCAATATTCGTACTGTAATAACTAAGTAAGTTATAAGTTTCTTAACAAACAACACTACAGCACTACTTTTCAGCTGTCGAGTTCTTATGGTATCTACCTATTCATAATTGCTTCCAATTCTGCTTATAGTTGCTACTGCTTGTAAGTTCTCAGAGTGGAAGATACTCTCAGTATCGTCCTGGTGTAAGACCACCATAAAGTATTGAAACGTTGCTTGAAATGACTTTGAGATCTGAATAGCCAGGTAGGTACTTCCCCGACTTCCTCTTCCCCATCTCCTCCCCTTCCCATTTCCCTTAGCCTCATAACATACCCTAATTACGGATGCCAAAGTTTCACTGGCCCCAGACGGTTGAGAGCAGTTGGGACTCTTGTGGGGTTTCACATAAATAATATATGTTTTTTTAAGTTAGCATACAAGTTTTCATGAAAAAAACATACACTTAGTAAGACACCACTTTATTTTTGAAACAATAACGATAGCCAACCGGGTTTCGCTTGTCCCAAGCTTCATCAGGGCTAAAAATCAACTAAAGCTAATTAGATACAGGCACATATATATAAGTAAATGAAAACAATGAGTGAAAGAGATACAAAACAGATAGAAAGAGATGCAAAATAGAAAAGGAGGAGACAAATTATTAAGGAGAGGAGGAGGGAGGGGGGGGGGGGAAATAACAGTTTCAGCGGCGGAATAAATTTAATATGGGACTATCAGATAAATTAATTTGGTTATTCATTATATTTAAATTATTATTAACTGCTTTTTTTATTTCAAGGGCTTCTAAGTTGTTTAATCTAATTCCAGATCCATTTTTATGCAATATTTTAGTTCCAGAGATTTTATCGAATGAATTATTAGATTCTATTAAATGATTCACGAATTCTGAAAAGGCATTATTGTTTAAACATCGTATCTTCGTTCATCGTATCATCGTTCTTTTACTCTTAAGTTGACATTCCGTGCCGTTTTTCCGATATAAAAAGCAGAACAATCATTACAATTAAGTTTATATATGCCCCAGTGGCTTAGTTTGTCGTCTTTATCTTTAGTATTAATTAAGTATTTACCTAAATTATTATTAAGCGAAACCCGGTTGGCTATCGTTATTGATTCAAAAATAAAGTGGTGTCTTACTAAGTGTATGTTTTTTTCATTCAATATGTCACACCCCAAAGTATTTGCTTCGTTTTCCTCGCGTTTACGTAAACTTAAGAAATATATTTTTTTTTACTAATCACTATTAAATTTTTCAAATTTAACTGAAATTTTCCCATGGTACAATACAAAAATAATACGGAACCTAAATGCCACTTCAGCCCATTAAAAGCCCAACCCTTTAACCATCAGTACTGCTAATCCCGTGATATAAAAAATAAGTATAAAAATGTGTGTTTAGTGCGTGAGTAGGCAGTATTAACCAGTAATGTTGGTCACGTTTATTATTATGACAAACACATTGTTATTACCACGAAAGCTTGATAATTACTTGAATTACGATAAATAATTATGTCAGCACAATTCCTTGGTCTAATTCGTGCTTCATTATTTGGTTACAAAAGAACCACCTTGACCCAACCTAAAACAAAAAGAAGATGTAGATCGTTTGAAAGGGAGATATATAAATACGAATGTTTGAGGGTGAGCGATAATATTTAAAAAACGAAGAGAATTAAGCGAAAATTGTTAAAATGTTTAATAAAACACGACTCGTTTAAAATGGAGCGAAAATCTCTCAACAAATGCTTAAAGTGCATTAAAAGATACACTGTGATTTTTTTATGCGTATAACATATTAAATAACATGTTTGTAATAATTTTCGGAGCTTACTTTGCGATTTTTTTCTATCGAGGGAATTTCATATATTTACCGTTTCGGCTTTAAAAATACATAAGATATTTTCTTTAAAATTAAACTTATATTTTTTTAGGAACTTAAACACCTTAACGGTGTTACTAGAAGACGTGGTGAAAATTTGATTCAATTGATAAACGATCGTGTATGTGAAAACTTTACTAATTTAAATTAGTTTATGACGATACGCAAGATAAATACATTGCTTATCCGGCCAAAGCGGTTTGTTTATCTGTTGCATAAACTTGAAATAATATTTTTTCATATCGAATTTCAGATTTCCGAGGTCGGTACATGAAATGTTCTATATTTTTCTTCATTTTAAAGATCTTGTAAAAATAAATGCACCTTTAGAAACTTAATAAAATAAAGTTAATTTTTTTGTTTTATTTAAAATATAGTTTAATATAAAAAATAGCAATACTTAATTTCAAACTTGAAAAAAGTTTAAAAATAAAATTAAAAAGAACATTTTTAATGAAAACATTTAAGAGAATTAAAAAATCAAAGAACACAGCCTTTTAACTAAAGATTTTGCATCTCTTTACTTTTTATCTAGTCCATACAATTAAAAATTGTTATAATAATTCCCAGGGGATAAGTAAAAAAATCATTCATTTTGGATCCATTTTGTTATAATTGTAAAAATGTAATTTTTCTTAACTTGTATGTACCTACACATGCATAAGTCATGTATGTTACTAAACAACATCACATTCATGGAAGTTTTATTAAATTCACTCAGTTAAAGTTAATTAAAAAATAAAGTTGCTTTTTCCGATAAATTTAAAATAAAATAAATTATATGTATAACTATAATTCACAAAAATATGATAAGAAATAAGGGGAGAATCTCAAGGTAGGAGTTCATTTTATTCCAACCGCCTCTTATGATATAAGAGCCATTATCAATCTATCACAATAGTGTCAAGTGTAATGTAAGTCCGAACGTTTTATTGAATAAGAGTTTTGTGAGAAAACCCTTTTTAAATTTTTTTTGAAAAAAATGTATTTTATTAGAAAACTTCACTGGCCTATGCAACCCAGGAAATATGTCATTTTATTTAAAATAATGTATACAAAACTGTTTTTAGAAATTAAAAAAAATATATGAGATGGAGAAGAGGAAAGTTAAGGGAACAATTTTTTTAAACCTTTTTTAATAATAATTTTATCTAAAGCACAAACTATCAGATTTTTGACATGAGCGTAACTATATTGCTTCAGTGCCCATGTTTATTTCATCCTGCACGCTTGCTCATTGCTCACCTCGACTGCGGTCACATCTGACAAATACCGTCACGAGTCACGACCGACCGGCAGATGGGGCAGTATTAATCAGAGGTCGGAATGTGTTTTAAGACGCCATGTGTCCCGTAGGGTAATTTGTGTTTACGAGAGGGCTTAATAGCACCGATTTCCATGCATAATAATATTTGGATTCAGTAGGCATTTGTGCTTTTCCTAAAATGGTAGTTTAAATAAATACTTCCAATTTTGACGTTTATGATAATGACGCATAACTACATTAATTGCTATTACTGCCACATGGGGTAAATAAATATTTTTTTTAAATTGTTAATTTTTAAAACGTGTGGAGAAGCAGTAGACTTAAAATTAGTTTGAAATAAAATTTGAAAATTAAAAATTAAAAATAGTGGACAGAATAGACATCTCTGGTCAGTTTTGTATAGAATTTCTTCTGCAGGTAAGTGATAATGAATTACAGTCATCTTTGCATTAATCAGCTGGATTCATCCGAATTATATCATTTGACAAAAGAGAGCACCACTATTACTGTTTGGTGGATTTAAGACTAAAGATTAAAATATTTTTGTCACAATAAAGTGACAGTACTATAGAATTACAATGTGTTAATTCTTTATGATTATAAATTCTACTCTCTTGAGAGCTGGTCGTGGCAGAATTTCATAGTGCGAATGCAAGTATTATTGTGCCGATTGCCGTCCGCTGCCGAATTTGAAGATTAAGGAGCTAAACTCAATGCGAGTGATATTTTTGGTGAGTCTTCTGTTTTTATGTACTTGGTGGCTGGATTATAAGTTGTTACTTTTCCTGCAGAGTGAATTTAATAATCCACCCATTTTTTCATAGGGCATTAATTATTCCCTGATGGTCTGTGTGACTACAAGCCAGATCATCACCAACGTGGTTTTGAAATTTTGCAACTTTATGCCAAAAACGTACTAGCATACGTATTCAAACACAGCAATATTTTTGACAATATCCAAATTTTTCGCGTTACTAGAACCAAAAGGCATAATCTCTTACTTATCTGTTTCGCAATTGAAACTTTTCACCGAAGGAATTTTAGATAATTTGCAACAAAGCTACACAATGCCGTTCCACTTGCCATTATACAGAACACAAACTATTTGATATATAAATTGCATACCATGTCTTAGATCATCAGCCAAGGCAGATCAAACATGAAAGATTCAGTCAAAACCTATTCATGTATTTCTTTGCTGATTATCTTTTATTTAAAATGTAATATGTGAACTGCTTATGCTAAAAACTGTGCCTTGTACATATACAACTTTCGTTGTATTGCATATTGTATGCGGCTTTAGAAACTGTGATAATCTGAATTTCGGAATCTGAGTAAATAATGAATGTATAATGTAGGAACAAACATTGTCTGGTGAGGTGAGTAACGTACGTATGATAAATGCCTGGGCTGCCCGCTATGAAAATTACATAAATTTGAATGTATAATAGTCTTGTTTAATAGAGTCACTAAACGATATTACACACTTTTACGATTTTTCAATCAATACATCTGCCATATGTCACCTAAAGTTGTTAGCTACGTTTGGTGACTTATCCGGAGTGCCCGGGTTCACAACTACTTAAATTAAATTAAAATTAATTTTTTTCGTGACAATGGGTAATCGATACCTGGCTCTTGGTCTCCCTTGGTGAGAATATCAAAAAAATGAAACAAAGATACACACATGAAACCTATTTGGAAAATGAAATTTATTTTACGTACAAAAATGCTATTTTTTCTCTCCTGTTTACGAAATCCGAGTTTCAAATAATAACCTTTGTTTTTTTAAATAAAAAAAATATTTTATTTTTAAAAGAAAAAAAAGTCAATGTGTCATTTTGCACATTAATTGTAGATAATCTAACGAACAATTTTCAAATGAAAAATAACACATCCAATGGAATACCCATTCACCGCATGTTTGACAGTGACAAATTATGACGACGGAAATTGAAACATGAGGTTCCATCACACGAGCTTATTCGCTATTTTGTTTTGACTGATAACTTACTCATGACGATTTGCTACAAATATGAGGTTTACACAATGACAGCTCTTTCATAGTGTTGTTTGGACTAATTAAAGCATATGAGGCGTGTAAAGAAATTTATACCATTAATATATTTATCAAATTGTTGATGGAATTATAGACAGACCTGATTTACTGAGTCTAATAACCTTCAACATTCCAACTACAATTACTTGATCGAAGATTCTTTTTAATTGCGACAGCAATATCAGGACGGAGTCATTTAGATACTCGCTTATACCTACGATGCGTGCATTTAGCTAAACTGCATGCATCGTAGATGTGTTCAACTACACAGAATACGTTGCAAGAAGGCTATAATAATAATTAAGGTTAGCATAATCCTATTCTTCTGAATGGGTTCTATATAATTTTACTGTTCCACTGAATTATTCATCACATGTTTGTTTGTTATGTGCGTACAAAGGAAATAAATAAATAAATCATTGAACAATAAGATAATACCAACATATCTAAACGAAAAATGAAACAGAACAAGATACAGAAACTAAAAAAGATAACGGTCTCAACTTGGAATAGAACCCAGGATATCTGTCTTACCATCGTCTTTATTCTCTCCACCGTTGGGATCTAATTTTAATACGTCACATTTGTCGATCTCATATTTCAAATTTAAAATTAACAATATTATCTTGCAACTATTTTTTCCCATATTTTTGGCAGCTATCTTTTTGAATGATCACAAAATTCTAAGAAAAGAAATCAATATTCTAATCTGTTTCATGTTTCATTTAGATTTCTTAGTATTTATCAATAGACATATGAATATTAGTAGACCTGCCCTAAGTGATCAAAAGCGTATTATTCCCCACTCCCCATACCGGTTCCATTGGAGCCGGCTGTGCTCGCGTATGGCCTCAAGTGAATTTTGAAAACGTGACGTCATCATTCTTGTACGAACTAGCGTCGAGCTATGGTCGAGGCATCATCGGTTCATTTTACGAAATAACACGGCAAAATGGTGGCTTGTGCTATGAAAACGTGTAAAAATAGATGTGAAAAAGAGAATAAACCCAATTGTCGTATTACATTCCATATATAAGCATTATTTTACTTTATTTTAAGCATATTCACATCGTATAATATGGATCAGTTGTAGAAACATATACTATCACATCGAGATACGTCTGGACGCGAAAGCTGGTTGGTTGCTGGGGAAGTAAATTATGAACATTTATAAAAGTGTTTTAACTAAATACGTAAACGAAATATTCGACTCTGAAAATAGAAGAAATTTATTTTGCCGAATTTGGACTTCGCAAATTTGTTCATAACGTGGCGAGTAATTTGCGCTCCCATGTAAAAATGTCTATTCATTCAAAAGCAGATTTTAATTTTAAGAACTAAATGGTGATATTATAATGCGAGATGCCTATTTACTGACAGATTGATTTATTGGCGAATCACAGTCAGCTTTCCTCTCTGCGTCCCGCAACTCTTGTTTTAACCCCTCGTCCTTAACTTCTAGTTTATTAATATTCATATGTCTGTGGTATTATCTTATTCTTCAAGAATATATGACAATGGTGGGTATAACCTACAAAGTTAAAAAAAGTTGTTTAATTTTTTTTTTAAATATCAGCTGCCCTACAAATAAGTTAAGTTCTGACCGCTTCTCGGAAACGCCTCTTTTACCGATCTCCTGTTCTCTCAATTCAGGTTCGTGTACAATGTACATACGTTCGTGGTTCTTGGTTATAAGTATTCAAGTTTTTCAATATTCTGACCTTACACCCAACTTACCTTATATGAATATAGTTGTTTTTAATCACGAAATACTACAATTATAGGACTTGTGACAGTATATATAAAATATTTGACGACTGTTATCTATCAAAAACGTAATTAGAGAACACCACAAATTTAGCATACTAATGAACACCGGTAGTAAACTTTAAAAATCATTATCCAGATTCTGATTTGACTAAGATGATCAGTTTAGATAATTCTATTAAAAAAGTAAACGATATTCTATTAAAGAAATAGGTACACATTTAAAATGGGGAATCAGTTATTATAATTAATTAATGAAATTGAATCATTTTTGCCCTTAATTTGTGGCTCTCCTGCATGTGATTTTACTTTTATCAAATCCGATTTTGAAAATAAAAAAGTTTATTGAACTCAGGAATCGCAGGATTTACCCAGAGGGCAGTTTGGTTTTGTACATTAAATTTTTTTATCGACTCCTGTTTAAATAAATAAAAAAAAATTCTCTTTATTAAATATATTGCATTATATCTCCACGACCAGTCCTCCAAACAAATGTTAACATACTAGTCTAAAAAAACACCTTTCTTCTCAAATAGGTCCCTTATTCTGTTTTCTGTAAGGTCTTTTCATCAGAATTGTAGTTTAAGACTGGTCTGATAGTGGTTCATATTAAATACTAGCTGTACCCCACCACGCATTGCTGTGGCTCAGCCTGTCTGTGCAGATAGAGAAATAACGGCGCGTGTTCCTTTTACGTCCAACAGATGACGCCGTTTAAATAAAACATGTTTTTGCATGTATTTTTAGCAATAGATATGATCATCATCCCAAGGCAAGTCTGTTGATTTCTCACAGTCAACAATAGCATTTTTTCTACGACACGTAAAAATAACTAACTAGACTGATAAACTTTAGCATTTGTGAAGAAAAAGGGTGAATACAAAATATTGGATTTTATTAAAAAGAGCTTCAAAATATTCAATGTAATTGGTAAGAGAGATAACATCGCAGTTTACATTGTATTTTAAAACTGTTTTAGTCCTTTTTATTATTTGTTCTGTTTTGGATGTGTAAAAAAACAACTTGTAAATTCTGCGAAAAAACCAACGACCATCCATTTCAGTAATATTTTTTTAAATTTATCGGTTATTTTGCAAAATTATTATTTCGCAGTACCATGGTTTGTTTGACAATCTTTTTAATGAAATCACGGAATTTCGTTCGCAAAAACAATTGCCTTTTTTGATTTGTTAACGTTTCCATATTTTATTTATTTTACTATGGTCGAAGCGAGTAGTTGTTTGATTTAAAAAATGCACGAAGAGAATAAATTCGATGTTTTTTTTTAATTGCGAATGGATATGTATTTTCTTTTTCGTTTATATAATCACAACAAAATCTTTGTGAAAACTTGGTATCAACGACAAAACTTATTTTACAGTACTATATGTGTTGATTTTGATTATATTGTACACAATAATTGCTACCCAGCCCTCATACCCCTTACCTTCCCAGAACTTCCTCTCCTTCCTTTCCTCAAAAAGATCCTCCTCACAGCATTCCAAAAGATGACATAGACCCTGAGGAACATAATTTCCCTGCTCTTAGGGCCTCCTGGTGAAGTTACTGTAAAAAAGCTTTATTTATGAGAAGTTTCTAAAGTATTTACATATCAGAGACTTTTAGGTAAAATCTAATGGTTAAATCCATCCGCATTCTTATCTGAAATGCTGAGTATTGATAGCATTGCCAACAGACGAAAAGTTGCTTTGCTTATATGTTCAATAACCTCTTGAATGGTCACACCAGCAATCCAGGGATTTTAAAAATCCATTTACGTCCATGACAATTTTAAAAGAGCACTCGTGCACATATGTTTCCTTATTTCAAAAAGCAGAAGTAAGCTTCCATTAGTAATGCCCCTCGGAAAATGCTCATGAACTTACGCCTGATGTCAACATTTTACACGAGGATATTGTTGAATTCAAAATACTAATATGTAATTATGTAATGAGTGTTGACTAATAAAGTAATCTACATTTATTGTTGGAATGCAATTCTTTAATTGTACATACATTTAAAATAAATAATATTGTGTGCACTTACAATATAGATTCATTAAACCTTCATTCAATTACGTACATAATCCATGTGTTCGAATTTCATCATCTGAAAAACAAACCCTTTCCCATTTTACCTCTTCTATTTTCGAGCATTTTCAAATGAAGATTTTTGTATGACATGACATTTATTTTGACGGACTGACGTATAAATGCAACCAAACCTCGACATTCCAATCAGGAAACATAACAAAGCAAATATTTATAAATCTACCCCGCACTGCCCAGTGGTCTGTAGACTGAGAAGAATGAGTAGGTACGGCTTATTTATCAGGATAGTATAAAAATGTGATTTCGTGATCATTTTCTAATGGAATATTAGTCACTGAACACGTGGTCACGCAGCTGGCTTTGTCCGAATAGACGTAATGGACGAGATGCGAAAATATTTTTCTTTTTCTGAACACGTGTTCCGACTTCCTCATAAAATATTGATAATAATAATAATTGTATAATTTGTAGAGCGCCGTTTTTGTGAAAAATCACCTCAAGGGCGCTGTACAATTTATTTCCTAGGATCTACATTTGTTATTTAGAAAAGATACCAAAACATACTTGCCTGGCAAGTCACTTCCGACCAACACACTTATATTAAAAAGTTCCTAATGGTTTTTTATGAAATTTGTCAAAGCATTTGTTTACCTGTAGTCCTTTTTATAACAGGAAAACGAATAATCTGATCAGATTTTTAATAAATTAACGATATTTCAAATATGTAAGTTATCTCCGTGTAAGTGGAAAGCTTTGATATGAAAAAAAAACAAACTATTTCTGTTTGTGGACACAAATAACATCCATAAGCTCGTATGCCATCATTGCCACTATTAAATTCCTTACATGAAATTCCATGTGCCGACTAGGAATACAAGACAAAATACAACATTCTTCTGCAATATATACACAACCAACTATCAGACACACTCACTAACCAATAGGATGCATGATCTGGGCAACAAGTTTGGGGGTACTATTGTCATATTTATTGACTTCATTTATATAACTAAACGTAATCTATCCAAGCACGTTGAATCCTACAAATTATAGTACCGTTGGTAATGTAGTTTTAGTGATTTATCTTAAATGTGATAATGTTTTAGTTTTATATTATGTTACTGTTATATGTTTTACTAATACTGTTTTATATTCAGTTAATCAGTTTACTGTTACGTTAAATTTGCTTTAATTTTTTTTTGTATAATATTCTACAGGTCACTAGATATATTCTTTTTTTTTAAATCCAGATAAAAGCCCGGCTGAGCGTAAAAGAAAATAAAATAAAAGATTACAATAAGTATTTAATAAATTAACTTTCAAAATTTCGGTGTCATATTATGCTAAATGTTTGTAAATATTACTTTTTTAAACTATTTATAGTTAAGACATATGCAATAACAAAAAGGGAATAGGCTTATGTAGGTAATTTATTAATTGATACAAATAAAAATAAATGGGAACAAATTTATAAATAAACTGAAACTAACAATGCTCTAAACTATTTTATTAATTAATACATGCATAACGTAACAATAAATCAATAATAAAACACATTCCACATAGTAAAGAACAACTCACTCCATGGATTAATAACGGCATTGTTAAATTTATACGCTAAATGAACCATCTTCATAAAATAGCGAAACGGGACCCATTGGACATACAAACACCAAAGTATGTGTAAAAACGTTGTTTGCAAATGTAAAAAAGCGTTATTATAAATCTTTACTTGATAAGTATAATTCCAGCAAAAACATTTGAATTGTTGTTAGAGAAATAACCAAAACTAAACGAAATACTGGTACATCTATAAATGAATTAAATGTCGGAAATTTGACCAAACAATTGCATATTTTACTAATCAATATTTTTCGCCTGTTGGCTCTAAACTAGCAAAAACATATATAAAAATTACTAAAAACTTTTTAGCGTCGGCAATTAAAACAAACGAACCAACATTTTCATTTGAGTTTAAACTAACTGTAGAAGAGATCATAAAAATAAACAACAGTCTTAAAATTACATATGCAAAGAGTCCAGATATTCTAAGTACACAAATTATAAAAAAACCTTAGTTTCAGGAATATTTCCTGATCACTTAAAAATAAAATCAATAATTAACCCATTTTACAAAAGTGGACCAACATTTATCGTTGAAAATTATAGGCCAATTTCACTGTTAAGCGCGATGTCTAAAGTTATTGAAAAAAAATCCAAAAGTTAAACGAGTGTTTGGAAAATCGTAAAATTCTTAGCCCAAACAAGAAAGGTTTGATGTCGGGTACAGGGACGGATGATGCTATCACATGTCTCATGGAAATTATAGCAGGAAATATGGACCGTGGCAAGAAATCCACTGTCCTATTTCTAGACCTGGCTAAGGCTTTTGACACCATAATATACTTTTACAGAGACAAAAAAAATAGACACAATAAATAAATAAAATACAAATACTTTTGTAAGTGTATGGTTTTGACCACTCTAATTACACTTGAATTACATTAGTACACTTGTAGACTTGCAAATCGTGCATAATGTCTAATGGGAAATGATAGTTTCGGACACAGGAAAAGGATGATTTCAACCTTCTTGGATCGTACACTTTTTCTTGTATGTTTTATAATAAGCTCTACCTTGTGAACCAGAAAGAGGTACAGGCTTGTTTAATTTTGAACAAAGTATTTATTAGAGTCAAATTTTTCCGAAGTAATCGGAATAAAAACAAACAAAAAAAAAATTCTTTCAGAATTATAATTATACAAGAACTTATGTTTTACATTTCTATTTTTCGGTCACATTGCAAGGAGTCTAGAAGTCTACCATTGCAGGATAAGAGAAAAGAGGAACGCACGAAGAAATGATCACATCCGATAGGGTGGACGAACCGAATGAAGGAACCAAGGAAGTCCCCAGAACGACCCTGAGTGAGGCTGAGAAGTGTAGTGTAAGAAAATTTAAAAAATGTTACCCCAGACCGCAAAATGTGTGACCCTGATTCCCAAGGAAGACGACTTAAAAAAGTGTTTTTTTATGTGAATACCGCACAAGAATACCAACTGTTCGAAACTACGGAACTATTGAATCCCCGGTTTGGGATTGTGTGGCTGAAAAAAGTAGGTAGGAGAAGGTGACGTAACAGAGGTAGGTTGGAAAGTACAAAAATTCAAATTTACTCACCAAACGCATTGTGTCATTTTTTAATTCTAAAGGCTGGTGGTTCTTTACAACATTTTTTAAATCTAATCGAAAAACTTGTACTTAAGTCAAGAACTGACCACAGACAAAAATAATCAAAGATTAAAGTACGAACAACGAGAATAAAAATTACCATGTATAATATGAATTAATGTGCTACAAAGTTGCCAAAATAACGGTATAAAGGCTATTGAAAAAAATATGTAAAGAGAACTGAACATTTTCCGCCACTGCGTTTTTACCACAGCATATTCACCATAGATCAATTTGCATCATTCCCAGTCAAAATATCCTACTTTCACGTCGCACAGCGGGCGCTGTCTACGGTGTGCCCTATGCACCTTTAGAGTCCCGATATCTGGCCTAGCGTGATCACAATTGCCCAGTGTGCGCCGCGGGAGGTGCTTGGAGTGGCCGGTACATACTGGCGCTGCTGTCATATTGCATATAGGTGGCGTTATTTATGTCCAATTCCATTGTCAAATTCAAAGATATATAATACGTCAGGTATTTGTCATGTGTGGAATTCAACTGACGTTTTCGTAGATGCAGCAATAATAACAACGTAACGTGTCATATATTTTACAGACAAGTGATTATTTTATTGCATAAAATAGCTGAATAATTCGCGTACTAAAAATAATAATTACCTATCTTAGTTTTAGTTTTCACTTTTATCAAAAAATTTAAATAGTTGCATATTATATCCTTTTTTCAATTACACTCTCATTGGTTAATTTTATATGTTTATAGGTACCATTTATTTTAAATAGAATGGTGGTGAAGCTACTGTCACTAGTGTAGATTTTATGGATGCAAAAAATGTCTGCGGATTTAAAAACAGGTTTAAATTAGGATTAGGAGAGATTACATCGAATTACTACGCTCTTAATACCGACTCAAATAATGCTATTCTTCAAAGAGCAAAATCATTAAATCACGTCAATATTAGCGGAATATTTTTTAAGATACACCACATTAAAAACCCTGCAAAGTACAAAGTGCAAAGCCCAGTGTACCCTGCAAATTCCTCTTGTATCATCTCAGCCATTCTGCTGCAGACACAATATGATACCTAGTAATACGAAACCACGTATCGGTAATGATGTTACCCTATAATCTTTTATCTATTTTCTTCTTTATAACGCGGGCATGTGCTTGAAGATTAAGGCTCTTTGCCAGTGATATGTTAACTTTTGTAGACGTACCAAAATTGAAAGCGAGCTTCTTTTTAGCGATCCTTCAAAGTAAAACCAATCGGTTCAACCAACCAAAAGTAACTAAAAAAATAGTTTTCTTTTTACTTTCAGAATTGAGACTCCGGTAAGGCAAGATTTGTGAGAATTGTTTTAATAAGTTTACCTTTTAAGTTTATTTTTTTAGATTTTTCTCTCTTTGATCACTTTATTTATTTTATTTTTATTTATTGTTTTTATTTTAGTAATTTGTACATTTAAGTTTACAAATGACTAATTAATTATTACATACAAATATACTATGTTTTTTTTCTTGCTTGATGTGGCTCCTACACAACATCTTGAACTTTTCAATTGGGGCAGACTTAAGGTTTTCCGGCAGCGCGTTATAGTATTTCATCCCTTTATATAATATAGTATTCTGGGTATTCGCTTTGTCCTTCTTTGGTAGCCTAATTTGATTGTACGTCCTAGTTTTATGTTTGTGTATGTCCTTGTTGTATACAATTTTATTCGAAAAATATTTGGGTAGCAGGTATGATATATATATATATATATATATATATCACTCGTATGACAATGTCCTTTCTTCCATGAAGATTTGTTCTGACCAATGTGTAAACATTTCGCCTCTAGAAAAGCTATCTTCCCGCATTGATTCGCATATTTTCGCTTATATTATCAAGGCAAATTCACGTACATTTGTAAGTAATACGAAAATATTCGGATTACTAAAAGTTTTTCAGGAAACTTGATAAATAAGGCCTGCAATCCCGTTTTTAAGCGGATTTCCAATAAAGAGATTCTTAGTAAATTGGCAATCCTCATTTTTCTCGGTGTGGGATATTTCGAATAAATTGCTATCAATCAACAATGTGACATTTAGACGAGTCGTCATTGATTCCTTCGACACCGGTGCATAGTCGGGAAACACGCCAAACGCGCGCTTAACATGTAAATTGTACAAGTTTAAATTTTTGTGAAATTAGTTTCCTCGGTGTCTCCTGTTTTTAATAATGTAAAAATATTCAATTTATCAACGACAATAGTCCATCGTCAGCCATCTACATTGGAGACAAAGTAAACTTACTTTCCTGGGACAGTTTGCTATATTTATTGCGAAGTGCTCGATCCAATAGTTAAAAAATGGGCACTCAGGTTCGCCGTAAATAGAAAAAAAATTCGTCGATATAAAAATTGTGTTCATACATATGCAGCTTTTATGTTACTAGAACGTATTGTAGGAATAATTTTAAACGTAGATTTGGTATTTTAAAAAAAAGTTGTCAGTTTCTAATGAATTGATAGCTATTGGAATGGTCTCTTTCCGTAAAAAGTTTGCACACCCCTTTCCAATAGCCGCATACTTTCCAGGGCATATGTAGGTATACTACAGCCCACCACCTCTATAAAATTCTTCGTATATAATAACCCCCGCACAGAAGATAGAACTATGAAGTTCCTGAACACGGGATCGCGGAAGAGCTTTCAGGTTGTACCATAGCGCCGAGATTGAATTTTTCCAATCAGTGTGAAGTGAGTCGTTTGGCGAGGAAGCAAGAAGCGTGATGGCGGATAATGCAAACTGCACTATAACTATATCTGGCTCGGGGATAATGTACTTTTAATTCTTTTCATGGTTCTTTTAGAGGCGATATTGAAAAGAAGAGTTGGTATTATTAATATTTTGAACGGTCAGATTATTAAGCTTCATGAAACAATGTTATGAATCAAATTTCATTACAAGTTAATTTTAATTAATGAGTGCATCCAAAGTAAAAAAAAGTGTTCAAGGACAAGAAGAGAAGGAGGAAGAAGGGTAAGGGAATGTTACCGGGTCCGACAATCAAGACCGTGAGAGAGGAGAGTTAAAACCGAGACGAGAGTGGTGGTGGAACATCAAATACGTGTTCCCCACCCAATGGCACGGCGTGACGCTGTGCATTGGATGAAGAAGCTGCAGTCGAGTTCGGGAAAGTGTCCCTCCCGGCGACGCAAAGCTAGGAGTAAGACAAAGACAAAGTGCGGTGAGACGCGGCCAGTAGCCAAAGTGTGAAGTATAAAAGCGCTGGTTGGAGACTTTTCTGGAGAGCTGCTGAACTGCAGAAGCTGCCATCATAAGCGGACCTCGGCTTACTAAGGCCCACGCAGATAACTGACTCACAGTGACAACAAACCAAGGTATTAATACTCATTAAAAGTAAACATATGTTTACAAGACAAGGTTTTATACCAAACACAATGAATGACAAATTATTATAAGCAACAATTCCAAACAACAATCTGTGCACTTGACCAGCAATCAGAAGGTGCGGGTTCAATTCCGTCGGCGGCATTTATTTTTCCCCGGAAGATTTTTTCAAATTAAATTTGTGTTTCAGGCTAATAATTATTGCATATAATAATTTGATAAAAATGTGGTTACAGTGAACAATTTTGTGCGTTTAATTAATAATGACGATGTGAACAATGGACAAGCAACCTCGAACCTTATGACAACTAGTTAAGATTTAGATATTAGTAAACCTTTTTTAATAATTTATATTATGTATTAAAACTTGGTCAAAAGTTTCTTTACATAAATGTTCCGACATCTGTCTCACTAGGGTACACCTGTGTCGAGACAGACGTAAAATCCACTTAATAGATATTTCAATTCATTCCCTTTTTTCTAACCCAAGCTACCCATATTTGTGAGAAGGAAGAGTGGAGAAAGTACACGACTGAAGGGGTTATGTTTAAAACTGCAACTTATTTAAATATTCATATAATTATTCTGAGCTAGTTACTGGTGACAAAAACAGATTTGATACCGCTGTCTGTAGTCCGCTCCGGGCACAGAATTGCCGAAGCGCCAAAGCGCTTATAATATCTAACTAATAGTCCTAACACATTGCCCTTCACATTAAATTTATTTTCATGAAAAACACAAATATTATTGATTACAGTGATCACCTACCTAGTAGTTTTGACGAGGGGCGCCAAAATTACACTCGCGCCAGGCGCCGTTTGGATCAAGGCTGGACCTGACAACAATCATATGATGATAATAAATGTCCTTTTCTTCAAGTATTATCAAATACATTTTTTTTAAAGAAAGACAAACATTCCCGGGTTACGAATAACCTGACAATATTTGAAAATCTCCTACTACCACCACAGTAAGCTGAAAATGTTGCTTGTGTTGTGATGGAGGACTTAGCCGGCCGAGGAATTGAACACACTACGCCTGGGTGGGACCCAAACGCGATATCAACTCGGCCACCGACCGGTCGAATGACTAAAATTACATCAATTACTAAAAAAACCCAGAAACTTTCCATATTCTTTTCCAAAGAAAAACTTAACCTTTTCCAAACTCCTATACAAATGTGTCGATTATATACGCTCCACTATTTATTTAAAATAATACATTACAAAATAATAAGTTATAATGTATTATTCCCAGTGAGTTTACAAACCTCATTTCGGGAAAGACAACATTATATTAAAGACAAGACAACATAGATACATTGAAATAAATAAACCCAGAAGTTATTTTGGAGTTCCAAAGAAAGAATGTATCACTCATTAATAAAACTGCTGAGGAAATAGCTTTTAAGAGCTTTTGCCAATGTTTTTTTTTTTCCGGAAGTTTTAGATTACTGTGTAATGCGTTATATTGCTTATGTGCAATGTATTGTAAGTAGATGACGACAAGTGTATTTGATTTTGTGATCGTGTTTTGTGCTGGTGTATGTCGAAATTAAATTCTGGTTTAGTGTTTAGCTGTATATGCTATAGATGCAAGATTCCGGACATATTAGCGATCAGCCTCTAGAAATTAAACGTGTTTTAAATTTTAAATAACTGACAACCATCTATGTGGGTATGTTAAACGGTTGTTTTTCATTTTGCGTAAAACTTAAAACACTTTATTCGTAAGGTTCTATTGTTTAATGTTTTTATATTGTTGTTTACCATTATTGGACGGATGGTATTCATTCTTTATTAAAAATTTATTTGTAATTTTTCTTAAGCTGTCAGTTGTATACATCAATACACTAAAATAAATCAAAATAAATTATTCGATGTGCACGTTCATTGAATTCTATGATAAAACAATTAAAAGCTTACATTTAATGAAATACGATAACAACTACTGCGTTATTCATTAACTATGTTTAACGTTACTGACTTCCAACACTTTAACCACAATTACCAATAAACGTGTTTTAAATTTTATATAGACATTATAAAATATAGACATTAATATGTGATAAACAACCATTTACCACATATTAATTTCTGATTATCATTTATAATAAACCATAAATGGTCATTTTAATTTCAATGTAAGAAGTCTACTTGAGTACAATTCTCCTGTCTGGAACCAACATTATAATATACATGTACAAGCTGTTGAAAGAATACAAAACAAATTCTTACGTTTTATAAATTTTAAAATGGGTATTTCAGCAACTATGCTGAACTACAACACTCTGTTAAATTATATGAATATGCTCATATTGTCAGACAGAAGAATTTTCAATGACATAGTATTTCTATACAATTTTTTTTAATTGATTTAGTTGATAGTCCGGTATTGCTAGAATTGAAAAGCTTCCGGATTCCACAACGTAATACTAGAAGTCAGGATTTATTTCAGTGCAGAAATTCTGGGACTAACTACCATGTGTATTCCTCTTTGCCTAGAATACTAATGGAGGGAAACAATTCTGAACAATTATTGAAGTCAGTGTTAACGAAGCAATTCAGATATGTACAATAAATTATGTATATTTCTTAATATTCATATGTAAAAACCCCGAAAAACGTCGTTAATTAATAAATAAATAATTTGATTTTATGTAGGTGCAAAAATCTGTCAGTTTAAGAGAGCGTTCGTTACCTTTAATATCTCAATCTGTATTTTAGGTTAACAAAGCTTCGTAAAAGCTTCCCATAAAACGCTAAACCGATGCATTACATAATTTTATAACCAGTTTTCTGTCAAAGGTGAAACATTATTAAAGTTTACACAGATAATAAATTAGTAGTTTGCGTTAGAGACAAGGTATTTACAGGCTGTAACGGATGTCACGTTGAAAAGTTTAGGTAGGTAATGAAAATAAACAGCGTGTGTTATAAATTAAATAATTGAGGGCTATAAATTACAAAAGTTATTTTTTTGTTTAAATTGCCCAAAATGGTGATTATTATGTATGCCAATATTCTAAGAAAGGTTCCAAATGCATAAATTTCAAAATGTAATTACAGCTTTGTCCGAAAGGGTTTAATAACAACTCAACACAGTGACAATTCAACACACTTTTAAAAAGTGATATAAAGTCATTAGAAACGATGAAATTTTTTTTTTAACCTAACCTAATGATTAGATTTTGCCTTACTTAACGGTTTAACCTAACCTACTTAACACAGTTAATAAAGTTTTTGTTTCATCACTTTCCATGACTTTATATATTTTTTTAAAGATGTGATGGATTATCATTGTGATGATTTATCCGGTTACCGTCCGAAAGATATCGCCAGTCCTAATAAGAACGTTTTGTTTCTTAACAATGGTGTTAATAATCACTTTCGTCAAAGAACTGTCTCATGCGCTAGGTTCCTTTATTTGGTGTATAAATTAAATACTTTGGAAAGTGAACAAAGAAATATAAAAATCATCACCCCGTTCTGTGGGTTGTTTTCGTCTTTCTGTGGTTAGCTGGAAACGTCGCATTTTGGAATGACACATGAGATTCCCGTCTTGAAAAGGTAAAATAACTATAGAGAAAAGTATTATATTTTATTTTGCTGTTACAACATGGATTTATTCAAAATTCCATGAAAGTGATGTTTTTAAAAACGTAAATGCCTTATGCATGTATAGGTAAATATAAATCCAAAAATTCAACGTTTGTAATACTCACACGATGAATCAAAGTTTTTTTTTTTCGTTATTTTCTGGGAATTGTTATAATAATGTTTTAGAGAAATCAATTTTCTTGCAGATTCTGTGTCTATATAAAAATATACATTTTTTTTTTTTCTTTTTGCACGATCAAAATTAAAATATCCCAATTTATAAAAAATACACATTAAAATAGACATATTTCAAATACAAAATCTAAGGGGTAATTTTATCTAGTTTTTAAAATGGTTTTTGCTTTTACGACATCTTTAAAAAGTTGAAATATATGACATATTCAAAATACCTTGGAAATCTTCCGAAATGCGATGAGATATTTTAAGTTTATACAACAGATAAAAAAAGCTCACTTTGGCTTTATAAACAATATATAAAATTCTTTCATTGAACTATATTTTTATGATGTCTCACCTTTCTATTAGTTAGGTTTTTAAATACACGGTTGTTTATCAAGTGTTTAAAATATTCATGACGTTTATTAGTAAGGCTGTTAATGTACTAGCGTGATTAGAAAATCTGAAATTGGTTTCTCAGTTAATTAAATTAAATGAATAAATATGAATAAACAAAGTCATATTTTAACAGAAAATTATTTTGGCTGTTATTTTAAGAATTTGAATAATAATGTCCAGCAATTTTTACGGGTGCGGCTAGTTATTAAATAAAGTAGGTACAAAATTTTATCTTTCAATTTTTAAACAAACATTGAACACCGTTCTATCTTTTTGTAACCCAATAATATTCCTCCCTTTCATATCTGAAAATCAATTGGCTCATTTTACTGTTCACTTAAATTTCCAAAACCATCCACCTAAAAACCACACGTACTGCCAGAACGTTAAGTCCTTTACTAAAATTTTCCTTTTTTATGTCTTGTTAGCACAAAAACATCTTTTGTCAGCGAATTACTTTGGTCAAATAAAGCGGATTTCACAGTGGGACCATTAAATGAAGTATCCCCGAAAATACGGTTTGGGGAATGTGGAGTTTATACGCATGAATATAAGCAAATAACAAGTTAACTAACTAACCATCACGCCATTTCTCCGCAGGGGTAGGCAGAGAGGACGGACCGCCAAACAACTGTTGGCACACACTCCTTGCCTCATTCACATTCATAAATCGTCTTATGCATACTCTTCTATTTTTCTGACTCTGGACGTGTCCCGGCTCAAGTATCTGATTCACTTGATCGTTTCATGTCTTCCTCGTCTTCCCCGACTTCTGCTACCATTCACATTTGCGTCGTATATTCTCCTCACACTCCTTTCTTCGTTCATTCGCTCTACATGCCCAAACCATCTAAGCGTCCATTTTTTAATCTTACTCATTACGCTTTCATCAGCCTTGCATTCTTTGCAAATCTTCACATTTCTCACACGACCATACATAGGCCTCAGGAATCTCATTTCTACGGCATTAAGAACAAGTAAGGAATAAATTACTGTCCAATATTTAAAAAATGGTATTATTCAGTTAATTTTTTTTTATCAATGCAAGCTTTTCTAGGGGACGGGCGAGCAAGACGGATAGGGGGGCATAACGAATAATTATGATGAATAAAGGTATGAAAGAGACCAACACAATGTCTTGGGTATCGATTCTCCAATCCCGGCCGTTCGCAATCGCCGTCGAAAGTACATATATTGGTCGACAATCTTATTCTTGAGTCTCAGCGACGGTAAGTACAAAAGTCATTCCACTCGAACAACGAGAGGTTAGAACCATTCGTTGTCCGAGTGGAATGACTTCATCGAGAATCGAGGCTCTGGCCGGCCTCGCTTAATCTACCGCTAAGCGATCAATGGTTTGAACATGTGTGTTGTGACTTCTGTGCAAAAAATAGACGTACCGGGGTAGGTAATTTGATTTTTTTTAATGCATTGGGCAACTATTTTCATGAAATGAATCGTTTGCGGTGTCACTACAGATAAAAAAATAGGTCTCACCAATCATGCTGCTAGAGAGGTCAAAGGGTCTCCTTCAAGTCACTTAACACAGCGAACCATTTGCAATAACCTATGGTAGAGGTGTAAGTTTTCCAATAAGTGCACGAAGAAAAATGAGTCGAAACACGTGTTCCGACATCGTGATAATGCATACGAAATTTACCAAAAGTTTATCATGAAACCTGTTAATTCGTTCGTCAAGCCAGCAATACCGTTTTAAACCGGATTACCAATAATTTTAAGAGATTCTTTCTCAATTTTCTTCGTGTGGTTTCTGACCTGACCTGACCTGACTCCCAAATTGTAAATTGTTGAGTACATAACAATTTACCGTCAGTAAGTCAATCAACTGTAATAGGTTCATATAAGCATGCTCCCTAGGGACACATTTTCACATTTATCTTACAGCCTTTGCACGCAACACACCGCCCTACATCCTACATACGTTATCCGGCTCTAAATTAAGTTTTCGTTTATTTCCAGGTCAAAAACAAACGGACATATTGTCAACATTTTAAGTGCTTTCACACCGCACCGTTGGCGTTGTCGTAAACGCTAAGTTTAAAATATTTTACCTTCGGTGATGCGGGACCGGACTATCACTAGTACTTGAGCGACCGCCCGGCACTGGATGGGAATGACGGGGTGGTCGGTGCTGAACATTATATTACTTACGTGTCGTCGGACAAACACTCAGAATCGCTAACTGTTTGGTATTAAGCTATACTTAGTGCTTTGTGGAGTGTTTAAAGAGAATGGATGATTATTCTACATATCAGGATAATGAAAGAATTTTTTAAGATGAGCTATTTCGGTTTTTTTTTATTTAGTGCATAATTTCGTAAACGTGTTGCATTTTTGAATAGATTATTATCAAATTTCATCAAACTTTCACGTAAACCGAGCAAGTCCCAACCGTATGGGACCAGTAAGACTGTATCATCCCCATTTGGGGTATGATATGAGGCTGAAAGTAGTGGGGAGGGGAAGAGGATGGGGAGGAAGAAGGAAGGGGAGTAGCTGGCTATTCAGATCTGGAAGCCATTTCAAGCACTTTTGTGCTTGAAAAGAGTGGTGGTCTTACACAAGGGTGATACTGAAATTATCTTATACTCTAGAACATGCCGAAAATATACTATATATTATTTTAAATTAGTAATTTGTGAAATAATAAAAAATAATCAACTAAACTTTACTTGCGCACGCTGGGATTTGAATCCACAATAAACAAAACAAAAAAAAATACAAAATAAATAAAAGCTTACTCAAATGAAAAATAATACAAAGAGAGGCAGAATATGAAAGTGAAACAAATAGAGACAGAAGTAATACGCATTATACAACGTTTCTCTGTAAACATCATTCAATCAGTCAATTTACTTCTTTTTTTTTTTTTTTTTAAATAAATTTAAGATAAATCAAATTTAATAATGTTATAATAATTATTAACTTCTGCAAGTATTTCTGTTATTTTTACAGTTTTTAATGTGACAGCTGTTTCGGCTTTTGAGGCCATTATCAAACTGTGGATATGTCCACACGGCGACGGCTTATTTATATGATTTTATTTATCCCCACCCATTTAAATTTCTATAATGTTCAAAAATGATTCATTAAGAATTGGAATAACCAAAATATTTGGAAATGCAGCAGTGTTTATACACCTGTTAGAATTAATGACCTAAGGGTTTTCTTAATTGTTGGTACGTGGGTGATTATGTTAAGGAATTATATGTTTGGGTTTTTTGAAAATATTAAGCAGGGGAGAATTGATCATTTTTGTTTGATTATTAATTAGGGTTATGTTTGGATCATTAGTTTTTCTAATTTTAAGTGTAAGGCACTACAATACAATACGCTTAAAATTAGAAGGAAATTGTCTGATTGAATGATGTTTGAAGGCACTTTAATACAATACACTTAAAATTAGAAGGAAACTGACTGATTAAATGATGTTTACAGAGAAACGCCTTGTATATTATGTATTACTTCTGTCTCCATTTGTTTCTCTTTCATATATTGCCTTACTCTTGCCTTAATCTTGAAGAATTCAAAACGTACTTCGTATGATCTAAGATAACGGTCTGAACAATTGAACCTATTCGAACCAATTCTAAAATGATTTCATTTATGTAATATTTATATAATTCAAAACAATAAAAGTTCTATGCTATTAAATGAAATCACAAAAGAGTAGATAAACACTTTTATACAGCTCTGACACAGCGCAAGAACAATACTTTAAACCGGAAATTGTATTTCAATTTAACTTCCCGTATCCGCCGACATTACAACAGCACAAAGCACTGGAAACATCGCAAAGATATAACAATAAGGATGTATTGCCTGACATCGACATTAACAACGTAAACATAATGGTTTACTGTCGATGTGAACTATAAGGCTTGATTTACTGGAGGCTACTGTCGTTTGTTTATGGCCACACCGGACATCCTGTACAAAGTGCCGCGGCAAATATTTTCCGTGAGCTTTAAGAAGATTCGCCAGGGATTTTCTTGCTGTGCTTTGGCGAAAAGCTTCTCTGGAATACGAATTTCCAACGTCGAGCATTGAACGAACTATCGAAAATAAACGACCTTTTGCTACTCACAAATAATGCTGTTAAAAGAAAAGTTGTTTTTTATTTGATAATCAATTACAATTTTTTATTTATGAACTGTCGATGTGCTAGGGATAGAAAATCAATCCCTTCTGAAAATAAATGATGGTTGATTAAAACACAGAAAAAAATCTAAAACACGGCGCACAAAATCTTTTAGTGGACGGGTTTTATTTTATTCGTGTACATAATAATTACAACATTACAGATATCCTTACCCGATTCATTGTTAATGTACCGTTAACACAGTACATATGTATTGCTTATTTACAACGCTAGAATTATCAGGTGGGAGATTTAAATCACCTATTTAAAATAAAAATTACATTCACTTTCAATTATAGCGTACCCTTCTTGTGTGTGAAGGGTAGGAGTTTGTTTATGTGGTTTTATCTGCGAAAAAATACTCGTTAAATGAAACTTCAATCTTAATAAATCATAAAACTAGTTAATGAAATACAAAATAACAAAATTTCAAAAACCGCTTAAACATATGTAAAGCCATTATTAACTAGATTTTAAAACAAAAATATTGCTTTACTTTAATGTAAATATTACATGAATTTATTTATACAAACAAAATTAAAAAATAATATTAAGGGTTGAACGAAATATGTCCATAGAGATACAAAAGTTTTTTTACCAACAGTATAATATTCTATGTTAAAAAACTTTTTGTATATTTATGAACAGCACAAAAAAATGTAGTGTGTTCAACTGAAATAGAAATATTAATTGTATAATTTTCATTATGTTCATTAGAGAAACTTGTACATTATTATTTTTTAAAACATTTATGCACAACATAAAACTTCTAAGCATACACATCAATGTCCCGTTTATCAACAATGCTTTCGGCGTCATTTCGTATTTTACTCCTCTCCTCAATTTACAAATCAACATTGGATACTGACCTGAATTATGTCATTAGCCAAGTGCATTAGCCAGCGAACACAACCACATTTGACTGTTAATATGCACCGCTACTAGGAGGGGCCCGCAAACTTTATTTCAAATTAATTAACTAAACTAATTTAGGATACAGAATAAAGACTGATATCGTTTCCACAATCGGATGTGACCGAATATTTAAAAAAGGTTTCTGATTAGTAAATAATTCTCATTCACCAGAAAAAAAAACTAAGGTAACAGATGCAGAGGGTGTAGCAAAAGCTTTGAAAATCATTTGATTTTTGTCGCTATATCATTATTTATAATTTGTATTTATTCGTAATCAAACTAATGGGATATTTCTCTGCTAAATTTGCGTAAAAGAACATTACAATGTTTTTTAAGTAGGCAAAGGGTTTATAAAAAAGTTGATTCGAAAGTTGTAATTTCTTGATTGTTGAGGCCAACTGAATAAATGAACGCAAGTGTACTATGTATTTTGAACAAAAACTTTCGAATCTATTTGAATTTCACTTTTGTTTTCGAGAATGAATGCATGCAAATTTGGGAAGTGGAAATTAATCCACTTTCCGACATCCGACCGAGCTGAAACTCGTCAGATATGCTCGTTGTCATGACAATGCGTTCTATCAACGTTTTATGGCAATCACGTATACACACACACACTTCTCTGAAATTGGATGACATTACAGCAGTTAATATATGAGATAAATGTCGGTCCTACCCGATCGGCATCTGGCGAGTTTATTAGCACTGTTTATTCCAAAGGAAGATACAATCATTAGTCAAACAAAAAAAAAGTTTCAAAATAGATGAAATGCTATGTTTTTTACTGAGTTGATTTTTATTAATTTATTGTTTGGTTGGGTAATTCTTAGGGTATGCACAGCGTTCAGTCCTTATGAACGAACGCCCCTGATTAATAAATCTCACTTGAAATGGTCGTAGTTATATATTGAAAAAAAAATTCTTCCATCCTATCATAATTTTTATTTTCCATGTGTTTTTCTAGCTTGGAAATGTTGTTATTTCTTTTGTGGTTTCCACAAACAAAGTCAATTTACAAAGTTTGCACACGTCGTAATCACTGATATTATGGTGTACGCAAAACTGAATAATCGTTTTCGCGTTCGCGTTCCGTATTATCGTCCCCTATTTAGAGTTTTAGGACCGCAGCAAATTACAGAGATCAACAACCAATTGACAACCATGATTAGTTTGCACTGTTTGCCTTATTTCTAATGCTACGGGCATACTAATGGCACGACTCAGCATGGCAACCAATTAAACCGAATTTAAATAGTACTTCTGTGAACAGTATACATTGAGTCCAAAAATGTTTATTTCTAATTTTCCCTTATTTAATTAATCCAAACCAAAAATTTCCTGTGAATTGATTAGATCTTTGAGAGGGTACTCATAATCACTCACTGTATAATCATTCAACATTAATTGAATGTAACATTTTTTAATTTCAAATGAGGTATTATTTTTTTTTCAAACTTTCTTCAGTGAGGTAGTTACCATAATAAGTATTGAATGAAGCATTTCAAAGTTAGCCGCCACTTAGTCAAAGTTAGCCATCTAGTTAAGTATGGTTTGCTTGAACAATAAAGTGGATGCAGCAAATTTTACAAAGCGTTAACGGAACAAACAAACAAACAGACATACCAAATGCAAAACGGTCTGGTCAAAACAGAATTTGATTACTCATTTAAGATTTATTATTTATTATGTATTAATGAACGCTTTTTTGGGGCTTTTATGTATGAATATTAAGAAATATACATTATTTATTGTACATAACTGAATTGTTTCATTAACAACATTTTATATTTGTTTAAATATAAATTGAAGGTGTCCACTGCATTGGTATAATTGTTTCCCTCCATTAGTATTCTGGGCAAAGAGGAATACATATGGTAGTTAGTCCCAGAATTTCTGCACTGAAATAAATTCTGACTTCTAGTATTACGTTGTGGAATCCGGAAGCTTATCAATTCTATTAATACCGGACAATCAACTAACTCATTTAGAATTTTATATAGAAATACCAAGTCAGTGAAAATTCTTCTGTCTGACAATTTGGGCATATTCATATAATTTAACAGAGTGTTGTAGTTCAACATAATTGCTGGAATACCCATTTTAAAATTTATAAAAAGTAAGAATTTGTTTCGTATTCTTTCGACAGTATTTTTGTATTTTCTCATCAAACTAAGCAATTCTTTTTTTTAAGTAACGTCTGAAGTCAAAGATTGTCTCTTTTATCTAAAAATATTAGAAAATAAAGTATCTACCCCTTATGGCTTATGACTAAAACTATTACTACAGCGCTATAATGAGGTTTGTTCGTAGAGTCATAGAAACTACCCGTTTCTTACGTGTTAAAATTATGTCAATTGTGTTCGCGTTTGGCGTGTTTTCTGACCGCGCACTAGGGCCGAAGGATTATATAACAAGGATTTGATGTTTTTTACTACAATAATCATTAACTGTTGCTTTATTTATTCTTGAAATATTGACCTCCCATTTTTAGTTTTTTTTTTAAATGCTTCCATTTATTTTAATTTTTTCCCTAAAATGGTCTTCGCTGCTATTTTAATCAATATTAATAATTGTCTTTCCATAACCGGGGGTATGTGTTTCAAGAGCAGTACTGTGCTGGTATAAATGTCTCAGAAACTACAAAAATGTCATTAAATCTTTACCAAATCTTACCTCGATTGCCGGTGAGCTTAGTATAAATTCCTATCCCGTTAATGAGACATTGGAAATTAAATCTCCCTCGTTATCCCAATGGGTTGGCTTTATTCTACTGCTGATAGGTATCTGATATCATTCCTGATTAAGCCAAACCCGCTTTATTCGTCTTCCAACAATTGGAACATTAAGAATGGTACTAACGAAGTCAGCCCGGAGAATTTGGATGGGTAAGCGAATACCCGTAGTAAAAAGGGTCGGAACAATAGTAAAAAGTATTATCTACTCGTATCAATTTTTTTTTTAATAGGGTGCTATCGCTTCAGAAAACAAGGTTAATTTATACGTATACGATCATTTTAAGGCTAGTGGTAAAACATTGCTTGATTTTGAGGACTTTTGGAGAACATAAATAACAAACTGTTTTAAGATATCTTAAATCATTAAAATTGTCATCATGTTTCTGTCTCGTGAAAAAAATGGAGCTCTTAATGAAAAAAATTGCTAATTTGTTTGTTTATTTCACAATAATTCCATTTGAGATGGATCAAATTAAGGGTAAATGTAAAGTACGTTATTATCTAAGCGTTTATAGATGGTGGCGTTAATTTAATTATATCATGAAAATACGTTTTTTGCAAGTAATGTTTTAAAATGTTAGGTTGAATTATTTGTTTGCCCTCGTACATACATAATAAGAATGTGAATAAGTAGTTTTGTCCGTATATTTTCATAAAATAATAAAAATTTGCGCCATATATGAACGCGTAGATTATAATCCACGCTAAGTTAACCCGTAAAGGTAAGTGTATAACGTAGGTATATAATAAAAACAACATCAATGGAGTATTTTCACAATATTTTGTGAAAATACTCCTTTGATGTTTTTTCACAATATTTTGTGAAATTATTGATTTTTTTTTTCACAAAATACTAAAAACCATCAATGGAGTATTTTCACAAAATATGATTAGTAAATAGGTACCTTAAAAAATGTGTGCAAAATTTCAAGTTTATTTCTCTGATTCTGATCGTTTGTAAACATGTGTAATTTTAATATTTTTATCCATAAGTACAGATTTTAAAATCGATATAAAACAGCATCAAAAAGAAAACTTTTCAAACTGGCTACAACGTCATCACGACGTTGAAAACGCTACTGACTGGCAACAAGGCTGTCACAGACGTTGGCCGGTTCAACAACGCCATATTCACAAACATCGTTTTGGCGGCAAACAGAAATAGCACATTTTAATGCGTTATATAAGATTAATTCGCCAACATCAATATAAAATAATTCCATATTTTGTTATTTTTTTCGAGAGTGCTAAAAATTGAAAATAATACCAAAGATAATAAAATATGAAAATATCTTTGGATAATAGCCTATTATTCTTAAATAAATTAAACAGTTTTTTACCGGTTATCGTATTATACAGCTCTGTTTTAATGATTGAGAAAATCAAAACTAAATGCATACATAATCCTGTTTACACCGTGGGGAAGCGATTTTACCTGTCTAAAAATGGGTAATAAATTGGAGTGATGCGAAATAACTTGTACTTAGATTTTCTGTCATGTTTTTATCATTCTTGAATCATAAGATTATATTATTATCATGAATTAAATCATTTAATTTGACAAATGATTTGAAATTTTCAAGGCCAAAAGTATTTTCATAAATAATTTTTAGTATTAAATCAAATAAAACACTTTGTTTAATAACCACGACTTTTTTTATTATTACATCTACCGGTTTCGCTACGTTCGAGCTTCATCAGGATGTGAAATATAACTAAAAAAAAAAAAAAAAAAAAAAAAAAAAAATAAAATAAAAAAATAAAAAATAAATAATTTTTAGGTTATTGCAGCGAAAATAAGTGCTGAAAACCACATTTACTTAACTAAATACTGTACTGAAATACCGCCCTTGAGGATTAACGTTCGCAACACGGTACCTATAACTTCTACATGCAAAAACAAACACTTCACCACAATCTACACCTGCCCTGGTGGTGAACACCGTAACGCTGTCCGAAAAGTTGGTTGAAAAGGAAGGAAGCACAACGCGTCATAATAACCTAAAAAGTAATAATTGTAAAATGAATAATTCCTTTGGTGATTTGCTTTCCTCCCGCCTGGCTGCATCCGAGACGCGCTGGCTTACCTCGGCAGACGTTCGGCGTCGGCTGTCGTCGTAATCGTGAAATAGGATCGGCCAGATTTCTGCTAGGATAATGGGAGGTGGAAATGTTTGGCGGTGACTGCGAGCACCAATAGCAGAAGTACCCGGTATTACCGCAAACCTCCCCAGTGCTCCCAACCGATTCAGAGAAATGGGTACAATAACGTCCACTAGCGCTAACTTGACTTGACAATGGTCACTTCATTTTAGAGATAAAAAATAGTAATAAGAGTTCATTTTGAAGATAAATGTCATGTGATTTGGTGTTTTTACGATATTTCTCGACCCTTTGCTGAACGAAGAACTTTCTAGATTTCTTTAAACATGTTTCATGAAAATCAGAGCGAAATACAGATAGGTTTTTTTGTCTGAATGGTAACAACAATTACAACAAAAATTGGAATAAGTTTTGAAAAATTAAAATTGATGACTGTTTTTAATATTTTAAGAAATTAAAACGTAGCGAGACAAGAAGACTCTAATGGCTCACCAGTTTACTAGGATGTGTTTATTATGTGTTAAAAAGCATCATAACCATAAGTTAACTGTATTTTTATGACTAATGATTTTTTTTAATGTTTGTATGACAGATTTATTTATTTTTTCTATGATTTATTAGTATTTGATTTTTCTCCCAGTTGAGATTTTATATAGATTAAAATAACAAAATATAACCTAACTATTTTTTTCCCGACTTTATGTCCGAGTTAAATCTTCCACACAGGAAAAACTAAACCTTTCCACACACTTTTCAACATCATCCAGTCATCCTAGATCATGTAGTCAAACCACATAATGCAAGTACATTATATAAGCATAATAAACACAACATAATACAAAAAAACCCTTCAAATCACCAAAGATCAAATGGGAAAATAATTCACCGACTCCAGCTATTTTCATATCAGAGGGTTCGGCTCGGTAGAACTTTTAATTTGACCTATAAATCCTACTGATCCCTCAAAATAAATATTTAAAAAATCTATCATAATCCTACATGTATTTAAAATGACTGATTTTTGCATTTTTATGTATAAATTCTTTGACAGATGTAATACGGATAAATTTTGAATGATAGAGCTAGGTATAATACCAGTAGCCGAAATAACAAATGGTGATATTTTTATAGTCTGAGAATGCCAAATTCTTTTAATCTCCTTTCGTAAATCTGTGTATTTTCTTACTTTTTCAGAAACAGATTTTTGAATATAACAGAAATTTGGAATAGCGACATCAATGATGTAAGTTATTTTTTTAATTTTGTCATGTAAAACTATATCGGGTCTATTATGACTAATCGTTCGGTCTGTTAGTATAGTTTTATCATAATATATTTTATAAAATTCGTTTTCTAAAAATGAATTCGGTTCGTATTCATAATATGGTACTATATTACGGCAGTCAATCAAGTTATGTTTAATTACCAAATTTTGGTGAATTATTTTTAAAACTTGATTGTGCCTAAATGTATAATCGGACGGTGCTAATATAGTGTAACATCACTATTGGTGTCGCACATCACTAGTGCTAGAGGTGATTGTAACACATTGTATTGTCGTCTGTGGTCACGCTAACAAGCTCTCTGTATAACCGTCACAAGAATAAAAGTCTATCTCATAAAATACAATCAGTGTTTTAATATAAAGTCATCCACATTAAATAGAATAAAACATGGTGTCAGAAGTGCGATCTCGATAATAAATAATAATAATACTGGAAGTTGGATGTTAATAACATAAATTGAAAATATTAAGTATAATTTAAAATGGCGAAGGACGCGCAAAAGTCACACATACAACATGATTTTCATGCCCTGTCAAATCTGCAAGTGTTGTCAAATAATATGAATAATGATTCAAAATGGAAAAATTGGTGGCAAGACTACGAAATATACCTGGTAGCGTCAGGTTTGGAAGAAGCCACAGAACAAAGAAAAATCGCAATTCTGCTTCATTCAATTGGCTCCAAAGGTATGGAAATTTTCAAATCATTTAACATGAACATGGAATCAAGCACGCTACGACAAGTCAAGAAAAAGTTTGATGAATATTTTGCACCTCACAAAAACTTAACAATGATAAGAAATTCATTTTTTACACGAAAACAAAATAATTCAGAAGACATCAATAATTTTCTATTGGACTTGGAAAATTTAAGTTTGGATTGTGAATTTGGAAATTTAAGAGAATCTCTGGTAAGAGACATATTTATTGCAAATATGTGTGCAAATTTAAATCATATCCGTCAACGCTTATTACAAGATTCTACATTGTCATTACAAAAAACGATTGAAATTGCAAAAACCATCTTATTGTCACAAAGCAATGCAGAGAAAATTAACCAACAAACACACACAGAAAATATTCTTCAAATCAGTCATAATAAAAATACTTCAAGACAGTCGAGAGCATCATGTCAGTCAAGTCTAAGAGGGTCAACTTCAAGAAGATCAAGTCAGTTTGGATCTTCAAGTCGTCATGGGTCACCATCATCATCATCACAGCCAAGGTCAAGTGGTCATATCAATCCATGTGGAAGATGTGGTCAGCATCATCGCTACAAGTGCCCAGCAGTCAATGTCAAATGCAGGTCATGTAATTCTTTTGGTCATTTTGCTAAATATTGTTTTAAAAATAATTGTCACAATAAAGTCAGAAATTTAAACTTAGAGTCATCAAAACCCAATGATGACAGTGCTAATTTCACTGAGGGTCATTTTATTGCAACAATCAGAAATATTAATAATAACAATTATTCAAGTCAAGCATGGCACATAGATATAATAATTAATAATAAAACATTAGACTGTATCTTGGATACAGGAGCTGATATAAATGTAATGTCATTGACAAACTTTAAAAAGTTAAATTTATGTAATACAATTTTACAAAAAGTTTTTACAAAAGTGTCAGGATTTGGAGGTAATAAAATACCTATTATTGGTCATTGTGATATTGTATGTCAAATCAATGGAAATGTCATAAGTAAAATAATATTTTTTGTCACAAATATAGAATGTCAATCAGTCTTAGGTCTTCCAACTATTCAGAAATTTGGAATTATAAAAAGAATATTTAATGTTCAATATGATCATAACACCTTATTTACTGAATATAATGACATATTTCAGGGTCTCGGATGTTTACCACCTGTCGTTCATCTCAAACTTCGTCAAGATGCCGTTCCGTGCGTTGATCCTCCGAGGAAAGTCCCATTTGCCTTACAAAACAGACTTCGTGAGGAATTAGATCGCATGGACAAGATGAAGGTCATTGAAAAGGTTACTAAACCTACTTCTTGGGTAAATTCTGTTGTCATAACTGTCAAGGAGTCAGGTAAATTAAGAATTTGTCTTGATCCTAGAAAATTAAATAACTGCATAATGAGAGAATATTTTCCATTAAAAAACATCGATGAAATTAGATCAAAACTTATAGGTGCTGCATATTTTTCACATCTAGATGCTTATTCTGGATTTTGGTCATTGAAGTTAGATGAAGAAAGTAGTGATTTATGTACTTTTCAAACTCCATTTGGAAGGTACAGGTATTTAAGACTACCGTTTGGAATAAACGCAGCAACGGAAATTTTTTATAGGATTATGGTAGATTTGTTTGGAGATCTGGAAGGTATATTAATTTTTGTCGACGATTTTTTAATTTATGGAGAAACTGAAGAAATTCATAATTTTAGGTTAAGAAAAGTCTTGGAAAGGGCTAGAGAAGTCAACTTAAAATTAAATAAGTCGAAATGTAAATTTTTAGTCAAGGAAGTATGTTTCCTAGGTTATATTTTTAGTAAGGAAGGAGTAAAAGTTGACAAAGAGAAAGTCAAAGCTATTTTAGAGTTGCCGTCTCCTAAAAATGTCAAAGATTTACAAAGATTTTTAGGAATGGTAAATTATTTGGGCCCATTCATTGAAAACTTATCAAATAAGTCACAAATTTTGAGAAATTTATTAAAAAATAATGTTATATGGTCATGGGATGAAAATTGTGAAAAATGTTTTAAAACTTTGAAAGAGGCTATTTCAAATGCAACAGTTTTAAGTCATTATGATCCAAAAATACCACTAACTTTATCAGTCGATGCATCAAAATCAGCTATAGGAGCAGTTATTATGCAAAATAACCGTCCAATTGCATTTAGTTCAAAAACAATGACACAGTCGCAGGAAAATTATGCTCAAATTGAAAAAGAATTATTTGCCATACAATTTGGTTGTAATAAGTTTCATCAGTATATTTATGGTAACAAAGTGACAGTACAAACTGATCACAAACCTTTAGTCTATTTATTTAAAAAACCTTTACATGATGTACCAGCTAGATTGCAACGTATGATGTTAGCTCTTCAATCTTATGATTTAAATGTTATACATGTCCCAGGTAAAGAAATGTATATATCAGATACTTTATCTAGAGCAGCTTTAAAAGATCATTATATACCCGATTATGAGTCTGATCTACATTGTCATGTAAATTCAATATATATGAACTTAGCTATTAGTGAAGAATATCGTAAAAAATTGAGTAATGCTACTGCTTTGGATGAAACTATGCAAATATTAAAAAAATATTATTATGAAGGTTGGCCGAATAGCAAAGATAAAGTTCATTACACTTTAAAATGTTATTATAATATTCAAGACGAAATTCATGTCATTAATGAGTTAATATTTAAGGGTAATAAATTGCTAGTACCTCAAACTATGAGAAAAGAAATGTTAAACAAAATACATGAAGGACATCAAGGAATAAACAAATGTTTAAGATTAGCTAGAGATACTTTATATTGGCCTAGTATCACTGTAGATATAAAAAATTTAATTGAGCAATGTCAAATATGTAATAAATTTAAAGTTTCTAATCAGAAGGAACCACTGATAAATTATGAAATTAATAAGTTTCCATGGCAACAAGTAGGTATTGATTTAATGTATTTTGATAATCAAACGTACCTCATTGTAACAGATTACTATTCAAAGTTTATTGAAACTGCTTTCCTAAATAATAATTCTACTGCAAAAAATGTCATAATTCACTTAAAATCTATTTTTGCACGTCATGGTATACCAATGTCTTTAGTCTCTGATGGAGGTCCGCCTTTTCAAGCTATTGAATTCAAATCATTTTTATACGATTGGGATATAGAACATGTAGTTACTAGTCCATATCATTCTCAATCTAATGGTCAGGCAGAAAGTTCTGTTAAAATTATAAAAAATATTCTAAAAAAGTCAAAAGAAACAAATACAGATCCTTATATAGCTCTATTACATTATAGAAACACACCTAAAGCCAATTTACCGTCACCTGCTCAATTATTAATGTCTAGAACTTTAAGAATGAATATTCCTTCAACTCAAATTAAATTAAAACCAAAGGTTGTAAGATTCTCAGATTACAAAAACTGCGTTGAAAAAAATAATTCAAAAAATTCTAAATATTATAATGTCAATGCAAAACCTATGTCTATATTTAAAACAGGAGATTATGTGTATTTTAAGAAAAACCCTAAAAGTAATTGGTTACCAGCTGTGGTCAAGGAAAAATTAAAATGTAACAGGTCTTATATTGTTGAAGATTATTATGGTAACACGTACAGACGAAATAGAATTCACTTAAAAATGAGATATAATACAAATGTTAATAATGACCATCTGTCCATGCGATCTGATCCGGCACTTGAAGAGGCAGAAGCTGGAGATGAGGGACAGGTGGGAGAATATAATAATTTGAACAACCCTTACATTACCAGATATGGTAGAGTGGTCAAACAACCCGATAGGTATAATGTCTAATGTCAGTGTATTTAAGATTTTATTGTATTGTATGTAAGCATAATGTCTAATATCAATGTATTTGAATTTTTATTGTTTTTATAAATAAAGAAAGGGGATGTAACATCACTATTGGTGTCGCACATCACTAGTGCTAGAGGTGATTGTAACACATTGTATTGTCGTCTGTGGTCACGCTAACAAGCTCTCTGTATAACCGTCACAAGAATAAAAGTCTATCTCATAAAATACAATCAGTGTTTTAATATAAAGTCATCCACATTAAATAGAATAAAACATATAGAACATCCCGATATAATATGTTCTATTGTTTCCGGAAAAGCCAAACATTTTCTACACAAATCATCAATTTGATTTGTATCTTTGATTATATGCTTTCTATAATTTTTTAGTATTAATGACTCTATCCTGAATGGCAAGCATAAATCCTTCTATTTCTGCGCTCAACTCTCCAATAGTCAACCATTTGTTTGACGAAAATTTGTCAACATACGTTTGGTTGAGATAATTGAAGTATTTTGCCTGTAAAATTTTATTTGACCAGGAATCTAATAGTTCCTGGTTGGGATTTATAAAAATGTTGGAATTCTCATCGTATAAATTTAAAGGTGTAATAATTCTATCTGCCTAGCAAATTATTTTGTGCATTTCTGAGCTATGAGCTTTCCTATGGAAAAAAGTTCTTAGGATTTCTACCTGATTATGTTTCAAAGAAGTTATTTTGAATATACCTCTACCTCCTAAATTTCTAGGTAAATTAACTCGTTCTATAGCTGAATTTGGATGATGGCAATTAAACTTTGTTAGCGTAGTTCTAATTAATCTTTCTTAGTTATCTAAATCTGTATTAGACCATTTAATTATGCCAAATGAGTATGTTAATAGAGGTATTGCCCAAGTATTTATTGCTTTTAATAAAAATTTTTTAATAAATTTATAATATTATTTGATTTTTCTCTCAGTTGGGCTTTTACATAGATTATAAGAACATAAAGTTATTATGGTATTGTGGTATGGGGTGGCTGTGCTGAATCTATTATCAATCCAGTTATTACAATACAAAAACTAATATTAAGAATTATATTTAAATATCAACCAACCCCCACCCCTTAAACGAATTATTTGCCAAAATTAGGCTTTTAGATATTTGCCAGTTATTTACTCAGACTTACTAGCTTGTGCTACAAACTGCTGGTGTCTCCAGAACATCAAGCACACACCCGCTTTTCATTAAACCTGGGATGTGTGGTCACTAAACCTAGAACCACATTCGCTCAGCGATAATTCTGGTTTGTCACTCCTAAAATATACAATGCTTTTAAAACCGATATTAATTCAATTACTTCTATATCCCTTTTAACTATTCGTGTTCAACATTGGCTATTTGAAAGGTGATGAACCTTCTTTGAGGAATGCATGAGTTCCTAACAATGTTTTAAAAAAAGTTTTAGCTCTATCATTTATGTAGTTTTATCTTTATTTCTATTTATAATATGGTTTCAATAATGATGTGCATTTTTTTAGTTTTTGTTTTAAATAACAATTTCCTTTTTCCGTTATAATTTTTATTCTTACATGAATCGTATGTGACTGCCATAATACGGGCATGAGCTTAGTGTGGTAGTTGAGAAAGTCACCTAAATTGTAATCTTTTAATATTTAAATTATAAAAAAAATAAAATGTACCTAATGAGTTATCGAAAAATTTTCGAAATTTTTTTTTTAATTAGAATTAAATAACTTTGTTTTTAATACCACTTTATTGTATATATTTTCAATACATAAAACCAACCAATTTCGGTTCACCCTGAACCTTCATCAGGGTAATATAAAAACATATTGGTAAAAAGCTTTTAGCACATTCAGAAATGGAAAACTAATAAACTTAATATGAAACATTATTATTAAAACATGTAACAGTAATATAAAATAAAATAGAAACTAAAATAATACTACAAGACAAAGCATTACTATACTATATTACATACCCTGCTATAGCTTGTACGATTCGGCAAAGTGCTGGTATAGATTACGAATTTTATAAATAGAGTCTGTAAATTTAATACATCAATAGTACCCCCTTCTTCTAGTAACTTCTTGCTCATATCATGCATCCTATTGGTTAGTGAGTGTGACTGACATTTGGTTGTGTACGTGTTGAATGTTACATTTTGTCTTGTGTTCCAAGTCGGTGCATGGAATTTTATATATATTTTATAAAAGATAACGAGTTGAGTGATAAAACGCATAATTAGCAACAAGGCTAATTGCTTAGGCAAATTTGGGTCTCTAATGTGTTTAAAAACAATCATTTTATGTGTAATTTTTTGTATTATTTTAGACTGTTCAAACTTCAGTCACAAATGATTTATTTTAGTTTCTTCATATGAAGCGGTTCCTTTGTGATGTGACATTATAATTTAAAATTAAACAATAACTTTGTAAACATCACTTATAGGTAAATACTTAATGCCGACCGGGTTTCGCTACAACCGTAGCTTCATCAGGGCAATATTATACTGCCCTGATGAAGCTACGGTTGTAGCAAAACCCGGTCGGCATTAAGTATTTACCTATAAGTGATGTTTACAAAGTTATTGTTTAATTTTAGATTTATTTTAGTGTTTTAAACGTATTTTCTATATATTTCGGAAATAACAATAACTGTTCTTAATTGAAAACAATAATTGTTGTCATTTTTTTTCAAGTTATCAAGCAAAAGCAATATTTAATTTGTACCCCTTATACTGAACTTTTATTTTTAATTTCACATAAAACTTGACTCTTGACGACGCGGATATGAAAGCGATTTCAAAATCCCACCATCGTTTTAAGCTACAAAGTTAGAAAACTAAAATGTCCAAAAAGCACATTATGACATTTAGAGTTGAAAACTGGTAAGTTATACGTTTAACTGACTGAAGATTTAAATAGTATTCCGTTCTCAGAACTTTGACCCCCACATATAAAACGTCGCACATTGGGGCGACTTCATGTAACGCGTTGGCTGAAATTCAAAAAATAAAATGTTCTTTACAATGAAGCAAGTATGCTAATTTTGAAGTTCATTAAGTGTTGCATAATTACCCCGAAGCGTTTTGCCCTAATCGCGATACTGGCGGGAAGAGATCAGTTTGAACTTGACCTTTGTGCGGGTGACTGTGTCAGTTTTCGAAAGCGCGTAAATTTCAATACTTTTCAAGTTTATAAAAAGCAAAATCTATCAAGTGTACAGATCCAATTCAATATGGATACGATGTCTTATGGTATGTACTGTAATTATATTATAGTAGTTATTGATACCCTCATACTATATGACATACATTTAAATTAAAACAAACACCCATATGAATTAAATATTTTCTTGTGAATATATTAAACATAGAGGTATATAGTTTAGAGTTCCACGAGATCCCGTCATATTTTAATTGTTTTTTATATAGTTTAGTATCTTAGCTACAAGATTTAATTATAAGTAGTTGCAAGTATGCACAATTTTTTTAATTATAGTACTTGAAAGTGAGGACTATCAGTTTTCATAAAAAAACAGTTGTAGTCTAATAATCAATGTGTTTTGTTTTAGATACAATTTCTGACGTGGTTCTAACGAGATTTGAATTATACATGATTATGAAGAATTCTGGCGTTAAGAAATTTGACGAAAAAGTAAAATTCCTGAAAAAACACCTCTTAGAACTTACTCATTGTCAACTCTTTAATCAAAAATAACTTTTTAATGAAATAGCTGCATTCTGTTCTAAATTGAAAACCAAATGGTTGAAGTGTCACAGAATCCATGACTTCTTTATATTAAATAATATTTTTTATTAAAAGAATGGCTCGAAAGCCTCCTTATGTTTAAGAATTATAAACCTTTACCAGAAATAGTAAAAACGAAAAGAGGTCGACCCACACTGTCATTTGATATGTCGTCTGAGCGTACCAAACGTCATAAAACTATACTATTGCGATCTAAAACATCTAGTACTGAGTTAGCCTTTGCTACCCACATGAGTTTTCGGTTGGCAGGTAAAGCAGCAGCATCAACTGTAGTCAAAGACGTCACGTTAAGTACGCCGACCAGAGCAAATAAGAACAGAAAAGCTTTTACCGATAAAACCCACAACAAAAAGGTATTGAGTGGTGATGAAGCACTAGCTTTGATTGTAGATGCCAAACTTAGTCGCTACCAATACAATTTAATAAGAGAAAAGTATAAAGAGGTATTTCCTTCATACAAAATTGTACAAGGAGCTAAGAAAAAATGTTACCCATGAAGTGAATTCATAACGGTCACGGAATCTTCAGCGGAAGTGAAATTGCAACAATTGCTGGATCACACTGCTGAGCGTTTAATACAAGTTCAGCAGCCGGACAATGAAGACAATTTCAAAAGAAGTACTGAAAATGCTAAAGACACCAGATTCTAATACGACTACCAGGAATGATTCGATAGTTGAATCAAGTAGTGATGACGATAGTATATTGTCACAAGATGATGAAGACGATATATTATGTGTATAACTGTCAATAAATAGCACGAGAAATAAAGTGAGCATTTTGACTGATTTAATTTATCTTATATTATTCAATTTTATATTTTTTTACTAAGTATGCGTGACTTTTCGAACATTTTTTTTCACTTATTTTTATCAACATGTCTATACGGAACTAAAAATCGAAAAAGATTTGATGTCATTGCAACCACTGATTTGATGCCAACTTTCGGGGTCATCGGCCCCATTGTGCGTCGCTTTGAAAGTTTCCACATAAAATTTCAGTTTAACGTAGCAGTTACTAAATAATGAGCAACATAATTTAGTGGTCTGTTATTTTATAATGTTCTACAAAGTTGTCAATAGAGTTTTGGAATTATAAAATACATTTGGGAATAGTAATAATTGATAGTTAATAATAATAGCATAAGCCAAAAGAAAGTAGTATTTTTACTGTCACACGGGTTACACATCTCTTTGAAATATAGAAATATGACGTAAGATAGTAATTGGAAATAAATATACTTTAACTCTTACATAATAATAATAATAAAACATTTATTTGCCAATAGATAAATTTTACATATTTTTTTCTATTGAAAAAAAGGTCACTGCTCAGCTATGCATTCCGGATCTCTCCGGGAATGCAGCTGGTTTTCAGCAGTGCCTCCAATATAATAATAATTATATATACATGGTAATGGTAATGTGAGCCTCACTAATGTGGGTGGATACCCGTGCTGAGGCAATGTATGTTTAAATACAATTTTATGTGACAAATTGTATGTAAACAAAATTAATTGTGTTGAAAATATGTTAAATTACACTAATTTGAATTAAATATTAAGAAATATAATTAAATTTAATGAAATAAAAAAAAAACAACTAAAAGATATAAAATAATATTCGCTGCCAAATAGGATTGTTTATCTGTTGTATAAACTTGAAATTTCCTAGGTTTTTTAAATGAACCAAATATTTTATCTTTTTGGAAAGTTAAAAAAATATTGTATTTTAAATATACTTTCGAGTGTCTTATTTAGTCTATGTTTCGAGTGCTTAGGCTTAGGATCATATGGGCCTATCTACAAAAACACAGTATTAAGATAAACGCAAATAAAGATTGGAATGCTCATATGCCCAACTGATACGCCCAAATGTATATCGAGATTGTCGCATGTACGAGATAGAGCTTCGTGTCACTAATAAATATGACTATGGCATTTTTTAAAACACATTTTTTGTAGTTAGGCCTCTGTGATCCTTGCAAATTAAGGTCTAACAAATTCTTTGCAAATGTGGAAAGGTGTGGTTATCCGACACTTTTGCAACAAAATAAAGAAAAATCTACAAAAAGGTTATTTTGTAAGGTCTAACAAATTCTTTGCAAATGTGGAAAAGTGTAGTTATCCGACACTTTTGCAACAAAATAAAGAAAAATCTACAAAAAGTTTGTTTTGTAAGGTCTAAAAAATTCTTTTCAAATGTGGATAGGTGTGGTTATCTGACACTTTTGTAACAAAAGAAAAAAATATCTACAAAAATGTTATTTTGTAAGGTCTAACAAATTCTTTGCATATTTTATTCATAAAAATGTCTACAAAAATGTTATTTTGTAAGGTCTAACAAATTCTTTGCATATTTTATTTATAGGTAGTTGAATCATAAAATGATATTTTGTTAAACATAGAGTGCCGTTTTTGATTCCATGCTAATTTCGAATGCCCGAGTCTGACTAGTCAATAATTATGTCAAAAAATATGCCAGCATTTGTAGTTTCTCTGTTAAGGCAGTAAAGTGAATATAAAAAATATAATTTTTATATCAGGGTTACATAAAACAACATTTTTTTTATAATTACTGCATAATGTCTCGCCTGGAATAGCTAGACTAGCGATTGGACGGTTGCTGGTTTGGATGAATTTTATATATATTTAATTAATTTAAAATAAAAGTTAAAGCCTTTGTAGGCGTAGAAATATGAAAAAAAAATTAACATACATTTTTTTACAAATAACTTCAAATTATACTTGCAGCATGTTGGGAGTATTCTAAGCATCGCCTTGATGTAAAACCACCATTCAAAATTAAAACGTTGCTTGAAATGGCTTTAACTGTATTTGGTGACTGGGTGATTTGGGATCTGAATAGCCAGGTACTTTCCCCACCTTCCTCTTCCCATCTCCTTCTCCTCCCCACTACTTTCAGCGTAACAACATACCCTGTCTGACTGTTGTGCAGTATTCACATTTAAAGTAATTCATCTTCTTCCGTTGTGCAACACCATTTACACTAGAATTCTTCAATGCAAGTCAGTAGTTGTTTTAAGTTTTTTAGTTGTGGCAACACTAACCCTTGACCGGACAAAAAATCCCATACACATTCGCTGCTTTGTTTACCTGTCAGTTGAGTCAAGGATTTTTGTAGTAAAAAAATAGTGGTAGAAGACTTGTGGTGTGTTTATGTATTATGTGGCTATCTAATTCGTTTCACAGGCTGAATCGTAAAAAAATCTTGTTTTAAAATACGCGGATGCAGTAATGTTATTTAAACAGTTTATTTTATGATATATAAAATATTTTCAGCTGCGTCGCCTAGTATTTTGATTCCATTGTGCAATGTGTGTCACGAACCGAAATTTATAAAGGTATGTATACGAGCAATTTTATTTAATACAAATTATATTGTGGGTTCATATAATTTTTGTTTCCCACTAAGAAAGAAGGAAGCGCTGATATTTATTCTAACGCAAAATCTCCCAAAAAATCTCCCAACAGCTCCCAAGTATCGGAAGCCTGTGAGACCATGACATCCCCGATTGGGGTATGTTATATGGCTGAAAGTAGTAGGGAGGTGCAGGAGGTGGGGAAGAGGAAAGTGGAGGAGAGCCTGGCTATTCAGATCTGGTCACCAAACACGGCTAAAGCCATTTCAAGCAACGTTTCAATTCTGAATGGTCGTCTTATACCAGGGAAAAGGGCAATAACGAACGTATCTTCCATTCTGAAAATTTCGCAAATATAGATACTAAACATAATTAATATATTGTGAACTTACACAACTTAAACAAATAAAATTTTATGGAGCAGGTTGGGATTTGAACCCCTAATCAAGAGCCAATAATATCTATAATAATTACAGCCATTTTAAGAGGCCGTCAGATCAAGTCTACTTCCGGAACTGTGAAGAAAAGAAAAGTCCAATGTCCAATGTCAAAAGTCAAATGATGCTATCCCGTGATTTTTCACGGGTCTGCGCCAGTATAGAATCATTTTTAGTGATGTTGGTATAATGATTATGCCTAAGAATACTTCCAGGAAATTGCGCAAATAAAATTTATGACTGTTGTTGAATGGACATTAATATATATTTAGCGAAAATTATTCTGATTTTCATTTGAATAATCTTCAAATGTAAACCTATCTGTTTTGAAATGTTTATCTTTCAGTACTGTTTGGTTTTGTAATGTTTATCTATCAGTACTGTTTGGTTTTGTAATGTTTATCTATCAGTACTGTTTAGTTTTGTAATGTTTATCTATCAGTATGGCTGATAAGTTTAATAAATATTTTGTGACAAGTATAGAAGAAATTAACAAAAATATCCCAATCATAGAAGAAGAAGAAATTTTCAATTTTGAAGAAAAAACTTGCGAATTTAAGTTTAAGAAAATAGACGGCCAGAAACTCCAAAGAATACTGTCCAAAATCAAATCAAAGCCCAGCCAAGATGGGATCACTATTCAAATATTAGAACATGCATTACCTGCAATAGGAGAAGAGTTTCTTAGTTTAATAAACGAATCGTTAGAAACAGGGTTCCTGAATCATGGAAAACGTCTATGGTGATACCGATTCCAAAGATTTCGAACACAAAAAAATGTGAAGACTTTCGACCTGTAAATATGTTACCAAAATATGAGCAAGTGATGGAATACATAATTAAATCTCAACTTGAAGAATACTTGGAAAATAATAGCATCCTTTGTGACGAACAATCTGGATTTAGGAACAATAATTCATGTGAAACAGCGTTAAATTTAGTAATTGATGATTGGAAGGAAGATATAGATAAAAACTTGCATATTGTTGCGGTGTTTTTAGATTTTCAGAGAGCTTTTGAAACAATAGATAGAAAAAGAGTTATTAAAAAATTTAAAAAATATGGAATAAAAGGGAAAGAACTGGAATGGTTTAAAAACTACGCAACAGACAACAAACAACAAAGATAAGAAACAATATATCAAATCCGATTGAAAATAAGCTGGGTGTACCGCAAGGATCAGTATTGGGTCCGATATTGTTTATACTCTACATAAATGATATGGTAAAAATATTAAAAGATTGCAAAATAAGACTGTTTGCAGACGACGCACTAATTTATATTGCAGAAGATAATTATGAGAAAGCAATCAAAAAGATAAATAGTGACTTAGAAAAATTGTCAAAAAGGCTCAAACTAAATAAATTAAAACTAAATGTAAATAAGACAAAATACATGCATATAGGCAGAACAAATACGCATGAGGAACCAAAAGTTTCTATAAATGGAGAAATCATTAAAATAGTGGAAGAAATTAAATATCTAGGTGTTATTATAGACTCAAAATTGAACTTCTCAAAAAATGCAGACTATACAATTAAAAAAATTGCAAAAAAAATATCATTTCTTGGTAGAATCAGAAACAAAGTAAATAAAGAAACATGCCAGATAATATACAATACAATTATATCACCACACTTTAATTACTGTTCAAGTATTCTTTTTCTCTGCAATAAAGAGAAAATGAAAAAAATGCAAATACTGCAAAATATAGCAATGCGAATAATACTTAAGCGCAACATATGCACACGGATAAGAGACATGTTAAAAGAGCTGAATATTTTGACGGTGAAGCAAACTGTGTATTTGAATGTACTTATTTTTAAATATTGAAGACAATATTAGTGATTTCTAAACGAAAATCTGAAACAGAAAAATCAGAAAAGGAAACGGTCACATCTGGGACTCGAACCCAGGACCCCTGATTTTTCTGATTTTTCTGTTTCAGATTTTCGTTTAGAAATCACTAATATTGTCTTCAATATTTAAATATTACAATTTGAGGTTTTACTCAATAAAGTTATTCCGAAAAATAAAAATAAAAAAGTACTTATTTTCATACATAAAATTAACTTAGGGATGATGTCTAAGGAACTGAACAGAAAAATAAATTACAATAACGAGATACACGGACACGGGACGAGAAATTCTAAGCAAATTAGATTGCCAACAAGAAAAAAAACAAGCACCTAAAAATCTCTGATGTACCAGGCCGTTCAACTCTATAACAAAATCCCGAAGGAAATTGCTGTGATAGAAAATATTAATAAGTTCAAAAATGAATTAAGAAAATATGTCTATCTCAATTATTAATGTTTCTTTTTTTGTGACTTTATTGAAATATTTAAAGAAAGATTATGTTTGCCAAACAATGTACATGTTTATATGTTTATAAAACTATTAGCACACACGAAGATGTGAGCTAACTTAAGATTAATAAATAAAATAAAGTACTGTTTGGTATTGTAATGTTTATCTATCAGTAGTGTTTGGTATTGTAATGTTAATCTATCAGTACTGTTTGGTTTTGTAATATTTATCTATCAGTACTATTTCAGTACTATCACTTTCCATTGTGATTACAAAAACAGGAAAGAATTTTATCCTTACTAAACACTCGCCAAGCTATCAAAATAGTTTGTCCGCGGGCATTTATTCAATAATTATAACACTAAAGCACAAATATAACGATAAATCACAATGTAGAAAATATAGATGAATGAATAAAATTACAAGTGACAACAATACAAATCCAATGTCAGCGCTTTTGTGTGGATTTTTCACGAAAACGGCGCAATACAAATTAGCCAAATATTATTTATATTAAAATTCACAGACACATGGATTTAACACAGGCAACATAATCAAAGTAACACACACTCAAAACATACTCAACACATAAATCAATTGATACTAATGTGTATGTGCTTACGGACATCAATTTAAAAATCATGATCTATTTAACATTTTTTTTTTATTCAGTGGTGCACTTTGATTCGCTTTTATATGAATTGGCATCGTATTAAATATAATATGTACAAGATAAGTGAATGTTCGTCGACGGTATTTATTTGTCATTTTCGGAATGGCCATTCCTAAATCTTGTGTTGTGGGTATGATCAACATTTTCTTTATATATGGAATCAAAAAATAGGTTTAATAATATTTTATAATCTTGTCTTTGTGCATAATTACTTTTGCTTACCAAAAGCTTTGTCTTTGAGTTTTGAATTGTAATCTATATCGTCTGCACGAGTTTCTCTAAAAAGAGTTTCCCAATATTGTTGTCAGTAAGTCTAAGGTCAAGTATCAAGCAATTTTTACTGTTTGAGTTAGTTGTGGGTTTAACAGTTAGGATTATTTATTTATGCTTTGAATTTGGCAAGCCTAGGAGGGTAGTGCAATCCCAGTCTGCCATATTACATGATGTAAATGGAATATGAACAATTTCAAATAAAATAAGATGTAAAATAAATAAATCTTAATAGGTAAGTAACTAATGACAGTTACACAATAAGTTGACACAATAAATTTAAGTTAAATTAAATTAAAGTATCGTCCATCAGGGAGGTCGCCGCATTGTCTGCGTCCATCGCTCAGTGAAGAGCTGAACCACACGGAAGCAGCTACGACGATGACGTTTGTTGATTTTCGTATCCTGCCCCAGAAGCTGGCTAGTTGGTGGCGAAGTAAGGCGGAATGAGTACACCCTCTCTTCTGTGAACATCGTGGAGGCACTGCAGAACCTTGGTAGTTACATAAGTTGCTGTAGAACTCCCTCAGCTTGTCTCATTACGCTACTGGATTGTGTCCACAGTTCTGACGTGTATAGGGCAGTGCAGTACTTCTTAAAGAGCAATAAGAGCATTTTATAAATCTTTGTACAGTGGTATATACGCCTTGAGAGCTTTCCAGCCCTTGAATGCTCTCCTTTGTCGTTCCATATCTTCTACATCCTTCATGTTTTCTAAAAGGATATATCCCAGATATTTAACCTGTGAGGCCACAAGCAGTTTTTTCGATTCAAAAAGACGATGACTGAATTTTTGGAATTGTACAGCAAGTTATATGTGTTTGCCTTCGTATATTTGTAAGTCATCTTATCGCTTATCGGTCATCTGCGTATTTAATATATTATTACAGCATTGTCGGCAGACATGACAACCAATTTGGGAATCGCTGAGCTCTTGTAGGAGGAGTAGGAGAGGTTAAGTAAACATTAAATATTGAATTACACACTTGTTGTAGTAGGACTAATATTATCTAGAGTAGAGATTCTCAAAGCCTGGGGCAAAAAAAAAAGCTTTTGAAATTTGGATCATCGCAACTGGGTTCTTTAAGCATTAAATTGATGCAGCAATCACACGAGTACAGTAAAATACCGTTTTATCCCAACTCCAGACACACTGCCCTACTGTGAACTACGGTATAATTGTTGTATCGTCTCATTGTACTGCCCTGCGCGATCGAGGCTATTCACGGAGTAGGGACAGGACACTATTGAATTATCTTTTGTATTGTCCTTGTGTGATCCCGGTATTATTCTTATAACTCACGACTATCTAAACTTTAGGTCCATCTTCATCGACTGAGCATAGAGAAGTCCTGATTTAGCTCGACCATTTGGCATTTCATTTCTCTGGATTTTTTTTGTTATATTTCGGATCTGGTTCAAGATGGTGGCTGTGTTAATGGTTCAGATTTTTTTTTAAATATGAAATCGCCTCCTTAAAAATTATATAATTTCATTTGAAATGTTGGTTTTGATTTAAAATACGAGTAAATCCGAAACTTTGGACACCTTTGGACTCGAGGTCTACTGTTCACAGAACTAATAGTTTATCAGTAGTGTAGCGTTGAAGTACTCTAAGTAAACTACATACTATCTTTATTTCTCTTCATTTGCAAATCTGTTACTTTTCAAGAGAGAGCCACAAATATTTTTTGTATAACTTTTCCTCAATATTTTAATAAATTATTCATTCGCATATTCTACAGCATTCGAAACTCGAACGCATGGGACGTGTAATATAATACTTCCTAGGCGACACCATATTATATTTATAATGTACTAGCTGTACACGCGTTGGTGTGGCTCAGTCTGTCTGTGCATATAGAGAAATAATAGCGCGTGTTGTTCTTACGTCCAACAGATGAAAAAGCATGTTTGTCCAACAGATGGCGCTGTTTTTCAAAAAAGCATGGTTTTACATAGATATATTTTACACACGCATATTTGAACATTGTGTCAAAATTTCAGAGCAATCGGTAAAGAACTTTTGGATATTTAAGATTTTAAACCAACAAACATTTACATTTTTATTTGTTTAAAATATGTTTATTCCTACAGCGCTTACAATTTACATTATATTCTAAATCAAATAAATTAGATATTTCGCATAATGATTTCAATGATTTTACTTACCGTGATTACTGTACCCCAAATGATTATCGTGAAAATTGGCCGTTCTTAAATAAGGCTGGTAAAACTAGTTTGGGAAGCTCTGATCTGGAGGATGTAGAATAATTTCAGAAGTTTAGATAGCATCCGTCTGTTTCAGGTTCGCTAAACAATAATGAGGATGTCTACCGTCTAGTTCTAGTCTAAACAACTTTGAGTTCATTCTGACAGGAAAATGAATGTCTGGTTGGTACGGGAAACAAGTCTAGTGAAGTTTACCTTGGCGGTGGGATATTTGCTTTTCAGAATAATTCCTCAATTCTATTAATACATTCAATATTCGAAGGTAAATTGTGTAAAGATGTGACATACAGGTAAAATATAACGATTAGATTTGAGGCGAACCAATACATACGTACCATAATATAACATAATTATAACACTTCGCAATAACGAACGCAATATTGAGATATTCCGCGTAAAGATATTAAAAGTGAAAACAGAAATTTTCAATACCGACAGTTTAATGGACAACTAGCTATATAAGTATTACTTAACCTGCAGAATTTATCGCGCAACTTATCCCGCAATCTTACTGTACTCGGTATATGTCTATTACTTACCGACCCATGTGACGACAGCCTAAATAAATTAATTAAATAAATAAAAAATATAATAACAAGTTAGTTAATGAAAAAATAATCAAAAATTAAAACTTTAATAAAAATTGAAACTAAAACAACCACGGCAATAAAAATCTCTTTTAAAACTAAATAAATAACACCCCGTCCCATAAGTCCTAGATGTGTTTTTCTCTTTCAAATATTCGTTTAGGAATTGCTAATATTGTCTTCTGTAATTGTAGTATATCATACTGGCGTTCGTGCACGAACGGAGATAGCCGAGGGTTGCCGAACGTTTCCGACTCGGCCGGACAGCGGGCGGTCGAGCACGCGGGAGCTCATTCTCGTAAATTCCTTCCTAGCAGATACACTGCACTGTACTTGATAAACAACTGAATAATTAATAAACGTAACTTCGTATAAAGAACCTATTTTATTTAAACAGTAATGAACATTACAAATTGGCGCAGCTGAAGTGATTTATACGTTGCGAAGTGTTTATTTAATGTCGTTTAGCACACACAAGTTACTTGGGTGTGCGGGTTACTCGACAGTTTTGCTCAGACGGATTTTTTATTGTCGCGAACATTTGAAGGTCGCTTCTGTAGAAGGACTTTTCAGAGAAAGGAGCATCAGTTGGGAAGAAGCTATGGAAATCCAGGCCAAGGCGGCAGAATCTTATTATCTAGAAGGAAGGAAGACTTGCCATCCGGTGGAGGAAGTTTCCGGTCTATTTTATTAAGATTTGAAGGAAGGAAGACGGTCAATCCGACCTGAAGGAAGACGGTCAATCCGACCAGAAGGAAGACTAAACTAGCCAAGCAGTCAGCAAATTAACTAGCCAAGCAGCCCATCGCCGTGGACCCTGGTTGAGTTAAGTAGTCTTCTCTTTTGGAGGTTATTGTTGTCGAGTTGTGTTGGTATTTTTGCTGTGTCATTGCTGGTTCGGGTGTCGGACCAGGCATCTGGCAGCTATGGAGTCAGGAGGAATCCCACCGTTTAGCCACTTACGTGATGACTGGGGAATCTTCCGACTGAGGATTGAGCAGTTCCTGCTGATCCGTGATGACACAAAAACCGTTAAACTCGATGCATCTCAAAAGAGAGCATATCTGTTGAGCTCTCTCGAAGCTGAAACGCTCACTTTATTGATCAATTTATGTTTTCCTACCAAGGTCACAGATACGTCATTCGATATTTTATTGGAATTATTAGAAAAACATTGTTCTAAGCCAAAGTCGGTTTTTAGGGAACGAGAATTGTTTTTTTCAGCTAAACAGTCGCCGGGGGAGTCGGCTAAGGACTTCGCGGTGCGCATACGCGGTCTTAGCACATTTTGTGAATTTGGGACGCGTTTAGAAGCGAATTTAGCGGATGTATTTGCTCTGGGGTTGATCCCTGGGAGAGCAAAGGAGAAAATCTATCTGGAGGGACCTAGTCTGTCTTTCATTAAGATGGAGGAACTGGCAATTAGGATTGCGGGGTTGGACCATCTAGGGGTGAAAGTCAAGGATGAGGGTTCTGTAGGTAGTTTTGTGAGTACAATCAAGAAAAAAACGAACACATGGGGGGATCAAAGGTCGCGTTCTAGAGGGAAACAGGAGTTTTCAAGAACGGATTCCCGGTCGGGAAGCCCTAGTGTTAGGAAATTCTCGGGTTTTAAGAAATGCACTTGTTGTGGAGCGAATCACGCGTTAAGTGATTGTAAGTTTAAAAGCGCAAAATGCTTCATCTGTAAGCAAGTGGGTCATCTTAAAAGTATGTGCAAGAATAATAAAGTGTCTCCGTTGTTTGTAAAAAAGGCAATTCATAAAGAGCACATTGCATTTATTAGTCCGTATAAAGTCGAGATTAAAATTAATGAGATTTCATGTTCAGCTATGGTAGATAGCGGTTCGAGTGTATCGGTGATTCCTGAGGTTGTTTTTAAAAAATCGTTTAAAAATATAGAGTTGTCAACTGACAAGCGTACAATTTCTGGTTACGACGGATATCCATTAAAAATCGTGGGTAAATCAATTTTTTCGGTAACATACAACAACACTAAAAATAATATGTATTTTTTAGTTGTCGCTAAGGGTTCAGAATTAATTGTGGGTCGTGATTTCATGGAACTTTTCAACTTGGGAATTGCGCCGATTATTCGTGATTCAGTTTTTTCAGTGAATGTAAAAAAAGAGGAACTTTTTAAAGAATTTCCAGAACTTTTGTCAGACAAATTAGGGAAATTTAACAAACATAAAGTATGTTTTAAAGTCAATCGGGATTCAAACCCAGTGTTTCATAACGCGAGACCGGTACCGTTTGCGTTAAAAGATAAGACGGAATTCGTTAAATCGGGTAATAATCAAGCGGATTTCCTTTCACGCTTGCCGTTAGAAAATGCGATTGAGGAGCACAATGATGATTTTAGTGCAGATTTTGTGAGTTTTATAGAAGAAGGAACACAATTAGATTTGCGTTCGGTTAGAGCAGCGACCGTTTCAGACACAGTTCTACAGCAAGTAGTAACTCATCTGAGGCAGGGCTGGCCTAAGTCTATGAAACGTGACAATATTTTATGGAATTTTTGGGTTAAGAGAAACGAACTTTCTATTGTAAATGATTGTTTGTTCTGGAACCATAGGATAATTATTCCAGTTTCTTTACAAAATCATGTGTTAACCTTGTTACATAGGTCGCACTTAGGTATAGTCAAGATGAAAGGCGTTGCGAGAGCGTATTTCTGGTGGTCATCGTTGAACAAGGATCTAGAAAAGATGGTTCAATCATGCCAGGATTGTGCTGTTAATAGGCAATCACCACCAAAGAGTCAATTAATTGTTTGGCCGAATTCAGGGAGAGTGTGGAGTCGTTTGCATATAGATTACTGTGGGCCTTTATCAGGCAAGATGTTCTTAGTAATTTGCGATTCATTTTCTAAATGGATAGACTGCATCGAAGTTACAAAGGCAGATAGTACTCACACCATTTTAGAATTAAGAAAAATTTTTGCGATTTTTGGTAACCCTGAATTGATTGTGTCAGACAATGGTACTGTTTTCACGAGTGAAGATTTTAAGAAATTCTTGAGTGAAAATAACATTAAATTTATGACGTCACCGGTAAGGCATCCGCAAAGTAACGGACTAGCGGAAAACGCAGTGAAAACTGTAAAAGGTTTTCTTAAAAAGGTGATGGTTGGTTCTAGCTTACACAAAGATTATAGAATAAAACTACTGAATTTTCTGTTAGATTATAGAAACTCGCCTCACTGTTCGACGGGGGTTGAACCCGCTGTTTTGTTAGTAGGCAGGAGGCTTCGTTCCTCGTTTGACGGGTTAGTTATACCCAAGGTAGGAGAGCTAGAACTAGACTCAGAGTTAGTCAAGCGTGCAAACGATAATATTGCCAAAAGTCAGAATAGACAGATTAAAGGTTTTGGTGGAGCCAAGGCTCGCAAATTTAGGATAGGTCAAAAATGCCTTGTGCGAGATTATCGCCAAAATAATAAAGTATTATGGACAAAAGCTATGATTTGTAAGTCTCTGGGAAAAAAGGTTTTCATTGTAAGAGTGGGAGATTCGAATGTGACGTGGAAGAGACACTTGGATCAAATCAGAGAGCTGTCAGTAAGCTGGGGTGAGGAGTTCAACGGGTCGCAGTCCGCGTCTGAGATCAGTTGGAACGACCCTCAGGAGTTGGAGACCTCGGTTTTACTACGTGGTTTTAAGGGGTATTCTCCTGATTTCAGGTTGGCAGATGTGGAAGGTGCCGGGCCAGGACCATCAAGGGCATCATCAATACCAACACAAAGGAGTCCGTGTGCGAATCGACTTCGGCCCAGACAAAATACCCCAGAAGAGCAGGCTACTTCTCAAGTCAACATTATAGAAGAGTTATAAATTATGTACATATTATTAATTGTGTGAAATATTTAGTTTGAAATATTTAGTTTATGTGTGTGGTTTATTTTATATGTTTTTTTAAGTATATTGTTGACAATGATAAGATTTATAGCTGTAGGGTTACCACATAAAGCGGTAACTAGGAACTAGGTAGTATATCATACTGGCGTTCGTGCACGAACGGAGATAGCCGAGGGTTGCCGAACGTTTCCGACTCGGCCGGACAGCGGGCGGTCGAGCACGCGGGAGCTCATTCTCGTAAATTCCTTCCTAGCAGATACACTGCACTGTACTTGATAAACAACTGAATAATTAATAAACGTAACTTCGTATAAAGAACCTATTTTATTTAAACAGTAATGAACATTACAGTAATAAAATATTACAAGCATAGCTTCTTATGGGAGTACAATTTTAAATAAAAATATAGATGCATAATTATTAAAATTATTATTTTTTTTTTTTTTTTATTTAGTAAATAAAACATTTCTACAAATTTAGGGTAGTCCCACAAAGCTGTCATATGGCAGTTTGTCTGTAGGTTCTACCAATTAAACATTCTTAATATGATGTATTTGGAAGTTTTTGTGGATGAATACATTTATAGTTTTGAGGAAACATTAGAATAGACCGCATATTAATATTAGATAATTTAAATTATATCTATGAAGTTTAAAAAATATCAAGATATGTTAGCAGATACATTGAGAAATTCAAAGTTTCATGAAATTTTCGTTAATTAACCACAGCTTTATCATTTTAAGGCACACTCTCTAATTTTTTTCAAATTGTAAGTTTTGATTGATTTTATTGAAAGTTACTGGTGTTAAGTATTCAAGAGTACGGCTTCCATATTTATTTAATATTCGAGGAGTTTTTAGGCCCTTTCCTTCTTTAAATCTTGTGGTATGTTTGTGTACCAGTGGGTGTTTGTATGAGCTTTCCTCCAAGTTATCCATAATAGTAGTGAACCAAAGGAGACCTTTTATTGTAAGTAGGCTCTCTGATCCATATAGTACTTTTACGTTATGTGTCTGTTTGTAAATATTTGATGTGACAATTTATTTACTATGGCAGTTTGTAAATTTTGAATATATTTAATGTAAATAGTGCTTGCGTGACCCCAAGTTCGAATTCCATATCTAAGGATGGATTCAACCATAGAAAAATATATGAGTTTAAGAGTGCAATGAGGCAAAATAAATTTTAATTTGTAAACATTACAAACTAAAGATCGGAGCTGGTTACAAATTTTTGCCACTTGTTTATCCCACATAAGTTTACCATTAACAATTATTCCCAGATAAGTATATTCATTTGTAAAATCAATTTTTTCACAGTCGCAAACATTAACAATTTCTTATGCATACAACAATTACTGCTCGTCTTAAACATTAGTTTACCAAAAAAATAATAATTATCAATTTCTCTAAGTACGAGTATACAGTCAAAACTCTGAGCGGTTATTTTAGGTATATTCCACATTTTCAACTCGGTGATCTTATATACATGCATTTAGTTTTTATGGTTATTTTTATTTACTTACTTAGTTATGTAATATGAATAAAGTTATAAATTATTCCTCTGTTGTCAATTATGATAACATTTCATACAATGTCCCTTAGGCCGACGGCCTATATAAATATAATGATGGTAAATAAAACTTTTTTCTAAATAATGAATTTTGTACCATCTCTTCTGTGTTATAAATCATTTGACTCATTAGTTGTGAAAATCGAGAATTGGTTTATGACAATTAAATATTTTCCTTCGAATGTGAGTAGTAAGCAATTTCGCTGCGCATGCGCCCTCCCGCTTTGTCTTGACAAATGGGTAAAATTTAATCTCTTTCTTAGGATCTTGATTTTTAGAACCTTGATTAAAGTATCCTACCAACCTCCGAGTATGCCGGCTCCAGGTGAGGGGTGGGGAGGGGAGAAGAAGGAAAGAGGAAAGGTTTTCAATAAACCAAATAGACACTTGAGCCTCGTTTTGCAGAAAGCAGTCAAATTTCATTTGCACTATGGAGGCTTAAGATAAATTGCGTTGACTTCTTGGAGTAGAAATATCATATAATTTTTCCAAACCATATAAATCAAACAAAAGATAAAAATATTAGAGCGAAAACCCTCACTGGGCGCAAAAATTTTCAATTTCCAAAAAAAAAGAAGTGCACGTTCCGCGTTCTTCATGAGCATAGAACATTGATAGAATAAATAATATAAAACTACAAGTAAATGTCATACAAATTTTAATAAGCAAATGTTCCATCTAGCCCAACCGCCTAGAGGTCCGCCTCACTTACACTCGCCTGAAATCGTAATCTCCCATTTGTATTTCTAAAACACAGTTTTGAATGGAATTAAAGGTCCGAATCGGGCAAATAGTTTGTTCACGAAACGCGAACAACAAACAAAACCAATTTTTATTTATTTAAGAAAAACGAGTACTTTTGCGCAGTCCTGTATTTTTTAGATTTTTTAAGAATCTCGTTTTTGTTTTTTAAATATATACCTACCTGCATCGTCTACTACAAAGCATTTTCCAAATGAATGTATAATTATTTAAATTGGAAAATTTTGCAATATTTCAAGTATCTTACTCAAACTTACTTTTTACCAAATCTCTCTTAACAGTAACCATTTGTTTTATATTTAACTCATATATCCCAACCTTCACCTCCAACTTCTCCATTTCAAACCCCTCCCCACTTCCTTCAAACCTCGCAAAATACTCCTAAATGGAAATGCGATAGTCCCACTGTCTACATGCACTGAAAAAATGTGCGCGATAAAAAGAAAAATTCCGTAGTTGTGTAATAACGCAAGCAATAAAACTGCCGTAAGTATGTAATAACATAAACAATAAAACTGCCGTAAGTATGTAATAACACAAAAAAATAAAACTGCCGCAAATATGTAAGGCTGTAAGTAACTAACTAAACATGCACCATGTACACATTATTAAAAGTATGGGCTAGTTTATTTCTGCAAGACGTCTCTCAATTCATCCCTCGCACAGCGGGAGTCCAGGAATATTTTCTGGATAAGCGATAATTTAAAAGAATATCTTAAGTTCCTTTTGTAATAATAAAAATAATGCACGGTAAAGAAAGACCTTTTATAATTTCCCCGTAAAATTATAATGTCTGCTTTGGACCTGCGATGATAATGAAAAAATAATATTTTTAACTACTTTGCCATATTTTAAGAGGAAGAAAGAATCATTCGGCTAGTAAATGGGTATTGTATAGGTACAAAATTAACAATGCTGTTTTTCAGCCTTAAAATATTTTAAGTATTTTTTTTCGGTATCCCAAAAAGTTCAAAATTATAGCGGCAATTCTGATAAAAAATAATTGTCTTTTTCACAGCTAAATTTAAAAGTAAGTTAATTTTAAAAGATTTTTTTTTCATATCGTTAAAAAACATTAGATAGATGGCACTTCTTCACAGCAAATGATTAAAAAATAAGCATTCATCGCCTTTTCATAATCACTATCATGCTTTCAACGTTTGATAAAGCAATGAATGGCACTAATTTAAACAATTTTTTTACTGGAAATGTAAATAATTGAATGATTATAAAATTATTTTTTGCGTTATTAAATAATGTAACTATCTTTATTAGGATTTATTAAGTTTTTCCATTAAGTAAAAGCATAAAAAAATTACTTAAGACGTTCCTTAAGTGCCATCAATAATATTATCTATTGCATCTTCCTAAAGTCAAATAATTTATTCATACCGACTTTACTATTGGAAATAAGTCACCAATGCGTACAAGGCCTGTTTTATCATTTACAACGAGTTGTTAAAAAGTCCAATATCTTTTCTTACAACTATGAATATCATTCGTAAGTGGACCGAACAAAAATTGTTTGAAGTGAATTCTTTTCTGAGGTCATTTAACTTCTAACGATTTTAACAACGGAAAGAAGTCACCAATACGTACAAGTCCCATTTCATTCCATCACCTGCAGCGAACCAACTACTGAAGCCTTTCTAATAAGGAAATTTAATAAAGGGAACCCGGGCTTTTGTGATCGTATTTTTATTGCGAGAAAACAATTTGCCGAGATTGGAATAAATTGCCGCGAAGACGACAAAAAGAAATTCCATAAATCAAACTCCGATATTGCTTTTTGGGAAATCATTATTATTTGGTTAAACATCGACGGGTAATATGTCTGCCTGATTTATTGATGGGAGATAAATATAAATCAATCCAGTTCATTTTGTAGGTACATTATTAATAGAGATTTTAAAATGGATTAAAGGGACATTAAAATATGGAAATACATAATTTAACTTACTTATGATCACTTCCAACGAAATCTTAGCAGCATTAGGAAGAGATGATAGAAGATAATTCAACGTCAGAGATTCTCAAAACGAGTGAAAAAAACACACTGCAAATATAAACTGAATACTTTAAAATGTAAATAAAGAAATAACGAACATAATAACAGATCCCCCGTACACACAAACCAAACATTATTTTGGGGGTACATCTTATATAACTAATGTTATCCTATATATTTTTAATAAACATATTTATAATATAAATTCATATAACACGAATGAAAATAAAAAGTATTCCTTTCAGTTAATCAACGATATCTGTTTAGTAATTTATTAACAATTCAATTTTAGCGCATCACGCCAAAGCTATAACTGTAATAATTTTATTGACGAATAATTTAAAAAAAAAAATTATCATTGCGTGAATCTTTCACAATGCGAAACTAGCGGGAAAATTTCAAAGTGAATAAGAAACAGTGCTTTTCCGGCTAAGGAAAATATACCCGGAAACTATAAAGATTCCCGTTGGAGTGTTGATAAATTTGTAGTAGATTAGATTGTATCAAGTCGTAATGAAATTAACAAGCACGCACTTCCCGTGCTTTGTGTTTCACAAGAAACAGTACAATATTTATAATGCAATAACGTATCGTAATATGTAGGGAATTTCAGACATATTCCTTTATTTGAAATAAATACATTCCGAAACACCACTTTTTGGTTATAAAATTACAAATTGAAAGCAAAGGAATTTTATATCGGTTCTTTGTTATGTTATTTATTTTAACATGTTTTTGCGCGTGGTGAAACCACTGTGATTGAATACGGAGATAAAATAAACGATAGGTGTGAGAAAAATTAATAAAATCAGATAAAAATCGTTTTTTTTATTATTATAAAATAAAACTAAACTCCTAAAGCAGTTTGTTAGCAGGTCATGTTCACATTATTAATAATATAACGAGAAGCCACAATCAAATAGATACAGACGAATATCATGTTTAACAAGCCAAAAATGTGTATATTCTTGGTATACCTTATATCATAGGTAATAGGCATTACAATCGCTTGACAAACGGAGTCTAGAAACGTTCCATTTCAAGCACAAAACTGGTTTTTATTTATTTTGTAAATAATTTTATAAGAAAACAAAAAAGTTAATCAAGCGAAACTGTTACAGATAATCTTTGGTATAATACTGTTTTTTTTAAAGTTGTTTCCTTTTTGCGTTCATACATTTCTATTGAAAAAATTTTTTTTTTTAAAGTTTGCATTTATATTTTTTATTTAGTAATTTATTTTTTATTTGTATTCTACTCAAGCGAAGCGATAGGAAAACCTTAAATTTATCTAAAGCATATTTTTTGGTACTCATAATTTCTACCAATTCGTTATAAAGATTAATAGTGATTTGGCATTAAGCTTCGCCTTAAAGGACTACAATACATAGTCAGATATGTATATATAAGACACTCACATACTCATATGCATACACACACTCAAAGGAACACTGCATAAAATAAAATAATATTAGAGTATAAAGAAATAAGTCAATAACGTTAGGCATTAGATGTAAAAATATAGTATGTAAGTTTGAGACGTGTTATTTGCCTACAACACGAATTAGAATAAAAAAAATCGAAAGGCCCTAGAAAATCGTAACTTACCTAAGTTTATTACAAAAATGAAGTGGCGCATTCAGACCAAAATAATTACCCAAAATATAATTAATATTTCGTGGTCGATTTTTTCGACACGCCTGATGGCGTACCATGGATTAACAGTGTGCTATGAATTTTGCAAATGGCCCAGGCGTTGAAAATAGTAACACGGTTAGTGACGTATATGGAACATTGCTGATAGTGAACACCGTACCTACTCACACAGATGCATTTTGTTTATAAGATGACGTATATCGAATATTGCTGATAGTGAACACCGTACCCACTCACACAGATGCATTTTGTTTATAAGATGACGTATATCGAATATTGCTGATAGTGAACACCGTACCTACTCACACAGATGCATTTTGTTTATAAGATGACGTATATCGAATATTGCTGATAGTGAACACCGTACCTACTCACACAGATGCATTTTGTTTACATTAGCTTCACGCAGGAGGAACTGAGGAAAATAATTTCCTTCAGGCCTATGCCATCTTTGGGGATGGAGGGAGGTTCTTTTCAAAGAAAGGAAGGAGAGAAGGTTTTGGGAAGGAAAAGTTTTGAGGGATGAGTAGGATTCTCGGGGCAGTGTCCAGGAGTTACGGACAGATGAATCTATCCATCAAGGCAATGGGTCCAGAGCGTCAAAAAGACTCCCTTAACCATTTTCAACCGATCCGGATCGCCACTCAGTGGGTGGGCAGACGCATCCGCCGCCAAGACCTAGACAAACCTTACCCTATGAACCCGGATACCCCTGCTAAGTCATCAAACGTAGTGAACCACTTGGGGTGACCTATAGCAGAGGTGTTGGTTATAACGAATGGTTCCCGTGGCAGCGGAAGCAATATCCGCCGCCCGCCAATCTTTTCAAAATCGGTAATTGTACAGCTTGACATTTAAATGTAGAAATTTATTCAATTGAAACTAAGAATGTTTATTACCATAGCAAGACCAACCGTATTTGACGTATTTTGTTTAACAGAAATACGTCTTGAAATTTTCCCGAAATATATTTTTTTATTCATTGTTTCAATTTATTTAATACGAATAAACTAAAAATATATTTAATTTCGTACATATTTAAACAATATTTGTGTACATATCCCCGATTTTGATTTCAGGTTACGCTCCACATTCGAGTTTGACTTTTTATTTTTAAACACACAATAATGTCCAATAGATAAACACTATAACTTTACATTTTATTTGTAATTTTTATCCGTTATTTTTATTTTTTGTATTTATTTATCTTCAAATGCACGTGGCTATTTCAATGCATATATTTAAAAAAACAAAAATAAATAAAAATTGCATCTCAATATAGGAATCCTTTCCTTTCAAAGCGTTAAAGTATAAAAAATTGTCATAGAATATGATACAGTTTCATCTACTTTCGCAAAGACATCTACCAATAATTTCTGAACGCCGCTCTGTTTGGTTGAAACATAAATATGCACTTGTACAATTATGTTTTGTTAAACTTACTTTCATCTTCCTATGATCCATCTAGGTGTTGTCATTTAAAACTTTATGGTCAATCGCAGCGTCCATATTTTTTTATCTACTAAACATCTGACTGTATACGTTTGTTGTAACTTTTTCGCTAATAAAAATAAGTAAGTTTAAGCAAGATAAAAGGCTTTAAATCAATGACTTTTTGCAAAGACGTCAAGTTGAACCGCAAGGTCAATTCAAATTATAAGAATCTGAATAAATAATTGATTAGTTTAGGCATAATCTTATTCGTAACCAGTACCTACCTAATTACCCCAATAATCAGCTATTATTATCTGTTATACCCTTACCAAACCGATTAAAATAGTAGATATTTCGTAGGAACCTAGCATTATAGTTCGTAATGGCTTTAATTTTACCAACTACACAGTGTGTTAAATCATTAACTTAAATTCGAAGCAGAAATTTTAGCGTTCATGTAACGTGGTCCGGTGCTTCAGATAACAGTTATAACTAGTAACTAGTTATGGCATCCGATAACTTTTGAATAACCCCACTAACCGGACGCAATCAGGGCCCTTATTCTGAACTGTGGTTGGGAGATAAATGTACTTGTGAACATATTCACGTATAATATGTGTCATTTAATGAAAGCCTTATTTTTGGGTTAATTATACCTATAGGTTACTATATCTCAAACTAAAACTTATGAGCACTCAATATTAAGATTTAAGAATTAAGTTTCTTTCTTTTCTTTTAAAAGAAAGATACGTTTCATTGTTTACTAATAACCTAAAAATTGTTTTAATTCCTCTCACTATTATTATCATAATATGCGTAAAATATTGATTTTAGAATGATGAACTGTAACGCCTGTGTGGGAAGTGAGAAGTTTGGAGTTTGGCCAAGAAAACATTAGATTATTTGTTCTGAAAATATTTATTTGAATTTAAATCAATATACTTCTAACATTAGTAACTAAATATCATCAATTTAATCGACCGTTTATTGTTTTATTTGAGAGTATTGCGGGTCATTATTATGTTGGCAATGGTGTTGGTCGTTTCCTACTTCACTTCTCGTTCCGGTGCCGAGAGAGACACTCGACGTCGGTAGCGATTATGTCCAAACTGAAATTATTTATGGCAATCCTTCTGGATTAATGCCAATAATGTATCATGTGTAAGTACCGCGAATTTTGCAGAGCGATGTCCTCAATAAAGTATTGGTGATACTGATAATTTATAAATTCAAATAGATAATTCCATTAAATTTGTGCCGCGCCTGCTATTCCCGAAGAGGTCAGCCTTTCTTTTATTAAATTTTTATTTTAATTCCTGATGAAGTCAATTTGTAAAACAGTCAAAAAGTTGTTCGTAAAAATTTTACTGATCATCAAAAGTAATTTTTAATCGTAACATAAAACATTTAAACTAGCCCCAATGCTAAGCGCATACATTGTTTAACATCCATGGCAGATAGAGTTATCATAGAGTTCAGAATGACCTTACGGGAGTCAGTTTGTTGCGCTTTCACAAAGCAGTGAGAAACTTTTAAGTTATTCATGAATAGAAACCAGTGGCCCACGGAGCTGGCATAAATAAAAGCGTGGCACGATAAAGTGACCCCCGTTATTTAGTCTCTGGAAGTTGAAGCGGCAGAGTGGGGTAATGTTGTTGTTACAACCGATAACAATATGATTGTGAGTCTTTTGAACTTTTCAACCCCTATTTTATTTCTGGGGTTGGTTTATCTGTTTTTAAAAATATTCTGGGGCGAATATTTTGTGTAGGCACAGAAACATATAGATATATTGATAAATCGGCCTCCACTACCGAGCGTTTGAGATCTTCTGCTAGGTAGCTGGAGGTAAATTTGGTTTAGTTAAAATTTGTTATTTCATTCATCTATTTATATAAAGATGAGTGTTTCACTTTTTCACTCTATTATTACATGCTTACCTATATATTACACTGTAATTTTATGTAATGTACGTTTGTTTTTTGTTGTTATACTACCCATACTGACGCAATGCCTTAGTGGGTTCCCATCACTCATTACTTATTTTTGTCTTATATTTATAAAAAAACAAAACAATAAATGACTTCATATACATATATAGGACTTCAACTAGTGTACTTCATTTTATTTTTATTTAATATTTACAAAAAAAAATCTATCATCTATCATAGTGTTGCGTATTCCAGATGAGTAGATAATTTAATAGCACTGGTTAAAAACGACTATTTTCAGAATCGAAAAGTTGCTTGAAATGGCTTTAACCATGCGTGGTGATCAGATCTGAAGAGCTATGTAGATATTTCACCACCTTCTGCTTTCTAATCTTCTTTTCCTCCCCACTCCCTTTGGAATAATACCATACCTCTTTCAGCGATGCCACTGAATCCCTGCAATGGTATTTTGAATCTTATGGTCCATTTCTCCTAAGTCCACTTCTCCTTGTGATTTATGGTAATAAGTTGAGTATTTAAGCGATAGATGGCGCTAGTCATAAAGCTTACTCCAGAGTCCGTCAGATGACGCTAGAGTGTAACAGATGCTTGTGAGGTTATATTGACAGAGAACAAGCTTCCCGAACCAGAGAATTACCAACCCCATTACCCGAGGGTGTAACTAAATCCAGACCTATTATTTGTAACGTAATTAAACACAATCATAAGTAGAACCTTTTACTTTTTAACAAAGTGTTCCCAGCACTTAAATCTGCAAAGTAAGGCAGATATAACAAATATCATTAATAAATTGTACCCCGCAGACTACAACCCGAAAAATACATAACAATTCATACTTTTCATGCAAACTTCGCATTTTGTCCTCTTGGATTATTATTCGATCGATATCGTATTTGTTCCCCCTATTGAAGTAGGCGAGAAGACAGCTTTGTTCTATTAATGACTAATACAACTTCACACGGATAACTTTGCAGCCGATGGTGCTACTTTTAAAATCCATAGGTTTTCGTTATCCACAAAGTAGAATCATTTAAAGAGATTTGTTATATTACTACTATGGGGTAAGATAAGACTAAGACCTGGTGTTCAAACCAATTTTGAAACAATGTTTTTTTCGCAAATACAGTCAAACATGCGTTCCTTAAAATAATTTGACTAAAAACAACCTTGAAGGGTTAAATGGAATTCCCAACTTAAAATTAGATTAGCAAAAGCTGAACATAAAATACTATTTATAGTTTTTCCATTATGACATCATTGAAAAGGTAAATACATAATTAAATAGGGTCTAATAAAATATACCTTAAAGAAAAGGAGCACCAATCTTACCAGAGAGGGATTTTTGCTTAGAATAATATAAAATGTAAATGTACGTACACAAAATATATCAAAACGGAACCTTATTGAAAGGGTTGATCGTAAACCCTGTTGAAATATAAATTAACGCTTAAGTAAAGTCTTAAGTGAAAGGAAGCTCCTTTTTAAATAAACTAGATTTATAGCCAGCGCTTACGGATATTATACAAATTAGAATGAAATGTTATCCTTTTATAGAAAGGAAATATTTCTTGGCTTATCGTCGCCAGATGTTGTTTCAGGAATTAATTCAAGCGCTAAATGAAATATCAATATTTAATGAATCTTCCAGCTTTTGGAAAGGAATTGAAATTGAGATTTCCACGAAAGGAATTCTAATGAAATCTGATACTCGACGTTAAAATATCATGAGAATTTTAATGTTCTGGATTTTATGCATAATAATTTAAAATCGTAATATTTTGTTTTTGAAAACATTACATTATAATATATATCATGTTATATTATATTCTATATCATGCACACATAAAAACTAGAAAAAAGAGTTATGTATATGATCCAATCCTGCATAATAGCATGTCTTATTCATCTTTATTCTTTACATTTCTACGTTTTCTATTTTAAAGTTTCTATTTCCGCTATAAATTTTCTACTGTAATCCTACCTATTTTCAATAAGTTTATATATTTAGTTCATATGTTCACACTAGACCTCACATAACTAAATTCCATTGGTCACCATGAAATAGGCAGTCGCCCAGTATGGTGATTTAATGTATCATATGTAAATAAATGTTTTCATGCATTATCATGTATTTAATAAATAAAAATATTAACATCGTAATGTACTGTAAAGTAGTCAATTACATGTTCTCTTAAAATCTTTAATAATATTTTCCTACACATCTAAATTACTTCGAATTCACTGCCAAAATTTAAAAGGAGCACAATAGCAATGATATAATCTGTTTTTGCAAACACATCGTTTCACTTTTATAGACCACCACTTCTAACACCTACAAACACATTCACATATACACAGATCCTCGTTTGTACAAAACACTCGTCATCCGATATTTATTCATCTTACCTATTACAAATAAGACACTACAAGGAAACATATCATATCATGCTCACTATGAGTTATTTAATACGTGAAATAATGTTTCATCGAAAGTCACCTAGAAGCCTTGATCTAACTCCTACAGGATTTTTCTTGATGTATTATCGAACATTGTTTACGCAGAATGAATCTGGGATCTGCAATTTGGCGACACAAAACTCTAAAAATGGGGGTTTGCTAAAGGCTCATATTTCGATTAATTCCGGCGAATTCGTTGAACTATAATACATTTGTTTTCCCACCAATGTAAGAAATTTTCACCCACGGATGTAAGTTATTCATATTTATGATTATTAAGAACACTACCTGACCCTTCAAATATGTACGAAAAACGGTTTAAAAATATTATAAAAAGAATTTCTACTATAAAGTTAGCAGTAAGCACCAGATCTTATTTTTCTAGACGATGAATAAAATTAGTAACTTCCCGGGGTATTCATTTAAAAGCATCTGACTTTTTAGTGATACTTTTCTCGGAGTTAATTAAAATAAACCACGCGGAAAGGTCAATATTCAAGGACAGCCAGGGCAAATTCGACGGTAGTTTCATCCAATACCCCGAGTCGGGCGGTGAATATTTCTGTAGACGCCTTCTTTACTTACGTCGTTAAGATTGAGACTTCATTTTAGGGTATTGGGTTGTTTTAAGATAGATAATCTCAATCCTTTGCAAATGTGACTCACGATTATACCTTACGATTATAACAGCGATTATTACAACAGTAGGAACTCATACCAAAATTGACTAATTGTTAATACAAATAAAAATTCTTTGTAAATGACTAAATGGTACCTATATCTTTGGCACATTATGTTATTTCATTTTAAAATCACGTAGAACTTTATCGATGACCCAATATTAACAGCATAAAGGTATTTTGATTATTTTCAAGTCCAACTTATGGGGCTGGCCTTCGGTTTTGCTCCCTGATGACAGATCTGACAAAGCAAATTTAAACTTAAATCAAATTTCGTAAGAAGGTTGAACAAGGCAGAGTATTTCATTGAAAGGGATATTATAATTTCAATAATGTGTTATAATTATGACGATAATTGGGTCCTCTAATAATATAATGGCACCACTAATAGCTTAGTTTCGGTGCACTTGGAAACATTCGGAGAACGATCTGTTGAAGCCATAAAGCAGGGCTGTTCGAGCTTAATTGCTATTTCGACGTTACGAGAGGGTATACTTTATAGTTTATAGGACCTGGGTCGGTTTAAGCATTGGTACTGTTCCTACAATTGCCAAGAACGAAATTAAACGATGGAAATAATGACGCTCCCAGATTGCGCGATTTAATTATAGCAAAAATATTGCTGGCGATAGAACGAAAGCAAATGGCTAACTTTACAGTCTTTTGCTGAATTGAATCTGGAATGGCTTTATTCTGGTACGATGCAATTGTTCTATTTATTAAGTTTTTCATTATCTTGAATCAAAGGTAGGTATGCAATTCGTTTTCGGTTTTCAATCGACAGTCAAACACCAAAAACTGAGTTAGGGGTATAAGTACGAAAGATCGTAAAATTATTTTATACATACTTGGTAGTCACAAAAATATCATGCCGTTATGTTTGTGGACTGATCACAATTTGATCAAAATCTAAAAAGGGCAGCGAAGCAGCTTTCAAATGAAAAAATCAACATGGCGCTTGACTTAGATTTGATCGTCAATAAAATATGACATTGCATTGCAACATGTGCATTTTGAAACCTAAACCTAAACTAACCAATACTCGAAAATAAATTGATAAAACTTGATTATAAGCAATAATTACTCGTCTGAAATATCCATACAAATTGAAAATATCGGGCTACCAGAAGGGACGGGTTCAATTTCCGTCGGCGGCATTTATTTTAACTTGGGAGATATTTTCAATTTGTGTGGATATTTCATATTTCTTATAATATTTTTTTATCATTTGTGCCATTCATAAAAACCTTGTCTTATAAACATTAGTTTCTCATTAAAAAATAATGATAAAACTATACTATATCACTTGACACTTTCCTATCATCATTTTATTTTTGTATTTTTCTGCATCCAAAAATATACGAGATATCTGCAAATTACATTAAAGTTAAATCAAAAAATAAACTGGATTGAATCACAAATATCCTTTTTCAGTTCAATTTAATGTTTTATTATCGTTGTAATGTTTTGTTATTAACATTATTGTGGTTTTAATCTAAAAATTAGAAATAGTACCCACCTACAGAAAATAGCTTTACTTTAGTAGAAATCATTTCAGTGTTTGATGTTCCATTTGGGTTTGATTGAAATGTGCTTGTTAGTGTCCCATATTAAAATATGTATATAAAATTCAACTTCGTCGACCTTTAACAGACCTTAATCGATTAGTTTAATGCGATTAATTAATAACTTTGATGGAATGTTTAGTTTTGAAAGTCTATTTGAAGTAATTAATGGTAACGATTAAACTTAAGTATGTAATCACTGTGATCTGAATATTTTAGTTTCAAAACAATAGAGCTTTTAGACATGCGTTAAGACGCACATAACGTAAGATTCATATTCATCAGATAGGTTTAAAATTTTAAATATATTCATTATCATGATATCAGATGTGATACTAAATTTTAATGAAATATCACTCTTTGTAAGACCAACTCTAAACATAGCTTCTGTATCTACAGATTAATAAATTCATTTTACTTAAATTATTACCACATTGACAGTTTTAACTCGACTAAACGGGATAAAAAGTAAAATCCATTACAAAACCGCATTCTAACTAGATCACTCAATCTACCTTCCCATCTTATCCCGTTCCTTTATCTCAATCCTAAGTCCTTTCCACCATGTTCAATACAACTGTACAAGCGGAATATTTTTGCATGAATATGGTAACTGTGAAATAGCTTTAGCCATGTTTGGTGAGATCTCATTCCCTTCCACACTTCGAGCATCACAAGATACTCTAATATTGGTGATGAATTTGTCCCATTGACTTCGGATGGTAAATAATAATAATAAAATATAGACCTTGCAGTGCACCTTGAAGGAGTAACAATTTGTTACTTATAACAGGGCGGGAAAGCGGTGGCTCTCATCAATTGACTTCGGGTAGTCGGGAACAGTTGGGATACTGTAAGGTATTTTAGAAGGACTGCTTTAATTTGTCAATATTTTATACGACTGGTATCACTGCTAAACCAGTAGCGGATAACCGTGACTAGCGAATTCATTCTGTATCTAGCGTCCTAACCCCGCGGTTGACTACTGCCCCCGTCGTTACACCGCGAGTTCCGTGCGAATTCTTTTTAATAATTATTCTCGCAATAAATTCATCGTTAGTAAATACCAGAGTTTTAATTAACATCTCCGCAGCAACACTAAACACCGATTTACGGATTAGGAAGTTCTGTAAATAGCGAGGTTATATTCCAACCTCTCTGACGACAATAAACCTTTCTACAATATTATCAAACCCTTGCAATGCTGTTTTGTGTAGGCATAGTGTGATTTTCGCGTTTTCACTAGTTATTCAAAAGAATTTCGTGAAGTATAACGTTATAAATATATCGCCATTGTATTGTTAACACAGTCTTTCTAGAGAATTCTTTAAATTCCTTGCAATATTGTAGATTCCGCAATACGGTTCTTCTCTTTGCACTGGATAAGCGATTGCGGCATTCCTTTACGACAAAGACTTTTTTCTAACTTGCGAAACGTCAAACACAATATTGCATCGCAAAGCGGGAATATCGTGTTTCTGGAATCTCTTAAATTCAATAACAGGTATTTAAAGTCGTCACATCTAGGGTTACCAATATGTTTTCACATCCATGGAAAATCATCGTCATGGTATTAGATTATTTTTTTTAACACAAATAATAATCATTAATGAAATTTACAATGAAAAGGGATGGTATATTAAAGTTATAATCTGATTTCTGAAAATTGGCGAGTTGTCGTCACTTATTGAATATTTATTTCACGCCTATTAAGACTTTTACGTGCATATATATAAAAAATATTTACGAAACGACTATTTAAAACAAATTGCACAAAACGTAAAAAAATCCAAAATATTCATTTTTCCTCTGTCGACAAAATTATTATGTGTCAAAACCTTTATTAAAATATTCCACTACCTGATGAAAAAAACTTCAATAAGTATGCTATATAAACAACATCGTAGTATTTGTTTCGTAGCTGTTGAATCCGTCGCATAGGAGTGTGATATTGGGACATTGATGAAGAATTGCTACAATAATACGGTAGCCTACTGTCTTGAAACTGACCTGCTTGGAGTATGACATAATCAGGGGTATCAAACATTGAATTAATGATTTTATATAAACAGGTAAAATCGAAAATGATTCTACGATCAGATAATTTTATTAAATTTAATGAACAAATTACGTTATCGTAATTTAGGCATTCTCTAGGAATGATTTTTAAATTTATTTATGTGTGATCACACATCTGCCCTGATGATGGACACTGTAACGTTTTCCGAAACGTTGGCTAAAGAAGGAGTTAGCGCATCACGGCATAATACCCCAAAAACAAATAACAAAAATACTTTTGGCCGTGAAAATCTTAAATCATATTTGACGTACCTACATATTGATTCTGTTTTTTAAAGTTTAATAAGTATTTTATTACTTAAGTTAATAATAATAATAATAATTGGATAATTTGTAGAGCGCCGTTTTTGTAAAAAATCACCTCAAGGGCGCTGTACAATTTATTTCCTAGGATCTACATTTGTTATTTAGACCAACTGTGCCAGCACGAGGTTCGTCATCCGTTCAGGCATGTGTCTGCCGCCAATATAGCGCTGACATGTGTCTGCTGCCAATAAAGATCGCTGACACAACATCCTCACATAGACAACAAACCTTGGCAGCACCGCTGTGACGCTCGACGAAGACAGAAGATGGAGACTCTGCTGCAAGAGTCCTAGGTAGCGAAGGAACTGTACCAGCTGCTGCAGGGAGAGAGACTACCCCGTCCACCAACTGTGCCAGCACGAGGCTCGTCATCCGTTCAGGCATGTGTCCGCCGCTAATATAGCGCTGACATGTGTCTGCTGCCAATAAAGAGCGCCGACACAACATCCTCACATAGATAACAGACCTTGGCAGCACCGCTGTGCAAAATCACCTCATCCTAGTCTACCTTAGTCTCTCCAGTCACCTCCCAGCCTTTCATGCTACCTAGTGCATCCTCTCGACCCTTTCAGACTCCTTCCTGGCTCCAATACCTAAATAAAATCGAGCAAAAAAAAAAAAAAATTCTTTCTATTGTCGTGATCCGACGATTTCACACCTCTGTCTCAGACCCTTAGGGCTCGCTTATCGCAGGCTATCATAAGAAAAATCTTGAACCAAAGTCAAAGTGAAGTTTATGTGTGTCATCTGTAACAAAATACATAAACAAAATCAGAAAATAAAAACAAAAACTGTAAATATATATATATATATATATATATGTGTGTATATATGTTTTATTTTTAGTTTATAATTTTATTTTTTCTTCTAATATTATTTGTATTGTGATATTTATTTAAGTTTTTTTTTAAATTTATGTTTAGTAATTATATTTCTGTTTTGTATTGATATTTGTATTATAAAATTTACCGAAGTTTATTATTTTCAGTTTATTATATTTATTTTATCTTTTGTACAAAATAGTTAACATCATATTATGTTACTAAGTTTATCATGTAGGTATATTATTATTAGTCGATGATTATTTACTTCAGTTAATTTAATTTTCAGACACCTTATAAACTACAGTAAAAAGAAATAAATAAACATAAATATGAAAAATAATATTATCAGAAGATTCGTGTTTTTTTTATTAAATTTGCAATTATAGCCGTTTAATTTGCCGTGGGTGTTCATTGAACTGCGCTACAATAATTGACTTAAAGCATTGTGCATATTATGGTGTAATTTTTTCGTCGACTTACTTTATCAATTGTTTAACGATTGATTCAATATATTTCAATCGTTATATATTGAATCAATCATTAAACAATTGATAAAGTAAGTCAATTGCTTAACAATTGATAAAGTATGTTAAACAATTGACTTACTTTATCAATTGTTTAACGATTGATTCAATATGTTTCATCGCCGGAAACGAGGGCATTTTAAAATTTTATTTTTTCCTTGTAAGTACATGGACCAACATTATTATCAACACAGATATTATTTGCCTCGCTGTAAAATAATAATAATAATATTTTTCTCACTGAAGGCTGGGAAGGCTGACAGAGATATTGAAAGAAGGGTAAATGCAGATAACTCCATTAATGGAGGACTGAACGCAGTTGGTGCTAACAAAAAATTGTCCAAAAAAGCGAAGTTAGCAGTCCACAATGGAGTGCTGGTAACTAACCTGATGTATAGAAGTAAGGCATGGAACTGGCAAAAAAGGATGAAAGTAGATTGAACGCTGTTGAAATGAGTTCCCTGAGGCGTATATGTTGTAAAACCATATATGAACGTGTGAGGAATGTGGAAATCTGCAAAGAGTGCAAGGCTGATGTAAGCGTGATGAGTAAGATCAAGAAAGGAACGCTTAGATGGTTCGGGCATGTAGAGCGAATAAGCAAAGAAAGGAGTGTAAAGAGAATATACGATGCAAATGTGAATGGTAGCAGAAGTCGGGGACTACCGAGGAAGACATGGCACGACCAAGTGAATCAGATACTCGAGTCAGGCCATGTCAAGAGTCAGAATAATAGAAGAGTATGTGTGAGACGGTGTATGAATGTGAATGAGGTAAGGAGTGTGTGCTAAGACCGAGTTGTTTGGCGGTCCGTCCTCTCTGCCTACCCCTGCGGGGAAACGGCGTGATGGTTAGTTAGTTAGTTAGTTAGTTAGTTATATTTTGCTCACACAACAAAGGGCTCACTAACATCTCAAGGGCGCAAATTCCGGTGTTGGGATGGATAGACAATCCATTTCAGTATTAATAGGACACACAAATTAATAGTTGCAACTACCTTTTATAATTGATAATAGTTAATTTAACCCTTAAATGCATACTGTTGCAAAACTGCAACATACCGTTCAAACCACCTTTAACTCTTTAGTGTATACTTAATGCATGCCGTTTTAGAATTATCAAGTTCACGGTAATATATTTTATCGAGTGGCATCACCTTTTTTTTCTTTCGCGAATGTCAAATGTCACTTTTTCTTTAACAAAGTGAAGATTCTCGAAAATTGGTTGGAGGTTAGAATTACAGTTTTGTTTTGCTGTTATTATTTTGATTTTCTTAAGTAAGTAGATACAATAATACAATACTTATATGTAATAACTCGTATTTTTCCGGTACACTTATTAGTTTTGAGAAATTTTTTTAGGTTTTTTATTTTTTTTTCATACGTAAATTATTAAAATTAATTTTTATTAAATACATGGTGTTGTAAAGCTGCAACAATTTTTTAAAAATCAAATATCATTAAAAAATTACAAAAAAATTAAATTCTTTATATTTCCTTGCATATACATGTAAATATCTATAAAATATATTTTTTTCCAGAAAAATAAATAAATCATGGATTTAAGGGTTAAAATAATTGTCGCTTTATAAAAGTATTTCAATAATGAATCCTTGTGGGAAAATCCTTGAAATAAGTGCTACTTACCCAGTAAGACGCCCATTTCAAGCATTCTCGTATCTTGAAAAATGTTTTTGCTTAGTAATTTTCAAGTCTAAGACAATACATCATGACTTGTACGCAGCCATCATTCAACATATCCTTTAAAAAGCAGTCGCCCTAGGAATGCGAATTGCCGAGAATTCGTCGCGAGCGTCAAACTTTCCCCGCCTGCGACACTCGGTGGGCGGTGACGGGACGTAATATTACCATCACGTAGGCCGTGAAAAAATCTCCACATTCATGTTGATGATACACGTTGCTCACGAGGAGAATACAAGATGAAGGGTTGGCATCGAGACGTAATAGACAGGCCTGGATTCATTTTGCTTTCGTTTTCATTTTGTAAATTATAAATTTCACTGACTAATTTGTAAAACAAAATTACCCTTTTCACTCGTATGGCGGAGCACTGCGAGATTCATACATATATTAACTTCAATTATTATTTAATAATTAAAGAAAATATTAACGATTCTCAACGGAAAGATGTGAAATAGAATAGGCAGAAAAAGATACATTTGCATCTATAAATTGAACCAAGGACGTTTTACTTGTCGGGAAAGAGCTCCGACCACTAAGCTAATTCCGCCATATCAACTGGCGTCATTTTTTTTACTGAATCATACTGCGACTGAGAGCTGCCAACATTATCTTATTTTTTTTTGAAGAATCTATTTACCTGTTAAAAATTATGTCACATTGTGTCCATAATTTTTAGTCGAAATATTGAGCAATGTCACGAGGCTATATAATAATGTATAATTTTTTTACTTGCGTGTATTATAATGCAGCTTTTTAATACATCCCCTTTTTTACATTCAAGTAAAGGAAACTCAAATCCCAATATCTTAAAAGATTTTTTATTAAATTATTTTCACTCATCGCACATCAGGACAAAAAAAAACCCAAGGATTTTTTGGGAGAAATACACAGATTGCGGGCCTTAAAAAAACCCATAACAATTAACGAAACACAAGCTTTCTAACCGCCCATTCTCGTCATTTCTGTAATCGATAAAAAATATAAAAACACTGCGCGGGGATAGTAAAAACACACAAGAATACATCCCTGTTTTTCGCGGTTAAAACTTTTGGACGTCATATTATCTCTCCACGACCGGAGCGTCGCGACGCATCGTGACGTGAAGCGATGACGCAACGCTTGCGCTCAAATAAAATAATATATTGAAGCCATGAAAGCTTCCATGCGGATATAAATAAGCCTCTTTTTGTGGGCCCGACGCATATCAAAGTGATGCCTGAATGGTATTTTCTGGTTACCGTTATATCTGTATTTCGACGAGTCTGTCATACATACTGTGATGCGTAATATTGAGACGAATACTCAGTTCTTGATTTTAACATTTTTATCAACGCTGGCATTATTTTGATGGATGACGGATGGAACGGAATCCATTAAATGAGCTTTACCTCAAATCTGACTTTTGATCTTTCTAAAGATAACTTGCATAAAAATAATAGGAATTATAAAAAAATCTTTCAAATTGTAGGTATAAATTAAGTATAAAATACCTTCAAAAACTTGTATTGTAGTATCACCCGGCATAAAATTTACTTTTCCTTTCCTAAACACGCTCATTGAAGAACATAAATATATATATTGTTAAAATAAATAGCGGAAAGTCCAATTATGTCCTGTGCGTGCGGAACTTACCTAAATATCGCTAATAAACAGTAAACACTGTTAATCTCAAGTGACCTACCAGGTAAGTATGGTACTATGATGATATTAGAAATAATAATATTAATGATAACATAGATCATTGTAGAAATGTATTATATATTGAGTAAGTTTTTAGATTCTCACGGCTTATATGGATTCTTGTTATATGGATTCACTTGTTATATGGATTCAGAAAAAAAAAAATTCTATTGTTAAATAATATGTTGCACTGATTATATTATGTATTACTTGCGTCTCTTACTTTTCTGTAATATTTGTATTTCATATGTATTTTTAATTTTGAATATTTATTTTTATTTATTTTATATTTTAATCTTTATTTAGGTATATGAAAATTAATGTGTCTTTTTATGTGTATTTGTATGTTAACTGAGTTTTTATAACTGGATTGTTCTCACGTAAGTGAGATCGTCTGTAAAAACCCAGTATAAATAAATAAATATTTGTACACCGCCCTTGAGGTGATTTTGCACAAAAACAACGCTAAACAAATCATCCATTTATTATTATTATTATAAGGTATTGCTAAACAACATATTGTAAAATCATAATTAAAAAAATCTTGGTTTTTTATTGGAAAGTCGTGACCTTTAGGAATTTTCGGCGCTATGTTTATGGTGATTTGAGTTCGTTTTCTGGAAAATATTATGCAAATTTTCACCATATTATGTGCGAAAAGTGTATTTCGGTATCGGGAATAAATCTTTTTATTAATATGTCCGGTTTTCTAGATAAAAAAATTAGCGTATTAGGAACAATACCAATATAAAATAAGAATGGTGAAGGTTTGAGGGACAGAGGGTAATGATCTAGTTGAAATCACCTTACGGAGTCTGCAGTTTCATTTCCCGAAACGCCAGTGTATCCAGAGATGCGACGTATTCCCTAACGTCTCGAAGGGGCTATCAATAATGCATACAAAGTGGTCATCAAGATCTAGAAGAGGGGAGGATTTAAGTGTTTTAATAAAGATGGAAGAGTTCGAAAAAAAAAGCATGATCAACAACATTTTTAAAACATGTTCTTGAAAACTGAATAAAACGACGAAATCTTGTGAATACAGATCATTCGTGTAACATTTTTAAACGCCTCTAATCCAAACCACAAATAGAGAGCATCTGTAGTTAAGTTAAAATCAATCAAATTAATTTAGGTCTTTTAAAACATCTCAAAAGCATGTAATAGATAAAGTAAGCAATAGAATTGGAGACACTATATATAATTGAAACTAGAGTAGATAAAAAAATGAAAAAAAGTTACTTTAGTTAAGTGCTGATAAAAATGTCACAGAAATAAAGGATAAGGATTGCAAGAATGAACCAGTAGCGGTCCATGACTTTTCAGTGAACCAGAGTAAAATTGTGATCAAATTGAAAAAATGACAATAATTATGTTGTTACAGCTTACAATATCTTTTTCAATAATTTCATTTCTTGTAAGAAGTGCAGCACCCCCAAATTAAAAATACTGAAAATCTACTTACAATAAATTGAAAAAAAAAATCTTATTATTTCAATCTTACCACTCTAGAACTGAAAAGTCACGGACCACCACTAGTACCTACCTACTCGCACATTTAAACGTGTGAAAAATATACAAATGATAGTTTGAATTATTACTTGTAGAAAGAATAAGAATAATAATGATATGAAGAGGTGATTAGTATTCCCTTTGAAAACTTTATCAGCCTCCCGAACAACAGAATAACGGCCTCTTTGCAAAATGTCAATGTTTCGGCCTGTCGCTCCCCCATTTCTTGCGTAAAGCGGTCGATAAAAAAACCTTTACTGAATGAGAAGTCTTATTGTCGTACGCCAACATTGGTTTGACGAAAATAAAACAAATAAATGTTTCATTTATTTTTTTACGAGGCAATAATATTTTCCCAATAAGCCTAGGCAGATACCAAAATATTGGCGTAGTGATAAACTTTCTGACCCAAGGCAATTTACATCGGGTCTAAACCAAAATTTACAAAATACAGACTCTTTACAGGGCCACTTCTTTTAATAATACATAAAATAACGTACTAATATCCACAATAAGCACACTGCAGAACACGTTTTACGAAATCTTTCTCGGAAGCGCATCTATTTAAATAAGCAATGCAATGTAATGCGTTCAGGTAAATTGCAGTAAGTGAATTGGCAAAGCGGGTTCCGAGGTTCGTTAGTCAATCATTAAAATTATTTTGACAGTATTAGAGCCCGATGATAATTACAGCATATTTGAGGTTCGATACTTTTTGTTGTATTTCATGTAATATCCGTATATTTTATTGAGTTGTGAAACTTTTGTAACAAACATAATATTAATTATGATGCGTGATGTTGAGAGTTTAGAGTATATTTACTGAGTTTCGGAAAGTCCTGTTCTAACTCCATCATTTGGTATTTCGTCTGGCTGTAAATATGTTTGTTACGGTACGGTTCCGGTTTAAGATGGTGACCGTTTTAAAGGTTCAGTAAAGATGCATTTTTCAAATGTGACATGATCGTGTTTATTTATTACGTTGGTAGGTATTAAGTACCTACTTACATATCTCATGAATCTGTGGACATTTTTATTTTGATTTAAAATACGAAAAAATTAAAAACTTACTTTTTACTGTTCACAGAACTACTAGTAATTTATGTGAAGATATTTTGTAACAATTAATTCTAATAATAATGTACTTTTGAATCTATATTTTAATTTTTTTCTTCATATGAAGCGGTTACTTTGTGATGTGACATTATAATTTAAAATTAAACAATAACTTTGTAAACATCACTTATAGGTAAATACTTAATGTCGACCGGGTTTCACTACAACCGTAGCTTCATCAGGACTGTATAATACTATATTATACAGTATTACAGTATTATACAGTATTAGTATTATATAGTATTATATACAGTATTATACAGTCCTGATGAAGCTACGGTTGTAGTGAAACCCGGTCGACATTAAGTATTTACCTATAAGTGATGTTTACAAAGTTATTGTTTAATTTTAAACTATATTTTAATTTAAAGTGGTTCCCCATTAAAAAAAACCTATGTTTGTACACATGACTGGTGTTGTTCATTAGAATTTTTTTGTAGTATTTTTTACTATCATAATTATAAATTTATTAAATTATATATTGATAGAGTAATATTTACTATACAGAACTATACTCTCTTAATAACAATATTTTGTATTTGTTAAGTGAAATGATGATTTCCACTGACTCAGTATAATTATTTCCCTCCACAAGTGTACTAGGCAATGTATACTTATGGTAGTTAGTATCAGAATTTCTGAACAGAAACAAATCCCGACTTCTAGTATTACGTAGTGGAATCCGAAAGTTTATCCATGCAAGCAATTCCGAACTACCAAATGCATGATTTAAAATTTTATGTAGAAATACAATGTCAGACAATTTAAACATATTCGTTTAGTTCATAAAAATGTTGTAGTTCAACAAAATTGCTTCGAGTATAATCGAGTATAATACCCAAAGATATTAGAAGAACGAGATATGCTATGTTGGCCGCCCGACCGTAGGCGAAGTACTACCTAATTAGGGTACTTTGAATACTATCGGGACGTGTACGCACAGAAATCTGTTCTATGTATTAGTGCGGATACCTTAGCGCAAGCGAAGGTGTGCAGTAGTATTGGTGAACAAAACCGGCGACATTGGGCAAAACAATTTCACATAGTATGAACTGCTCATAGCACATCTCGTTCTTCTAATATCTTTGATAATACCCATTTTAAAACGTAGGAATTTATTTTGTATTTTTTCAATAGCTGGTACATGAATATTGTAATTTGGGTTCTAGATGGGAGAATTGTACTCAATTTGACTTCTAACTGTACTAATATTTCTTTTTATTAGTTTATGTTGTTGTTATTGTATTTTTTTACGAGCACCGGGATTTTTAAAATATATTATGTTTAAGGCGTAACTTCTACTCCACTGACAGAACGAAGGGTACGCTACTGTTATTTATTCAAGTTATTGTAATTCTATACAAAGTACACACTTTCCGTGAAATGCAGAACACTTCACGTTATATTTCCAAAAATATTTTTTTTCCAAACTTTCCCCTCCAGTAAAATAACAATAACTGCCGGCGTCGTGTAAAATTTTGATAAAAGAAAATATGATTTATTCTTCACTCAGGAATTTCCACGACCCGATACTTTGAGGGTAGAAAGAGTGGAATATGACGTATCAACATTTCTCACGAGTACGTTACCTATATTCTTTTGATAAATTTCAATGTTGCGTGCCATGGCTAAAATGCTGATTCAGTGCCTCCACATCTCAATATATACTCCCTTACGGGGTGTTCTGAATTAGGAGTCTGCAACTTTAACAAACAATATTATTAGCTGTGGTGTACTGATAAGTTTCTTATAAGCTTCCTTGCATATAATGTAATTAATATTATAAAAAAAATTTAAAAAATGCTTGAGTTGATCGGGAGATTATAATAATACTTCAGTTTGTCTGAGATTACGAGTATGTTTATTATCGCGACGCATTTGCAATGAATATCTAACTGGACTCACATCTGTTCTATAGGATGCTCTAAGTCATTCTGAAGTGGGATGATTACTGAAGATGGCTATGCCTGTAAATCGGCTAACATCGGCTATCTTCGTAACCATTCAGGTATTAAAACCAAGCGTCCAACATGTTCTCTGTTATCCGATACTACTACCGACACCTATGGAGACACCTTAAAACTACATAAACCATATATATCCTAATTTGAAACTATACACTCTATCAACATCTGTTGACAGGAATATAACACTGCATTAACATACATTTTGGTAGAGTTTTTTTTTAATTTAGTTTCCTAGGCTCCAGACGGGCCAATGAAATTGATTCTTCATCCAGAAAAGAATTTTCGTTTTTGAAAACGTTCGATTTCCACCAGAAGTAAGAACAATTTATATATATTTCCGTCATATGGAATAAATTTCTTCGGGAAAGACTATTTAAGCGAAAAATATTTTCATGTAGGTAGTGTCAATTCATGTAGCGGTTGAAATTAACATAAATCTGTTTTATAAAATAATAATCCACTCCTATAGCTGCAGAAGTTGCGATGTCAGGGTGGAATCTTCAATTTGAACAATGACCGGTCAGTGTCTGATTTGGCACCGTGCTTAGGTCCCATTAAGGCGTTGTGAGTTCAATTCCTCGGCTGGATCGTTGTGAGTTCAAGTCCTCCATCACATTAAACATGTTCAATATACCTAGTCGAAATCACTGCACAAGCAGTTCTAAGCTTGTGAGTTGAAGCATTAAAATGTATGTGTATTATTAATCATTGATTTTCATTGTGATTATGCTTCTTAATAACTTTTCCAATAATATGCAAACATTAACATTTATAAAGAATAATTATTCTTATTAGAAATACATTTCCGGAATATATTATGCTTTCCTAACATTCCTTACAGTTGACTTATACGCTTACGTAATAACAGTTTTATATTAAAATATCTCTTTGAAGTAAACACAAAGCAACCATCACGCACATTCGAAATTACACTGCTAATAGAAATATAATTATATATCCATATCAATACATATATTCCCCATAAAACCAACATAATTTCTAAAGTATCCCTAAAACTTTCACGAGCACGCAAACCACCATTTATGTATCCCTGATCTAGGCGAATGATCACTTAAGTGAAATGTGACAGTGACAATGGAGAATTTGATACACGGTAGTCCGAAACATGCAGCACTCCCGTTGTTTTTAAATAGTAGTTTGGCCGCTGCTGAGTTTCCAAAAACTAAGAGCAATTCCGTGTTTGAATCCCTCAAAATATTTTTCGCGTGAGCATTAATTAACGTCAGTCCCATTAAAAAAACACCTCAATCATTCAGAACTTTGTGGTAACTCGTGATTTCAACATCCAAAACTAAGGGACGGTAGAGAAAAATTTTCAAATTAAAAATATTTCTTCTATTTATTAAAAGATATACCTACAAAATTTGGCAATACTTTAAACAATCGTACTTTCATCATAAAAATTAAAATGTTTGATTGAGGACTTAGCTGGCAGAGGAAGTGAACCAACGACCACCGGGTGGGAACCCGACGCATTTGTGAACTCAGCTACTAACCGGTAACTCTTAACGAAATACTTTAAAAGCAGGCAAAAGGAACGCATTGGGTATAATCAAACATACAAATTTCGGTTGTCTGCACATTCATTTTGGTGTCATTTTTTAAAAATTGGAACTGATTACTTGAAGAATTCAGACTAGCGATAATGTAGTGAGGCCTACATATTATATTATATTTTGACAGAAAATTATTTTAAGTCACATTTTAAAAATTAATGATTTTCTCGGGCATACAAATAGCCCTTAAGCTAATAACGCTTAAATTAATGTACAGACAACCGAAATTTGTCTGTCCACTATTTCCAATAAATGTCATTTCGAGTAATGTCGTAAAGGTAAAAGTTAAACCAATAAGATACTTTATTTAAACATAGAACATTTTTCTAAAAATAAATGTTTCATTGTACAATATATATTCAATAAATTAGTAGGTCTTAAATGCCACATATTGTTGGTTTGCCAACTCGATAACTAGTGAGTTCAAACATTTACTTGAAAAGTTGATGACGCTGAGAGCCTTTGGCTAGAACCGTTAACTGGTGTGCGAAACTTAACTAGTGTATGAAACCAAAAACAGTTTATGATAATCGCCCTTTAATGCCATGACGAAGGTTACGTAGCCATGTTTTTATTTTTTATATGAATACCGCACAACTGCTCCCAACCGTCTAGAGCCGGTGAGACTATGGCCTTCCTAATTAGGGTATGTTGTGAGGCTGAAGGTTATGGGGAGGGGAAAGAGATGGGGAAGAGGAAGATAGGGGACAACCTGGCTATTCAGATCTGGTCACCAAACAATGCTGAATGCTTATTTTACACCAGGGCGATACTGAGAGTTTTTTCCACTCTGTAACGTGCCGCAGTATACTATTTATTATTTAAAAAAAATAATTGTGAAATATCATAAATTAATCAAATAAATTTTATTTTCTCTCGCCGGGATTTTAACCAGTGCTAGTCGAAAGCCTTACCCCTCGACCACGTAGGCCATCAAAATGTCTCCAAGTGTAGTAAGTTTCTAAGTTTATTTTTTTTTAATCAGGCGTTTCATAGAAATATCAATTATTGTTATTTCCGTTTCTAAAAACCCTGTATAAGAAACCAGCAGACATTCACAATGAGAGTAGCGGTGATGCATAAAAAGATACTCGAGTTGAGAGCTTTGAAGAGTTGATTAATCTCATCATATATTTTACGAGCATATTCTTATATTATTTATTCCGTGAAGTGACTTCGTCTTACGCACTTAAATCCGGCGAAATTTATGATTTGAAGGCCACAATCATATAATTTAATATTGTAAGAAATATAAAAAAAAACATTTATTAATTCGTTTCAGTGAGTTAAAAACTGTTTTAGGGAAACTTTTGCAATTTAATTACACAACTAAGGGATGAATTAATTTACACTCATTCTACCAATTAAAACACATTATAAAAATGACTCTTTTATGGTGGTGGGTAATACAGCAGTATTCTAGAAATATATCTAGTTATAAGCTTTCGATCTGACGAGTTGCCGATAGGATTTACATCGACAGGCAGCGTGTTTCCCTTTTCCATGCTCAATAAGAGGCAGTACTGCCTTGAAACACACACGGGTTTGTTACGCACATTGTCTTTCCAAACCCGTGTTCAATTCTAGGCGCGCGTCTTCCAATCGTTCACTGTTCTTCATAATTATTGAAGATTAGCAATTTTTAAACAAAAATTTGAAATAAAAAATGAGATAATCCGTACACGATTGGAGCACGCGCGCCTTTAGTTGAACACGGGCATGGAAAGAGAATTACTGTAACAATCTCGTGCGTGTTTTAAGGCGGTACTGCCTCCTATTGAACACGGAAAGGGAAATATACCGACGGGAAAATTTCAAGAGTTTTATTTTATTTGAACCTATAAGTAATTGTTTTAGACTGGTTACACACATTACTAGAGAGAAAGCAATTTTATTACGACACAGAAATGAAATATAAAATATTTTATTAATAGGAGGTGCTTAATGAAAACCAATATCATAGTATGATTTTTGAATGTCCATTACTCTGTGTAATGGGACGATTTGGTACAATTGATCATCGTTTTAAGTCATCTATAACTTCTTTTTCTATATGCTTGACATACGAGTATAATTTTATCTTAACACTTTTTTTATATTTCCACTGTCCATCCCTTTTACATGTACAGGGCACAAATCATCTACGTAAGTAGGAGGCTGAATTCTTTCTAGGTACGTGAGTTCGTTCGACCTTAAAAATAATACCATGTTTTCAAAATGCAACGACCGACTTTTCTAATTAGTTAAACTGCGGGCATTTTCTCCAAATTCAATTAAAACAATGAGACTTCTTCGAAGATAAATTTGAAATCTGTCCTGAACGAAAATCCCCATTTCCCCGGCCACAGTACGCGAAGAAATGTGCCGTGCACAGTTATATCCCAAGTCAATTAGTGGGCACTGCATTCGACGGCGAGCCAGTATTGTGCACTGGCATTCATTCAGATGAGACCGTACTTAATTGAAACGTTAATTGCGCGACTGTGACCTCAGGGCCGGGCATAACCAATCTAACCACGCCTGTCATGTGGTCCTGGTAGACTGGGAGGGAAATCGGGGTCGGGAGGCTTTCCCGTGTGGTCGAGGGCGTAAAATTCAGGAATTTTGAAAATATATTTCTGAAGGGTGGGAAAATAATATCGGGAAATTTATGATCCGCAAATAAACCATGAGTGTGTATTTTGGTTTATTAGAGCCTTGCCTATTTTTATTGATAAAAGTCCCCTAATCCCAGTGGAGCTACTTGCGCCGTATATTTTCATAATAAAGTCAGAAATAACGTATCACTGTGTTCGAAATTCACATATTTCACATTTATTTCAAACAAGGGCCTGCTATAGAATATTTAGTTCAAAGACTCCAAAATATGAAATACGTAATAAATAAATTATAGTTTGAAAATGTAATTCGATTGCCCTGAAATAACTTAAATCTACTAGAATCTGAAATACAGTTATTGTGGGTGAAATCTACTAATGCTATCTACTGATGTGGGTGAATACCTACCCTAATAATTTGGAAAAAAAAGCGATATCGGAAAAAGATCCCGGAGGTCCATTTTCGAGTCCCGGAGCTTGACAATATTTGAAGTTGTAACAGTTGTTTGTGCTGTGATGGAGGGCTTACATTGCAGAGGATGAACCTAACGTTTTGCATCACTCGACAACAAATCAGTCGCATATTTTGGATTGCTTCTCGCATTGGCCATACGCGTTTAAAAATACGTACATATATTTATTTTTAATCAATATATTATGTTTGAAATGTTCTCCTACTTATGTTGTCATAAGTATCAATGTTAGCCGTAATTTTCAGTCTGGGTGTTTCTTTATTTTATAACATAAAATCAATAAAACGCGTTTCAATTATAAATAATGACAAGCAAAAATCTACAGGACTTCCCTTATTTCTAGCCAAACAAAACCACCCTCGTGGGGCTTCACCTCAACGGGGGTCTTGCCAGCCCTTATTATTCCAGCTCCACACAATTGCCGTTAATTGTACTTCATTTAATATTAAGCAAGTGCGCAGTCATGGTATACTGCATCACACCCACAAAGTTTACTATAAGTAAGTACACGGTTGTTAAAATGTATGTCTACAGAAAAGTTCATTTGTTAAAGCATCTCTAAAAGAAAGCGATGATTTTTGAAGATCCTTTATCTATAAACGAGAATATCTCAATGTTTAGTTTTTTTTAAATTAAGATTAGGTTAAATATAATCATTCATCAAAAGAATAACAAACATTCCTAGTGTACGAATGACAAAAAATTGAAAACCTTTTACCTATAAGAGGAAATTGATGTTTTTGCAATGATGGAGGATAATTTATAAACTTCATTAAAGTTTTTCATATTCAGACTTGTATATATTATGTTAAATACTAGTTACTATAATCTAGAGTATTTATATATTTTTTATTGTTTTTCATTTTTCCGTAAATATTTTTTTTTGACATTCACAGTACATTTTACTACAGGTTCTAACTTAAATTATACATGGGTAATATACCAATTACGTATGTCCTTTAAATGTCTTGTTAATTTCGTAGGTGTGAGTAATGATAACAAAGAATACTAAAGAGGTTGAAGTGGAAGAGTTTTTCAATCAGAACACGAATTGTAATTGACTATTAATAAAAGTTTTTGAAAGTTAATTGCAAGTAGTTTTTTAATGATTTATGGCGCCAAAAATTTTAATATATAGCTTTGTAAATTGGAAAATAATAATGAAAAATTTTGAGGCTGAGCAATTTTTCGTAGTGTGGAGTGATATGTCGTGATTGTGCGAATGATTGGTGAGTTATTTGCAGCATTAGTGTTGTTAACTTCGATATGAAAATTCAATGACAATAACAATTCGGGAATACCTCTTTTATTATTGTGATGTATGGTAATTAGGTTGAGTAGTTAATCGGTAGATGGCGGTAGACATAAAGCCTAGCCAGGGCCCGCCAGATGACGCTAGTGTACAGCAGGTACTTGCGAGAGATATTTTCGGACAGAGCAAGCATCTGCAGGCAGAGATTTGCCTACCCTCGGTTAACGAACAGTGTAGTTAGCCAGATAGGTTATTGTAACATAAATAAAAATAAAAAAACCGTCACATGTGATGTATAATTGCTTACTTGACATGGAATTCTCCGAAATATTCACAAATTTTGCGAATTCCATGAATATCTACAATATATTGCAGTGATTCTAAAATTATGGGTAACATTGCCCTATTTGCCCTGGTCCAGGAGGGACTCTAAAGTCACATAGAGTCATAAGAGAATATATCAGTGAACATGATATTTTTGCACCTCGATCGAGAATCAAAAATATTATTTAACTAGACCATGATTTTTTGCAAAAATAACGTGATGATATTCGGCAGAGATAATAATGACATTTGGTGATTTAGCAATTTACTTGATAATGAAAAATAATGGAAGAAGAATGATAACTCGGCAAAGGTAGGTGGTTTGTATGTAGGGTTGCCAGATGGTCCAGACAAAAAAACTAACATTTTTTATCAAAGGGTCCCCCCTTTGATTTTTTTTCTACAATTTGTCTAAAATCAAAAGGTCTTGCTACTACCCTCCAGAATCGACCACGGCTTTTGCTCAGTAAATTATCTTGTGAGTTAGGTATATAATATACATTCTATTGTCCGGTTTTCCAAAATTTTCTAGACGGACTGCCTACTGTCCGCCTACTGTACTGTCCGGTCCGAAACCGGACATCTGGCAACCCTATTTGTATATTTTGAAGGTACTGGTGAACTATGTGAACTATTATTTTCACCAGATGCCGGTGGAATACGAAGAAAGACTAGATAAACTGACATTCGCTTTTATTGCATGCAAACAATCATACTTTCTATTTCATACTCGGTCTCTTTTGTTCTCTTGGATATTATTATTTTATTTAGAGTCATGTTTGAAGAGGCTTGGAATTTCTACATTGGGTGTTTTATTTAGGACGGGTTGTTTAAGGCCGAGTGTAGTTTTTTATTAATTTAAAATAATGATAATATTATTAAGCAAATCGATAATGATAGTGTTTTCAACAAGTAAAATTTTTTTATAGATTTTTTAAATTAACATAGGCTTAGTAATTATCAAAATCAAATCGAAAATATGACCTTTTTCAGACCGTAATACGTGCGTTTTAAAAAATACTATTAAAGGCTGAATATCGTCAAAAAATACCTAAAGGGGTTTTCTTTAAACGTACGAAAAAAAAAACTAAAAAATAAATAAAATAGGTTCGTAGTTTAATTTTTACATAAACACTATTTGTACTTGTATTTAAAATGCAGATTATAAAACTTTGGATACGTTTATTTAACAAAACTAAACGATAAATTATTGGTATTATATTTTTCCATTTTTTAAAGTTAATTTAATATTTTTATACTACAATTTAAGAGAGAACACTTAGATTTTTAGATTACTATTAATATTGGCCGTCCGATAGCGCCTATTTGAAATTTTTAAACGGCACAACTTCGAACTAAAAGCTTCTTTTAAATATCCCAACAGATGGCGCTAAACGGCTCACAGCTTCGAAGTTTGGCGTTATATATAAATTAAGAAATTCTACACCCCGACACAATACTGTCAAGAATTTGCTTCTGAGGAGAGACCTCATGACCAAAGCCATAATCTATGGCAGAATCAAAGAAAAGACTGCGATAGACTTGTACGAGGAAAGATACAAGGTAAAAGTGTCGCCATGTGGTCTTTTTGTGAGACTTTTTGAGAGTTTTACTTAGTTGTAGCAGTATAGTTGAATACATAAAATATTGTTGAACTAATCTCTCGCTGACATCGGATTAGCGGGTACAAAGTCTCATTGTATGAAAATATTATAAAATAAAAATAAATAACAGTGGTTCAAGATTTGAAGACAAGATAAAGTTTTATATATTTTAATATATAATGTAACATTATATATTTTAACATATAATGTAATTTTAAATGTTCTAAAAAAGTAATATATATATATATATATTTTATTTTATATAGGTAATTGTTTTTCATGTAATTTTTAAGTAATTAATCACCATTCTTTTTAATATTTTTGTCCATAGTTCTTAATTGCCTATACTTGTTTGTTTCTTTTAATAATAATAATAATAATTGGATAATTTGTAGAGCGCCGTTTTTTGTGAGAAATCACCTCAAGGGCGCTGTACAATATATTATTAGTTCTATGGATGGACGTCTCTAGTTATGGGGATAAATCAGAAGGCAATTTAAGTATTACGATCACTCATAGGTTTATTTAGGATCTTTTTGTTATTTTTATTTATGTTCTTATTATCCTGACAAATAAACCATCCGTTTAGAAATATGTCGATAATTGTGATTATGTAGTGGTGTACACAAAGTTATTTATTTAATTTAAATAAGATAAATGTTTCCCATCGTATCATATATAAATATATATATTTTTTTTATGCAAATGTATGATTTGTCTGATTATATTTTTGTAATTGTTTGTACCTATTTATGAATTAACTGAATTTTTACAAGTGAATTGTTCTCACAAAAGAGGGAACATCTAATAAATAAATAAATCATGTTTGTTTTTATTATTTTGGCAAAATAAAATGTTCATGTAAAATATTGTATGAAAAAGTGACAGTATTAATTTATAAACACATTGAAACGAAAGGAACGAAGCAACCGCAAGCAGCGTTATGCGTTGTTTGCGGTTGCTTCATTCCTTTCTCAAAGACAAATACATAGCACTATCTTTTTTATGTCAATACAAACATGGGATGCTAGGAAGAGGAATATGGGAAAATACCTGGCTATACAGATCCGGTCACCTAATACGGCTAAAGCCGTTTCAGGCCACATTCCGATTCTTTTTTTTAAATATATTACTTTGAAAAAGTTTTTTTGTATTTATTTTTGTTCCATTTCCATAGTCCTCAATAAGTTTTATACCTGTTCTGAGGTCTACTATGGATTATGGATATCAATATCAACAAGCTTTCAAACTAATTGTTAAAATTAGTCAAGTTGAATATTTGCCAGTTTCGTTCCAGATGCGATTTGTTGAATCACATTTTGTGGACGGTTAGGTCGAAGCCGCAATGTTTTTTTTTTTTTATTTCTGTGGGCCTTAGAAAACAATAATGTTATTTATGACGGTTATTGTCTACCGAGGGAGAACGGGCACAGATTCTCTGTTTTTTTACCAGATGTAGGTAGGTATATTTTTAACAATGCATGCATCTGACGGCCGGCGCACAGTGGGCTGAAAATCGCCTTTCATAGACATAGAGACTTGAATTTTCAAGAGTATTTTTTTTGGCTAGAAATGGATTTTGCTGATCATTAATATGTTATAAAATTTCGTACGAACCCATTGCGTGTACAAATGAAGGAGTTATCATTTTTTAAGAAAAAATTGTATGGCACTGACATTAAAAATGAGGCTATCTCTGGAATCATAAGGTTGGCCATTCCATCCTTACACACAGATATAATACTATTTATTTGTATTTTTTTGACATACTTCGTATTGTGGCGCATCGTGCGATTTTTTTTTTAAATCCTCAAAGTTGAAAAAAACATTTTTGAATGTTGATGATTCATTTTAATGCTTAAATGCTTTTAGGCTTGCAGTGTAAATAAAATATTGTAAGCTAGACAAAGCATACTCATATGTATCTCATATGTAAGCATTAAAATGAATCATCAACATTCAAAAGTGTTTTTTTCAACTTTGAGGATTTAAAAAAAAAAATCACAAGTTGCGCCACAATACGAAGTATGTCAAAAAATACAAATAAATAGTAGTATATCTGTGTGTAAGGATGGAATGGCCAACCTTATGATTCCAGAGATAGCCTAATTTTTAATGTCAGTGCCATACAAATTTTTCTTAAAAAAATGATAACTCCTTCATTTGTACACGCAATGGGTTCGTACGAAATTTTATAGCATATTAATGATCAGCAAAATCCATTTCTAGCCAAAAAAATACTCTTGAAAATTCAAGTCTCTATGTCTATGAAAGGCGATTTTCAGCCCACTGTGCGGCGTAGTCCGGTGGTAAGGCTTTGGACTCCCATTCCGAAGGTCGCGGGTTCGAACCCAGTGTACGCAAATAAATTTTATTTGATTGATTTGTGTTATTTCACAATTGATTAATTAAAATAATAAATACTATATATGCGGCACGTTCCAGAGTGGAAGATACTCCCAGTATCGCCTTGGTGTAAGACCACCATTCAGAATTGAAACGTTTCTCCAAATGGCTTTAGCCGTGTTTAGTGACTAGATCTAAATAGCCAGGTACTTCCCCACCTTCCTCTTCCCCATCTAAAATAGTTATAATAATAATATAAAATGAAATGTCAGGCTTTCTGTAAAAATATTGAAATACATACAATTAAATTAAATGTTACCTTGTATATATTCGTTTATATTCTAACGTAGTATAAACTGATTAAATAAATAATACAAAAAAATAGTGCCATCTGGTAACTGAAATTCATAACTTTTATAACGATGATAACGAAGACTTACATTACCGCCATCTTACTGTTTTCAGGTAAACGTTTTTAAAATAAATTCTAGTTAGAAAAACTATTGTTTTGGAAATGAACAACAGAGTTCTTGTGTGTCGAAAATAGTTGATTTTGACAGGTCTACACTTGGCCTTAACGGAATTCGAACAAATCGTCATATTTCAAATTGAAATCTAAGATTCTTGAAAGTTCTATTATTTCACAACGGTTCAATTGTTTCTCAGAACTGAAATAAAAAAAGTATATGAATAGAACTTTCCCAGAACCTGAATACAAACTTTAAAATTTTGATAAATTGATCAAAATTTTGCGAAACAACCCGTCCTTTGAGTCTTGAAATGTCGTCATAAAATTCATTTCTGGGAATCAATTTCAGAGTGATTGATGCTCTCTCTCATTATCGCCCTGGTGGAACACCACCGTTTAGAATTTTTTTAAATGCTTGAAATGACTTTAGCCGTGTTGAGTGATGAAAATCTGAATAGCCAGGTACCTACTTCGTAACCTTCCACTTTTCCATCTGTTTCCTTTCCCTAATTTATTGTGCCTCGCAATGTATACGGAAAAAAACTTCCTGATAAAAAATATTGCTTATTTATTCAAAATCTCTTCAAATATAGAGTCGTAGGCCATTAATGAATGAATCGATAAGCATCCTAAAAAACCAATGTTTTGTCACGATGTCCAAACACGTGTTCGTAAAAGTTCTCACATTTCATCCTGATATATTATTAGCGCCCCATAGTAAACGTTCAAAGATGGTTTGAAAATATTTAATTTAACACTTCTCGTTTGAAATAGAGTAAAAGTCTCTTGGCAAAGGCTTCGGTTGCATTTAAAGATACACGGTGATCTTTTTCATGCCTATAACATATTAAATAACAGAACAACACGTTAATAATTTTTGGAGCTTACTTTGCGATATTTTTCTACTTGGGAAATTCAAATGATTATCGTTTCGGCGTTACGTTAAGTGTATAGATATAATATTAAAAACTAACAAAAAATTTTTAGGAACTTAAAAACTTAAAGATTTAAAGAGGAACTGTTTTTAAATCGGTAGAAATTTAGAATGCGGGGGCTTAAGATCAACGCAGGTGGAGGAACACGTGTTACAATAGGTACTATTATGAATTTACCTAAATCTTATGTTTCCCTTTTTTAACAGGATGACTAATAATTTGAAGAGATTTTCAATAAATCAACATTACTCATTTTTATCCATGTACCCCATATGGGAATACCATATTCTCACTATCTTTTACAACGAATAAATAAATATTTAATTATTGAAGACAATATTAGCGATTCTTAAACGAAAATTTAAAACAGAAAAATCATATATTTATTTTTCGGAATAACTTTATTGAGTAAAACCTCAAATTGTAATATTTAAATATTGAAGACAATATTAGTGATTTCTAAACGAAAATCTGAAACAGAAAAATCAGAAAAGGAAACGGTCACATCTGGGACTCGAACCCAGGACCCCTGTCTTTCCGGGACAGTGCTCTACCAACTGCGCTAATGGGACCCTATTCTCCTCGGTCACTTTTAACTGTATCATACTTCGAATAAGAACTACTAACATTGTCTTCATTTTTTCACCGCACATTTTTATTGGCAACTATCTTTATGTATGATCGCAAGATTCAACCAGAACTAAATGCGATCCAGACAGCGTCTTTTAGATAAACCTATCTTATTTTTTATTTAATGTGCGACATCTGTTGACTTTTCTGCAAGTCTAGAATGAATATATTTAGTTCTGGTTGAATCTTGCGATCATACATAAAGATAGTTGCCAATAAAAATGTGCGGTGAAAAAATGAAGACAATGTTAGTAGTTCTTATTCGAAGTATGATACAGTTAAAAGTGACCGAGGAGAATAGGGTCCCATTAGCGCAGTTGGTAGAGCACTGTCCCGGAAAGACAGGGGTCCTGGGTTCGAGTCCCAGATGTGACCGTTTCCTTTTCTGATTTTTCTGTTTCAGATTTTCGTTTAGAAATCACTAATATTGTCTTCAATATTTAGAAAAATCATAGTTAAAAGATACACTTGCCGAGGCACCGCTCTACCAACTGAGCTAATGGGACCCTATTAGTTTTTCTGTTTCAAATTTGCGTTTAACCTTTCCTCATCTGTGGTGTGTATTTACTACACATTGCTTCTAATAACTTTAATAACTCTATAAATAAAATAAATTCTGGGTTTAGATTTAAGGTATTCCTCTGCTATACATTTATGAACAGAATTAAAAAGTAATATTTTACATAGTTTTCAAATTCAATTAAAAATCGGAAACAAAACAAAACACCAATACAATCGACCGTGTGACACTGCTTAGAGAAGAGTGTGCGAGGAAATGACACGCTATTGATGTCCCGCTTTAGTTATTTTATTTTGATTTGGACCATCGATACCTACGACCGCCTGTAGTACAGCGCCTGTTGTGCCAGCCGGCCGTTAGTCGGTCGCGGAACGTCTTTAGATGTCGACCCTTTGCACGTTTTTTTAGTATGTGCCGATGGTTTTTTCATGTTTTCAGCAATTACAATTATTATCACTTTTGATATAAAATATAATAAATATAAGCGATTAGCTAAGAATATTCATATTTTTCCGATATTAAATCGCTTATTTAGAGATGTGTATTGACTACACAGCACCGGAACGCGTGGATTTTTTTAGCACAGTAAGGGAAAGGTTAAGGATCGCTCATATTGTCTTCAATATTTAAATATTATAATTTAAGGTTTTACTTATTAAATTATTCCAAAAATAATCAAATATATATATATTGTTTATGAAAAAGTGTGAGAAGCACTGGTCACACTTTTCCTAGACCTAGACTAATGGGATTAAGTTCGACCGATTGGCGGAAGTAATACAATGCACTCCACAGTATTAATTCAACACATATCTAATAGCTCCACTGCTAAATTATATATATATATTACTGCATTTACCCAGACTTGGGTAAGTGCACCCGCATGCAACTACCTTATCTGGTCTAGGATAATCAACATCGATACATTAGCTAATAGTTAACTTAATTATGTCAAGGAAACACTGAACACTTATAATGCAGCTTAAAAGGTGTTTTGTCTTAAGCAGCCTTGATTTTTAACTTTGATTTTAAAAAAACACATAAAATATAATTGGTGTAACTGAGGATTGAATCTACCTCCCCAGAAACTGATTAAAATTAGCGAATTACTCCTAAATGAATGGTACCGACATTTATTTAGTAAATTGAAAACTGCTATAATTTTTTATATATCGCGCATGTGTGTGTTGGGAGGAGTTCGCCTGAGTGCAACAAAAGATATAAAATGCATTGTCATCGACAACGAATCTATCTGGCGAGTTCCAGTACGATCGGATGTCGGGAAGTGGGTTAATTTCCATAGGATTATTAGATTCCATTTCATAATTCATTCATTTATTCATTCAATCATGAATAAATTAAATTAATATAAATGTATTTGAAAATATGCCAAGAAGCAATATTGATTCATTACTTTTAAAACGTTTTCCCTTGGAGAAGACAAGTTAGTAGTTAAATTAGTCTGTACGTGTACTTGCACTATAATGACCTCCGTGGTCATGGCCTTACCCGAGGGGTAAGGCTCTTGACTAGCAAGCCGAAGGTGGAGGGTTCAAATCCCGGCGTGCGCAAGTAATTTTATATGATTAATTTGTGTTATTCCACTATTTATTTTATTATAATAATAAATAGTTTACTTACGCACGTTCAAGAGTGAAAAATTCTCTCAGTATTGCCCTGGTGTAAGAATACCATTCAGAATTGATACATTGCTTGAAATGGCGTTAGCCGTGTTTGATGACCAGATCTGATTAGCCACGTACTCTCCCACCTTCCTCTTCCCCTTCTACTTCCTCTCATCACTACTTTCAGCCGCACAACATACCCCAATTGGGTGTTGCCATAGTCTCCAGACGGTAGGGATCAGTTGGGACTCTTGTGCGGTATTCACATTAAAAAGGTTACTAATACTTAATCAACAGATGATTGTAAAAAAAACTCTAATTAATTGTAGAATGCAAGCATAGAAAAATAATAACACAAGAAGTGCCTTGTGGGCGTGTTTCGTAACCATACTTGTCTAATCGAAGCATAAATTTCCAATACGTTATGAAATTCAAATGGGATTGAGATCTATGGTGAATGTAAGTGAGACGGGACGATGGGCCATTGAGCTAAATGGAACATTTGTTTCCATTCAAATTTGTATGAATGTCACTTCTAGAATACAGGCGAGCTCGTAAAAAATTGCACTTAACTGTTATGAAAACTTTTTAATACATAACAACAGATAATTGGGTAGTAACAATATAGCTGATGTAATGTATATAATATGATCGTGCAAACTAATGAGGAAATTAAGAAAAAACTTACTATAAATCAAACATATTAACCGAAAACACAAGAAAAATTAAAACAAATTTTGAATAAGCCCATTAAACAACCTATTTGAGATGTCAGTGCGTGCATGTGTGATGTGAAATATTCTTGGGTAACGTGTAAAATTATTCATGTTCAATGAACTTCCGTTTCTCAAAATTGGAACGGATAAGTGCTTAATCATTTCAGACAAACTATAAAGTAGGTATCAAAAATCTTTTACTTTAATAATTAAAAATTATTTTATTTTTTAAATTTTTTTTTTTTTTTTTTTTTTTTTAATTTCTTTATTTAATATTAAATTTACAATACATGTTATTACATTACATTAAGTTTATTTTATTTTTTATTATAGTACATCGTGATACACCTTTTTTTAGAGCAAATGCTCGTGTTAAAAAGGCGGAGAAACGCGTGTAATTAATGATTTCACATATTTTTTCAAAGAGTGTAAAGATAATGAAAGAATTTTTATTTTTTAATATAACAAAATAATTTTTTTAAATGTAACAAAATTTTATCAAATAGAAAAGAGAAAAGGATGTAAAAGAAGGAAAGAGATAAGAAATAAGAAATAAGAGAGAAGGATTTCAATATAATAATAATTGAAAGATTATATTGTATTTTAAAAGTATAAACGATTTTAATATGCTATTGATATAGTGTTTTTATTGAGCTTTTGAATTTTTTATAATTCGTTTCCAATCTTAAGTTAAGAGGTAATTGGTTAAACCATTTGACACCAAAATATTTATAAAATTGTTGGGCTGTGGTGGTGTTACAGCGCGGGATAGTTATAGAGCCAAGAATACTTTGTCTATTGCTGTTCGAAAAAGTTATTAAGTTGTCATTGTTGAAACAATCTTTATGTATTTGAAAAAGAGTTATTTTTTTATAAATAATATGAAGTGAAGGGACTTTAAATTCTTGAAATAATCTAATTGTGGGGTAATCATACGGTTTTTTCAAAATTATTTTTACTAATATTCTTTGGATGATTTCTAAAGGTAACAGAGAAGTTTTGAATGCTCCACCCCAACCAACAATTCCATATTGTAATACTGATTGAATTAGTGAAAAATAGATGGTTCTTAATAATTTAAAATTTAGTATGTTTCGTATTCTAAGAAAAATGTACAATAATTTTCTTAACCTTTCTACTATTGCATTGATTTGTAATTTCCACTTTATGTTACTATCTATAATTACACCTAGATATTTTACATTAGTTTTAACAGTAAGTACAGAGCAGTCAGGTTTACATAAATTTGAAATTCTATTACAATTACATGAGTGTATACTTATCTTTAAATTATCAGGGAATGAATTTTTATTAATGGTGAAAGGTATTATAAAAGTTTTTTCAGTATTAAGTGTTAACAGATTTTTATCGAACCATTTTTTTAGTATGTTTATATCTAACTCTGCTGTTCTTTGGGTTTCATTCCAAGTTAATCCCTCAGTTAAAATTGCTGTGTCGTCAGCGTATGAAATAAGTTTAGACATAATTGAGAGTTTAAAAATATCGTTGACATAAATGATGAAAAGAATTGGACCTAGAACAGTTCCCTGCGGGATGCCAAAATTTGTGGTCTGCGAATCACTCAGAGAGCCATTTAACTAAAATAAAAATGTACTATATGTATGTATGTAATGTTGTTTGTTTGCTAATTTGACAGATCTAAAAGAAGGTTTATATATATATAATGCAGACAAATTATATTAATAGAAAGTAGAGAAAAGTCGAGTAACGCCGGGCACGGGTCTGCTAGTATTTTATAAATACTTTCAGCTTCGCAAATCCCATAATCAAACCCGTGACAAATTACTGAAGTCAGCTGTTATTAAATAATATTCATGACCACATGATATTATTTCCACTAAAAACATCGGACATTTTTTCTCCTTCAAAATAATATCCACATCAGAAAGCAAAATATAAAGTGCGAATAGCTCTCAAAATTCTACGCCTAATCTTTAGAATTCATTTCATAGAATCATATTTTATCCAGTCATAATCGAAAAGAATTGAAGGGATTTCAACCAGCAGTAAATGCTTTAGGACGCCCACACAATTTATAGGATCATCTGCAGGACGGTATTTATTATTTGTCCTTTTATATTAATGGTCCTTTATCCTGCGTCGTATTTCACTGTATTGGAATGGCAATAATACATTGGAGGGGAAACGTTTATTCAGCAAACATATGGGACTCATTATTTGATGGGAGCACGTGTTTTAGCTGCTAAAGTGGTCCTTTTAATCTAAACGGACGAATACTTGTATATTGACCTTCGAGCCAATAAAATAATTTGTACAAACATAAATAATGTGAACACACCTGTCTATATTACTGTAATGTCTGGATTACTGTGGGAGTTTTATCACTTGGTATTAAATATACTTGATTACTTGAATCTTCAATAAATACTTGATTCGTCCAAGATTAGAATAAGTCTATTATCGTAGATAATTACAATAAAAGTCTGTTTTGTTATTTCAAGGACGGGTTATTTCAGAGAATTTGAACAATTTTTAAAACTGCAAAGTTAATTTTTAAGTGAAAGTTCTTTTTATGTGAATGTTCTTTTCAAGTGCTGTATTTTAATTCTGTAAAGTATCTGGCCTATAATGATATAATACCAGAACTTGAATAAGACTTTCACGGAATCCGAAAATTAACGTTGAAATTTGATGAATTGTTCAAATTCTATGAAACAACCCATACTGAGAATTTAAACAATTCATCAAATTTCAACGATCATTTTCAAGTTCTGCGAAAGATTTTTTCAAGTTCTGTTTTATTTCAGTTCTGTCAAGAAACTAGACTATAATGATGTAGTAACCGAACTTGAATAGGATTTTCACAAATCCCGAAAATAAACGATGAAATTTGATAAATTGTTCAAATTCTCCGAAACAACCCGCTTCTCTATGAATTATTCTGCCGAGGACTAGAAATACAAATGAGCTCTCAATCTATGAATCGGCTATTCTCGGGTACACTCGGAACCATTCGTTCACAATAATGCAAGCACCGCCACCTATTATTTCCTCTCAAACTATCTTAACTGGATATTAATAACTGCACCAAATAACAACATTATAATTAAATTGATTATGGCTAACGTCTTTATGTTGAGGAAAGCTCGAAGAGCTATAAAGGAAAACTACTCAAGAATTAAAACATTCTCAGGCTACACCAAAACTAAACCCCGCAAACCACATTTGTTTCACTAATTTGTATATTTAAATACCGGCCCTAAGAGGAATAATGCACGCGACACAGTATCACTTTCACGTACTTAAACACACTTCACCAGAATCTACACATCCCGACGATCGACACTGTAACTTAACGCAGAACTCTTTAATACTTTTGGACGTGAAAATCTCAAATTTGCTTTATTTAATGGAACAGTTCATTTCTGAAAATATACTACAAAATGATTATTAACTATTAGATCAGCAACGGCGCCAATTTATCGAGTGAGCGTATTCAAATCCTGATTGAACTCGACCGTTTGGCATTTCATTTATCTGAAACTGGTTTGTATTTTCCGTTTCCGGTTTCGAAAATCTACTGCATCTACTTTATTCTTCAAGCTAGCCTCACTTTGACTAGATGGCTAATTTTGATTTAGCTTTTTAATATCGAGATACAAATCTACCTGAAAAATGTTTGAAAAAAGAATTGTCACTATATGGATAGTGACATTGATATGGACAAATTTTTACATACGTAAAATACTATGTGGTTTATAATTATGTAGGTAGGTATTTTAGTACCTACTTACAAATCTTATTGTTTTCGATGAAATTTTGATTTGTATTAATCTCAATTTAGGAGGCTGGTTTGGGTACCGCCGCCCCGGGACCATTTATTGGATAACCAACACCTCTGAAATAGGTCACCCTAAATGGTTCACTACGTTTGGTGATTTAGCAGGGGTGTCCGGGTTCATCGGGTTAGATGTGTTCAGGATGCGCCTGCACTCCAGCTGCGTGGCGTGCTGGATCGGGAGAGGTTGGTTTGAGGTGACCCTTTGACCTCTTCAACTGGTCTCTCGACCCATCGCCTTGCGCTGCCGTGGGAGGTATATGTTCATATGTTGTCACTCCTTGACATATTGATCCCTAGATTCCTACGCAACCCTCATACCTTTTACCTTCCCAGAACTTCTTCTCCTTCCTTTCGTTAAAATAGACCATCTCAAAGCTTCTCAAAAATGTACAAGGGCCCTGAAGGAAAATATTCTTCTCCGGACCTCCTGTGTTTGGTTAATGTAAAAAAAAGTAAATATCAGAAAATTAGAATCATTTTTTGAACGCAAGTTCTACTACTGTTAAGAGAACGACTAGTGTGGTACTCGGTACCTACCTACGGGCCGCGAGGTGCGGGGAGCACTTCGGCGGTAGTCTGTATTCCCATTCGGTATTCTGTAGTCTCACAGTTAACAAGCAATAAACGATCTCTGTAAAGTATTTAACCAGCCTTACGTATTTTATCAATCCTGAATCCAAGCCCCTTTTAAGGTGAATCTACAGGATACTACAGTGGCGACGAGGAAACTTAGTCATTAATAAAACAGTGGCTAAGTTTAAAAGAATTTACGCGGCAAACGTGTTGTTAAAATTCATGAAATTCGGAGAGTATTCACGTATTGGCGGTGCTCTTTTAAATGTTACGGACGGGGAGTCTCGCAACATTCATAGAACAGGATCGTAGAATCTTTGAAAGATAAGATTGAAAAGAATTCAGCGGGGAGCTGAATTGCGAAACCGGAATCAATAAAAATTTGTTCAAGATAATCACGCGGGAGTGAGGTTATCGTGAAGAGGATAAATATTCAGCGGGGAGCTGAATTCATCTTCAAACCATAAGAAGCCGGGGGCTGAACAACAGCAGCACAGCTGGGAGCTGTATAGGAGCAAGGAGCAGCTGAGAGCGGATCCTTGGGAACTATCGGTCGAGAGCTATTCTTGGAGTAGCTAAAAGAAGGAAGATCTGCAACAGGAAGGAGTAGATGACCAGAACCAGAGCTTGATAGGATGCCAGGAGGGAGTAGATGACCAGAACCAGAGCTTCAACATCATTAGACTTAAGTTAAGTCCGTAGTTTAAGTTTTGTGTTGATAATATATTTTTTTTATATTGTTGTAATTTTGTTGTAAAATCATGGCTCAAATCAAACCTTTAGAGACCTTCAGTCACAAGTCAGATTGTTTCGGGGTTTTCAAAGCAAGATTGGAGAATTACTTCATATTATATGATGAGAAAATTACTGCCGAAAAGAAACGTGCTATATTCTTAAACGCTTTGGAGGAGGAAACTTTTAAATTATTGATTGAGTTGGTTACTCCTAAAAAAATAAACGATGTCACAGTAGAAATTTTGTGTGAATTTTTGGGTAATTATTGTGGAAATGTTACTTCGTTGTTTGAAGAAAGATCAAAATTTTATAATGTAGTTAATGAATCGGGAGAAAGTGTAAAAGAATTTGCGGCACGGTTAAAAAGTTTATCCATTAATTGTAAATTCGGTACTAGATTTGAAGATAATTTAAAAGATTTATTCATTTGTAAAGTGAGAAACCCTAAAATTAGAGAACGGTTATTCATTGAGGGTGAAAAAAATTCGTTTGAGAAATTAATTTCAATCGCAGCGTGTTTAGAAGCTTCTGAAGCAAATTTTAAAGATGAAAAAGTGTGTTATCAAGTAGCTAGTTCACGTTCAAGATCAAAAAGTCCGAAAAATAATCCATCAGTATCGAAACATCGAAGTGTTTATTTAAATTCGAGGCATAGTAGAAGTTCATCGCGCGATAGTAATAATTTTAAACCGAAATTGAAGCATCTAGATTCGGAACAGAAAAGGTGTTTTAATTGTAATAAATTCGGGCACTTTAAATCAGAGTGCAAGGTTGTGAATAATAAATTTTCGAAGTGTTTTAAATGCGGACAAAAAGGTCACATTGCTAAATTTTGTAGAAATATTTCGTGCATTAAAAAAAAGATTTTTGTCTCAAGTATTAATAAGAGGATTGAACCGTATATAATTAAATTGAAAATAAATGATATTTTATTCGAAGCAATGATAGATTCAGGAGCGGGAATTAGTGCCATACCCGAACGTATCTATAAATTATATTTTAATCATGTTAATTTAAAACAATTTAATTTACACTTAGCGAGTTACGATAACAAGCCGCTAAAAGCAAGCGGTACAATAAATTTATTGGTTACATGTAATAATAATCAACAAAATTTTGAATTTGTAGTTATTGAAAATGGATCGGATTTAATTTTAGGTAGAGATTTTATGGAATTATTTGGGATTAGTATTAGTTTTTTGAATAATTGCACGGTAGTAAATAATTTTGGTGCTAATGGAGAAATCAATTTAGATGTCGATAAGTTGAAAACACAATTTGGAGACGTATTAACGAATAAATTAGGGAAATTTAATAAATATAGTGTTGAGCTGGAATTAATAGAGGGATTTCAGTCAAAAATGTGCAATGCAAGGCAAATACCTTTAGCAATTAAAGATAAAGTCGAACATGAAATTAATAGACTTGTTTCAGAGGGAATATTACAAGCAGTAGAGACGAGTAGATATGCATCTCCCATTGTTCCAATAATTAAGAAAGATGGATCAGTTAGGATCTGTGGAGATTATAAATTAACAGTTAATCCAGGTTTGGTTGTAAATAAATTTCCAGTACCCGTAATTACGGATTTATTGACACAAATCAGTGGAGCGGTAATGTTTTCTAAATTAGATTTGAAAATGGCGTATTCACAATTAGAGTTAAGTGAGGGTAGTAGAGATATAACTACAATAGCTACACATATAGGTTTATATAGATATACTCGACTGGTGTATGGTTTGAATGCAGCGCCAGGTATATTTATGCGGGTTATGTTTAATTCATTGCAAGGTTTAAACGGAACAATTATATTTTACGATGATATTTTGATTACGGGCAAATCAGTTGCGGAACATAATAAAAATTTAGTAGCAGTTTTGAATAGATTGAAACTTTGTGGTCTCACGGTAAATGAAGAAAAATGTGAATTTTTCAAAACAAGTATTGAATACTTGGGGTACTTTATTTCGAAGGAAGGTTTTAGACCATTAGAAAGTAAAGTTAAAGCAATAATGGAGTCTAGTAGTCCATGTAATATTAACCAGTTAAGAAGTTTCTTAGGTTTAGTTAACTATTATAGAAATTTTATTCCGAATATATCTGGTTTGTTAGGACCTCTATATAAATTATTAAAAAAAGATTCGGAGTGGATTTGGTCAAAGGACTGTGAAAATGCAGTTTTAGAACTTAAAAAAGAAATTTCTTTTGATTGCGTGTTAGTACATTTTGATCCACGTATACCAGTAAAATTAGTAACGGATGCATCCTTAGAGGGATTGGGTGCGACAATTTTACATACTTATTCAAATGGTAGTAGTAGACCTATAGCGTTTGCATCAAGGAAATTGACAGACACAGAGAGTAAATATAGTATTTTAGATTTAGAAGCAACAGCGATAGTGTTTGCATTAAAAAAATTCTTTGTATATTTATACGGTAGGAAATTCAAATTAGAATGCGACAATCAAGCGTTAGTACGAATTTTGTCAGAAAAGAAGGGCATTCCTGTGTTGAGTGCTAATAGATTGCAACGTTACAGTTTAATTTTGGCGGGGTTTAACTATGAAATTGAATACGTAGCATCAGAAAAAAATTGTTCAGATTTTTTATCAAGATTACCAATTGAAGAGACAAATAAATCGGAGGATTTATATATTGAGAAGCTGAGTTCCATTAATTTTCAGGATATTGAAAAAGAGTTGTTATTTTATGTTAGTGATAACTCTCAGGTTCCATTAAATGTAGATAATTTAAAGGAAACCACTATTAAAGATGACGTATTATCATTGGTAAAACAATATTTACAGCAGGGTTGGCCAAGGAAAATTCCAAAAGATAGTGAGTTATGGGCTTTTTGGAAAATTAGAGATGAGTTGTCTTTAGTAGAAGATTGTATTTTTTGGGGACATAAAGCCATCATTCCAAATTCTATGAGAGGGGATTTGTTAAATATGTTACATCGTTCACATTTAGGTATAGCTAAAACTAAAGGGTTAGCAAGAGGATATTTTTGGTGGCCAAAAATGGGCAAAGATATAGAAAATTTAGTTAGATCATGTAAAGAATGTCTGGAAAATCAGGCGAATCCACCAAAAACTCCTTTACAACATTGGCCGATTGAGGAAAAGCCGTGGACAAGAATTCATATTGATTTTTTTGGTCCGATGGCTAATACCAATTTTTTTAATTATAGTAGATGCAAGTACCAAGTGGATAGAATGCATTAATTTAAAACAAGCTAATACGGATAAAACTTTAAGGGAATTGAAGAGGATGTTTGCTCAATTTGGTACTGTAGAAACTATTGTATCAGATAACGGGTCTGTTTTCTGTTCAGAAGAATTTAAGCGTTTTTGTAAAGATAGAAAAATCCAGCACATTACTTCTCCTGTGAATCATCCGCAGAGTAATGGGTTAGCTGAAAACGGAGTTAAAACGTGTAAAAAATTTTTAAAAAAGATTTTACATAATGGGGGGTTACCGAGAGACGTCGATGATAGGTTAACCAAATTCCTAATTGATTATAGGAATACCCCAAATATCACGACTGGTGTAGAGCCAGCGGTAGCTATGTTAGGACGACGATTAAGGTCCGTGTTTGATTTCATTTCTCCAGCGATTGCGGAAAGGAGGGGGGAGAGGTGTATGTCGGATAAAGTAAAGAGTAAAATATTAGTTAGTAGAGAAAATCAGAAAAAGAGTTATAAATCTAAGAAAAGAAATATGAATATATATGTAGTGGGGAAAAAGGTGATGACTAGGGATTTTAGAGGAAAAAAAGGTTGGGTGGTAGGTATCATTAAAAAAAGAATTGGATTTAATACCTACTTAATTTTCATAAAAGATACAGGGCAAATTTGGAAAAGACATGAGGATCAACTGACACCAATGAGTGTAAGGTGGAATCCCAAAGAGCGTGAAAAAGTGTATAGTGACGATCTAGGCTCTGATATGAGAGTATCAGACCTAGACCTTTCCAATTATTTTCGGAAAGGGGCTAATGGGTCTTCTCCTCTGTTTCAGGAACCACCGTGGCAGTCTCCTTGGACTGGAAGGCTGCGGCATAGAAAAAACTAATGTGTAACAACCTATAGATAATGTATTACTATTATTATTATTCTGCTATATATGATAACTATATAAATATGTTGTAAACAGGCTCAGGTAAGATGTAAACCTGGTAGGAGTTCTCCTCTTAAGTGGGGGAGAATGTGGTACTCGGTACCTACCTACGGGCCGCGAGGTGCGGGGAGCACTTCGGCGGTAGTCTGTATTCCCATTCGGTATTCTGTAGTCTCACAGTTAACAAGCAATAAACGATCTCTGTAAAGTATTTAACCAGCCTTACGTATTTTATCAATCCTGAATCCAAGCCCCTTTTAAGGTGAATCTACAGGATACTACATATCGAAAGTTTGCAAGAACCAAATGTCCGTGTTAACTGTTCGTACTACTGTAAAAATATATAGATTTTTTTAAATTTAAGGCTACAAATCAGAAAACACGCAAAAAGCTAAATATTTAAAGGCATTTTACTTTTGTCTTTATGTTAATAATTTCACTAGCCGCGTTGAGGTTTTTATCACATAAAATACGTCATAAATATTAGTAAAAGTATTATTATTTTGCACAGTTAACAAACTAACCCAATGATGCGAACGAAACTAATCTGCTTAACCATACCTGAAACCCCATTGTCATGATAATAGCTTTCTCATTAGCTGTGGCGTTGTTTCAGTCCGGCCCTATGCGGCCGCAATTGGAGCAGTCCGCTTCGGGCGCAAAAATTGTCAAGGCGCCGAGAATACCTCACATAACACATCACCGTTCAGATTATTTTTTCATAAAATCGGCGCTACACGAAAACACAAATCATCAAAATATTTTTGATTACAGCGACCTCCTACGTGTACCTACTGCGCTTACTGATTTTGACAAGCCAGGGGCGCCATAATATTACTTGCGCCAGGCGCAGTTTGGCTCAGGGCCGGCCCTGCGTTGTTAAAATATATTGGTAAGCAGGTACTGATTAAACCAACAATGAAATTAAACAAACACAACATAACTGGTGCACATGACATAAAATTAAATTTTAATCTCTTTTGTTGATTAAAGGTATGAAAAATTGACCACTTTAATCATGACGTATTTATTATTATGTACTACGTTCGTTTTTCATATACAATTAATGCAGATGCGCCCATTCAAGTTATTCAATCACAGTTTTTTTTCAATGAATTCGTCGTGGCTTACTGAACGTATGTTCCTCTGTATTACCGCCGGTCTTGCGTTTGGTTATGAAAATACTCTTTTAGATTTAGCTATTTTTTATTAATTATATAAATGATGTATCGTGATGGTCAGTAAACACGATCTAATGACGCGTATACACTTGCAAGCCGAACCATGAATCATGGGAAAGTAACTAACCAACTGCAAAGGCGGTTCGCGCCTTTGGGCGTTGTGGTAAATTGGTATGACGATAATCACTGAATATTAATTACAAATGTCCGATTTTATCATGACGCAGTTCTTAATAAAATTGTGTAATAAGGGATCAATATATCATTTATTAATTGCAATAATAGGTGGCACATCCATTTATGTAAGCTTTTGTTGACTGGACCGTTGAGTTTTTCAACTATAAATAAAAGTTTTGACGTTGTATTGTTAACAATGTAAAGTGCTCGTATGTCAGAATGTGTCCACATTTTTACCAATTAATTTGAGGATTTTGTGTACCTATTTGTTTAAAAAATAAATTTAATTTATTTAAATGTAATTCAAGGAATTTAGTTACAAGAAAGCCATAATAACATATCTTCTAAATAATTAGTATCACTCACGGGATCCAAATATTTGCTTTAGAAAAAATTACTCCATAATTACTGTATCACTATATTAATATTTTTGTATTATATACATGTAAAAGTTCTTATGGACGTATAATATTATACATAAATAAATGAAGAACACAAAATAAAACCCGCGGAAAACCATCTGATGTGGATACCATACTAAAGTTATACTCCCTCCAAACAGTGGGACTCAAGCATCCCTCTTGGGTTACGTTATAAGGTGAAATGAATTGATCGAAATGTTAGAAAATCCAGCTCTTTACATCTAGCTAACAAACTTTTTATTTGCGTTAGCTGGTTCCTCTTTACGGCAAGAACTAATACTCAGTTTCATTTAATTAGGGTAAGTGTGACAAAACCGACATCAGCTCACTAAAATTTATTACATTATTATGGTTTGAGTTTTTTTAGTTTGATTTACAAACTGAAGCTATGATCATTCCACAAAAAAGCTAGTAAAGTTATTGTCCAGTGCACGAAACTTTCAATCATCATAAAATTTGCTGTACAAAATAAAAAAAATTAACAATTTACTGAGTAAAAATAAAGCAAGGTAAACTTCAGTTTAAAGTCCTGAGGTCTTAAAGTTTATTTACGACCTAACGCTCCTCGACACTTGCACTTTCCTATGCTGGAGTTGCTCTGAACGTGCCACAACGAGCCCGGACCTTACAGCTGATGTCGCTAGATGGCACTTGGCTGCAGCCATTGACGTACAAACTACGTGACTGTCCTGCCATACGAGGCTAGTGCGGCAATACAAGGGTCCCCCGGTGCCTCCCCGGACTCATAAATACTTGTGGTAACCGGATACACGAAGAAAAGTATACGCTTTGCAGGAAGTAAACACAAATATAACACGTACTTATGATATAATGTAGGAATTTATCATACTCGTTTCTCTTTTTACAAAACGGTTTTCACATAAGCACTAAATATAAGGGAAGCTTTCAACAACTGTTTTTTTTTTATCACTTTAACAGCAGTGTAAATAACCAAGTATTAATTATACAAACTAATTTCGGTTGTCGGTGCATGGGTGTAAGCATGATTTGAAATTGTATTACTAATTACTTGGTACATAGTGCGTAAAATTATTATTGTTTTTTTATTTTTTATTTATTTTACCTCTATTAAGGCTTTTACATACATATATCACAATATTTACCAAAATATACTCGTAAATAGTGCAGGAAATGACTGTGTAAAACACACATATAATTAAAAATATTGTTGATTTTGATCCACACAGTATGTAGGTAAAAATAAAAAATCCAAAATAATTTTTTTCTTTCAGCCCACAAAATACTGTTAACGTGCAAAATACTGTAATACTGAAAATTTAAATAGCTTTATCAAAATATTCCCCTACTTGATGAAAAAAACTTTAATAAGGTATGCTTATATATTGAAATTGATGTACTAAATACATCAACAACATCGTAGTATTTGTTTCCTAGCTGTTGATTCTGTCGCATATGAGTGTAATATTGGGACGTTGATAAAGAATTGCCTGTTATTAATATGACCTGATATCCAGGTAATTTCCCCACCTTGCTTTCCCGTCGCCTTTCATTTTCTAATACCTAAACAACTTACATTCTTATGTTATTTGTAAATTATCGCTTTGATAGCTATGATATATGTAATATTGATTCACCGTGTTAATAATAATAACATGGCATTTATACAGCGTAGTTTAGTGTAATTTCATTTCATAGCGCTTCATAGTTGACGTTAATTAAATTATTTTATTCAAATATGCTTTTTGCATGTTATGCTTTGCAATATTAAGATGATTTTTTTGTTTGCGCCCATACATACGCGATATGAATATGAATAAATTGTTTTGTCCATAAAAAAACAATTCCTTCAAGAAAGGCATACAAATACAAAATTACATTGATGATTCAATCCAATTTTGTATTTGTATGCCTCCCTTGAAATAATTGAGTTTTTATAGTAACAAAAGTATTTATTCATTTTCATATTGCATATGTACGGGCGCAAACAAAAAATTCGTCTTATTTTTGTTATTTGTTTTTGGGGTGTTATGCCGTGTTGCGCTAACTCCTTCTTTAGACAACATTTCGGACAGCATTGCAGTGTCCATCATCAGGGTTAATTAATTCGTCTTATTATTGTAAAGCATAAATTGCAAAAAGCGAATTTTAATGAAATAATTAAATTAAAGCTATCCATTTACAATTAGATTATAACGAACGTTGCGTTTAACCTTAAATCAAGTAAATGTATTGTTGTGAAAATTATACTATTGATTCAGGCTAAAATTCTGTTATAAATAGATTACACGCCATTGGTAACTCTTTTACTAATTTTTATGATGTTTTTAATATGTCTTTATTGAAGTACTTACAAGTCGGTATTAATTAATCACTTTAGCAGTGCAAATTTTAAGAAGGTCACTTCATGAAAGGTTATTTATTTCTTCTTCATTGCTTTCATTATATTTGTCTTTCATTTATTTATTTATACGACTATATTATATTGTTTTGTTTATTAATAAAATCTTTATTTAATTTATCTAAATTTAAAATAAATATGTATATACAAAAAATCAAGACATGCCACATTTAGGGATGCCATAGTTCCTCTTGCTCTAGACGGTTGAGAGCAGTTGAGATACCCAATAAACTAGGCCATTATTTAATAAAACATACCAATGCAAGTACTACAAAGTTTTCTAACGACTTTGAAATTTGAAAAAATCTGTGTTGATTTAAGCACCTAGAATTAAGGCTTTCATTAAGGCTGTGGTAATGACTTGCGCGAAGACTCCACATTATTTCGTGGTGCCGATAATTAAAACGTGGAAAGAGCCGCCCCTAATGATGAAATCACTCTTATCGCCTATAAAAGATTCAGCACAATTAAAGTTCGTAACGAAAACATTCCTGATAAAGTTTCTTCAGCACCGTCGATAAACGTGCATGTGTAAGTGATGTAAAACATTCCTCCGTGTTACAGAGCAATGCAAAAATGAATTCAAGTTCAACGACCTTTTAATTTTTTAAATTTGAATTGGTAAGCATTAAATTATATCAGATAAGGTTTAAAGTTATTTTATTTGAATACATTATAATAAACCCATGTTTGAAACAGTATTTCTTTTGTTTCCATTTTTGACAGATCTAAATGTTTGACAGATCTATGCATTTCATTGATAAATTTATCATTGTCTGTAACAGCGATAATTATTTTTTTAAGACACTTGATTCTTAGGCAAATATTTCATAAATACTCCCAGCTTCACAAATCCTGTAATTATGAATTCCCGTGATTTCTAACGGATCTGCGCTATTTATCAATAAAAAATCAGCAACGGGAAATCATATTTGTTATCACATGGGTAGCTAGGATTTGTACACCATACATACAGCATTGAGTGTTATTCTTATTGTTACTCAAAAGATTTTTCTTTTTACTGTTAACCTTAAGTATCATCTCATATGTTTGTTAATACAATTCATTTCGAAAATAATAAACAGTTTCCTATATTTAAATCGCTCGTTGTGATTCAAGCTAGTTTTATATTATTGAATTCTCCATGACAACTGGAATTCGATTCAATTTTATTTTGCACTACACTAATGTTTCTTTTTAGAATAGCTTAGACTCAAAAGCATTAATAAAATGTGTTGTAACGTTATGTATAAACATTTATTTTTAATGACAGCATTGAATACTATGATAATAGTTCCAAGCCACTTTTAAAGATTGGCAATACACGTACCTATACTATATTAAAATCTATTCTTCTTAAAATCCACTAAAATAAAGAGGAAAATCCATTGACAAGAGCAACACGTTTATTCGTTCAGACTAGTTCAAAACTGTAATATACGTGGAGGTATGCGCACTCCAAAAAATTTGATATTATTACAAATGTTTTGCTGAATCTGCTCCCTTATATCTAGGGACATGCGAAGTATTTTATACTTTTATATTTTGTAAAAATATGCAATTTCACTGCAGCATTAACTTTATGAGAATCAGCATGTTTTTTTAATCTTATATTAGTAAACAAAAGCTTTTTAACAACTTTCGGTCGTACTCAGATCAAAACGACGCTGTTGTCTATTTTCATATCGCACAGCCATAATAGAATAAACTAAAGCCGTAATTTATAGGAAGGGTTGAAGCTTAGGGCTAAATTCTGCAAGAATACAATAGACTTGGTAAAGGGGATACTTTGATCCAGAAATCAATTTTACACCGTAGAGGCATACCGAGTATTTCGAAGATAATAAATTATTAATAACACAAAAATTTTGTTCTTAATAAATCATCGGATTACGAAAATGTATTAAATTTTGAAGTCGTCATATATCACGAACAGTAACATATAATTAAACTATTAACAATTATTTGTAAAACAAAAGCAAAACATAATGCCTTCGTAATACCATTGGCTCTGTGACCAAATGTTGGTAGTGCGTTCAATATTTTAAATTCACCTTTTTTTATTAGATACAATACTTAACATATTTTAACACGTTATTTGATAATGCGGGCCTCACTGGATACTTTACCGTGTTCCATGGTCGAGGGGTAAGTCTCTCGATTGGCAAACTGGAGGTCGCGGGTTCGAATCCCAGCGTGCCCAAGAGTATTATACAGTCCTGATGAAGCTACGGTTGTAGTGAAACCCGGTCGACATTAAGTATTTACCTATAAGTGATGTTTACAAAGTTATTGTTTAATTTTAAATTATAATGTCACATCACAAAGTAACCGCTTCATATGAAGAAATAAATTTAATTTGATTGATTTGTTATTTTACAATTTACTAATATAAAATATTATAAATTATATTTGCGGCCCGATTCAGAGTGGAAGGTACTCTCAGTATTGCTTTGGAGTAAGACCACTATTCAGAATTGAAACGTTGCTTGAAATGACTTTAGGCGTGTTTGGTGACCAGATCTGAATAGCCTACCTTCCTCTTCTCCATATACTTCTCCTCCCCAATACCATCATGATATACTCCAATTGCGGATGCCATAGTTTCACTGACTCCAGACGTTTAGCAGCAAATGAGATTCTTGTGCGGTTTCACACAAATAAAAAAAATTCTTTGATAATTTTGACGACTTATACTTCTAAGTATACCTCCCACGATGAGTACATTCACCCTATTCAAAAGATCCCGGCTGTGAGGGATAAGGTTAACCGAAGGCCGCTGGGTTTATGATTGATTGGAGTCCACAGCCGACGCCGAAACATGATTGATGACGTCGTGACGCTGGATGCAAGCGGTGCCGACGCCTCGCTGTGCTCCTACACCGTGCTACATTATGCTACAATGAAAAAATAACATGCAGGACGGAGCGTATTTTCTCTTTTGAACTTGAATGATAAATGATCCAGAAACTTAAAGTGAATCATTATGCGCGATTATTAGATATGTACTTACATTATAACTGCACTCCTAAAACAACTACAAGTGCTAAAAAATGTGGAAACTAATCACTGAAAAATGTGAAATGTTATAATTTCTAACACATTATCCAATGCCTTCGATGGACAATGTAAGATTTAAAATTAAAGGGGCAAAGTACTCGGATTTGTATACTTTCCTAGATACCTTTAGATGAAAAACGTTCGGATTTATGTACATTCCTAACACCTTTTGGCAGGTATAAATATCTAAGACTTCCTTATGGAATAAATTCTGCCCCTGAATATTTCTCTAGAATAATGACGAAGATTTTTACTGACTCGGAAGGAGTAAATGTTTTTGTCGACGATATTTTAGTATGGGGAGAGGATAAAGAGACACATGGCAAGAGACTAGAATATCTTTTTAAAAGAGCCAGAGAAGTCAATTTAAAATTTAATCGAAGTAAATGTCACTTTGGTTAACAGGAAGTTCCATTTCTGGTCATATTTTTCATACCTTCTTATTGTCTGTGTCTTGTTCTGTTCCATGTTTTATTTAGATTTCTGAGTTATACCTGTCTTCTTCTTCAGAAATTAATAAATTATATTTATGTATGTACATATATATATATATTTTTATTTTTTTATTATTTTAATATATATCATATAAGTTACATTAATACATATTTTGCAGAAAATAATATTAAGGTTCATAATTGGTCATGTATACCTTATCAGAAAAGAGGAGCTCTTGTGCCTGATAAGGGAGCCACGATTCTTACTTTGATTCAATGTTATAATATTATGTTATGTGTAAAATATATAATATATATATATATATATATATATATTTTTTTTTAATATAAGTTTTTTTGGAAAAAAAGTTTGATTTTAAAGTTTGACATATATATTTTTTTTAATATAAGTTTTTTTGGAAAAAAAGTTTGATTTTATTTATTTGTTCTATTTCTATTTTATTTATTTATTTGTATATTCAACCTTTTACCCATTTAACTTGTTTGTCATTTATCTAAGTAATTTGGACATGATGCCTTTATAATGTACTAAAATATGTACTTTTATGTCATATCGTGAGCCAATTGATAATCCAAGGGAATATAGATACAAAAAGATATCGGATAAACAAATTGCTCACAGACAATTTTTCAATAAATTGCAACATTCCCCTCTGACTTCCAATGAAATGCGTGTGAATGCTGTAAAAATTGTTGACATAACCAAAGCTTCTTTAGTTTTTGAATCAAGTCCCCGTGTAATTTTAGACGGAAAATAGTTCTTTAACTTAATTTGTTCGGCATATTTTTTTCGATGACCAGTTAAACAAAGCTAACTTAAATTTTCACCCCTTAACTCCACCCTTTAATATGAAACATTTAGCAAATGCGGCTGGACAGTTTGTGTGATAAATTTATACAAATTTGGCACATTTTCTGCTCGGACTTCCAGATTTACTTCTGTGCTGACCTTTGGATAGACTGCTCGGACTTTCGGGTTGACTTCTGGATTGACTTCTGGATGATAATGACGAAAAAGGGCTTCTCTGTACTTTTACTGTAGGTATGAAGTGTTTTTCGAAGATTAGAATGATGCTTTCCGGCGTACTATTCTCAATATTGAGGCCAAATGAATTAAACAATTTCAACTCCTTTGGGACCAATCATGTGTAGAAATCTTGCCAATTTTTGAATTTTCTTTTTTTCGTTGTATTTGTTTGCCATCATATATATGTGAAATGATTGCTTAAATCGTTTCCACTCGCCGACCATATCCGTAGTATTCTGCATTTGCAGAATTTGACTCGACATTTTGATTGTAACACTGCTTGTCACGATAAAATAGACAAATACTGACAGCTTGTTGACCGTTATTTCACACACAATACAATCATAAATAGACACACCTGACACCATGTTATATTGTGGTGCAATTAGAACACGATTATAATTGTGTTGAGTTTAATAAACCATTCTTGTTGATAATCGTTTACAAGTGCTTGACAGGGAGAGGTTCTGAAGCAAAGACAATCTTAGTCATAGATAATAGGAATAGATAATACATAGGCATAGTGTTACTATATCCAATAAATTTAACGAATGTGTAGGGGTTTTTCTTTAGTAAAGCTCTTAATGGATAAGGTAAAATTAAAATGTATGGCATAAAACATGCACCATAAAATAATCTAAACAATATTATAGTGAAAGGTAAACCAAATAAACGAAAGAAAACCAACATAATGAAATAACATGAAGATCTTGCACAAAGCAATTTGGATTAATTGTATGGCGTAGTTTTTGTGAAAAATCACCTGAAGCGTGATTATTTTTTTTCTAATAAGCATTTGGTAAATTGACATGAGGTTATATGGAACATATCAGCGTCTGCAAATATACATGCAGGTAAGGAAAAAATGTTAATGACGTTAACATAGATGTCACCAAACTTTTGTTCACAACGGCTTTATTTGTATATTTCGATATTTTTTGCCAGCTCTCAGATTAATATATTTATTAACTCTACTCTGGGGCCGACAAATTACGCTATAAGCATCATGGCTTAATGTATGACGAGCGACATGCTGAAATAGGCCAAGCCACGATAATATAGCGCGCTTATAGCGTGGTCTGTCATAGGCTTGATGTTTGTTAATTTTTCACAAAAACGGAACGGTACTGTCGGCAGCCTCTGCAGACCGGAATATCGTTCCGGCTGTTGATGCGACGGCTGAATTTCAAAGTTTTCTTTATTCTTAAGACGAGACAATACGTCAAAAAATAACTGTAGGGCGTGGTTATGGGTAATATAATACAAGGTGTACGGAAAATCGTAGTATAAATGAGAAACTGGTGAATCAACATCACATTTCGAGTTGGTTTTACACACAGACATATGAATATTAATAGACGAGAAGTTAAGGACGAGGGGTTAAAACAAGAGTTGCGGGACGCAGAGAGGAAAGCTGACTGTGATTCGTCAATAAATCAATCTGACAGTAAATAGGCATCTCGCATTATAATATCACCATTTACTTCTTAAAAGTAAAATCTGCTTTTGAATGAATAGACATTTTTACATGGGAGCGCAAATTACTCGCCACGTTATGAACAAATTTGCGAAGTCCAAATTCGGCAAAATAAATTTCTTCTATTTTCAGAGTCGAATATTTCGTTTACGTATTTAGTTAAGACACTTTTATAAATGTTCATAATTTACTTCCCAGCAACTAACCAGCTTTGTGTTTCGCGTCCAGACGTATCTCGATGTGATAGTATATGTTTCTACAACTGATCCATATTATACGATGTGAATATGCTTAAAATAAAGTAAAATAATGCTTATATATGGAATGTAATACGACAATTGGGTTTATTCTCTTTTACACATCTATTTTTACAAGTTTTCATAGCACAAGCCACCATTTTGCCGTGTTATTTCGTAAAATGAACCGATGATGCCTCGACCATAGTTTGCACCTGAATGATGACGTCACGTTTTCTAAATTCACGGGAGGCCAGACGCGAGCCCAGCCGGCTCCAATGGAACCGGTATGGGGAGTGGGGAATAATGCGCTTTTAATCACATAGGGCAGGTCTACTAATATTCATATGTCTATGGTTTTACAGAATATCTTTTTCGATTTCACCTTTCGTTTTCAAGTGAATCGATTTTGATTTAGGAATTCTTTAAGTCAATTTTGAAAAAACTGGTTGCGACAGGGTTGATATACTGTCATATTTTTTGAAGTGCAATTAAGCATAGAACCAGCTCCAAAAGATCAATCCTTAGGTTGTCGAAAAAAAGAAATAAAATAAAATTAAAAATTTAAATGCTCTGATCTAAAAAGAAAGTTTTTTCGGAAAATAGGAAAAGAAAGGGAAGATCAATTAAGTAAATTCACAATTTTCCCGCTTGTACTATGAGTTTCCTGACACCGTATAAATTATGAGATGGTTATATTTGATTCCTATTTAAGGTAAATTTTGAGGTCGAAAGGAGTGTGAAGTTTTGCCACTTTATAAGGTACGACGTAGTGAAATTGCCCGATGAATGTATATTCCAAAATGGCATAATTTACACCTATAACTTTACTAATTAATAAGTGAAAAGAATTGTTTGTGTACAAAAACTTTGTGTGAGGGCTGTTTCGCCTTCCGAACGCATTCTTTTGTTCATTCATTCAATTGTCACAAGTAAATATACAGTTGAAGTTTTTTTGTAAAATGCATATAAAAAAATATTATACAGCCAAGGAATTATAATACCTATTTAAAATAAAGACACTCAAGAATTAAAATAGAGTTCTACAAAATAAGCTTTACATCAAAAAAAAACTTATTTCCCTAAATTTTGTAGTTCACCAAATAAATATATATAACACCGGGAACGGCTACTCCGAAGGTTTTTCACAAAACCGGAACACTGTTCCGGTTATCGCCGGTTTAATCCAAGCTCTGCGTATTGCAAGCTGACCACCTATTTATGACATGACAAATTCCTTTGGGGGAGTTTTTTCCGCAAAAAATTACGCTTATTCAGTTTCTAAAGCTTTTAGCGAGCGGGCACGCAATATTACTTGCCAGCGTAAGCCATTTGCAGCCGTAAGCTTTTAAGGCCTGTAAAAGCTTCTGAAAATGTAAAAACGCCATGTTTTCATTAATGTTAATTGTGGCTTTAATACTAAATGAAGTTTTTGCTAATTAAGCTTACGTTCATGCGTTCGGCAATTAGTTGGCGGATGGCGGTTTCCCTGGAAATGTGACGCCTGCTTCTTTATTGCCATGTTTCGTGGTGTTCTTTTCACGTAAAATGAACATTATTTTTATGATTGCACTTGAAAACCTTAAACGTCACATATTTACTAAATGTAACAATATTCTAAAGATAATCAAACGTAGATTCACCCTTGGAACAAGGATTCACCTGAGCACTGAATAGGTTTTGCAAATATTAGCCATTCTTTAAGTAAGTATAATTAAATATTAATTATAAACTAAATAGGGGCATTGGCTGTTTTTACAAAACATTTGCAGTTTTGCTGTTTTTTCTTCAAAGCAAGAGAATTTAACATGAAAATGTAACAATTCACAATCGTCAAACAGCGAGTAATTTAGAGCCCCGCAGCGGTAAAAGCAAACGAATGGAAATTTGTGACAATATTTTGCGATTTTCAAACAAACTTTGAGGACAATTGCTGTTTATACTTTGTTTTTTTTTTCAGTTATTTTACTCATTTTATTTAGTTCATTGCTCCTTACTCTAGGGTAAACGCTCCTTACTCTTAGAAAAGACCATCATTATCTTCGGAACATCGCTTGAAATGGGTTTAGCTTTGTTAAGTGACCGGTAAGAACTTCCATATCTTCCTTTTCCCCTCTTTCCTCTCTATCCCTTTTTCTCCTTTAAATATTTCTTTCAGCTTCAAAACATCAAAATAGAGATGCAATAGTATCATAGACTCGGGTCAGTTAAAGCTCTTATGCGACATCAAACACTAAAAAATGTATTTTTACAAGCTACCAAAGTAAGGCAAATAGATAAAAGACCAGTTACTAAGCACTTACATAAACACTCTTCATTACGATAAAGTTTTATTTATAATTCGGGTTAAATTTCTCAGTTCCAAAGCGGTCCCTTGAATAATAATATTGTTGAGTGTTTTTGACTGTGCTGTTTTGTATGACATTGTTGAATTATAATTACCGGACAAAGGAAGAGTGGCATGTAAACGAAGACCACCTCCCAAGGCTGGGGGCTATTTTGTCATATGAGATTCCTGAAGGTTTATACCCAGTGGCGAACATCCTTTGCTTCATGCCTCATGCAACCAACAAGGCAGATACAAAAGCAAAGAATATTAATATGATGTGAAAGAATTTCAAAACATTGTACAATTAAAGCGTTTTACAACATATCTACAGAATATTTATAATATAAATATTGTGTAATTTGAAAAAATCTGTAGGTAGTGTTCAAATATATTAGAGACCTGAAAAAATACAATACATGTAGTAGGTTTTCCATGTTTGTAGAACGATGATACGTCTGTGTTGATAATTTAAACCTTATAACCAATCTATCATAATGTACAAATGGATTTAAATGTATCAAAAGAACAAAGCCATTTAAAGTTTTCATAGAATTTCAATCATCCGTGCGTAAAATAAATAAAAAAGTTTTACATATTTGTAATAAGCATTAACTTTGTAGCTCGCCATAATTTACTATAAAAATATATAAATTTGTTTTAGACCTCTTTAATTTTTATTCTCCTGACGAAGGAAGGGTGCTTCTGAAACCGGTAGAAATTAATTAAAATTAAAGTGGTCTAAAAAAAATTACATGTTTTTGTTGTAAATTTTTTTTCGTTTTAACTAAATTGTGTTTATTTTAACAAATCGAGGTTTTCCTTAATCAATGGTTTTTCCAAGAAAATTAATTCCCAGCTTTCGACCCAAATTTACATTAACTGAACGTGTTGCTAACTAATTCTCAATAATTAAACAGCTTCTTTGAAGAATATTTAATGAAAACATTAAGGATGGCTTGTTTAGTAAAATTTTAACAATTTATCAAAATTTCAACGTTCATTTTCGGTTTCCGTGAAAGTCCTACTCAAGTTCAGTTATGATATCATTATAGGCCGCTTACTTGGCAGAACTGAAATAATAACAGAACCTGAGAAAAATTGTTCAAATTCTCTGAAACATCCCATCCTAAGAGGCATACAAAACTTTTAATCGGTGTTCAAACCATGGGAAAATGAGGTACTGCTCATTTCATATTGAATAGATATGAACTCCTTCTGGAGATATGTGTACATTTATATGTAATTTATTGGAATTGGCTTTTTGGATAATCTTTTTTCCTGCCGACTAATGTGACACACTTTCTGTTCTTCTTATACCGTTGGGAAATCCACACACCACCTATTCATAATAAAAAGTTCACGTCAAATAAATCACTGGGACAAAAGCTCCGTGGCGTGATAGACAATACACCCTCTCTCGGAAACCCACAAAAGCACTTTATAATAAACAAGTAGGTCCAGACGTTTTTATTTTATTTGTTAAAAATTCTCATGCTCCAGACAGACAGTGAAGAAGTGTCATGAAGAGATTAAGGAATGTTTTATTTGTGATATGAAGTAGTTTAAATAATGCTGGGATGATTTTTATTTAAAATCATTACGAAATTAAACGATTTAGATATCTACCTACCGAAGAGTTTTGTTTAAAGTTTCTCTTTTGATTTAGGATTTTTTTTTTAACAAATGCAAAAAAACTACTATACGACACTTAGGACGGGTTGTTTTGGAGAATTTGAAAAAAATATCAAATTTCAATGTTAATTTTCAAGTTCTGCAAAAGATTTTTTCAAGTTCTGTTATTATTTCAGTTTTTTCAAGTTACTACTAGCCTTTAATGATATTACAATAGAACTTGAATTGGCTTTTACAGAACCCTAAAATTAACGTTGAAATTTGAAGAATTGTTAAAATTCTCCGAAACAACACGTCCTAAGTGATATATTTATATTTGACATCACTTAAGAAGTCTCACTAACATGATCAAGTAGGACTTATTGACCTGAGTATTAAAAAAAAATAGAATATTGTACATATCACATCTTTGTGGATGCTGGACGGAAGGTATTTTTAGGGAAATGAGAGAGGAAGTTCTGGGAAGTATAAACGTATGATGGGTGGGTAGAAATCAAGGGATCAGTGTGTCCAATAGTAGAAATCAAGGGATCAGTGTGTCCAATAGTGACGAACGAATGATTTATCCCTCCCGCTGAGGCAGAAGGTGACGGGTCAAGAGAGACCAGCTGGAAAGTTCAAAGGATCGCATCAAACCAACCTCTCCCGATCCGGCACGCCATGTGGCTGGTGCGGGCACCCCTTCTAAATCACCAAACCATTTAGAGTGACCTATTGCAGAGGTGTTGGTTATCCAATAAATCGTTCCCGGGGCGGCGGTACCCAAACCCGCCTCCCAAATCGAGATATGTTTGTGCGAAAGGAAACTGACAATTGTCCCTATGACAATTGTGTTAGCAAACGGTACCTGCTTGGTAAACCAATAAATGGTTCCCAGGTCGGCGGTACCTAAATCAGTTTCCCAAATTGGGCTACCTCATACTTGTGAAAATCATTGGAAATTTTATTTTTTTTTTTATTTTGAAAATGACATTAAAATTCAAACCAAATGATCATTGCATCATCATCAACAATCATCAAACATACTGATTTCGGTTGCGGATCTGTCTGTGAATGGTTCTAATCAGTTAACTTTAGTTACAACCACTCGCATACTGACCGACCCACAACCAAAATTAGTTTGTTTGATAATATACATTATGCTTTTTTTGATAGTGGCCCACAATGGAAACTTGGAAAGAGTGGGAAGAACAAAGTGCCTACCCATCTTAAACATTAAAAAAATTACATACGTGGGTACTTTAACCATAAAAGTTAACATTCATTCGAATGGAACGGTAAACTTTTAGCCCATAGTGGGAATAGAGGAATACCTACTTGAAAATCGAGCCCCTCGGTTTAGCCTTAAGAACAATTCGTAAGCAGAATCACGAATTCAGAATTAAATTACCCCCTCAAGAAATCAGGGATTATGCGAGGAGAACACGCAACTTTATGGTGGCTAAAAGTATTATTTCCGTAACATGTCCCAGATAGAAACTTGAAGTATATTGTTCTTCATTGGAGCCGTGTACTAGCGATTTCCGTGTTCCGTTGAAGCTTTTAGCGTTTGCTTTTGTGGTGCTAAGAGATTCGTGCCATATCTTTATGTGTTTAATACCACACTAGTGCTTTGCTGCCCATATACAGCAGTAAGTAACAAGACTATGACACCCCCAACAGGGCAGATTGGGGGTGCCATAGTCTAACTGATATGGGCAACCCAATAAGGGGCCCTAATGCGGGAAGGGTAAGAAAATTGGTAGGTGATTTCAGAAATGTTCATACCTTGCTAATACACAAAGTAAAATAATAAACAAAATTTACTATCTATCAAATGAAATATGTTAGGAAAACCTTCTAAATAAGACAATAAATAATATATTACTTCTTCTTTTTTTATTATTATTTTTTTTTTATGCTTCCGATTTTGTTGTCCGGGTAAAATCTTCCCCATAGGAAAAACTAAACCCTTCCACTCACTTTTCCACAAATGATCAGCTAGTCAATCAACAATATGCAAGTGCATTATATATTACTTCTTCAATAGTTGTAAAATTAATTTATACTGTCATTTTGATTATATATAAATGAAACACTTTTTTTATATTGGCTTTGAAACATGCTAATTGTTATGAATTAAAATTGGTGTAAACAAGGTGTTTCGTTTATATGTAAATAATCTTATAAATTATTATATATAATAATATACGTATAATATATATTATATACATGACTACCACAATACGTGCATTAGCCTAGTGTGATAGTCAAAAGAAAATGTACTGCATCATCGTATAAATGGTTATTAAATAAATAAATAAAAAAATAAAAAAAAAATATATATATATGTTATAATATACGTATAAACTATGTATATATATAAATAATCACAATATATAAATAGTTCATAATATGCCGTTTGGAGATATCAACAGAAATAGTAATTTTCAATGATTAAGGAATTGAATTATATTTTTTTAACATCGTTATCTATGATTTCCTCAAAATGTATATATTATAATAAATATATATGTAGTGTTTTGAAAGTGGAAATATGATAGTTAATATTTCTTTAAATAAAAAATGTGAATGTATTTTACATCAGTTTATTTGTTATGTGCGATAAACGTGTACTTTTTTGAATTGTGGTGTAAATTCAATCATAATTAGAGATTTTTATTAAAAAAATGGAAACCTGCTTCAGGACGAAACAACCAGGCGCGAATTTACCGTACTAATTACCGGTCGGTGGCTGAGTTGACATCGCGTTTAGGTCCCTCCCATGCGTAATGTGTTCAATTCATCGGCTGGCTAACTCCTCCGTCAAAACACAAGCAACATTCCTCAGCATGTTCTAATAAATTGATATAATACATTTGTTAAAAAATATGAAATTCGTTATAGGAGACGACCTCATTCTAACTAACGAAGGCAGAGAGGACGGACCGCCAAACAACTCGGTCTTGACACACAATCCTTGCCTCATTCACATTCATACATCGTCTTACACATACTATTCTATTATTCTGACCCTTGACATGGCCTGACTCAAGTATATGATTCACTCGATCGTGCCATGTCTTCCGCGGGCGTTCACGACATCTGCTACCATTCACATTTGCGCTATATATTCTCCTTACATACCTTTCTTCGCTCATTTGCTCTACATGCCCAAACCATCTGAGCGTCCCTTTCGTAATCTTACTCATTACGCTTACATCATCCTTGAATTCATCCACATTTTCACACGATCATACATGGTTTTACCACACATACGCCTCAAGGATCTTATTTCTACAGCATTCAGTCTACTTTCATCCTTCAAGTATATCCCCTTCATTCTAATCCTCATTTTGGCAGTATAATATATATTGATACTGCCAAAACATTACAAAAAGTGCTCAACACTTGATTGGGTTCTTCTATAATGTATCAGCCGGTGAATAACAGAACATCCTTTGAACAAAGGAATTTTTCTTACAAAGCTCCTTTGTTTTTTTAATATGCTCGGTGAAAATAGAAAAACTATAGGTTCGTTAAATCTATTCAAGAAAATGATAAAAAAATCTATACTGGCTTAGAGTGGTGATTTTGGATTGCCCGTGTCGTGACTTCTGTCATGAATGATTATGTGATCAATCTGTGTATGTGTTATGTGATTTACTTATTTGATTGAATATAATTGTAAAACTGCTCATCTCGACACAAAAATTCCCTAGTGAGATAGTTATGGCAAACCATGCAAACTATACCAACCCCAGTGAATTCATAATACCTTTAACAAAAAAGAGTGAATAATAATTAGAGCGGGTGATTACGAATCCTTTTATGCTGTCAACATGATTTAAAAAAAATCCAATACCAGGGACAAATACTTGTGTTGACTCTGAAATCTTGTGTTATATTTCCACAAGATACATTGGAGGTTGGTTATTTGATTTAGGTGTATAAATAATGATAAAAAATAATATCGAAGACAGATAGGAATGAAAGAGCATTTCACAAAGAACATGTCGCTCAATGTGACATGAATTGCTTCTCTCAGCGTCAATTTGATGACACATGTCACGAGTGGAGCATCATAAACATCTGTATTGAATAGCAGGTAATTATTTATTTATTACAAAATAATTTTACAAAAAATAACATTATGATTTTTTTGTTAAATTATTGTGAGGTAGTAGGTGAGCTACAGTGGCTCGAGTTTATGGAAAGAGTATGTACATTTAAAAAGAAAATAAAGCTTAAAAGTCGATGTGTAAACAATTTCAAAGACCTGTTGAATAACTACAAACGTACTTCAACAAATATTAGTGATCAGTATTTTTAATAAAACTTTTCGGGGCTACTCAAATAATGTTACTTTTTTGCCTCATCTATTGTTTAGTTAAAATGTTAATAGGTGTATTGTTATTATAATGTATCATGTTCCATGAAATTCCTTAGTTCCTAGACCTTTATGCGGGATTTACATTTTCCAATTTACATCATCTAAAAATTTCATGTTTCTTGATACGGCATACTTGTCGAATTTTAAAAGAAGGAAGTACAGCATGATAGTTTACCTAAAGATAACAATACTTGGATGCAAATTTTTAATGGAGGTACCTAATACCATACAAGACAGTGGGGCATCCCCCAAGTGGAGATGTCTTGGGATAGAATAAAGTTGAGAAGGTGAAGTGGAAGAGTATAGGATGAAGAGTACCTGGCAAATTGTAGATGACCAGGGAGGAGGTAAAGGTGGTCAATCCTTTCGCAACATATTTACATTCATTACGTAAGTCTTCCGGGCTTCAATAACATTTAGGGCGGATTTTTTCACAGAATTTAAACAATTCAACAAATTTCAAAGTTATTATCAATTTTTGTGAAAGTCTTACTCCAGTCATGTGTCATTAAGACCTGTGAACTAGCAGGCCCTTGATGATATAATAACAGAACGGGAATAAAACTTTCACGGAACTTAAACTTTAACTTTGAAATTTGATGAATTGTTCGAATTCTATGAAACAACCCGTTCTAAGTTACCCAAAATATTCGATAAATTTGTAACATTCTCTTCATAAAATAAGGTATTGTCAGCAAAATTTTAATTTGATGTTTTACCCAAATTGGGAAAACCTCACAACACCAATATACCATATACTTCAAACAAATAAGCGTGTTATTTATGCATGGTCCAATCGTTTTCACTTTTCACTATGTTATAACAACTTACAAAACATATTGCTTAAGATATTCAGCATCCAAATTATCATCTTCCATAATATATTTTACGATTAATTGCGTACCTTTCCGCCATGAGAACCCTAAAATGTGTAAAATGGCGATGTAACTATCGGTTTTTGAAAAGCAAAAGCTACAGTTATAATTAGCATATATAGATTGAATAACGCATTTAGGGGAAGGTCAACAATAGCAACAACTTTCACTCTCGCACTTACTCTGACAAGCGTTGAAACAGTCGGCCCTAAAAACGTTTATTAGTGCCGTTAATTTACGGAGAACTCCATTGTAGCAAATAATGTATACAACACGCGTAATTTACAATCAGTAGCATGCCTTTAATGATAAATATTATATCAACCAAAGAACTTATGAACAACACCTGTCGTTAGATCAGCACATTTAAAAGCCTTACGCCTTATTTCCCATGCAAACGATTTCACCATTAGATTGCCACCAATTCAGCTCTATCGACATTACATTAGTAACACCCTATCTCTCCACCGTCATAACACCTAGTGTACCAACCCTCTCCGCCGATATCCCACGCTTTGTCCTGCTCCGAGGCAAAGTGACGTGTGTATAATAATTCAGGTGCGTGTCGGAATTAATGCCCGTGAATTATCACCGGAGCCTGAAACGGTGAGATAACGCGGAATTTGCAGACCCTAAAATTCACACCATTAAATTGAGGCTCACGCGCATAATGCGGAAAAGAACGGAGCCTTCTTTCGTCCAAGTTTTCAATGGTGTCAGGTTTTCGATGTGGTTGAGGATGAGAATGGGTTAATTGGGAAACTTTTCGTTTTATTAAAATAATTTTTGTGGTATCGCTTTGTTTTTACCTTTTTTTATTTCGCCTTTTATTTCCTTTGAAGTTGAACTTTTTTACTTCAGAGGAAAAAACATTAGGATCTCCGTTGTGATCTCAATTGGTTACTATTATAGATACGGAGACTAGATCAAAAATCAAACAATATGAGCCATGCAATAAAGATGACTTGTGTTGTTAACTTTGTTTGGTAGAAGTTACACTATTCCAAGGTATTAAGAAGACTTTAGATTTCTCCGTACGACGAATTCGAAAGAACCTAAAATGATTTAAATAAAATTTCCCTTAAAAACTATTTTAGTTACCAGCACTGAATTACCAGGTACTGCCTAATTTTTTATATATTTGAATGACGTAGTCCTGTTGACTTGCGACATCCCATAAAAGTGAATGTAAAACTATATGTCATTATTTAAAATCCCTCCATTTTTTATGTCTTGTTTATACAGTTATGCTTATAGGTAAAATAACATTTAGAAAAAGAGGTTTAATAAAATTTTAATTTGGGATATTGTAAAAAAGTTTAAAATCTGATAGAGACAGATCATTTAGCAGCCCACTCACTTAATTTTCCACTAAGTGATTGAATTACCCACCCAGGTTCAAAGTTTTAATTTAATTTAGAATCTCGAGTGACATCCCGGAGATACTTGTTATTAAAGGGATTACTTTCAAATCCAATTACCGAAGAAAATCTGAATTCAAATTACGAAATTAAAACAAGATTAGGCTATCCTGATATTAAACCATCCCTCAAATAAAATTACAAATTATATACGGCATTTTTAAAAATTAAGTTTTTTTTTTAATCGTTGAAGACAACTCTCGAATGAAAATTAGACACAGAAAAATCAGTAAAAAACAGGGTGGCATGTAGAAATTAAACCCAGAACCTTTGTCTTGCAGAGTAGATCCTCGACAAGGCTCAAGGTCCTGGATTGAATTTCTAGATTCGACCTTATCTTTTTCTGTTTCAAATTTTCGTTTGAGAATCTTTTATACTGTCTTCAATAATTAAATATTACATTTGGAAGTTTTACTCATTAAGTTATTCAAAAATAATTTTTAAGTTGAGCAATTTATCCGCCTACGGTTTATCTATTTTCCAGTTTTACCCTCGTGGTGAGCAGTATTGCAATTTATTTTCGTTTGAAATTTTTTTTCATTACGGTTGCATTTAACTTACTATACATTGGAAAATTGTTTGATATTTCTGGACAAAACTCGGACGTTGATCTTTGACATCACTAAATTTGCACAATTCTTTTGTGAGGAATTTCTACGACAATACTACAATTTACAGCTCGATGGGTCAAATTCATAAATAGGTATAGAGCTACGGAACTTTTTAAAAGGGCAAGAATACAGCGTGTTTGTTCCATATTCTTCCTTGGAAATTATAACAGTGTTGAAATTTGCTCTAAGTAAACTCCTGGTAGTAATTAAAAAAGGTAAAACATAACATAGTCTCAAAGGGAAATAAGTAAAATATATTAGGTGACAAAAAAATATAAAATAATTCTTTAAAGTAAGTGAAAATTTGTTCACGTTTCATTTTGCCCGAAGCTGACTTGATCAAAACTCTAGAAATGTGAAGAGCATGATGAAATAACAGCCTCCGTATTGCAGCTAGAAAACTGCATCCAGACAAAGTGATAACAAATTGCTTAATGCTGCAATTAAATATGTTTATATTAATTTTTGCTGAAAGTTCAAGTGGGCATTTCTAAGTCGCTTACTTTCGCAACAGCAACATAAAATCCTCAAAGTTAAAACAAAACCCCTGTTCTTTTTGCAATTATCCATCCGCCCCTCATTGTATTAATCTTAGAGCAGGGCAAACTGAGGGAAGCTGGGAAAACTTCCACATTCGAGAAGTTTCCCTGTTTTGGAAGTGTGCCGAGGTAAGATTGGAGGTGTCAAGACACCTGACGGGGCCCCCTAACTCAGCCCGGGCCGATGGCGTTTACCCTAACTTTAACCGGCTAACAAAAAAGTTAATCCGGAAAAGTTACCTGCTCGTAAACCTGCACACCTTCAAGTTATTAGCATATTCATGAATCAGAGAATTGCGGCGGTGGAGGAATTTCATATTTTTTATAAAAAAATTCTGTTGGCGAAGTTGATGCTTTTTTTACCGAAGGACAACATATTTTATTTACTAGAGACTTGGGTGAAAAATATTTTGGCTCCAAAATCACAATCGTACAGATCACAAACGCTGATTCTTAATACCTAAGTTTTATTATGTTTTATATTTATTCTTATAAATATTATTCATTATACATAAAATGAATAATACGTCATTTGAAAACGATTTGTGATTTATTTTATTTTTTATTTTATTTATTTATTTAGTAAAAGATTATACATTTAAATACATTATTTAAGAAATGTTTTGACTGCCCAACTAGGAGGATTCCCGTTTTAGGACAGTCAAATTAGTATGAGTATTAACATTTTGATAAGTTGTTTGATAAGTATAGTATTACAATAATAATGAAATAATAGGTATTTGTACTTTTAACTGGTGCCTAAGCCTACTAACATGTTTGTATAAATATGAATAACAAAGAAATACCATAAAATAAAATATTACATTAAACATAAGATTAACTGCTGCTTGGGTAGCATTCTAATTTAAAAGTATTAGGTAAGTACATATATACATATAATGATAAAGATTATAACATAAACGTATCTTTTACTGTTTTGTTGGAGTTTTTGTTGTTGTTTTTGGTTTGTGTTTGATTTCATTTTTTGTGTAGTAAAAGTTCACTCTCCTTTCTACCTAATTGATGAAACCAATTAGTGGTCAATTTATGAAGAATAGCTGTGTTTTCCTTTTTCCAAGCATCGGGCATGAAGTTGTATAGTTTTGGACCTAAGAATGAGAAGTGTCTTTGAGCGAGAGATGTTTTAGTTGTGAGTGGTACAATTATGACAGTACTTAACAACATTACCTCACCGGTCAGACGGCCACGTGCAATAAGAATGCGAATAAGTGCCAAGTTCGCACACGGTTCGCGAATGTGTAAATTATTTCAAAAGAATTCATATTTTTTCGAAATCATGCTAAATATTTAAGTAGGTATTTGTTGGTTTCATACAGACCGAGTGGGATTGATCTTACTGTTACATGTTGCGTATGACGTTACGCGTACCCTGCCAGATTTCGATAGTTTTGGCGGGCTTCGAAAAATGCAAACTAATAAAATTATTATAACTGTGAAATCGACATTTGTAAAAAAAATAAATTAAACAGTACAGGTTCGAAGGTTAAAATTTACAAAAAAAAATAATTTGACTGGAATTCTTTAGTATGTTTTAGTTATATTTATGATACGGGTATGGCGCTGTTAAATAATTTTTCCAGGACTGTAGACATATTAAACAGCAGCCTTGAAGTATTAAAGGGGCGTGTAAAAGCCATACATTGCCCATTATAATAATATTATATGTTTATTCTTTTTTTTATTATGTAATTTATATTACATGTGTACTGTTAATTGAAACACTATTTAATGTACAAAAAAAAATAACATATATTTTTTTTTAAATATTAAAAAAATCATGTATTTTTTTATCAAATTTATTAAAATTATAACTTTTTCACTGCGATAACGATAAATAAATTTAATTTTTTAATAAAATAGTACTTAGCGGTATGCTTCTAGTAGGAACAGTACACGCCACGTATCATAGCCCGAAAACTTCTCCTCTCTACTTGCAACTTCTAGAAATCTTCGAGCAGCTCTACGAAGTGCCGCACTGATATAAAGCGCGCCGCTCCGAACCTCACCACAGTTCAGCTTAGAACTCACGGCCACGTCCGCCGTTTGAGATCCACTCGCATCTCTGGCCCAGCGCACCGTTCAACCTCCGCCTGCATGGCGTCGAGGACCAAACCACTTCTCACTGAGTGACCATGAAGATCCATGATCTACAACAGCATCAAGTCCCCACCCGCCGCGCGTCGAGCACGCATCCACATCCAGCCTTGCTGTGACTTACATGTATCCTATCGTAATGCATACCAAAATACAATGTCATCCAGAAGCCATCGCCTTCGCATCCACATTCCACCGTGATGCGATGATCATCCATATGCAACTCATCGTGATACATAGACACAACTATACAGTCTACATAATAAAGGAACAGTGATTCATTATTACTTATTTTATTGTCTCTACCCACCATTACCCACATAACCATAACATTAAACAGTATAGTAATAATATAAGCTGCTAAATAATTAAAATGGGTATTTTAATAAGTTATTTCTATGACGTGAAAGTTCAAGAAAATATTCGGAAAATTATTTTTTTTCGATCAATTTTTTGTTTATATACAGTTGACAAATTCAGATTACTAGTTAACAGTTTACAAATATATAACTCATGGCGGATTATTTCACAGAATTTCAAGAATTCATCATATTTCAAAGTTAATTTTCAAGTTCTGTGAAATTTCTGTTCAAGTTCTGTTATTATTATATTACTATGGGCAAGTTGTTTACAGAACTGAAATAAAACTCGAACAGCAACTTCACAGAACCTAATATATAACTTTGAAATTTGATGAAGTGTTTAAATACTGTGAAACAACCCATCCTTAGTACGTTGTTTAGTGTAACTGCTTAGAAAAACACAAAAAACGCAAATCGCAGATTTTAAGTACAGGTAGGTAATAAGACATTATATTATGAGCAGGTGTATTTTGCACAGAGCTTGGGTTGTTTGGAAAATATGACAAGCTTCTTTTTAAGATAAAAAGTGCTCTTGTTATTACTGTTAGGATGCACATTCTAATGAGCAAATAATTTACATATTTAAAGAGCAACCCACCGTTGAAAACTCAAAACGAAACAAAACCTGTTTCAAAGAAATGACTATTCACGAGATAGAATAATATCTGAGCGGAGCACAAAAAATTCTCCACACAAAATAAGAACCCTTTTAAAAACATGATACTAGAATGTGTGCGAATAGTTTTTTTTTTATCAAAATTTGGAATAAATTAGAGCATGAAACGGAACAAAACATAAAATTGGACAACAGGGTAAAAAATTACGGTGTAATTAACAGTAAAAAAATCAACCCAGTAAAAATAAAGTATTTTTTAAATGTAAAAACTAATAACAACTATTTTCATTAAGGCGATGCACTACGTCGTGTAATATTTTAAATTGAGCCGCTATCAATAACAACCCTTACGTAGATGGCGATAAGGTTTAAATTCCCGCTTAACACCATCCGCCTGTTTTGATTTATGTAAGAAAAAACATGGCCAAAAAGTGCCTTTTATTTTATTTTGTGGATGTTCAGGCATAATTATTTAATTTTTTTCGATCATTTTATAAATAACTTAATTTGCCACATGATACAATAAAATCATAACCGAAAATGGGTTCGTAAGAAGGAGATTTTGAACTTTAAAGCAGTTTTCATATGCCTTATACATAATTTTTCTCTGGGCTTATAAAAAGACTTATCTAAAAAATACTCGATTATTTCAAAGGCCAAGATGTATTCTACTGGCAGTATTTGATTAAAGCATCTGAAGCATTACTAGGCGACCAAATTTTCAAACAAAAAACACATGATTTTGCATTACTACGTATGGCATCGCCTTAATAGATTTTTTCGATTTTTCTGAGTATTAAACAATCCTACCCTGGGACTGGCTCCTAACTGCTGTGAACTTTTCAAATGTTTTTGAACATTTTAAAAATAAAAATTGGTTTGACTGAGGATTGAACCTTACTCCCCAGTGGTTGCAATCAATCGCGCTAACAACTGAGCCAATTCTGATTGGGTAAAACTGACATTTATTTAGTTCATTAACTGCTGTAATGTCATCTAAGTTCAAATAAATGGGTTTATGTACGCGAATTTATGCATGAACCAAATAATGCACTGTCATCTGCCGAGTTTCAGCTCGATTAGATGTCGGGAAGTGGGTTGATTTCCACTTCCAAGATTAGCACTTGTTCGTTCATTCACGAAAACAATATTGAAATTCAAATAGATTTTAGTTAATAAACTTTAAATTCTTATAATCGTAAAATTGTACTTTTGGAAGTAAAAAGATTTGGATTTAGAAAGAATACTTCAATATGTTACCTCTGATTCGATATAAAATTGCCTCAATTATCAATATTTAATGTGAAAGCAAGTATTAATTATTATTTTTTTGATAAATTAATGTTTTTAAGACAAGATTTTATTTATGCATAGCACAAAGGATAACAATTATTTTTATAAGCAATAATTGTTCGCCTGAAACACTCATCCACATTGAAAAAATCTCCTGATAAAAAATACATGACGCCAACGGGACTCGAACCCGTGTCAATGCCTTTGATAAATGCTTTAATACTTTTAACAATGCCTTTCTCATATAAAATAAAGTTGGTTGTTCTCAGGTGAAAAAAAAATGTAACAAGCAGTAATTGTTGAATGAAACACTAGCATATATTGAATAATTTCGCGGGTAAGAAATAAGCCTCCATAGCTCAGTGGTCAGAGCTTTCGACCGGAAATCGAATGGACACGGGTTCGAGTCCCGTTGGCGTCATGTATTTTTTATCAGGAGATTTTTTCAATGTGGATGAGTGTTTCAGGCGAACAATTATTGCTTATAAAAATAATTGAAAGCAAGTATCTACATAAGTTAAATCATTGTCCCGTGGAAACACATTTTAGTACATAATTATTTCAGCATGAAATAATAAGTACTGCACTACAAGCTTAATTATTGGAAAGTTGTTTGTTTTAGCACATACCTGCCAATTACATTACAAATCTTATAGTGAATTGAATAAAAATACATAATTTGCTTGTAAATTAAACCCATCACAACATTAATTAATCATAGACAGTCCTGATTTATTGAGCATTTCTGATTTATATCACCTTCAACATGCCAACGTGATTCGTTATTGAATTTTGTTTCAATTACAACAATTAGATTATATGCAGTTGGCAATAATTTCGCAGAAATTGTATATGTTTTCAACTGCATGAAAAATTGTAGGAAAATGATATAATAAAACACCTCAATAATATTAATAACTAAGCTAAGCATAATACTATTCTTTTGCATTGAATTTCTGTATAACTAATAGCAAACATTTATTTCTTGATTACTTTGTGCTAACAATTTTGGAAACATTTGGCAAACATAATATTTCTTATATTACACATATTAATTCACAAACAAAACGTTAATATTCGAAGTAGGCGTAGTTTCTTAGTTCCCTTTTAAAATTAATCACATTTTCAATCTCAATTATTTCTTCCTGAATTTTGTTGTAAAGTTGGACGCCTTGTACATGAGAGTTTTCTAGGTGTTTGATTTATTTTTTGCTGGCAATCAATCTGTGTCCGTGTATCTACAGAAAGTTAACAAAGTAATTTGAATTTCAAGGTTAATCATAAAGTAGTGAAGTGCACTAGGCGCTAGGATGGTAAAAAATCTAATCCTATCTGACATCATTAAAATAAACAACTAAACTGGGCAAGCCAAAAGCTGCCCTTGAATGTAGTAAAACATCGTACTAGAAATCTGAAACCCGAAGCCTAAAACCCTTAAAAATTAAATAACGCGATTTACACAAACATTCCCAGTCATGATCGTAAAAAGCTCATGACAATCTTACATCATTAAAATATACAACTAAACTGGACTAGCCAAAAGCTACCCTTGGAAGCAAAAAAAAATTGCACTAAAAACCTGAAACCTGAAGCCTAAAAACCTTAAAAATGAAATACAGGGCGGGAGGCTTACGCAGTGCAAACAAGAGTGCCATTGGTTGGGCAGGGCGGGGCGGGGGTTGGTAAAGTCGGCTATTTGCATAAGCCCCCATACAAACATCACTTCATTTACCATAATTCCGTATTCATAAATGCGCGTCGTGGCGCACCGGCACTACCTGCGGGTATTTCCGTTTCCTGCGTAATGCATTTCAGGCGCATTTCGTGATTTCAGTTTCAATCCTTTCCAGGTTATATTTTCACAGTAAACTGCATTGCCTGAAATCTGGCCAGACGCTTTCATGCCGCAGTTTTTTTTATCGTTAAGCGTAAAAGCGGACGAGATTTTATTTTAAAACTGTTTTTGTTATGTAATGAAAATTGTATTTAAATTGCATTACGGAAATAGGTGAATTTTTGAGTTAACTTAAAGGACGATATTTAAACAATTTATTAAATTAGGTAACGTGTATAAAGATATGTTTTATTTAATAGAAAAATACGTCAGACATTTAAATGTAGCGAAATATTAAATATTCAGAATTTTAGGTATAGGCGAGTAAAGTAAATAAGTCTAAACATTTGCTGTAAATCTAATTCGCGCAATGCAAACCATTTCACTTCAATACAATGGAAAGTGTTTTTTTACTACTAATTACCTAAGTAACTATGAGACTTTGCCAATATGTATAGAGACATTTAAATAGACAGAGAGAGTACAAAGATTTTTTGATACCAACTTCGCCTATATCAGAACTCATAATAGAAGTTAATACTTTAGTTCGTAATCAAGTCGAATATAATTCTTCTATCTGGTCCCCTCACTTCAAAATCCAATATGACTCCTTTGAAAAAATTCAGCATAAATTCCTTAGATTCATTAACTATGAAGTCAGTCTACCAATTGAAACAATAAACTGCAATCACTTGATGAAAGAACTAAACTTATTAAAACTCTCAGATAGAAGACTAATTTCCGACTTGATTTTTATTTATAAAATTGTTAATGGTATTATAGACAGACCTAATTTATTTATTCTAATTACCTTCCATATACCTATAAGAACTAGTCGATCCAAAACTCTTTTTAATTGCAATAAAAATATCAAGACTGAGTCATTTAGATACTCGCTTGTACCTAGATTGCATGTAGTTGGCAATGTTTTCTCAGAAATTGTAGATTTATTCAACTGTACGGAATATAGTTACAAGAAGGCTATAATAACATACCTCAGTAGTAATAACAATTAAGTTAAGCATAAACCATTCTTCTGTAAAATTTTAATATTGATTACTGTATCGCTGAATTGTTATGTTCATATTATCAAATGTTTTTTAAACGCTCTTATGGGCGTATAATAAATAAATACTTAAAACGTTTGCAACCTCTCTGGGATAAGGCCTAGGGAATGCGATGTTATTACGCCTGTAGAGGAAAGATGGCTTATGCAGCAATGTGACACGAACCAGGCAGACTTAAAGCTTTGACCGAGCAAAGGGCTTTATGTAGGAGGTATTTGGCATTTCTGTGTTGTGGTGTATAAGAGTGTAAGTAGACATAACTCCACACCAATAAGCTGCTTGTAAGGCCTTGATTTATTCAATCAACCAACTACATAGAACATTTGAATTGTAGACATTTCTCAAGATAAGGGACTTGTATGTGGTAAATTCCGTACGAGAATCTATCTCAATTGTCAAGCCAGTGGAACTATGGCGCACCCAAATAGGAAGTATTGTAGGGTTAAAGTGGGTGGGGAAGGAAAGGAGATTTGAAAGTAAATGGAGAGAGAAGCATCTAGATCTGAATAATACCTACCAATCAGGAAAATAAAATACTAAAATTTTAATTAAAAAATTTACAAACTATGTTTGTTTCTTTCCTATAAACTGGTTTCTGTTTATGATAAGTTATATGTATATTGGATAATATAATAACTTTTTTATATGTAATTACTACCTAATGAGCACTGAAGAAGAAACTGGTTAGCTTCCTTAAAATAATTTGTGTTTCATAAAAGAAAAATTAAAACAGAAAAAAGGTGATGCTTTCAAAGTGAGCAAATTCAAAAATATAACGAAAAAAATGTGTTACGTTAGATACGCAATTTTGTAACAATATGACACTCTTTCGGAGATTTTATAGGACCATAAACTATGTGGTGCATTATTATTATTATTTTTTATGATAAACTAATGTTTATAAGACAAGGTTTTATGCATAGCATAAAGGATAACAAATAATTATAAGCAATAATTAGTCGCCTTAAATATTAATACAAATTGAAAATATCTCCCGAGTAAGAATAAATGCCGCCAACGGGAATTGAACCCGTGCCTTCTGATGTCCGGTCAGATGCTCTGTAACCACTGAGCTATGTCGGCTTATTTCCAACCCGCCAAATGATCCAAAATGTACTAGAACCTAAATCAACAATTACTGCTTATTATATTTTTCCACCTGTAAACAACCAACTTTATTTTTGGTTTTTTTAGTGCTAAATTTCTCACTAGATGGTGTCGAGACATATGATATCTTCATTTATTGGTGAAATATTTTTGACTTGTCAAATATTATTATTTTTATATTTCAGACGACTAATTATTGCTTCTAATTACTTGTTATGTGGTGCATATTTCCGAGTGGTATAAAGGTATATGTTAGTACTTACAAGTACCAACATAACTGCCTAAATGCTATCTATTCTTGCAAAATTTTAGAATAGAATTTTCTCTGAAGTAAACTCTCCAGCACGTTATTTTGTAAAATACTTAAAAAAACATTTGTATAGTGGAAAAATGCACGTTGGAAGTGCAATTCTCGTTGTAAAAAAAATTGCAAAAGCAAAATGGTATGCAGTTTTTCTTGCCGAGTTGGAGGATGTATCAAACTATTCCTTTTGTGAAACAAAACTTCCAACAAGGTGTGTTTCGGAAAGAACACTCAACCGAATTTAATACATATTTTTAAAAATTTTAAAGTGATATACACTTAATGAATATTTATATATACGTACATAGTGTAAATTTGCTCTATGCAGTGATACGTGTACATTAACAACATTAGCAACAAGTCTAGTGTTGACGTATTTCTATGTCTACATAAAATTATTAAAAATTACCTAACAAAACAATAGTAAACTAAGTTTAAAGTGCTCTTTTCTTCTATATCGTAGACCGCGCATTTAACCAGCTAATTCTTATTACGTGGAGTGGCTTGTTTTAGTGTTTTTTTTTACCTACTTTCCAAAACTGCCACGAAGTGTCAAACTCTACCTACTGGAAAAAAAAATCAACATTATTTTTCTCTTATCCCGCTTCACGTGACGCAATAGTGATTACCGATTACTATCTTATCCACTTAAAATAACTCTTTGTACGTAAAGCACGCATAAAATAACATAATCATGAATACAAAGTGCATTGTATGCGAAAAAAACATTGACACTCCGTCAGACTTTATATGCTGTAGTGTCTGTGAAATGAACTACCATCTTGGCTGTGCGGATATTACTGAACCCACACGCCGTAGTGCAAGAAATTTACAATGGAAATGCAAGAAATGTAATAGTAAAAATGCTAAAAATACCAAACCAAAACAGACTAATAACGACATATTATTGAACAACGAGCAAGAACCGCCATCTATCATCAAACAAGCAAAACAGTCTATTCAACTGCCGAAATCTGCAAACCAACCAAACGACACGGACAACTTAACAACCACAAATATAGATGGCGCTAATGGTCCTTTAACTTCTCAACTGTTTATTAAAGAGCTGACTGATTTCAAAACATCCATAATGAAATTCGTGGAAGACAAATTTGATTCATATGTACACAAATATGAAGCTCTCATCTCACAAAATAACGAAATAATAAAATCTATCCAATTTATGTCAGATCAGCAAGATGACCTAAGAAAACGTATAAATGTTATCGAAAAAACTCAAGAAATAGCCAATGAGGAATTAATTACACAAAAAAATCATAATAATATGCTACTAAGTACTATCTCTAAACAAGATGAAAAAATCGACAAATTGGAGTATTTAAGCCAAATCTGTAATATCGAGATAAGAGGTGTTCCGGAGTCCGACATTGAAAATAATGCAGAAGTACTCAAAAAAATTTCTAAAATTATCAACTACGAAAATACCGGCGTGCATTCTGTATTTACAAAAATCTACAGGCTGGGACCGAAGTTCTCCGACAAAAATCCAAGACCTATCGTAGCGACGTTCAACACCACAACATCGCGGGATGACTTCCTATCCAAATTCAAAACTTACAAAAAATCCACAACCACTATGACAAATAAAATAAATACAAGGGATCTAGGATTATCACAAGCCGCCAAACACATCTATGTATCCGATCAACTAACTCAAAAAGGAAAATTTTTGCTATCTCAAACAAAAAAATTTGCCAGAGACAATAATTACAAACACTCTTGGTCCACCGGAGGGCGCATTCTTTTGAGACAAACGGATACTTCCAAGATAATTTCTATAAATAATATTGCTGATCTGGACCGTGTTAAACGTCAATTACTGTGACTGACGATACAAGGTACTATGCTGCTATATCACTCCATTATACCAGACATTCATGAGTGTATTATAAAATGCTTCTACCCGATATTCTATTATACTCAATGTGTATTCTTACTTTCCCTAATGGCTATTAGTATGTCTTCTAATATTATATTGCATTGCTTTCGAACATATATATATATCTCATCTATTGCGAAAATACATAAAGACATTTCAATAGCATTTAAAACTCATAAACAATCTTATTGCAAAATCATATGCATCTTTTCATTCGCATTGTGGTATGTTTCGCTTGTTAATTTAGTTACATCCTCGATGATAAATTATTTTCCTCACCAAACTAGGTCCGACAAAAACAAAAATATTTACCTTACTATTATTCAGTATATTGTTTATATATATTTTAATATTGTTAATTCTGTAAACATAACTTTTTTCTCTGATTCTTTCATGAGCCATACCACGAATTTCGACAAACTAACACATTCACAAAATAATGTACTCTCCTTCTTCTTAGTATTATTATTATTTAAATCGATTGTTTTTTGTTTTTGTTTTATGAATCACACCACCACCAGGATACCCTACATGAGATATAATGTATTTTTCTTTAATCTATCAAGCTCATCCATTTTTAACACAATTAGTGAGTTTATATTATGTAATCCCATTCTTACAGTAAAACTATATCTAACCAATATAAAACATATTATCATCCAGCTTACTTATGTTGTAATTAGTATATATAACATCACTAGTGCTCTACTTATCACCAACAATTTATTTTTTTTTGTAACTTTTAACAAAAAGAAATTGAAGTATATTTACTTTAAATATTTCCATCAATATACTAACTATTCTAATTATTGCTCTCCTAGCTCTATCATAAAAACAACTAAAATATGTATTAAATATCTTATCTTACAGCTAAACCATTCTGAAACACACACAATTACTACCATCCTTATTCCAATCTCAAGTATTTTAATATCTTTTGAGAATCAAGTATATAATCTAATTATCACTACTTTCCTGGCAACTTTTTATATGAGACATAGCAATAATAATTATATGTGTACTCAATATAAATTCTTACATTCCGAACTAGATTCCTCTGCTTCTATCATAATAACCTTAAAAAATGTTTTATTTCATATTATATTGCTCAATATTATCACCATACAAAAAAATAAGAAAACAATTTTTGTCATAAAAAATGAGTGATATTAATATACAAATCGAAAACCATGGTAACATAATAACCTCTGAAACTAATGTTGCATCAAATTGTATAGATATATTAAAGCCATATACACGATTAAAATTACTTTCTACAAACATTCGCAGCATAGATAAAAACTTTAATAATCTACTTATAACGCTTGCCGGTTTGAATAATATGTTTGACATAATAATTTTAACTGAATGTTGGATCAAATCAAATTACACTCACAAACAAATTGCAGGATTTACAGTTTCCAATACACTAAATTACAAGACACAGTCGGATGGAGTAATCGTCTATGTTAAAACCGAGTTAGACCCGACTATATCTGAACTATCCATCGAAAATGCCAACTGCCTTAAAATTAAAATAAACCACACCACCATTCTTGCACTATACAGGTCACCTAAACAACAAAATATTTCAACCTTCCTAAAAACTTTAGACGTGGCCTTATTGAACTGTACATCAAATGAAGAACTAATGGTAATCGGTGACATTAACATAGACTTACTCAAGCCCATGTCAATACAGACACTCGATTATATAAACCTGATGACTCAGCACGGGCTTGTTTCTCACATTAATGCACCAACTAGAGTAACCGACATGACTAAATCATGTATTGACCACATATTCCTAAGAACAAAAAAAAATGCGAAAGGAATTGTATATCAATCAACCATAACTGACCACTTCTCAATAGTAATTGGGCTCATGAATAAAAAATCCATTTCCATTTCCTCATGTGAAAATATAATAAAGACTAAGATCAATTTCGAGGAAATCACCTCCAAAATTAAATTGGAAAATTGGCTCTCTACCCTTAATTCGTCAGACGTAAATGTTGCATTTAATACATTTTCTGAAACACTATTGAAACATATTGAGGCTGTTACAGTTGAATCCCCTTTGAATAACTTAAATAATAAAAAACTGAAACCATGGATCACAGATGGCCTAATTTTTTGTATTAAAAAACGGGACAAGCTCCACAAAAATTTACTTAAAAATCCAGATACACAAGCTCAAATATTTTATAAAAAATACAGAAACATATGTAACAATCTCATTAAAATCACTAAAGAAAACTACTATAAACAAAAATTGTTCAGAGCCGGCAATAACAATAAAAAAATTTGGCAAATTATTAAAGAAATATCTGACACTAACCAATCAATACCACCAATCAATAAATTAAGTATCAACGGACTAGACACCTCCCTAAAAGACGACCCTGACACTGTGACCAATCATATAAATGAACATTTTTGTAATATCGGAAAAAAATTTAGCATCACAAATCTTAAATAAGACATCAACCGATGAAAATTCTCTTGCCGACAAAATCAAAAACTCTGCTTGTGAAACAAATAATTCACTCACACTTAACCCCACCAACTCTACTGAAATTACGCAAACTATCAAACAATTAAAGCCCTCCCATTCATGTAATCATGACAAAATATCCTCAAACATACTCAAAATTATTGAACCTTTTATAAATCAACCACTAGTACATATCATTAACCTCAGTCTCAATAAAGGCGTATTTCCGAATAAACTCAAACTTGCTCTGGTTCAACCAATTTTTAAGGCTGGATCTCCAACTGATATTTCAAACTATAGACCTATCTCCATTTTATCATCACTGTCCAAAATTATAGAAAAAATTGTAAATAAAAGACTTATCGACCATCTTACAAAATACAACATTCTCTCGCCAAACCAGCATGGGTTCAGAGAAGGGCTAAGCACAGACTCAGCTATTCTAGAATTAACATCACACATAACACAAGCCCTAGATAAAGGTGATAAATGTCTGGCAATATTTCTGGACTTGGCTAAGGCATTTGACACAGTCTCTCGTCCAATCCTTCTAGCTAAACTACAGAAAATCGGAATAAAGAATAAGGCATTTGAATGGTTCAAATCATACCTGACAGACAGAAAGCAATGTATTAAGCTACCATCACAAAAATCGTCTCAACCTACCAGAATTAATTTTGGTGTACCACAGGGCAGCGTACTCGGTCCTATACTTTTTCTCATATACATTAATGACTTATGTAGACTACAAATTGATTGCAATATAATCACTTTTGCCGATGATACTGCCTTAGTAATAAAAAGTAAAACATGGGAAGAAACTTTTCATAGAGCAGAACTAATCTTGAAAATTACTAAACAATGGCTGGATAATAATTTACTCACATTAAACATAAGTAAAACAAAATACCTAACATTTAGCACAAATAATCCAAATCAACCCTCAATTAATCATGTACTCAAAATACATTCCTGTAGGGATATATCTAGCTGTCTATGCAACACACTGGAAAGAGTAGATTCAATTAGATACTTGGGCGTAATAATCGACAATAAACTTCGATGGGAAGATCATGTAATTAATGCCACGAACCGTATAAGGAAACTGGCATATATTTTCAGAGCATTGCGAAATATACTAAACAAAAACACACTAAAAACAGTATACTTTTCCCTGTGTCAATCAATTTTATCGTACGGTATAATTGTCTGGGGAGGATGCTCTAAAACTGTACTAGATCTACTAATAAAAGCCCAAAAATTGATAATACGGACTACCTACAAAGCACATTATATACAACCCACGAAGGACTTATTTAAAGACTTTAAAGTTCTTAATATAAAATCCTTATATGTAAAAAATGTTACCTCTTATTTTAAATTTAAATTTACAAAAAAATATATATCCGATTCAAATTATAACACAAGATACTCGAACCAATACAACTATATTATTCCGGCAACATAAACTTCAATGGCACAGTCCCAGTTTAACTTTCTTGCCCCTAAAATATTTAACAATTTATCAATTGAAATAAAGTCAATAACCAAATATCTCACTTTCAAAAAGGCGCTTGATGACTTTTTGATTAATGATTGTGACAGTGTTAATCACTTGTTTATCATTCTCAGATAGTGAATAAGCAACTATGTACAAGTAGGCATGTGTATAAGTGTGTATGTATGTATACATATATATTTGTATATCTTTGTATGAATATGTATGCATCTATAAATATGAATAAGTGTGTGTGTGGATGTATGCGTGTACACGCGTATTTACGCGCTCATACATTCATGTACACTTACACAACCAGAAAAGAGAGTTATGTATTTGATCTTTTCCTGCATAATAGCATGTCTTAGACTTCTAAATTTTTAATTTTTTTTTGTATTTCTTTTATTTTTATTTCTTCTTTATTCTTTTTATTTTTCTTTTTTTTGTCTTCTGCTTTCTACTTTAACATTTTTATATTTTCTATTTCCATTATAATTCATTCTAATATAATCTTTCATACTTTAAACATGTATAAATATTTAATTCATATGTTAACACTAGACTTCACATACTAACTATATACCATTGGTCGCCACGAGACAGGCAGTCGCCTAGTGTGGTAATTTAATGTATCACATGTAAGAAAATGTATTATTGTATTATCATGTATTCTATAAATAAAAAAAATAAATTGTTTTTTTCCATAAGAGAAAATGTTAGCGGTAACCGTGACTGTTGTCACAAATGTGTAAAACGGAGCATGAATACCTCTATTTTGTTTATTTTTATGCAAACATCTTTTGGACAAGAGTTCCAACTGCCGGTGCTAGTAGGACAATGCAATCTCTATTTGGAGCATATCGTGAGACTGAGAGGAGAAGGGGAGGGAAATTTTATTAAATACCTGCCCATTAGATCTAGTTACTAAGCATGGTTTCATGTCAAATAATTTGATATTTTCACGGCTAAGAGTATTATAGTGATTTATTTCTACCCCAAACGAAAACAGAATTGAACAAGAGCCAAGGCAGCTCTTTCTAGCCTTATGTTTATAGTGTGATAGACAAAATGGTTAAGATACTAAAAAAATAAAGCATCGAAGATGTCTTCGAACTACGATAAAAATACAAGACTTACTGAGGCTTGAAAAAACCAAGTTTCCTCTTGAGACAGATAGAGTTTATGAAATAGGCTGTTCCGGATCCGATAGGGTTTATCTAGGCCAGACAGAACGGACGTCTCCACTAAAAGGATATCAGAACACTTTCGAGCATTTAAACTCGGCCATCCTGACAAATCGAGAATTGCCGAGCATTTAATTCAAAACGGCCATTAAGTCCTGGGAAGACCCAAAAAGCATAGACCACCATTACGGAGGATTTGATATTCTGCTAATGTTAATAAAGATGACGGGGCTAAGCTCAATAGTTCTTGGTATCGGTTAATTGACGGCTACACCGAAACTAAATGCCAAAAACCGTTTTAAATTATACTGTAAAACCAGATCTTGGAGGATTTGTGATCAGTACTTACAGCAGCACACACTTCACCACAATCTTTGATTGGACATCTGTCCTGATGATGAATACTGTCCGAAACGTTGGCTAGTGAAGATGGTAGCGCAACATGGCATGATATCCCAAAAATAAATCACTGTAATGGTTTCATGTGTTCAAACAGCATTTCAGTTCTGAATTGAATTGTTTCTCACCAAATAAACATCCACCCCGTGTTTGATACTAGATCTTTGGCAAACTGTAATATTATCAGAAAAAATCATGACAAAAGTGATACGAACCGAATTGAAGATTATCGTTTGTTCCCCTTTGTCTCTTCTTCTATTTTTGTTTTATATCGATAATTTATGTTCTGATTTCAATTGAAATCCACCCAAAATATATTTTTTTTAATTCTTCAAAAGAGATGGAACAAGAAATTCTCTCGTAAAAACCAGACTAGGTAATTTAATTTGCAAGTTTTTAGCAACCCTGTATTGAGGGTTGTACCTGGTTCCGTAGCGAAAATGCCTTGTAAATGGTATTTCAATTGCCGCAGATGCGGGTGGTTTGCTGAAAGATACAATAAAAGGATCTGAAACAAGAGCGTAGATCTCTTCCCAACATCAATGGTGAAAAATACACTAGAGCAACCCCCTTTACAGTTAACTGAACACAAATATTTTATTTAATTAATTACGTAATAAAGAAATAAAGTATTATTAGTGTAAGTTGTTGGTTGATTGAGACTTTCTTTTTTGATAGAAAAATCTTACTTAATTGTTTTGTACAATATCTGTTATGCATCTTCGGACTACAACATTTTAAGCTAGGTGATTGAAGTGAAAAATAATGACACGTGAATTACCGACTTATACCCTTTTTAATTCGAGTGTTTAAGGTATAATGTAATTGAAACTGAACGCCTATTTTAAAGTCACTATTGACAATTACTTTTACGTTGTTTATTACACTTTGAGAAACGTGTTACATAAATATGAATTTAAAAATTATTTTTTTAATGATAAAGTAATGTTTTTAAGACAAGGTTTGTATGCATAGCATATAGGATAACAAATAATTATAAGCGATAATTAGTCGCCTGAAATATCAATACAAATTGAAAATATCTCTAGAGTAAAAATAAATGCCGCCAACGGGAATTGAACTCGTACCTTCTGATGTCCGATCAGGTGCTCTGAACCACTGAGCTATGTCGGCTTATTTCCAACCCGCCAAATAATTCAATATGTACTAGTACCTCAATCAACAATTACGGCGTATTATATTTCTTCCACCTGTAACCAACCAACTTTATTAGTGTGGAAAAGGCTTTGTTAGTGCTAAATTTCGCATTAGATGGCGTCGAGACATATTATATCTACATTTGTTTAAATAATTCAATATGTAACAGTACCTCAATCAACAATGACTGCGTATTATATTTCTTCCACCTGTAACCAAACAACTTTATTTGTGTAGAAAAGGATTTGTTAGTGCTAAATTTCGCATTAGATGGCGTCGAGACATATTATATCTACATTTGTTTAAATAATTCAATATGTAACAGTACCTCAATCAACAATGACTGCGTATTATATTTCTTCCACCTGTAACCAACCAACTTTATTTGTGTGAAAAAAGGTTTGTTAGTGCTAAATTTCGCATAAGATGGCGTCGAGACATATTATATCTACATTTGTTGGTGAAATATTTTGATTTGTCAAATATTATTATTTTTTTAATGATAAACAAATGTTTATAAGACAAGGTTTTTATGCATAGCATAAAGGATAACAAATAATTATAAGCAGTAATTAGTTGCCTGAGATTTTCGCCTGTTGGCGGCATTTATTTTTACTCGTGAGATATTTTCAATTTGTATTAATATTTCAGGCGACTAATTGCTGCTTACAGTTATTTAAATTTAAAATATCACTACCTTATTGAAGCTTTAGACTTATATTAATTTATTATATTATTGTTAATAATTAATAAAATTGAAGTGCATGAACGCATGCAAAAAATGAACTCACCTGATGGTATGTGCAGTGTACGTAAACGTTTATTTTAAAACTGCCACTAAACTAAAACATAAATTCGACAAGTTTAATATATTATAATAAAACAAATAAAAAACGTATAAAAAACTTTATTCCACTTAATTTTATTTTGACCGTAACCGGTTTCAGCTCGTCAAAGCCATCTTCAGACTGGTACACAAAATTCTTAGTCTACGGTTTATATACACAACATATGGGGGAGGGGGGAGAGGGGTAGTTTATAGGGTTTTAATCAATTTTATTTGTTACTAAGTCGTTTAAGATTGTCGAATTTCTAAATATTTGGTAAATCCAGTAAGCTAATTACCTTGGGTTTGTAGCTCATTTCAATATTTATTAGGGAAAAAACCCTCACAGGTAATATGCATTATTAATGACCTAATTTTATTGTCAAATCATTATTTATGATGGGATTATATTTGCTTTTTGAAAATATACATGTTTACATTTGAGAAATTATTATAGGAATTAAGAAAGTATGGACTTAGCAACTGATACTAATAGCTTATTAATCGACAAGTTTAATTATGCGAAATCAGAAAGTGAAAAGAACACTAATTACATATTTGTTTATTTTTATTCCAAATGTTGTAAATCCAGATTCTGAGGATTGACCAAAAAAATAACAATCTAGTGCAGTGTAAATTTTATAATAATATATATGCTCAGTTTTTGAAATGATGAAGTTCGTGGAAAAATAATTTATGAACAGCATTGCCGCGCCATCTCGGAACCGCACTTATATTGCGGAGTGGAAAATGGACCAAAAACTACTGGTTTTTTGGTCAGAGCAGTAAAAAAACTAATAAATTATTAGCGCTTTGATAAATTCCTAGAATGGAGATAATATGTTTTCTTATTTGTTCATAAAGTTACGTTTATGAACAAAATTTACTTGAAATTATGTAGTCATATTTTTTTAACTATAAATCACTCGATAATCAAACGATATCGTTTGTTTATAAAGCAAAATATTATCTGTACATCGGTATCGGTTTGATCAAATAATTGAATAACCATTCAGGATCGTTTTTAATATTCAAAGGTGTTTTTGTAATAAAATTATAGTAATTTCAAAATGCACTTTATTGCGAATGAATTCCACATTATTTTGACCACCTTCAAACATCCTTTTCGGAAGATGCATACTAATTAAACAAGATGTTAGAACAAAAATATAACTTATGTGCATATAATAAACCCATGTGATTAAATGCAACCTTACTTTCAACTTTCAACAAAGATTGCTAGATTTTTTTTATGCAACTATTCCTTTTAAAAATTGATTTCGTGGAAATTCATAATTTATATGAAAACTCACACGGGATTACCAGATGTAGAATAAAATCTCAAAGCAATACCTTTTATTATTTTTGTGCCTTGTTTAAACTTGTTCTACTGAACATGCTGACTGAATAAGTCAAAAAAATACACAAAACAACGTTATTAATTTCGTTGTAAAATAATATCTAACCAAACTATGTGTCTCGAATTAGAAGTAATAATAAATTAATAAGGTCAACTTTTTCAACACAAAAGTAATAGGTAGTGTAATTCGTTATAAAAGATGGAGAAAAAACTTTTCCGGCTCCGAATTTTTTAAATTTCATAATGAAATACATAAATCTGGTGTCTCTGGATTTGCGTAATTTTTATAAGAGCCCCCTCGGTAACGGCTGCAGGTTATAAATTAAGGAAGGTCCTTTTAATCTACATATTATTTTTTCTTCGGTCTTCTGTTTAATATTATAAGAATTCCACATTAAGAAAGTTACTTACATAAATTGTATTAAAATCCGAAAACAGTAAAATATCGTATTAATATTTTGTGGCTGTTGTATTCCTCGACATTTTAACGCCCTGTCTGAATGTGAATTTCTTTAAAATAAATATTGAAATTGAAAATCTACAAAATAAAACTTTTATTTTGGCATTAAGATAAAGATAATTTTATTATCTTGCTTACAGGCACATAACCATTTTTTTTTAATATATCTATCACTAACAAACATTACCTATGTATGTTGCTACACAATACTTGGTGCTTCAATATTAATTTTGATCAAAAAGACACATCCGTTGACAATAACACACCATTTCACACACACACACACACCTTCCCTAATTTGGGAAACTGTCCAAGGTGAGCCCAATACCCAAGGCAGGTCGCAAAAAAGAGGTCCAAAAAGAAAATGCAAGACCAGTAGGATTCTAATCCACATTTAAAACAATTATACAATTATATTTGAAAAATTGACAAATAAAATAAAATCGAATCTTGGAGGATCTCAGCACAATTTATTAACCAAAAAAATCAACTGTATCCAATCATCTCTAATTCTCACAAAAAGAAGCAGAGGATGAGAATGCGCAATATCAAACAGACATGATTTATACAGGCTTTGAAACTGCTTTTGACTGTGTAGATCACGACGTACTATTTCTAAAGATCACAGAATTGACCAATCTCTATTAAAGGCAGTCTTGGGTACAGGGGGAAAAGGTGAAACCTCTACTATTCTTGAAATTGATTGAAGACATTCAAGAATGCATCCAAACTACTAATTTCTTGCTTTTTGCAAACTACTCGGGATGATATGCGATATTCAAAACTGTATTTATTTACAACTTTACTGGACCAACGAAAATACACTTTCTTTAATGTAAAAAAAACTGTGCCATATACTTGTTCAAAACAGCGCCGTTGGGGTGATTTTTATTCAGCTATTATTATTAAAAAACCCAATTAAACTGGATTACAAGCTGAATGATGAAATATTGTCTTCAGTGAAATCTATAAGTTTATCTCGGGGTTACATTTGATTCTAAACTTAACTTTTCAGATTTAACATATTAATAAGAATGAACAATCGTGTTTATCACAAGGAAAAATAGGAGTGGGAAAGGAGGTCCTTACGTTATGAATGTTGTTGCTTCAATTGGAAGTTCTGAGGTTAGTTTTGAATGTTTTGTGGGCAGTATAGTTTATAGATGTATATCTAGTATTGTTTCACAACACGAACGATTTTTGTATCGCAACTATTTTTGTTTCACAACATGAACGGTTTTTTAATCATTTTCGATAATATACAATGTTTATAATTACTGCGAGGGGGTGGCAAATATGTAATGATATGCAACAACGATAAAAATAACATCAACCAAACAAAAGACACTTGCTTTTGACCTTCTATTTTTCAAATCTTCTTTTTTTTCGAGGAAATGGAATAAAAACAAAGGAGACGTAAATTTAGGTAGGAACCGGATGGTTGGAATTACCATAAAAGAGTTTCAATATTAAACAGTCAGTGATAAAACAATTAACCTATGATATTTTTCCTTGTAATTTCTCACGTGTGGTTTATTTATTTGGTAATGAGGAACTGCAGTCCATTTAAAAAAAAAATAATAATGACCTAAGTAAAAAACGCACCAAGAAAGTCTCCAATCAGTAACAGTAACATCTACTAGAAATGTTTACAAAATAACAGCGTTAAAAATAATAAACTATTTTATTGACAGTCCATACCTCCTGTAATTCTATAAGTTGTTCTTACCGAACAACTACCGCCAGGACTGACAACACAGCCTGTTATGTATTCGACATGGCAGAACGGACTGCTCATTTTCTGCGGCGCAAGGCGATGTTGGACGCAAGGCGACCCGTTGGAGAGGTCGAAGGTCTCCCCAAGCCAGCCTCCCCCCATCTGACACGCCACGCAGCTGGTGGGCAGACGCATCCTGAACACACATAACCGATGAAACTGGACACCCCTGCTAAATCACAAAACGTAGCGAACCACTTGGAGTGACCTATGGCAGAGGTGTTGGCTATCCAATAAATAGTGCCAGGGGCGGCGGTACCCAAAGCCACCTTCCAAATTAAGAATATTATATTATTACCACGTGGTTTATTATTCAAACGATTTTGCATGATATTATTATTTGAAACGAAGTTATCATGCTTTTTGATATAAGCGCCGCTAACGAACCGCTTAAAATTGTTTACGAAACCAAACGGAGCCCGCTACGAAAACATCGCTCAGGGAATACTCTTTGAAAATAATCTGGAAAATTATTTCCCTGTTTTGTGGTTTGAGGCTACGGAGGTTTTCCAGTACTGAACACCAACACATTATAATTAATTATAAACAATGGGTCAATATGGAGAGGGGTGAATTTAAATGAATTGGGGCGAATTTTTTAGATTTTTTGTTTCATTATGTGCCTGTCAAGTTATTTCACAAGATTTTTGTATGTATATTAGGAGACCTTTTATGAGTTCTTCGCACAATGAGAGAAATACTACAAAATGTGCTACTAAAAGTAGTCAATGCGATAAATTTTATTTGGGTTACAACACGTTAATTAAGAGGTAAAAGAAAAAAGGGAAAATAATCAAAGTAAATTAACAGACACATAAGAATAAAAAAGGACAAGGCTCTTGACTAGCAGTCCGGAGGTCGCGGGTTTGTCATTATTATGTTATTGCACAATTTATTAATTTAAAATAATATACAGCATATACAGTGGAAGATACTCTCAGTATCACACAAAGTAAAACTAGCAAAAAAGATAATATGGAAGCTTGGATAGAAGACTGTCGAATTTTGGGTGATGCTTGATACTCAGTAAAACAAGCAAAAAATAAAATATAGTATATTATCGAAATTCAGGTGATACCTAGTAAAACTACCAAAAAATTTTATATGGAAGAGTTTCCGAATTCGGGTTATGCCTGGTAGTAAATCTAGCCAAAAAGAAAATGTGGACGAGTGTCGAAATTCGAGTTATATTTCTAGTATCTAAAAAATTAGCAACAATATAATATGGAAGCTTGAACTGAAGCTTCAAATTTCAAGTAATGCCTGGTACCTAGTACAAATACTAAAAAAGAAAATAATTAAGAATGTCGAAATTTGAATGATGCCTGGTACCTAGTGAAACAAGCAAAACATATATTATAGGTAAGATAATTGGCGACAGCCAGTTTCCTTTAAATTCCTATAGATCACACTTCTTGGGATTATCTGCTCAGTTGTACATATAAACACCATTATGCAATAAAAATTTAACCGTAAACAACTATTAAGAAGTTAATAATGTAATAATTTCGCTTCTCCGCGCACCACAGCCTCGGACGGGCCAGGCCAGGAAGCAGCTGAAACAACATGAACACAAAACGACCTCCGCACACAATGGAAAACTTTCCAACAATAAGCTCCCGCGGTGAGCAAACTTCGAACTCATGTAAATTATTTATTTGGCCGCCCATAACTCATTTCAGCTTTACGTTCGAAATTACTTTGACGTCGTGACAGCTTTACTAGAGTTTCGCTGGTCTGCCTTGTAAACTGAGTTAACCCTTTCAGATATGAATTGAATCTGGCATTGTTACCTTGTGGAAATATTTAGAATAGTTTTTTTTCTAATGTTATTGCCACATTCATTTGAAAGAGCATTAGGTCTCACAGGGTCTTTCACACCACAAATCATAAGCTGTATAATTTTTTTTTTTTTAAACATTAGCCCAACTCAGGAACATTAGCCCTTAGGAAAATAATTCACCTCAGAGCCTGTGTCATCTTTGAGAATGCTGTGTGGAGGATTTATTTTTAGGATAGGAAGGAGATAAAGTTTTAGGAAAGAAAAGAGTACAAGAGGTGTGTAGGAATCTGGGGGTCAGTGTGTCCAGGACTGACAGATGTATGGATTCATCTCTCTGACTGCGGTGCAAGGCGATGTTTGGAGAAAAACCTGTTGGAGTAGTCAAAAGATCTCCCTCAACCAGTCTCTCCTGATCTGGATCTCCCCGCCACGCAGTAGGTGGGGAGACGCGTCCCAAACTGTAGCAACTCTAATCTGCAAACATAAATAATAGTCACACATTTCAGAACACCTTCGTAACCTTCATTGGCTCAAGTGCCCTGAATCCAGTACAAATTGTGTTTCAATGCATCAATGAAATGGCCTCACCCCACATCTCTGAACTATTCGTCCCGGAAAACACTGGTCAGAACAAAACTCTTAGATCATCAACATCAGCAGCTGTAGGCAGAATGATGGAACCTAAGCGCAAGCCAAATACTAAGTTTGATGATCGCGTTTCGGAGTATCTGGGCAAAAGGCTTGGAATAAACTCCCTCCGGAACTAAGATCCATAACAAGTCCAACAGAATTCAGGTGTAAACTAAAAACTTACCTTTTTAAGATGTCATACCCTTAAATTGAATTTACCATTCCTGAGAGAAAGTCAAGTTATATCTAATTTTCCAATTATGTCCTATATTCTGTATCTAAATTTCGCAATAAACAATTATTCTATATTAATTTAGTGTTAATCTCAAGTTACCTACCAGGTAAGTATTGTACTGTATATTATTTCCATAAATAGTTAGTAATAACATAGATCGTTGTAGAAATGTATTATATATTTGTACATCGCCCCTAAGGTGATTTTGCACACAAAAACGGCGCTATACAAATCATCCATATATAAAAACATATTTTAAAATTAATCACAAACGTCACCTGTCTTAAATTTAAACATGGTTAAGCTAGAATTGCTAACAATACGTAGTAAAATGAAAATCGCCAATTTTATATGCAATAGTGAGGAAAAATGTACGCATAGTTGCGATCCCATTAAAGATGAGAGACAAAAATATGTTTTAAAATAATACTCTATCAAATAAATAACAATTTCACAGGTTTAATGGCTAATCCATAACCCTTATTGGCAAATAACTATTTTTAAATAATAATCAAGATAACAATGAACAAGATAATAATACATGATGCACTTCACAATAATTGGAAAAGTGTAACCTCAGGAAAAAAGCTCTTAGTGTGAGCATCAGTAATATATATCTAATCTTTAATCATTGAAGATAATATTGACGACTCTCAGATGAAAGATGTGAAACAGAAAATCAGAAACAGATTCGGTCGCATCTATGAATTAAACCCAGGAACTCAGCCTTGCCGAGGCTTAGCTCTTTTTTCCCGGCAAGGCAGAGGTCCTGTGATCAATTGTTAGATGCGATCAAATCTTTTTTCAGGTACGGAGACTACTAACCAAGCAATGTACAAAATTTTAGCCCAATAATTTTATCTTGTTTTATGGGATCGCAACACTGTGCTACGATCTGAATGGGTTAATAACAAGAAAAAGCTGGTTTTCCTTGTAAACTGAGTTACGAAGATGAAAATTCTGCCGTTTCTGGGATTATTGCCCCCAGTTTGACAGATGTTTAGACGTAGCAGAGTTATTATTATTTGCGCGTTTTATGAAGGAAGAATAATTTTATTAAGAAATTTTGCGGCGGGAAAATACTTCAATTCCTTAGGTATGTAGGTATCCAGTTTTATGCCAGTAATGAAATTTTCTGGGTTCATAAAAATGCTAATAAATGGGTGTTTTAGGAATATTTATTTAATGAAGAGGGAACTGTTAATTAAACGTCCAGACATTGTGGCTGTATGCCATAACATTAAAGAAGAAATGAATATGTAAGCTACAAATAAAACAGGTAAACAAAAGTAAGAAAACATATGTAGGTTCTGTATTAGCTGAGAAAAAAATCACATTCATTATCAACAAAAATGTTATGCTTATAACAAAAGTATGTTTAAAGAGAAAGTCGTTAATATGTCCTTTTTAAGGTAAGAGTACTAATTTACATTTGAATACTTTTGATCAACTTAAGAATGTATTATTATTTAACTCCCCAGGCCTCAGTCATATTCTGTCACAAGGTATGCGTATTTCCCCCTTGCAATAAGAGCAAAATAAATGGAATATTTCAGAACGAACAAAACTAAACTAAACTAAAAACTGTTTTAGAAAGGTGATAAAATACGCTCTCATATTTTAATATTAGAAATAAACATATATTTTTTGAAATATTAAAATTTTGACTCCAAACGTAAAAAATAGTGGAGCATTTAATTGAAACCGGCCATTAATTTAGATTTGTTCCTGAAATCCTCGGGATACCCAAAACACGTAAAGCACGCCTAATTACGGAGGCAATTTAAATTCATAAAAACATGATTAATATTTATAAATATAATAATTAGAATAAACTACTTATAATGTTTTATACCACTTTATAGTATATATTTTTAATACATAAAACCAACCGGTTTCGGTTCAACCTAAACCTTCTTCAGGGTTATATGAAAACATATTAAATCAATAACAGCGTTACAGTGTATTAACAGGTAAGATAGAAGAGGGAGAGAGAACATAAGGTTTGGTGTGGTGGCGAGGGGGAGGTATGGGTGAAAGTAATTGGAGAGGAGATTAAAATATTTAAAAACTATTTTAAACTGAAACGTTGGCCAAAGAAGGAGGTAGCGCAACATGGCACTATACCCCAAAAATATATCAAAATAATACTTTTGGCCGTGAAAAATTGAAATCATAACAACACAAAATTATGTTAAATGGGTTATATTAGTAGGTTTGTTGGTCTTTTTTTAAACTTTTAATATCATGTTGGGTTATATTATTTATCGGTTCCATGACAAAACAATAACACTTTTGAAAATAATGTAAAATTGAATTGATAGGTATCGAATAATTATTGGAAATTGACAGAAATTTTAAAGTTAAGCTTTGAATGAGGTTAAATAAAAAATGAATAAAACGAATTTGTTTGATGACACCTAGCCATAATATTACTGCCTAAGATTCCGGATATATTTGAATGTAAGTAAGAATGCCATGCTTGGTGTAAGCAATGGATTACACTCAATATAAACTCACAAATATGATTGAAACCATTATAATACATTGTTCTACCAGTTTTGGAAAGCAGTTTCCTTTCGTTCTTTATAAATGTTAATGTTCTGCTGAAGAAGGGAGGGCACTTCCGAAACCGGTATAGCAATGCAATAATATAATGTGGTATCAAACAAAATGAATGTGCTTATATCGTTTTCAATTCAATTAAAAAAATAGTGGGAAAATAACCTTAAGGCGGATTTTCCTAAAAAAACAATCTCTCGAGCTCTTAAGCAAATCAAGAAAATAATAATCCTTTTTAATAAAACCCTTTTTTTCAGAAAACTGTCGAATTTTTGTCTCCCACAAAAAAATTTCACAATATATTCAAATGCATCACATTTATTAGTGCATGCTAAACAGAGAACTTTTTGGAAAATAACGAATAGTACCGTGTTATGCCACAGTACATATTATGAGTCATCCAGTGGCGGATCGTGACTTTTTTTACAATTCTTACAAAAATGGCATTATTGATGTTGTGGTAATTAAAAACGATTTTTTATTATTTTTCGAAATTTCAATTTTTATATGAAAATTTTCAGGAAATTTCAGATTGGCCGTGCGCCGCACGGAATTCCTGAAATTCTTCATACCAAAAATCAAATTTTCAAAAAAATAAAAAAAATGTTTCAGCTACCACAACATCAATAATGCCATTTTTTGTTATATTAGCTCTCTTGTACACCAGAAAGTCACGAGCCGCCACTGATTATGAATAACGCGTAAGTACTGCTCTGCACTGCCATTCGAATAATTAATGAAAAGTGTATCGTGTGACGTCACGAGGCAATTTCGTACACGTTAACTTCGTATAAGTTAACTTCAAAAGCTCATAATTAAGTAATTTTAGGAGATATCTAAATAAATCCACTGTGGTTATTAACCCTATAAACAGTATACATTTTCATCAACATAAAAATGATATACGATCTAATTGTAGTCTCAAAATCACTAATCTTAACCAATTTTATTTCTACAAGGGATCAAAAACGATAAAATCTTTTACTTGAATGAAAATTTTGTTTCTTCAGAGCTTTTAAAACTACCCACGATGGGATTGGTTTCATTAAAAGATTCTAATTTCCCCAGACATCACCTACAGCCTAGAGCACTCGCTAGATCCAAATCAAAGCCATGGAAGATGCTTTCATTGGAGCAAAGAACGGAATTTTAAAAGCTCCTTTCAATAGGCACAATAAACCTGATTAGTATGCAGATTGCCCCGGGTTTCCTTTGTTAGTTAGATTTAAAAATTTTAACGTTTATTTTCGTCGTTCTAATGTATTTTTATCATGGTTCAAAGACGTGAACTTCTTAAGAAAATAAAAAGGTTCTTATAAAAGGAGACAAAGAAAATAAAACAAACCACATTTTTAAAAAGGTAACCGTGTACCTGCCAACTTATAATGTAATACAAATATGGATACAAAAAAGATGTGCCATGAACCACTCTACTGCAAATCGCATGTACGCACCACTTTCATTGGCTAGTTTAGTTTTCAGTTTGGTCGTAGTTCGACGACAATTGACACGCTTCCGTTCCATATCTCTCTGTTTCTATTATATTTGTGACGCTTCAAGCTAAAACAAAAGAGGCAGAATCTTAATCACTGGTGCGGAATCAAATTGTAAAATAACAATGACTCTTTAAAAAAGATAATTATTTTCTACAATTTAAAAATACAAACCATTTCCAAGGGCCAATTATTTATAATCTAATTGGCTTGTAATGAATCCAAAAATTCAAGTGCCTAAACAAAGGGATTGCTAGCACAAAATGTTTTTGTTGATCTATCAAATGATATAGCGCGCGGAATTCCATTTAATTTTTGTTTCGTTAAATTTTATGAACAACAAAAAATAGACGAAATTTATCTCGTAATTGGCACTTGGTTATATTGTGAATTACAATGTAGCGTCAATTAATACAAAACAACTAACGAACACACTTGGATAAAGTGTTTGTAGTCATCAAAGTTTACGTTACGTTTAGTTTAGTTTATTTTACGAACATGAACATTACATTTCCATGGAAAAAGAAAACACTTGGCCATTGGCATTCTGTAAAATATTTGAAATGGCCTTTTATTTAGACTATAAATAAATGGGTGCATAAAATCGATTTGATGGTGCAAGTTGCCAAAATAGTATCAGTGAATTGCGCTCCATTACGATACGATATTATTGTACCACCCAAAGCAGGAGCACTCCTGTCCCGGTGAGACCAATACACCAGGGGCAGTGTTTTGTTAGGACTTGTAACATGTGATCTGAGGATCGGAAGGAGATTGGAGTTTAATCGACATGGCAATCTAATAAGCCAATATTGGAATTTATAATAGGTTGGACGAATAAAGGAATTTATTAAGAGTTTTCATTTATTTTGTTTTGGCTTCCCGCTTCTTTTTGCTATGAGCTTCTGAAATTTTCTTGCCATTTTCTTGCCATAGCCTGTTCTTGCGTATTCTCATATATCTCTTCACTCTTTTAGTATCTTCTTGCCTCTTCTTACTCCTTCTCGGCACTTCTTGGTTCTTTTTAGTTCTACTTGCTTTTTCCTGTTTTTTTTTTATTCGTGGATCTTGCGTCGTTGCCTCTTATTGCTTCGTCATGACTATTCTCTGCTTTTCTTGCTCTTCTTCATAATTCTTACTTCTTCTTGGCTCGTCATGGCTTTTTGTTTCCTATTGATCATTCCTTTCTCTTATTGGCTCTTCATGCTTCTTTTTGTCTCCTATTGCACAGTCTTTGCTCTTTTTGCCCCTTCTTTACTCTTTTGATTTCTTCTTGCCCCAAATTTATTTTTTGCTTTTCTATCCTTTTCTCATTTATTTCTTTTTTTGCCCCATCTTGCTTCTATTCGCCTCATATTTGCTATTCTGGCCTCTTCTTGAAGAAATTCTTACTTCATGTTGGGTCACATGCCTCTTTTTAAACCCCCTTTGCCTCTTCTTGCTTCGTCTCAGCTATTCTAGGTATTTATTGCCTCTTCTTATTTTCCTTGCTTATTCGTGGAATCAATCTTCGAATCAAATAGAACTGATTAAGCATAATCTATTTTTACCAATGTATTTGTGGTGAAGTACCTTTTGTAAAAAAATAAAACTACTTAATTGAAATTAAAATTAACAGGATGTTAATGTTAAAAAGTAGTGTTCCTTCACTACATGCTTAGATTCAAAATAATAATACCAAGTAGATACAATATTTTTTATGAGAACGCATTAAAAAAACCGCACATCCTCCCGTGGTTTATCGTTGTGGCTCCCTGATCTATTTCGAAATCCTCGCGATTCGTTTCCAAGAAATATTTATTTTCTTCGTATGGGTAGGTAAATAAGCACTCCAAATTGTAATAAGTCAAGCACTTCCTAATCCCCGTGCAGCAGCCATCTGCCAAGCGCTTTTTGTATAAATAATCATCTGGATCAGTTAAAATGTTAAATGTTTTTTATGTACAACTGTTGGACGTAAATTGTAATTAAAAATAAACAAACTCCCCCATTTAGGATATTTAACGGTACCTTAAATAGTAATGGGATCATAAAATCCTCCCCTCTCCTCCTGCCTTTCAGCCTTTCCACCCTTTATTTTATTCTATTGGACCGGTGCCTACCTCGGGAAGTAAAGATCTTATCAGAAGAGGGTCATTACCGATTTCAAGAAATAAACATTTTACGATCATTTATTTATAAAGTAAAGCTTAAAGAGGATTAAAAATTCGGAACCTTTTCCAAATGAACTCTTGAGATTTAAACACAAAGAGGTTTTGTGATTATTTGATAATTATTTCTAAGGGTCTTATCAATGCCTGAGTGGGTAGGATTGTAAGCTTGTACCTAAAACTGTAAGATTCAGTTTCGTTAACTACATAAACTTGGATAAAATCGATACTAAGCTGCTAACGCGTCTTAATTAAATAAAGTTTTGTTATACCGTAGACATTCCGACAGGAACAATAATTCACGTTAATTTTTTCTGTTTCTTTTTATAATTAATATTGATGGTTTTCATAAAACCACTGTTTTTTTCACAGAACACCTGTTACACACATTATAAATAAAATGTGCACTTTTTTTGGAGCGTATTGTATTTGGAATGGGGTTTTTTATGTAATCAGCAAACACAAAGCAGACACGGGAATGCTCTAAGAGCAGAAGCATGCTTGCTTACTATATAGTTCCCGCTCTCAAAGCAATGCAGGTTGGTTTAAAATCAACCCTAAACGAAAGTATTTTTTTCGTAACATAATATAAATAGGTAATAAAGTACCAACTTCTTACTTGTATGATTTATATTTTCGTTTTGATTAATGACACTATGTTTTTAATTTTATTTTATTTCCATGTTTATTTGAATCAACTTAAAGATGACTAAACGTAATAGACTCCTTTCGATGGAAACTTCATATTACTATTGCGATAAAAAAAACTCGACTATAAGTATTTGCTTTCAGTTTTTAGCTTTTAGGAAAAAACTGTACGCCACTAAAACTAAAATTACTAAAAATATGTACAAAAAAACACACGAAATTTATTGGACAAATGTATTGCAGACGTTATTGTCACCTATTTTTTTGTTGTTTCATATAAAAATAATGAAATAAAAATATTTTGTAATTTTTTTTGGTTTCATAAAGGTGCACCTTTTAATTATTCTATGGTTAACTTTTACAATTTTATATAAAGCGTAGTGTTTTCTCTTTCTTCTTATCATTTTTCTCACCATGGTAGAAAGGATGATATAACGATTAGATTATTAAGACCATATGAATTCCTAAAAGCGTTGATAAAATTAGCCTGTTGATAAAAAAGTTGACATACCATATGTTTATTTTATTTACTTAAGCTGGGATCCCACTTAGTCTTCACTATTGTCTAATGCATATAATCCATGAAATAGATCAGTAAAAACAGATTTTCTATGCGAGAGAAGCCCATTGTCGAAAGGACCTCAACTTTCGTTATATGAAATAATGGACCGTAGTAAAGATAAGGTAGCAGTAGACACAACAAATTGTTCTAACCTTTCAAAAAACTTTATTATTTTTTTTTATTAAAACATTGAATTTTCATAATTCCTCGGAAGTTTTCAATACCCATCTACTTTCTTTAGAATATTTAATTATCACATCCCTTTATTACGTACTTAATAACTTGCTTAATTGGTGAAAAACCACATTTCTCTGGCCCATAAAACACGGATATGAAATAATAATATCTCAGCCCTTACGAGTTTGAAATTTAGAGTATTTACTAAACGGGGTGGGGTGAACTCACACCCTGCGAATTCGGGTAGAATTTACTGCCCGTCAAATCAGGGTTGAAAGAGGCATTGAATTTTTTGCTGCTTAAATAAACCCTTGAACTTGTTTTGAAGTGAAACGTAAATGTACAGTACTGGTGGGTGCTGTTCCCTATGTAAATATGTTTTGTCGGTCCTGAGAAACAGGGTTGCCGCAAAAACAAATACATTTTTAACCTGCTCTCATCAGGCAATGAAAATAAAACGGACTGCTCATCGAATAGCCTGCCGCGAATTTAATAGCATACTAACGATAAGATATTCTTAATTTATTTCAAAATTCTTGTGTTCTTTAAAAGAAAACTGTATGTGGGTAATCTTTAAAAATAATTAAAATAAAATTAACATAAATCCACTACCAAAGATTTCTTAATTCTCCAATAAATTCTTCTAAATAAATTCTTCTAATAAATAATATAACATCAATAGTACCGTAGGGTAAAATAACAAATGTAAAATCAATGTCCAGAGTTTTTACTATAGTGTCCTCTGCGTACAAAAGTCGTAAACTTTTTAATAAAAGTTTGTTTATCTGAAGTGACCTGGCAGGTAAATATGTTTTTCTTTATTTATTTGTTACCGGTCGGTGGCTGAGTATCGCGTTTGGGTCCCACCCAGGCGTAGTGTGTTCAATTCCTCGGCTGGCTAAGTCCTCCATCACAACGCAAGCAACATTTCCGCTTACTGTGGTGGTAGTAGGATATTTTCAAATATTGTCAGGTTATTTGTAACCTGGGAATTTTTGTCTTTCTTTAAAACAATAAAATAAATAAAATTAGATAGAGCCTATGAAATCGAAATTGAGAGGTGATTTTTACAAAAAAACTGCGCTTTACAAATTATCTAATTATTATTAATAATCGAGTAATATGTTATGTTTTCACGGAATATTAATATTTAACAGAAACCACTTTACTGATTTTTTTTAAAACTAAGATTCTAATTAATTATTAAGTCTTATGGTATGTATTGAAGTAACCGGATAACGTATTTTGCCCGCCAAAATTTACTGATTTCCACCGTCATACAAAAAACTAATAATCAACTTCATCAGGGATTAAAAAACTGATTTACCAGGACGTTTTGTTGATTCTACGGTGTCAGATTCCTAGCTCCACCGTTGACCAATTCCTCGCGCACACGCTCTATAGGATCCACGGTTCCATGATAACTCAACACAGTGACAATTCAACACACTTTTAAAAAGTGATATAAAGTCATTAGAAACGATGATTTTTTTTTAACTTAACCTAACCTAACCTAACCTAACCTACATAACCCAGTTAATAAAGTTTTTGTTTCATCTCTTTCCAAGACTTTATATAACTTTTTAAAGATGTGATGAATTATCATTTTAATGATTTATCCGGTTACTAGTATCCACATATCAGTCAGTTTATAACATGTCTGATCTGATCTAAAAAAAATCCATTTAACATGTTTTGGTAATAATAATAATAATAACATTTGGCTAATTTATATAGCGCCGTTTTCGTGAGAAATCACCTCAAGGGCGCTGTACAAATATATTTCTTAAATAGTTAATACTAGAACTACTGACTTATCTCTAAGTCTTATATCTAGTGACTTACGACTAAGGCCTATAACTACTATCTAAATTGATTAGTTAACGGTTGTTAAATTTTACAACGCCTGGTTGAATATAAGTCTTGAATGATTTCAAAATTAAAATTTAGCGCTTATTTTTTGTTACTTTACTAATGGCAAATTGTCCCTTGTGAAATCAAGAAGGCGTCATTAGACTTGTCATTGTTAGGCCCAGCCCTGAAAAAAGCCCTTGGAATTTCAGCACTCCATAAAAAGCACGTGGTGGGACCATAAACCAGAAGTGGTGTTCGAAGCCCTATTCGGAACATCGGGAATACAACATGTGGACCGATTTAGCCCTGGGAACAGGAAGCTTCCTACTAGGGCCCTTCACTACTTGTGTATGTTTGTCTGTCTGTCTGTTTGTCCGTGAGGGCTAGATAAATAATAGTACCTACCTACTCGATTGTAATAACAAGGGAATCGGATATCTATAGGAGGATTGGAGAGATGTGTCCGTTGATGTCTAACTATATTGTGAGTGTTTTATGTTGCTTTGTTGAAGCCGAAAAAGACAAGGTCATAAGGCAAACTGTAGTTCATTGACTAACTAATTCCACTCCTTATATTGCATAATTAATTATGATTATATTTTATTAACAATATAATGAATGTATATTTTTGTTTTGTAAACGAAGAAAAATGAGTATTGCGGATTTATTAAACTCCTGTTAAAAACGGATTTGCAGGCCATGTTCTAATAAAATGCTATTATTTTCCAAATATGTCGGAACACGTGTTCATGCACCTGCGTTGTCCCTGTTAATACATAATGACGAAACACAAAAATATAATGACTTTTTTACTAAAAGTTTAATATAAACCAATCAACCAATTCGTTTAGGGCCTGCAGCCCCATTTTTTAACAGGATTACTAATAATTTGAAGCGATTTTTAATAATTTAGCAATATTTTATATCAGTTTTCTCCGTGTGGAGCATTTAATGTTTCCACCAACAAGAATATTCCTACATTCTTCCGATTTAATACTGTCATTTCGTTGAAAAGCATCAAGATTTCATACACTAGATTATCACAAACTTCATTCAATAAAGCCTTAAAGTTCACCACTTAAGGTTGTTAATCCAATATATGGTGATTTAACATAGCTACGATTAGAGGCGCTACCGCGTACTAATAATTTCTCGTCGAAACTTGCTCCACTATTAGAACGCGATAAGCGGTATACGTAGACCGAAATCTGTAGTATTAGTTAGAGCATTGTGAAAGTTGGAGGTCAGTTAGAGATCAAAAAGCGGAACTTATTTTTTTGCTCCATGTCTCATCTGAATATAATACATAAATGTGCTTCAACCAGTTCTGATCGGTATTCTGTTATCAAAAGGAGCATCTTCCGAAAGCCCAGCCAAACTTTTTGTATTCAAGCGAGTTCTCGGATTTGTGTACGAAGCATGAAGATTTAACGAGTTGCCTCGAATATTTTGAATGGACATATATTTAAATAATTCAAATATGTGCCCCTAACTTAAATGTTGAAATGAAGCACAAATTCATTCTTACATACACTACGATAATTCTGGTCCATCGCTCCCAAAATGGTTCCATGATAACTCAACACAGTGAAAATTCAACACACCTTTAAAAAGTGATATAAAGTCATTAGAAACAATGAAAAAAAATAACCCAACCTAACCTAACCTACTTAACCCAGTTCATAAAGTTTTTGTTTCATCACTTTCCTTGACTTTATATAACTTTTTAAATATGTGATGAATTATCATTTTGATGATTTATCCGGTCACCGACTAAAGCATATAACTACTGTCTTAATGAATTATATATTTTATTACATGAAACATAAACATAAACCAATTTCATATCTAAACTGTTTAGGTAAAAAAAGTTAAAGAACGTGTTCTGTAGCAAAAATACATTCTCATGAAACTTGTGACAGGTATTAAGTAATTTATTTACAGGAACTCGCTTTTTTCTTTTATTTTATTATGTACGGATATGTTAATAATACAGTTTGCCTAAAATGGAAAAATTCTCAACGCGTTTCCATCGTAAAGACTCAGCATTTGTAGTGAAAATTTCTATTACGTAAGAATCGCGAGACAGTGTATTGCAAACTCTCGAGACAAAACTTAATAATCTTTTACTGAAAATTCTTCGCATTCTGTAAAAAAAAAACCTGTTGACGTAGTTTTCTATTGAAAATTTTTCCGATGGCATAGGTGATGTAAAAATTGTACGTTTGAATGCAAACACGATTAAAACACTATAAAAGCACAAACATTGTAATGAAATTATTATATTTTGTTTTGAATGATATTATCTTTTTTAGTGGAACCATAAAATAAATATTTTACATGATATTTCTCAATTTGAGTTTAAAACTAACTGGTTCTTTCAGCATAACAATATAATAATTTTAAAAAAATAACAGAACGAAAATGATATGAGTATAACAAAAAATCATTGAATAAAGTTTGGTCGCAAATCACTTTGAATATTTATATTCTGATGCTAGAACTTACCTATTTATAGTTAATAATATTATCTATAGAATCTATAGGTATTTAAAGTGAAAATATTTTTTTTTACTACAGTAAAATATAGGCTGGTACCTATTTAGCCAATTGCGCCAAGATTACAGATGCAAGTTCACATTTAAAGTTTTTAAATATAACACAATAGGGCTTGTGGACGTGTTTCGTGAGCCAAATTTTCCTAATCAATGTTTAAATTTCAAATACAAAACTACGAGATCTACGATGTCTGGCTAGCGTAATATGAGAAGGAGCATTTGTTTCCATTCAAATTTGTAGGAAAGGCACAACATAGTAACATTTTATGGTGTTATTCTTTATTCTATGCTTATCTACGTTTCACAATTTATATCTCAATTCCTTGGCGTAATTCAGTAGCGCTATTTTAAGCAACAACAAATCTGTAATTGTTTGGAAACACAATTATCATGTTCAGCATAATGTACGGACTTTATACAATAAAAAATTATATTCCGATCACACATCACCCATTTATTTGGCGAAAAATGCTTTGGGTATATATCATTATTTTATAAGAAAAATGTTATATTTGTACGAGTTAGAAGTCGGGATGTTTGTCCTAAATCCTTTTCTGGAGATTTTCGTTTTTTTTCTACCTCCATTCGTCTTTTATTACAGCCGCGTTCGTGAGAGGAATAATTCCACGAACAATATCCGGCTGCGAGGGCAGGAAATATAATACTGCGATTCCGGCTTGAAAGACTACCAAAGAGAAAAAATAGCTCGAGTGGAGCCACTTTTTCGTTTTGTATTCACAGTCCGAGAGCGGAGAATATTAATGAAATACCTATTGGACCTCCTGAAACGAAATATTGAATGGGCAGATTTATTATTCAGATGAACCCAGAATCAATGTGTGCTCTGAAATGGTGATTGCGAGTGTATGGAGAGTAGTTAAGTTTCAAGGAATAATTAATTGAACTACATATATTGCGAAAAATAATATTTACCTGTTCATTTTACGATTTTCTAATAAAAAAGAATATATGTTTTTTTTTTTATTTGGGAAACAAACAGTCATTTATATATTTACCAATAATGTTCCAATAATTAACTTTACAATATATTTATAAATGACAAAGATACATAAAGAATAAACATTATAAGGAATTAAAAAATGTTATAAAACAAGACGGTAATACAGTTTTCGCATGATTATAATAAAAACAATAAAATAAACAAAGATGATAGAATTATTTCACAAAATAAAAAAAAATAAGTCATAATATCAGTTTGGTAAGTTGCATTTTATATGTTTTGAAGTTACACTTAAAAATGTCCACATCTCGTAAGGCATTGTGAGTTTTACATATACGTCCTATTAAAGAGTTTTGCGCATATTTGGCTTTACAGTGTGATTCACAGAATGATTGTTTCAGTTGAGGAAAGCAACTCCAGAGGTCGTGCCCTCGGGGTGGATGCTTTTGCATTAAAACGGCGCTATACAAAATATATTAATATTTTAATTATTAGGTAATTTTGGGCCATTAATATAGTCCAAAACAGGGACGCCTTATCGAAGCGATTGAACCTGAATAGGACATAGCGAAAAATTGGATTTACATAAAGATGTAATTTTAACTCTTGGTTTTCATGAAAAATTTTACTAAAATAAAACGATTCCTTTCGCAGCCTCTCTGTTAATTATCCTTTACTTATTACATTATACAAATATAAAAAACCTTCTTCTCTAATATTCTCAAAACCTTGTCGAAGCTTGAACCTAAAAAACCCTGGACAGAGCAGTAGTTCGATTTTGTATTAATGACTTTGAAGCCAAATCTAGGGTGAGGGGAAATTGCCTAGCAGCCATCTTGTATGACAAACTTTTGATGTGATTTGTATTCAAAGTGGTATAAAACCAATAATTTTCATTTTATTTTTAATGCAATTGTAAGGGTTTATGATTAATTTGGTATTTGCCGAGACAGGGGAATGGGATTACACAAAAAAATTAAATGGGTAAAGTTATTTTTATAAACCTTCCACCTCACCCTGCAGATTCAAAATGTTCGCAAATAGCTCTATTAACGGCCTTTTTTTCGAAAATCACTGCTTTCTTGTCCACAATCGCGGTTATTTAATTCACTTGTTTCAATGATTTCAATTCACTTACAAAAATGGAACACAATCAAATATTACCATTATAAATTTTATCTCAACACATTTAAGCAGACATTACTTGAAACTAAGGTAGGTACGTTAACAACCCCTCTGTTAATTGGTGATTCCGGGTACTTTAGTAGCCAGGCACGGAACAATAGCTAGAATATAACAGTAGTAAGAAAAGGGAACAAGAAACGGGCAAACGTAAGATATTAAAGTGAGATTACGCTGTACATCTGTTTGACTCTGGCCTCGACTTAAACTAATTACGCGAGATTAAACCGTTCAAGAAACAAAACGACTTGGCCAATGAGAGAACATCGGTGCTTTTGTAAGTTTAGTTCAAAAACTCTGGGATTGGATTTAAAATACACCTACCTCGGGACAAGAGCACGGGTGCGAAACATTTTTTATAATCCTAAATTGAAACACATGTATTTTTATTCGCCTTTACTTATTAAGCTCTGCCACGCGTAGACTTCGACGCGGTGGTACAACGCCAGGCCGCCGGCGCCGTGCAGAAAAGTCACACTGCTCTATAAACCGTTATCTTACGAGTACTTTCGGGCTTTACTTTTCTGCGCGGCGGCCTGGAGTGGCGCGTGGTACCGCCGCTACATGTATAATTTATTTTTATAAATAATACAAAAAATAATAATACAATCCTTACTTCAAGCGTTGAGAGAAAGAAACCAAACAAACTTACTGTGGAAAGAAGATCAACAAACAAAAAGTACAATAAAGTTAGCAAATAAAAAGTTATAAGTAAATTAAGAAAAACACCGCACATCTGTAATACCAGTGCGTGGTTATAAGGCAACAGAACTTAATGAAATGCTCATTTTATAATATAGTCTGTAAATGTATATAGTAATTAATTAATTTACTGGACAATTTGTATAGCGCCGCTTTTGTGAGATATCACCTCAGGTGCGCTTTACAGTTGATGCAGATATTACAAAAAATAAAAATATTACAGAATAAAGTGAAGTTAAGTTAAGGTAAAATGAAGAACAGGAATAGGTGACACGAAGATAGAAGATAAAGACTCTGCAGTAAGAATCCTAGGTGATACGTAATATAAGTTATACTGCCTTAACTTGAATTATATTTAAATAATTGTTGTGTTTTATGAAATGTCTTCTTTCTTTGATCATTTCAACAATTTTATTATTATTCTTGAATATACTACCTATATTTTACACTTCACACTAACAAAAAATAATTATTGATACTACTGGTACGCAGTCCACAGCTTGCAAATCTCTGCCTTGAACAGAAAGCGTGCAAGCGGGGTTTTTAAGTCAATCAATGTCAAGATGTAAGTGCAGGATTATGCAGCGGATGCGTATTAATGTATCATATGGCCTTAAAGCGATTAAATAAAATGATTGTAACGGACGTACTGCTCCGGGCTCGGCCGCAGTCACCCGCGTTAAAATTAGATGAATCCTAATTGTCCTAAAGAAATAAAATTGTATAAAATGTATGAATTAATGTAAAAATGTAAATGTATGAAACAATGTAAAGATGATAATGTAAACAATAAATGAAACGTCGGAGCTTGGCTAGGGGACACGGGCAGAGAAGTATACCGAGAGAGCTGGTGGATTAATAGCATTTAATTAGCATAGCATTTAATTCGGGCACGTTTATGAGAATCGTGGTTATACGAGAGGGAACGTTCGGCCGCGACCCGAAGCAAAGGGCCGTGCGCCGTCATAGCGTGCGAGGTGGTTTGCCGCCCGAACGTTCCACAAGCGCGATTCTGAGGACCGTGCCTGAACAAAGAGAGGCCGTGGTCGCGTTCGGCCACGGGCCCAAAATTACCGGCCGAGAGGCGGTAACCAGACCGGCGGCGGGGCCGCGAGCGCGTCACAAACACGGGCTTCGATTCCCGGAATCAAAGAGAAAGTTGGCCCGTGTGAGCGTCGCTCGGCCAGCGGCTGCCGCCGGTGGCCTATAAAACAGGGAACAGTCCCTTGAAAACGTCAGATAGCCAGCAACCTCCACCAGCTCAACACCTCTCTCTCTGCTCTGCCCTCTACCTCGCTCCGACTTCTGCTTCTACTCGCCTTCTTTCACTCTGACCCCCGCCTCACCCTGGACCACGGACTTGCCTACCCCTTCGGACCAGACTCGGAATCAGCTCAAGAACAAGAAAACAGCATTCGGTAGAACTCCATTTAATTTTTTTTTAAATTTAATTAACATCAAATTTAATAATATAATTATTAAGTTCTGCAAGTATCACAGTTGCAACTGTCACAGTTTGAAAATGGCCTTGAAAGCCGAAACAGCTGTAACAATAACAAAAAACCAAAAAATACTTGCAGAACTTAATAATTATATTATTAAATTTGATTTTATATGATTAAATAAAATTAGGTGTTTTTATTTTTATTTTTTATGTTACACCACAGTGGCGGGTCAAAGTATGTGAGAAAGAAAAAATGGATTTATTAATGCGGGTCTTCAAGAGGTCAGGATTATTTGAAGGTGGAAAAACAGATGCTCGTTCCCTCTACGAGCCCTCTACCCAAAACGAAGCAATGGCCCGTTCTCAAGAATCCAATATCAACTGTAAACGGATGTTCCGCTCGTGTCTAACGAGTTCACGCACGTACACCGGTGCACCGGGATCAATACTGCAGGCTAATTAGAGAAGGCTCCATTAAAATACCTGTAGAACAGACTCAGCATGCCCACATTGCGTCTGTGCGCATGGAGAGGGCAACAGGCCTGTTAACAATGGATTGTCAATCAGACGGACCGCCCTCCTTCGCACAGAATCAATTATTTTTGGTTTATCAAGTATTGTGGGGCTCCAACCTAGAGGTGGTTCTCAAATTCAATTGCTGGGCATACTTGAGATTTGTATAGGGTTAGCGTCTTGTCACTGTTGAAGAATCTGCTAGCCCTATACAAGAATATATTGTTTTGTTTCTCATTCACTTAATACCTACCCAAAATATAAAAAGAGTTACTACCAACCTTCCTCTCCCATCTCCTTCCCTTTCTCACTGCTTTCAGCTTCTCAACATAGAAAATATAAACAGTCCTGTTTTAGTTTGATGATGCCTTCGGAAGTCTGCCAGGCAAATTAATAATTACAGAGCTGAACTTGTTTAGAAAAAAACTGTTTTTTATAAGTTGAATATTTATAGAAGAAAAACCTTAAATTAACCGCTTCATGTTTTTGAACGAGTCACGCTCGCATGGTAAATGCGTATCAATTTCTGCTAGCCCGAGCGACGCTCGCTGGTTTCGACTCGCAGCGTTCTATTTTTAGCTAACACGAGTAACGCTCGTCAAAGTTAGCGATGTATTTTACCCAGTTTGAATTTGCTTGCAGTTTGCCTCAGAGATCGGTCGTGTTTTTGTACTGCTCATTTCGTTTTTACTGTATTGTTTTCAGATTTTCGTGTATGTATGAATGCATCGTTTTAAAAATTTTTATTTATCATATCGAATCAATTTGAATTTGATTTTTTTTCCAAATAAAATTCCAAATGGAGAGTGATAGTGAATATGAAAATATTGATAGTGAATATGAAAATATTGATATTGAACATTCCGAAAGTGATTCCTCTTCGTCAATTTCGAATTCTGCATCAGAAGAAGCACATCCCAGCCGGCCTTTCGATTTAGATTAATGGACAGAGATCGACTTCTAAGCAGACACACCAGGATCATCAGCCCCATTTGAATTTACATAAATATCATATATAAATGAGGAAAATTAAATACACTTAAATTTTTATATTTTATATGAATAATGTATATACTTTAAATACAAAGTATTTAAAAAGTCTGATTTTTTTAAAACACTTTTTATTAAAAAAACGTTAGCTTAATAAATGGAGTTCAACAAATCAAACTTGATAAAAATAAATACCCCAATTTATTAGAGTTGCCATGAGCCCTCTGGTTTCAAAAAGTTGAGAACAGTTGGGACTCACCAAAAAGTTCTCTTCGTGTGATGCATTGCAAAAATTGGCGCTTTATATATATCGTACCAATCACAAATCACAATGTGAAAATCAAGTTTACTGCCACGTAAATCTTCTAAAACAATTTTTTTTCATTTTCGATATAATTTGTAAAATACAATGGAAATATAATTTCATTCAATCTCAATGAACTGTACACGTATCACAAAGGGGTTGATACGTGTACAGTTCATAACCATAATTGTATGTAATAGGATTATAAACTTAATTATGTCAGGTGGATTGTAATAGGATTATATGATAATAAACATTATATTCAAATAATATTTTTTGCTTGTAATGCTTTTAATACATAACTTTATTGAAATAGAATAATAATCATTCAAAAATTATTCTTAGTCACGCGTATGTATCTATTCTACATAAGAGTGGGGAGTGGGTAAACATTATTTATTATTAAAGTGCGTTAGTAAAATTATGGACCTGCCTAGTATTATTATGCTGAAACATAAATAAACCAAGTCACATAAACTCTACTTTTCTGAATTGCACTTTGTATGTTTACCAGGGACGTGCCGTTGAATTGGAATCGACTATCTTCGTTAATTTCACTCCGTTTTGCGAGTGAGCCTCAACGAATATAGATTTTGGAAAGGCCTATACTATAGAGTCCATTAAAGCATAGAACGCCCGTTGAAAGCCTCTAAAATTTAGATAATATGAATAAGACATGATATTATATCAAAGAATAAGAATAATTTTTATTTATTTATAAAACATATGGTATTTAATTGACATATACAAGGCATTGAAACATTAAATCACCATACTACGCAACTGCCTGTTTCATGGTTACCAATAGATTATAGTTGTTTTATATGAACTGTAAACAATATAATATGTTGGTCCTTAGTAATAAACGTATTTCAAACCCTAAACAACCGATAACCAACCCTTATTGTGGAGTAATTGTTGTTTCTCAGCTGCACAAAACACGCTCATTAGTAAGGGGTTAAACATATAAAAATTATGAATAGATGTACTCATACTCAGAAAATGATTAAAGTTCAAACTAAATATAACATAAGAATTTATGAAGACAATAAGTGAATGTGATAATTAGTTAAGTAATTATAATAAGAACTAGATAAGTAATCATGTTGGAAAGAGATGAATGGAAAATATGTAAAAAAAAGTATATATATATATATATTTTACATATTATATATAAATAAATATATAATTATAATGAAATATTAAGTTTACGAAAAGAAATCTAAACAAGATTCAGTGAAATAAATCCAAGTTTTATAAAGTATTGTGAGAAATGTAACGAGGTGTTGCAAGTAAGCCTCGAATAAAAATTTTTATGAATAAACCCAACAAATTTTCCATAATTTTTTTAAACGTTGTTTATGAATGATATTTATTTCAATATAATTATTTTTGCTCCACCATGAATCAACTATTAATTTTCTACTTTGTACTGACTAATTTTTGTGATGAACCACCTTTGAACTGTTTCAAAATTAGGAATAATGTGATTAATTTCTTTAAAACTCCGGTAAATACTATTTTGATAAAAATAATGTTATCTATATGGTGGGTATTCAACACTATGAAGTAGTGTTGATTGTAATACCTATTTATTTAGTTTGTTATAACGAGGAAATCTGTATTAAGTATCTCAGTTAATTCAATTGCACTCGTATAAACCAATCATATTTTATACTATTAGTTTCCCTAAAATAAAACAGTAGTTTTCTACCATTAGGCAACAGCTTAAAAAATGTAATATTATGATTGGTTTAGTTGTTAAAGCTAGTGAAATGTATCAACATTCCAGTAAAACTCTATAGTGAGCGTGATTTAAATATTGGTTATTTTAAAACATTCTAGTTTTCATCGTGCTATACAATTTGTAATCTGCAAACAATCGCTTATTTTGCATTGAATAGCGTGCACCCTGGCACATATATTATATATTTTACAAGAGAGTATGCGTGAATAGAGCCGTACTATATACCTACATAAGGTCTTATACATTTTTAAGTGGAAGACTGGAAGTGGGTGAGTTTTCCCCTCCCCATTGTCATGTCAAAGGTTTTGAATAGGAGAGATAAGCCATGAATAAGTCTGAAAGCATTTGCTTTCTTCTCCGTGCAGCAGAACTCTTGGCATCATGCGCCGCTCTTAGAAATAAGTTGAGATAAAGATGTGTTGGGTACATCCACAGCTTTCTAAAGGGGTCGGCATGGATTGGATGGGTAGACTGAAAGGAAGCTAACCGACAGACGGTGAAGGTTTCCGAGTTGAATAATTAATTGAAAAAAATAATATGTCAGTGATTACATTATTTGATTCTGCTCATTGCGATTTCATCGTACCTGTAATGAAAACAACAAATATTTATATATTTATTTAACGCCCAGAAGGCTTTTACATTTAGGTGGTACAATTTTGATGACAGACAATTTTGAAACATGAGAAAGAAATAATAAAAATAAAATGACATTAAAAAATAATATATGCAAGAAACAATAATAAAAAGAACAAGAACATAAATTAAAAAATACAGCGATTTGACTGCTTTACAAAAATACAACTTCCATTTAGGAAATAAATCTTTTACGTGATCCACAAAATTCGCTAAGTTAATATTAAATATATCGACATCACCTGAATATTGGTTTCCCATAGTGTGAAACCGTTGTACTGGGGAGTTCGCAAAGTAATTGCGCTGTGTGTTGCAGTGGAATAGTGTATTTTGTCGTGTTGTTATTGTAGGTATTCGTAAGTTTATGAGTTGCAGAAGTTATTTTTTTTTTTTTTGTCTTAGGTTTGTCAACAGTGATTCATATCAAAGCTCTCGAAATACAATTACATTAATTAAACTTGGTTGATACTATCACTAATTACAGACAAATACAACATTGATGAACACAACACTGTAAGTAAATAATAATGTACATGTATGCACCTACATGCATACATGTATACACACGTACATACACTTACATATACATTTCATAACAGCAACAGTAATTATTTTTAGATCAACACGATAGGTAGCTTTAAGTCTTGTTTACGTTTGATTTGAAGGTGGCCAATGATGACAAATCAATGGAATAACTTTTATATGTCTCGTTAAAATAACGGCACATTCTCGGTAAAGGTGAGTCATACCCCAGCTTAGTTTTATATTTTTTAATATGTAACGGAATATAATGTATAAGTCGGGAACCAATTAAGTTATGAAGGTATATATAATATTTTTTTTAAATAAGCAACGTTTTCAAAAAAAAATTGTGACGGTAAGACTCGTCCCGACAATGTTTTAACACTTATTTACTAAAAAACCGATACTTTTTTCTGCTTTACTTGATTTTTTCAAAACTAATTACCAAACGTAGGTTTGCACTTTATTGTAATGAAGTTGTAAAAATATAGAAAAAAATGGCAAAAGAAGTTAAAAAAAGAAACACTTTATTTTTTAATCTTTATGAAATGAAACATTACAAAGAGTTTAAACAAAACCAACTGTATTTTGAGGTCATTTAGATTTTAATAAATTTTTCATATTGAATTTTTGTAATTTTCTCAACTATCATACTAGTCTCATGACCTTATTATGGTAGTCGTACATTATTTAAATCATCATATTAGAACTAGGAAAATAATATTTTGTGTAAAAAAATTACAAAATAAGAGGAAAATGTACATATTATCGAAAAAATACATATTTTTATACAAACCAAGTTACAAATAAAAATAAAGATTAAACTGATTGATGAAAAGTATTTAATATAAAATAGTTTTCCATATGTTTTTCTATGTTTAAACAGAATAGAATTGCAAGTAATTGTATCTGAGAATCTGTTTCTGCAGAGGAGCGTGATTTAATGCATAAAAAACATTTATAAACTAACTAAAACTAACTAACCATCTCGCCGTTTCCCCGCAGGGGTAGGCAGAGAGGACGGACCGCCAAACAACTCGGTCTTGGCACACATTCCTTGCCTCATTCACATTCATACATCGTCTCATACATACTCTTCTATTGTTCTGACTCTTGACATGGCCCGACTCAAGTATCTGATTCACTTGGTCGTGCCATGTCTTCCTCGGGCGTCCCCGACTTCTGCTACCATTCACATTTGCATCGTATATTCTCTTTACACTCCTTTCTTCGCTCATTCGCTCTACATGCCCAAACCATCTAAGCGTCCCTTTCTTGATCTTACTCATTACGCTTACATCAGCCTTGCACTCTTTGCGGATATCCACATTCCTCACATTTTTATATAAGGTATAATATTGCAAATTATCAACAACTATCCTATTTTTTAACAGTTTGCTTCTTTCCTTTGAAATCGATCTGAATATTAGTAGACCTGCCCTAAGTGATTAAAAGCGTATTATCCCCACTCACCATACCGGTTCCATTGAGCCGGCTGGGCTCGCATATGGCTTCAAGTGAAATTTGAAAACGTGACGTCATCATTCTTGTGCGAACTATGGTCGAGGCATCATCGGTTCATTTTACGAAATAACACGGCAAAATGTTAACTTTTGATATGAAAACTTGTAAAAATAGATGTGAAAAAGAGAATAAACCCAATTGTCGTATTACATTCCATAAGTAAGCATTATTTTACTTTATTTTAAGCTTATTCACACCGTATTATATGGATCAGTTTTAGAAACATATACTATCACATCACAATGTAGCGATTCTCAAGTGTGCTCATCGTTGTTTACTGGGGTAAGTAAATTATGAGACATTTGTAAAAGTGTCTTAACTAAATACTCTGAAACTAACTACGACTCTGAAATAGAAGCTGCCTTACTTTGCCGAATTTGGACTTCGCAAATTAGTTCATAACGTGGCGAGTAATTTGCGCTCCCATGTAAAAATGTCTATTCATTCAAACGCAGATTTTACTTTTAAGAAGTAAATGGTGATATTATAATGCGAGATGCCTATTTACTGTCAGATTGATTTATTGACGAATCACAGTCAGCCTTACTCCCCTCGTTCTTCAACAGTTGATTTTACCCCTCGCCCTTATCTTCTCGTCTATTAATTCCTATGTCTGTTATCATACTCTATATAAAACAAACTTTATCGTCGATATATCCGCACTGCGCAAGATGAAAAATAAATCAATGCAAACATCGAATTGTTTGAAAATATTAATGTATTGTTAAGATGTTCATTATAAGATATTATTCATATATTATTCATATTATACATTATTCATTATGGATACCTCACATCAAACAAATCACAAATAAACTTCTCAAAACAATACACATTTTCCTTAACATAAGAAACATATATAAAATAAAACAATTGAAAACAATATATTTTGCACTCTGCCAATCAATAATAGAATATGGAATTATTGCTTGGGGAGGAGCAACAAACTCGGCTATCAATTACATAGAAACCGCACAGAAAACGATCTTAAAGGTAATACTAAAAAAACATAGACTGACCGATACAGACCAAATATTCAACAGCTGTGACGTACTAGATATACGCCAATTATACGTTAAAACACTACTAAACTACATTTTTAACAAAAAAAATAAATTTCAACATACACAAAATAACACTAACAGACCAGTTAGACAAGCGTACAAAGAAAACATTAAAACTCCAACAGTAAATTCAACCTTTGGACAAAGACACTACCAATACCATGCAATAAAAGCTTTCAACAGTCTAAAAATTGAAATTAAAATTGAGGAAAATAAAAATTAATTCACACACAAAATTACAAAATGGATTAAACAACAAAAAAGACAATATTACCAAAATGTCATAGCATAAAATAAAAATAAAACCTACACGTAACACACAAAACCAACATAAACACACATCACTCACAAACACACAAGATTATTTTCATTGTATTATTTTTTAATTTTAAATGTATTATTATGTATTTTTATGTATTTTTATTTTTAATTTTAAATTTATTATTTTCTTTTCAAATTTACTATCTTCTCTTTAAATGTAATATGTAGATTAGATTTTCATATTATAAAATGAAGGCCTCAGCACGGGCAAGCCACCCAGTGAGGCCTACATTACTGGAAAACATAAATTGTAACAAAATAATGTACCAAATAAAAAAAAAAAAAAAAGAACGCATGCTTCGAATTTCTTGAGCTTGTTTGAAAGCTCCTTTTCGCTCGGAGGTGAATGTTTATAATCTTCGAGAGATGGTAATTTTGTAAGCTGGGTACTGGAAAGGAGAAGGCTCCTCTCATCGTCATGGAAGTGCTTTCCCAGAATCATTTGTCAGAATGATAAATGACGCTATCCAGGACTACCTGAGCAGAAAAGTGTGCGGGAGGTTTGACCTGATGAGCTTTGATATAATATACACTAGATAATAAATTCGGTGGCAATCAAGAAAGTCGGTGCATTCTGCAATAGAAAAATTTTGCGAGAGGTCAACATTTATATTAAAAAACGGTATTTAAATTAATTTAGCTATTTTGTGACTAAATTTAAAGAGTCAGGTCGTCCTATCTCACTTCCCTGTTTAAATTCTTCTCCTTCTCACGGAACTCTATACTCTATGCAGTATTTTCTTTCAGAGCTTGTGGACAAAAAATAACGTGGAGATTAATAAGAAAACACGCCAGAACTCAACTTTTTGTGCATAATCTTTGTTCACCGAGACCCAGTCATTGGCGAACTAAATATATTAACATTTCAAATAGTGCTCCTGATCCATAGTTTTAAACCTTATTTTTAGATATCTACTGATGTCAAACTTAACTCCACGCTGAACTGGTAGTGCTGAAAATGTTTATTGTTGTATTTAGTTGTTATTACATTTTGTGACAAGCTATACCCCGCCACGTGTTGCTGTGGCTCAGTTTGTATGTACAGACCGAGAGACAATAGCGAGAATTGTTTTTAAAACAAAGCCTTTTTTTACCTATCACAGGTGACATCTATGTAATACAGATATACAAAAATACACGTGTATTCGAATGCAAAGTTGTTTCAAAATTTAAATGCAATTGGTGAAGAACTTTTAGAGATTTAAGATTTTGAACAACGGAAAATTAACATTTTTATTAATATAGACTAACTGTTCCCCGACACGCTTTGCTGTGGCTCAGTCTGCCTGTGAAGATAGAGAAACAATAGCGCGTGTTGCTATTACGTCCAACATATGGTGCAGTTTTTTTAAAGCATTTTTTACCTCTCACAGGTGATATCTACATAATTAAGGTATATACAAACACACGCGAGTTCAAATGCAACGTTGTGTCTACATTTCAAAGCAATCGGTGAGGAACATTCGAAGACTTAAGATTTTGAACAAACGATCATTTATATTTTTATTTATACAGAGAATAGATTATTGAAACTGATAACATTTAATAAAGTATGAACTTTGTTTTTACTAACCTTGTTACCATGATTAAAAAATATAATTTTTACGCAGTTTGATGATGGGATATTTTAGATTCCATAGTACATTGATTGATTACATTGCAAAACTGGTTTGTGGCATCATTTTTTTACAAACAATGAAAATAGATTGTTTCTCTTTTAAGTTAATTACAAAAATAATAGAAAATTTTTAAGGGGAACTGCTAATCTGATACGTTTTATATCAAAGTTACCGGCTGAAAACGCTGAAAGATGAGCGTTGAACCAAGCACGCTAAACGCCGTACGAATATATCAAAGTTATCTAAAATTCAAGAGATTGGTAGGTACGAGTTTTCAATGATTCCGGCAACAATCTGTAGGGGCCGTTGAGATACATTATACTACCTCTGCAAATCGAAAATTTAATATGAAAAGAGTATTTTAAATATATTGTCTTGTTATTATGTAATCACTAAAGAAGATAATATTAACAAATCAACTTGAAACACATAAAATATAAAAGGTGGGGTTAGCAACTATATAGAATCGAATCATAAAAAAATTAATCGAGTATAATATGGATAATTCTTAAATTGAAATATGAGATCTATACAAATTAAGGAAAATATTTTTTTTTATTTTTATCTATGGGATCAATGCTCAATCGTTAGAGTACTGTCCCAATTAGACAGGATCTGGGTTGCGACCATTAACCTTTCCTCATCTGTGTTGTGTAATTTCCACACATTGCTTCTAATAACTTTAATAACTCTATAAATATAATAAATTCTGGGTTCAGATTTTGGGTATTCCTCCGTTATACATTTATGCACTGAATTAAAAAATAATATTTAAATTGTTTTCAAATTCAATTAAAAATCAGAGATTTTTTGTTAAAAATACACCTATACAATAAACCGTGTGATACTGATACGCGAAGAGTGTGCGAGGAAATGACACGCTATTGATGTCCCGCTTTAGTTCGCTACGCGGGAACATGAGAAATCCACACGTTCGCAGTTGTATTTTGATTTAGACCATCGATACCTACGACCGCACAGCTCTGTGTGTGTCAGCCGCCAGCCGCCAGCCAGTCGGAAGCGGACCGTCGCGTCGTTAGATGTGGAGCCTTCGCTCGTTTTTTTCATGTTTTCAGCAATTAAATTACAATTATTATCACTTTTGATATAAAATATAATAAACATAAGCGATTTGCTATGAATATTCATATTTTTCCGATATTAAATCGCTTATTTTGAAATGTGTATTGACTACACAGCACCGGAATGCGTGGATTTTTTTAGCACAGTAAGGAAAAGGCTAACTTTATTTGTGTCTTTTTCTTTCCGTGTATTGTCAATGTTTTTATCAGTATATAACGTGGTGGTCAGTATGTTCAGGAGTCAAGAACGCTTGAATTCATCCATTTCACTGCGGTACTAGGCGATGGGTCGAGGGAGTCCTGCTAGAGAAGTAAAAGGTTTATCTTTACTAGTGTCTCCAAATCCGTCTCACAACACAGTAGGTGGGCAGACGCATTCACCATCAAGACCTAGACAACTCATGAACCCGGGCACCTATACTAAGTCACCAAATGCAGCGAACCATTTGGGGTGACCTATGGCAGAGGTCTTGGTTATCCAATGATAGGTTCGCGGGGAGGTGGCACTCATAAACGCCTCCTATATTGTAAAGAGATTATTTATTAAAAGCACTATATTGTGGCTGTTGTTGATATTTTTCAGAAATCTGCCCCACTGGTATATATTATACAACATAATAAATATAAAGAATCACCAAGAGGCCCATTAATTCTTATTACTAACAAAATCAAAGTGAATGGATCACCTAATGTTTTATATCGCAACGGTATTCATACATTCGAAATTCGACCCATTGCCGACGAAGAAACGTATGGCAACTTTTGACTTTCAAAGATGTTCGACATTTGGAAAATTCGGAATTGCGGACTGCGGTAATCGAATAGATATGTAAATAAGTTTCGTTTAACACTTTTCCCTTTTCAAGGGGACGGTTTATTTTGTCGCCTACAATTTAGTTGATTTGAAAAGCCAATGTTGAATAAAATTTTTGAATAGATCTTAAATTGAATACTTGATATTTGAAAAGGATTTTATTTCATTTCAGAGAACAGAACTGGACCTAACATAACGTTTTTATATTAAACCTATGTAAATACGCACAATTGCTCAAAGGCACTAGAATTATGGCATTCTCAATTCGGCATGTTGTGAGGCAGAAAACGGGAGTTTTACTTTGTACCTAATATTATTAGTTTTACAGCGCAGTTTGTGTTAATACACTTCAAGTGCGTGTTTTTAGAATAAATCAAAAAATAATGACTTAGTTACCCCAAGTGGTCATGTTCTCAACATTTTTTTTTCTTTATTCATAAAAATATATTTGAATACAGTTTTTTACATGCTTTTCGACTACCACACTAGACACTTGTCCGTATTATGGACATTACAAAAATAACATGACAAAATATACAGTATATACAAAGCAAGAAGAGAGAATAAATTGACAATAGAATAGTGCACAGGACAAAATAAAAGCATTGTAATAAATAAAACAAGAGTCAGTTTATGTTCAACTATAAGAACGTTCTCAGTAGACATTATTCACCAGGGTATCGATTCTCCAATCCAGGTCACTCGCAATGGCAGTCGAAAGTTCATACATTGGTCGACGTTCTTATTTCTGAGATTTGTCGAAGGTACATACTTACATACGCCAACCGTCAAAAGTCATTCCATTCGAAAAATCAAACCACTTGTTGTTCGAGTGGAATGACTTCGTCGAGAATTGGTCAAAATTACCGTCAACAAAAATCAAACAATTAATGGAGGCTTGAAGATATAGCTTAATTTTCATTTTAATAAATTGCAAACAAGTTATAATTTATTAACAGATTTTAAAATGGTTTTGTTTTAAGAGCTAGTTTAAATTCATCAAAATTCTTGATATTAATAAGATCTGAAGTTCACTCCAAATGAGTGCACCAATTAAATGAAAAGCGCAATCATAGTAGATGGCTCGATTTGACCTAGAAAGTTCGATTATGTCATTAGTAACATCTAAATCTGCCCACCGCTGAGTCTTATACATAGTTCCAAATCTGGTCAGTAAACACGTCTAAATTTATTTCAAGCAACGCAACTTCACGATTCCGAAGTTGTCTTAAACAAGGATAGTATTTATCCCTCTCTTCCACACATTATTTTAACAAATAACGTGAACTAATCCATATGAAGTAATTAATTTTTTATTTGCCATACCAAATTTCTACCTGGTGACTTAAACCGGAGCAAATAAGCTTTCTTCTCCTTCAGAGAGGTCATCAGCTAAACACAGCTAAAGCCACTTGAAACCTGTTTCTGCGTCTACATTCTGGATGGTGTTCTCTCACAGGACGATAATAAAAACGAAAAAAATGATAAATATGTGCGTTTTTAATGCCTCATTTTTACATCAACTGGCCGTACTTCAAAATGTGTTTACACTAGAAAATAATACAGTAGTAGGTATTATAATTTTCTCAAATCAGCTTTCATTTTTTTAAATTCCAACGTAGAATAAACCATTAAAATAGTCTGATCTCTAACCTATTCCTTACACTCAATATTACTGGTCTTCGTAAATTATGACACAGGGATATTTCCATTTTGAGTTTTCTTTTTTATTGATATGACCAACTTACGTAACCAAGATTTATGCCTCGCAAGGGTCGGCGTATGAAAGCCTTCGTCCGTAAAATAACTACCCCATATTCCGTAATTCCCTTCAACCCTACGCAAAATATAATATTATTATGAAATTTGAAGGGTGTATGGCTCTTGTGCCCACAGGGATTAGAAACGTTTTCTGAGGATTGTTCGAATTTCTATTAACTGGAACTAGTTATAAATCTTAATCTTTATAAGAAATATATTCGAAAATTATTCCTATATTCGATGCAGCGAAAGCTTTAAGCTTTGGTGTGATAAATATTGGACAATTTTTTTCGCACATAATAAATACAAATTAATATAAGTATTGTACATATCTTTGCGGTAAGTTCCAGAGTATGTTCAATTGTCAGCTTTAATTTGGGAGACGGGTATGGGTACCGACTCCCGAGAACCATTTATTGGATAACCAACATTACCGCCATAGATTACCCCAAGTAGTTATCTATGTTTAGTGACTTAGCAGGGGTGCCTGGGTTCATCGGCTGAGGTTTATCTAGGTCTTGAATCTGGTTTCAGTCTCTCTACTGGATCGGATCGGGAAAGATCGGTTGTGGGAGACCTCTTGAACTCTCCAGCCGGACTCTCTCGACCCATAAATTTCCACCGCAGTCGGAGGAATTGGGCCATACGTCCTTCACTTCTGGATACATTGTCCCCCAGATTCGTACTCACCCCTCATACCCTTTTCCTTCCCAGAACTTCCTTTCCCTAAAAAGACCCTCCACCCAGAATTTAAAAAATCGCAAACGGTAAGTAGTAAGTTTTGGTTTCAAATTTTCTTTCCAAAGGTGGTGGACCTGCGATGAACACCTGCGATATCAGAATATACTAGGTATTTACTTTGAAAGATTCGTCCCGCGAGGTGTATTAGTCCAGACGAGGATGCCGAGTAGCGTGTTCGGTTTGCCACATGCCGTGTGCGGTGTGCCGTGTTCCGTGCGCCGTGCGCAGTGTGCAAAGCTTTACCTATGAGGGATGATGGAGAACTGGCGGAAAACTTTTGCTATTAATAAATAGTGATTACTCTTATTGATGCCTCAACCTGAAAATATACTAGTTTATGTAATTGTATTTATATATGTATATATTATGTGACATGAAATACTTTAGTTTACTGCCCGGCTTCGCCACTCGAGTTTCAGCACTCTGTTATAGAAATCATGTTTTTATTTAAGAGATCCACAAATATCATCTCCTCCCCATACCCAGCCACACAACATATCGAAATTGGGGATGTTGTAGTCTCATTGGCTCCGGTCAGCAGGGAACAAAAAAGAAAAGATTCTCAAAAAAACTACATAAGTTACATAGCTCTCACCAAAACGAAGCAAATAGTAACAGTTTTTTTTGTTTATTGCAACTTTGACAAAATGTTTTGAAAACAAGCAAACGGTAAATGGCAGCAAATTGTTTAAAATATTGTGCAAATTTCTGGCTGCGTAAAAGACTTAACTATAAATTCTAAATCGGGTGAACAAAAGTTCGGGCTAGTTTCCAAAACAGAATATTTTTTTACACTACTTAGTTAGATACTTTTACAAATGTGTTACAGCTTACCCTCCTCAATACTTAGCGTTTTGTCTCACATACACTCGCCTGACATCATTTGATCTTCATCATATTTTAATTTCGTAAATACAGTTTTGAATTTTGGACGAAATATTTGAATCACGAATTTCTCGCATAGGGCATTTATTGTGTTCTTCTTTGTGGTTAGAAAGTTGAAGCTAACATCTTTCCGTAAGGCTTCGTAGTAAGCATTCAAAATGAAGAAGAACATAGTTCGAAGGGGTATATGTAAATACGAATGTTAGAGGGAGCGCGCTAATATTAAAAATAAAAATAAACGATAATAATTAGGAGAAAATATTTAATACGACACTCGTTTAATAGCGCTAAAATCTCTCGATGAATGTCTTATGACCGGTTGTTTAAAAAAAAATTTACAATTCATCAAATTTCAAACTTGAATATCAAGTTCTGTGAAGGTTCTATTCGAGTTCTGCCAATATTTAAGTTTTGTGATACAACTGACCAATATATAATAACTTGAATAGAGCCTTAACAAAACTTGAAAATCAACTTTGAAATTTGATGAATTGTTCAAATTCTTTGAAACAACCCGTCCTAAGGAAGTTGCAGTTAATGATACACCATGAATTTTTCATACCTTTAACTGAAACCTTAAATAACAGAACAAATGATTTGTCAATTTTTTTCTACCGAGGGAAATTCATATTTACCATATCAGCTCTACTATTCCTCTACATCTTCAAAAACAACATACATTTTTTTAAGAACCTAAAAACTTTAAAGTGTTGAAGAGAAATATGTTATAATTCGCTAGAGATTCGGAATGCGGGGGCTTGAGATAATAGTAAACTTTGATGCAGCAAAAGTTTCTCAGGTTTGTTCAATAAACATTTCTCTAAATTCCAACAATTTCAAATAAGGAAAGTGGTTTTATTAAATAATTTTAATTAAACTCCTGCAAACTCTGCTCGCATAAAAATGTTATTTCTTTAAAATCCAGCAATTTAATATCTCATTACTCCTACTGCGCGAAACCATCTCGTTTTTTTATAAGGTTGACTCTTGCATCCTGTTTAAAATACGATTTCAGGGTTTATATAGCGAGGTACCGGAAATACATTCCGCATCCGGTTTTCTAACGAACCACAAATCTTGAAAGCAAATTGTGGGTAAAATTTTCGCAATTTCTCCCCTTACAGGATATTTCATTACATAAATAGTAAATACGGATTCCATAAATCTGTAACGCGTTTGAATCGTTTTTGAAGCGCCCGCGGCCGTTTTAGGAATCACGCCCAAAGCGCTTGAATAGAAAAAATATCACCTACACTAATATTTTACTACCTACCTACATATTCATGGGCACGACATTTTTTGGCATACGATATGTTCTGTATTTTAAATTATAATTCTTATTTCTGCCTAAATACACAAATGTCCGGGAGAAAAGTAAAATAACTTCCGGAAGCGATCGATTCAGTAAGATGACAGTACTAGTGTAAAAGATGAAACAAAACATGTTAAAATGGACGGATATCACCAAAAACGTCGAAAGAGCTTCAAAACCGGTTAAAATGGACAAATAGTACCAAAAACGTTAAAAACGGTTAGAATGGACGGATAGCACCAAAAACGTTGAAAGAACTTCAAAAACGGTCAAAATGGACAAAAAGTACCAAAAACGTTAAAAACAGTTAGAATGGACGGATAGCACCAAAAACTTCGAAAGAACTTCAAATACGGTCAAAATGGACAAATAGTACCAAAAACGTTAAAAACGGTTAAAATGGACAAATAATACCAAAAACGTTAAAAACGGTTAGAATTGACGGATAGCACCAAAAACTTCGAAAGAACTTCAAAAACGGTCAAAATGAACAAATGGTACCAAAAACTTTAAAAACGGTTAGAATGGGCGGATAGCATCAAAAAGACCTAAAGCGTCAAAAACGGTTAATTTTGACAGATTGCATCTTAAAATGGTAAAAATATATCGAAAGATTCTAAAGGGACAGTTAGAACCAACATCATCATAAAACATCAAAAATGGTTGGAATGGACAAATTCCACCAAAAATAGAACAATTTGGATACATACGACTTTCGTTATTTTTGGTATATTCTAAAAAATCGTTTTGCTTCAATATTTTATCAATGATATATCCTCGTCGTAGGGTTCAGATACATCATTTGCGCAAGTATTATATAATTACTTAATATCTGCGAGTAGGTGTGCTAAAATATGTAGGTTATATTATAAAAATAAATATAAACAAACAACTACGGCCGGCATAGTCCAGTGGTAACGCATTGGACTGCCATTCCGAAGGTCGCGGGTTCGAACCCGGCGTGCGCAAATAAATTTTATTTGATTAATTTGTGTTATTTCACAATTAATTAATTAAAATAATATTTAGTATATTTGCGGCACGTTCCAGAGTGGAAGATACTACCAGTATCGCCCTGGTGTAAGACCACCATTCAGAATTGAAACGTTGCTCCAAATGGCTTTAGCCGTGTTTAGTGACTAGATCTGAATAGCCAGGTACTTCCCCACCTTCCTCTTTCCCTTCCCCACTTACCTTCAGCCTCACAACATCCCCCAATTGGGGATGCCATAGTCTCACTGGCTCCAGACGGGAGCAGTTGGGACTCTTGTGAGGTTTTCACTATAAAAAAAAAAAAAAAAAAAAAAAAAACCACACAAAATCCTCCGACCCATTTGTACAAAACAAGTTGATTGCCGAATGTCTCCCTTGCAGCCACCGTAAGTCACTTCTCGCTTTTGTCCCCTCTCCCCTGTTTCGTGTTCCACACATCGTGGGCAATGGGCATTGGGCACTGGCAGTCTGGGCACCACCTTTATGACTTTAATTAAGTGCTGGCGACCGTCGTGGCTGGGAGATACATTATTTGTGGGTAGGATGTCTATTTCACGGGTCGGCTGAGGGGTGAATTGTGTCTGCTTGAGGTAACTGTGTTCACAGTTTTCTCAATTGTTATTTTTGGTTCTTACGTCAAACACTAAAACACGCTTGCGCTGTCATACCATACAAGAAATCCAATTGTTGGAGAGAGTCGGACTAAGGCATCCAAAATTTGAGTTAGGTGTGTGAAGGAAGATGTCTGAAGTAATTATATTAGTATAAATTAAGAGAAGAGCATGAAAGTACTGACTTCCAAACAGAAAATCGACTAATACATATTAGAAACCAGAGGAACCTAGTGAGCCATCGTGAGTACCTCCATAATAGGAACTTAAAAAGTAATTATGCATACTGATTTCGGTTTCTGTGATATGAATAAAATATTCCTGAGTATAATGTTTGCTTTCAAATTTTCAGTATTTTTAACTGATGGTTTTTTTTGGCTAATTTATATAGCGCCGTTTTCGTGAAAAATCACCTTAAGAGTTGTGTGGACATAAGCGATAAAGTATATAAACGATAGAGTAGGATAATTATTATTTATTTTGTATTAGAGAAAACAACAGATACAATAAGGTTATTTAACAAACGTGCAATTTACTTAACTGAGAAACCTATTATAGATTTCCTGATTATGCTTTGTAATTACATTTATTTATTGTATCATTAACGCCTTTCGGCTTTATATAAGACAAACTATAACATGAAATTAGAATTATCATTAAATCTGTTATTTGTGCATATATATTACTAATGCTTTTGAGTCTTTGCAGTGGAGTGTTAAATTGTGCTGCTTCAGTATTCTTAGTATGCGTAATGTGGTAATGATAGTCATGTAAAATAATCATAAAAAATAAACATATTAAATAAATTTTATGATTTCACTGATCAAACCCATTTACATGTTCTTTACGATACGGTTTTCTATAATATTGACATAAAACGTCACACAGTGTTCCATTTGAGGGATGTTTAAGGGGCCTTTTTCATAAAAACTTAAATTTGGATTTGAGGCCAAAATATCCGACCAAACTGAATAGTATAATTTTTAATTTAAAGGTTAATTATGATATATAATCTAAACATTCAAATATTTTATGATTTTCGCGGTAACTTTGGCATTTTTTCATGCGTTTATTGTAGTTATTCAACAAAAAACAATCTTGCCCCACCTACCGTGTAGAGCATTTGAAGACATTTTAATTTATACATGACAAATAATTTGCGTTCCAACGTAAGTCAGTCGTTTGTAATTGAAATTTGGCATTCATCAAAATGTTTTTTCTCTATTTTGTCATGTTTATATAATTAATAGAGCAAAATTGTTTTTTTTTAATATAAATATTTTTTTGCCCATCTGTTACGCATTTTTCATCATGCAGCAGACCTTGAAGTTCTCCCAGGTATGCGGCATTATTACACATCTTGTTTCTCCGTGTTTAAGGTCTAAACAAGGAACGGACGTTGAAACCCGAAGTGAGGAACTATTTGTAGATCTGAAAGGGAGGAGGAATGCGGAGAGGCAGAAGAAGGAACGCGGAAGAAAAAATGTACCCATATATTGTTGCATTTTTTAAATTTTTTTTAATTTTATTTTACAATTTAAATCTGCTAAACTGCTTTTGCAGTTTGTCAGCAACTGAATTATCATTGAATTATTTAAGTGAAATGAATAATTAATAATACTGTACGAGTACATAAAATATTACACATCTAATGTAAGTAGGGGAGGGTGAAAGACAATAAATTCAGGTGTATGACTCCATCAGTGAAGAGCAAGACAAATATATTATAGTAGTATAAAAGCCCATGTATTAGTTTAATCTCACTCTCACATCCCAGTTCAATAAGTAAACACGCATCCGCAATCTCTGTACTCGGTTACCAATAAACTAAGTATCCAATCTCGGAGTATCATTGTAGGATTAATCCCAGAACCTTAATATAATAGTGGTATATCATAACATTACCCAACAAACTATAAACACGGTCCTTCTAACATTATTCTAGTGAGGATACATGATTAGGAGCCTGCTGTACACTATCAGAAGATAGTGGGGCTGTAGCATCCCCAATTATGGGTACATTGTAGAGTTGAAAGTAACGCGGGAAGGGATGAAGAAGAAAAAGAAACAGGATGAAAACCAAATGAAATGGTATCCTTCATTATATGATTTTACTCAATTAGCAAATTTATTCATACACCACGGCGATCATCATCTTAGCTCTCTGTCTCTATTAATATTCAAACCCAAAAGCATTATGATAATATAATATACTTCTATAAATATGGTGCCTCGTTTAATTTATTGCCTATCGTTTGACATTCCAAAGCAAATATGAGGCGCAATAAAAGGCCGTGTAGGCACTTCGGCAAATGGCGGGGAAAGAATGCGGAAATATACACCAGCCGGGTATGAAGCACTATAATGGGTGTCAAGCAAGGGTGAAATTACGAGTCTTTAATACATATCCCCGTTTATGATGGCCCGTGATCACGACGTACTTCCATTTTATGGGGAGGAAAAGTAGAACGAATAAAAAGGGTGGGAATTGAAATGACTGAAATCAGATATATCTCTATTAGAATTCTCTTCCGATAAAAATATGTATGAATAAATTTATATTATAACATATATTTTTTTTTAAATGTACATAGAATGTTAGATCATAATAAGTAATAATAATCTTATATAATGGTTATAGGTAAGGACTAAAATATGTTATCTGCATGTATATTAGATTTTCAGAGGAAGCAATGATTAAATTTAAATAAGTATGTCAATATTTTTATTTCTTGACGCATTTTGCATTTCGTCTGTCTGTAGATTTTCTTTGTACATTCCGTTTCTATTTCAAATTTGTATCCATTTTAATTATTCTCATCAAAGAGATCATTTTAGCATAAAATTTGAAATCGTCTTGTTTATTCGCATTTTTTTCAATATGATACAGCCTGAAGAAAATTTATAAAAGGAATTATCATTCAGATTGTGAAATTTCTTCGGACAAAATTTATAATACTACTTATATGATATTTAATTTTTTTATTATTAAGTAGGTAGGCATTTACGCACCTACTTACAAATTTTACTATTCCAGAGGAAATTTTGGTTATGATTTATTAAATCAGAGAAAATTAGAAAAGTACCTTTTTTGGACGCGAGGTCTACATAACTGTCCAAAGAACTACTGTTTTTAAGTTAATTTATATTTCTGCTGGTATATACAGAACCTATTGTTTTAAAAACTATTCAAGAGTTAAACACAGCGTTAAAACAGTAGGGCATCCTCTCCCTCGTCGAAGGCGAAGAGGGAGATGTATCACAAAGTTATTATGCTGAGAGAATATATTATGTATAATAATTACCATTTTCCCCTTTGTCAATTTCAATTAATTTTCGACGACTTTTGTCCATTTTGCAAATATTTTGTTCATTTGGTTAACATGTTTGTCAATTTAAACAGTAAATTTGTTTCTTTTTCATTTCGACAACATATTGTGTGTCCGTTTGTATAGTATTTTATATGTCCATTTGGACCACATATTTATTCAATTCTCGCTATGTTTTTTAATCATATTTTTTTAAAATTCAATTTGACGTAGTGTTACAATCCCTGCGTGTTAACCCTTAATCTATATGGTACTTTTATAAAATTCGATTTGCAGCAGTGTTACAATCACTACGAGTTAATCCTTAATAAACATGGTACTTTTTTACACTACTACTTAAAACTTAGTTGATTCTCTGCAGAGCATGAGGGGTTCTTTGGGGTTTTCTTTGGATTAGGCCCTTAATTGTGTGTATGGAAACACTTTATGTATCAACGCAAGATTTTATAATATATCTCACCACATAAAAATGATTTTCTACGAAAATATAAAATATTTCAAATGAAACTATAAATATATTCTTTTGAAAGGGGAGTGAGAGTGCAGCATCAATCTAAAAGCAACGAGTGCATGGAAATTTGTTTCCCGGAAGCTTATTTCATTCGATGCAGTATTACAAAATGTATAAATGGTATCTTGAAATAAATCTTCAGCATTGCCGAGGTGCAAAGGGCAAGGCGGTGAATAGCTTTGATATGTTTTGAACTCCTGCAGGTACATTTATAATACATTCAGACATCTATTTTTGATGCTATAAATCTACAAGTAAAAATATTCAGCCGAAAAATCAATCCGAAATATTTTTGGACCACATCACTGTAGGTAACCGTAGTAAAGGATTACTTTTGATTCAGAAGTGGTTGAACTTCTAAAGGTCCGTAAAAATGTTAACCCTTCAGTACTTTCAACACTTTTTATCAATTTGCAATGTTTTCTGTGTATTTTTTAAATTTTTTCGTAAAAAAAATTACTGTTTTAGAAAAAATATAATATTTTTTTCCGGTGAACGTGATTAAACTAAACATTACTATTTCTACGCTATCGACATATTTACTTAATTTTTTAATGCAATTGCAGAAAAATTGAGAAAACTCGATATTTCGTAAACACATTCGTTTTGTTTGGGGAATTTGTCGGAAAACTGTAACTTCATTTTTATCTCGTTCACATAATAAAAAACAGGATTTTTTTTTAATTAAACCGATTGTTGCCATAATATTTTTAGGATTTTATTAACCTTTCCTTATCTGTGGTGTGTCTTTACTACACATTGCTCCTAATAACTTTAATAACTCTATAAATATAATAAATTCTGGGTTCAGATTTTAGGTATTCCTCCGTTATACATTTATACACTGAATTAAAAATAATATTTTACATAGCTTTCAAATTCAATTAAAAATCAGAGATTTTTGTTTAAAATCGAAAAAAAAATACACCAATACAATTAAGCGTGTGATACTGCTACGCGAAAACTGTGCGAGGAAATGACACGCTATTGATGTCCCGCTTTAGTTCGCTACGCGGGAACATGAGAAATCCACACGTCCGCAGTTGTAGTTTGATTTAGACCATCGATACCTACGACCGCACAACTCTGTGTGTAACAGCCAGTCGGAAGCGAACCGTCGTTAGATGTGGACTCCTCGCACGTTTTTTTAGCATCTGCCGATGGTTTTTTCATGTTTTCAGCAATTAAATTACAATTGTTATAACTTTTGATATAAAATATAGTAAACATAATCGATTAGCAATGAATGTTCATATTTTTCCGATATTAAATCGCTTATTTTGAGATGTGTATTGAATACACAGCACCGAAACGCGTGGATTTTTGTAGCACAGTAAGGGAAAGGTTAATGGCTTCCAGTATAAATATTTGAGGCAAACTGGAAATAATAATTAATGCTCTTTCCAACTTTCTTTATTACGTATTTCCGCATAATAGAAGAAAAAAAACTTTTGTAAAATATTGACGCCCGGTCATATATGACCCTAACACGCTGGAGGGGTTAAGCCATGTTTAACGTTGTTACAACAATTAACTCATTGCAAACCAATAAAAAACTATCGGAGACTAACCAAAGAACCATTTAAATATATCATTGAAGTAGAAGATAATACTAATAAATCTAAACGAAATATGAAACAGAACAAGACATAAAAAAAAAAATTGTAAGATGATATTGTTAATTTTGAATTTGAAATATGAGATCTACAAAAATGACGTTTAATAAATAGGTTTCAATGGTTAAGTTAGTTAAGACGAGTGTCTCGTTAAGACAATAAATTCTCTTCCTAGTTGTGACCATTATCTTTATTTTATTATTTTTCTGTGTCTTGTTCTGTTTCATGTTTTGTTTATATTTATTAGGATTATCTTCATATTCAATGATTAAATCATTAATGGGCATAACCTTGAAAATTAGTTAAAAATAAAAGTTGTTCCTGAACCATTTAAATGTTTGTTTAAGATTGTCAAACTTTCGTATTTTTGTGGTTATTTGTACAGTTTACTACTTTCTTGTACACGATTCATTGAAAATATTTTATTAGAAGTAAGTAAAAAAATGGGGAAATTGGGGAAAATGAGCATTGTTCAAAGTTGTAAATAAGTTAATTTGCCTCAAAAAAGGAGCGGCTTAAACAAATAAACTTATAATAAGTGGTGTATATAATATTTTTCGTGAAGATTTTTATACCGTAATAAAAATCTCAAACAAATATCGTTTTTAATACTCCACTACTGTTATTGTTAAATCGACTGTGTGGCTTAATTTTGTTTGTGTGTATTTTCTTATCTATTTATTTAACTTAAAGTATTACATTTCATGTAAAGTGGTTATATGTGCCAATACAAATCTTATCAGGTCATTTTGTGTCATGTTTTCGTATGCTAGAGGCCCCAACCAGCATTTCACGAAAAATAAACATTTTTATTTTTTTTTCAAATTAAAAATCATTAAAATAACATGTCTTTTACATATTTAATTCAGAGCAGAGTATAATACTTATAAGATAATGTAGGCACGTTGTATAGTTTCCTTGTGCTCTGGCGTCAGAGATAACGTCGTAAATACATTATAACTTGAGATAAATCTTGCGGTGTACACGTGCTTACAATTGAACAATTTGAGAGTAAATTCCGTTATAGAATCAGTTCGCCACTCGTGTCACCCATATATCTTGCGAATAAATCGTTACACAACCTCCCCCAGCCCCGCAGCCTCCAAAGCTCCGAGAATGCGAGTAATCCCATCGCCGGCATTCCGTTTGGAGGTTTAGTCAACTACGAACAATGGAAAAGGGTTGATTATGACCCCACGGAGGTCTAAGAGTGTGCCATAATTTTCCCTTTACCTGAGGGATAACAAGTAAAGAGAACTTTTACTTAGGCTCTGGAACTTAGCAAACTTTCCAGCGCCTTGATTTAGTTACTTAATCACAGTCGCCATGACTTGATTTCAAACACATTATTAGGTACATTCGCGTAGCGCCATGTTTTTTAGAAATGTGAAAAAAGTTTCTTTTTACACTTTAGTAAAGGTGTAAATCATGTTTTTCCCTTTGACAATTTTGAAAACTTCGACACATATTCGATAATTTCATTTCTTCGGATACTTGCAAGTTATAAAACTTTTACCTTATATAAAAGGAAAAGTCCTTTGTGAGACCTAATGACAGGGTGAAAAAGTAGGTTTGAAGTTGTCATAAACATTATCAGATTTTTATTATGGCAAATCCGTGAAAAACAATCTACATCTGAAACTCTGTCTGAAGCAGAAAAACTGCAGAGCTATGAGCTCTAGTATCGTGCAATTCACTTAGCTTTTCCTGCAAATATTTTTTACGTTGAAGTAAATTTTTTTATTTCGCGACATTTGAAATATCCAATCAACTCTAAAAACATAAGACCCGACACAATTGCTTACATTTAAAAACTAACTGTAACAATTGATTGATCTGGAAAATTTACACATTTGACGTTTCTTTATTGTGCAGTTAATTTAATTTTATAAATAAAATCAAGATTGCTTATTATTTACATTTATTATCTAATCTTTCATAATAAATAATAACTTCAATACTAGAAAATATTGATTAGATAATATCATTTAACAAATTAAATATTAGTAATTGACCTACCTATTTGATATTACGCCAAACTCAAATACCTTCCAGTAAAGTTCGTACCTTCTCCTAAATTGGCATTAGCCCGAGTACTAAACCTGTACTAGGTATTATTATCGACGATATATCGTTGTTTGGGACACGCCAAAGGGGTTAAGATAATCCTTTTGAAGAGCATCCAAGAGCTTAGGCAGATATGTCGGAACCCGTCGTATATTAAAATAATGGCGCACTACTTGTAATCACCAAATATAAACAAATTACATTAAAATAGATAGCTGTTGATATTGAAATACCGTTATCGTATGGGCATACACCGTGGTCGAGGAGTAAAGCTCTCGACTCGCAAGCCGAAGGTCGTGGATTCAAATCCAGGCGTGTGCAAGTAAATATTATTTATTTAATAAGCAATAATTATAGCCTGAAACACTCATCCACATTGGAAAATCTCCTGATAAAAGATACATGACGCCAACGGGACCTGAACCCGTGTCCTTTCGATTTCCGGTCGACAGCTCTGACCACTGAGCTATGGCGGCTTATCTCTTATCCGCGAAATAATTCAATATATACTAGTGTTTCATTCAATAATTAATGCTTGTTACATTTTTTCACCTGAAACAACCAACTTTATTTTATATGAGAAAGGCATTGTAAGTGCTAACTCTCTCACTAGATGGCGTCGAGACAAATTGTCTACATTTTTGGTGAAGATACTAGAACTTGTCAAATATTAATTATTATATTTTTGATAAACTAATGTTTAAGACAAGATTTTTTTTATGCATAGCACAAAGGGTAACAATTATTTTATAAGCAATAATTATTAGCCTGAAACACTCATCCACATTGAAAAATCTCCTGATCTTGCTTATAAAATAATTGTTACTCTTTGTGCTATGCATAAAAAAATCTTGTCTTAAACATTAGTTTACCAAAAAAATAATAATAAATATTATTTCATTCACTTGTGTTATTTCATAATTTATTCACTTAAAATAGTATATAGTATACTTGCGGCTCGTTCCAGGGTGAAAGATACTCTCAGTATCACCCTGGTGTAAAACCACCATTCAGAATTAAAATGTTGCTTGAAGTGCCTTTAGTAGCTTTTAATTGCCAGGTAGGTACTCTCCCACCTTCCTCTTCACCGTCTCCTTCCCTTCTCCACTACCTTCAGTCTCATAACATACCCCAATCGGGGATGCCACAATCTCACTGGCTCCAGACGGTTGGGAGCAGTTGGGACTCTTGGAATAAGGGTGGGATGCTATGATTGGTTTATACCTTCTTACCAAAATAAATCAGCATATTTTTTAAAGTAACTCTGATGCAGCCACGACAATGACGTTGGCTTGCCCTTATTTATTTATTTATTCTACGCACATACGTACTTTTCCAAACATCTTATACGTGCAAAAAAGCTTCCTATACTATGGTACTAAATTCTACATCATAATCCCACTCTCATTCACAACTCACAAAAATATTTTAATATTTAAATATCAAATAGAAGGCTGGATACAAAACACAGGAAGATCAGAAATAAATAATATTCTGTCACCAAATACAGACTGAAACCTAAACTACTCAACTGTATAAAAAAAACTCAAATAATTAAAAAATTTATATTGAAAAAATATATCTATAATTATTTCAGAAAAAAAACTAATCAATTTATTTATAATTACTTTATATTATTGATACTACTAAATTTTAATCAGATGCAAATGAAATCAGCACGAGAGATCCCAGTGAGGATATTATTATATCTATTTGTTACAAAAAAACATAATAATAGAACACATTATAATAAAAACAACAGTAATCAAGAAATAAAAGTTTGATATTACTTATATAGAAATTCATTACAGAAAATAGTATTATGTTTGGCTTAGTTATTAATATTATTGAGGTATGTTATTATAGCCTTCCTGTAACTATATTCAGTGCAGTTGAACACATCTATTATTTCTGCGAAATTATTTCTAACTGCATGTAATCTAGGTAGAATAATAATTTTAATTCTTTCATCATGTGGTAGTAGTTAATAGTTTCTATTCGTAGACCGAATTTGTAGTAAATATATCTAAGCAATTTATGCTGAATTTTTTCGATGGAATTGGAGTGGATTTTAAAATCAGGGGTCCAGATGGAAGAATTATATTCGACTTCACGTCGAACTAAATAAGAATAAAAGATTTTTAATGTTGATAAGTTTTTATTTCTCTGCCATTACGGAGATGAAGCCAAGCATTTTTAATACTTTATTTGTTACTGTATTGATGTGAAAGAGAAAATTAAATTTGAAATCAAAAAATAAGCCAAGATCATTGATTTCATTGACAGAGGTGAGAGAAACATTGAATTTTAAATTGAAAGATTGATTCATTAAAAAAAACTTTAATTTGCACCAATCTTGTAATTTATTTGAATGTGAATACAATCATCTATATTTTTATTACTTTAAAGAGCTTTAGATCGTTTTTGAAAAGCAACACTTTAATATTGTAATCAAATACAGCTACGATATTGCAAATCATGAAAATAAACTAATACATCTAGTAACATTTCGACTTTTTTTGACAGTGCTTACATAAATATTTTATTAGCTGTTTTGCAAAGTGAGAGTACAAACAATAATATTATTATACTTTTCACCTTCATGAATGTAAGTTTTGGGCATCATGCCTGTTTTATGTACTACTAGCGGCGTTGTTCGGGGTTTTAAATGGTTTGGAGTACGGAGTTGAGGTTGTGAATTCTTGTGTACCGGAAAACTGGGTGCATTTCTAAAGTGGAAAAATATTATTGTTAAGTATTAAAAACTTTTACGGGCGACCTCAAGTTATTCTATCATTCACTTGCTCGTCATACATTCTCTTACTACCCCTTTCTTCGTTCATCATATACGCCACATTTTACCACATATAAGTATTCGATTCATTTCACATTTTACTACATATAAGTATTCGATTCATTTCACATTTTACCACATATAAATATTCGATTCATTTCACATTTTACCACATATAAGTATTCGATTCATTTCACATTTTACTACATATAAGTATTCGATTAATTTCACATTTTACCACATATAAGTATTCGATTCATTTCACATTTTACCACACATAAGTATTCGATTCATTTCACATTTTACCACATATAAGTATTCGATTCATCATGGCTAAAAAACTACATCTCAACACCTCTGCTATAGGTCACCCCGAGTAGTTCACTAAGTTTGGTGATTTATTAGGGGTGCCTGGGTTCATCGGGAAAGGTGTGTTCAGGATGCGCCTGTCCACCAGCAAATTCTCATTTAGTCACCGTTGACTTCTTTATCAACAATTTAATGTAATTTATACTGGGAAAGTGTCATAAATTGTGTGACCAAAAATGATCACAAAGCAGGCGCAGAACTATCTTATTGGAAGCATTATGTTTGATCCACTGTTTTACACAAAAGCGCGTTGTTACCTCGTAAAGCGTCACATTTTGAAAAATACTGAAAATCGTTCTTTTGGGAGCTGCTGACTGCACGCCTCGCAGTCCGTTTCAATTATAGTGTTAAAACTTATGGGGCACCCTGTACATAGTATTTTACTCCCATTCTATGTTTTTTTAATGTGAATACTGCACAAGAGCCCCATCTGCTCTGGAGCTAGTGAGACTATGCCATCCCCAATCGGGATATTTTATGAGGCAGAAGTTAATGGAGAAGGGAAGGATTTAGGAAAGAGGAAGGTGGGCGAGTTTCTGGCTGTTCAGATCAAGCTAGAGCCATTTCAATTCTGAATTGTCGCATTATGCCAGGGCGTTACTGAAAGTATCTAATAAAATTTACTTGCACTTACCAAATTCATCTAATAAAATTTACTTGCGCACGCCGAGATTTGAAGCCGTGACCTTCGGATTGCTAGTCGACAGCTTTATCTTTCGACCACGAAGGCTGTCACATATTGCAGGCATTACTTTTCTAATTTAATCTAATATGACTCTGCGGTACCTTACATGAATTATTGCACGAGTTTTTAACCTCCCAAAGGTTTAGGAAGATCGCTAACATTAAAGTTTTCTCCGTAAAACAGGCGCAGCAGGGAACTACATAATTTTGAGAAACTGCCAGTGTTCGTTTAAGTAACAAGATTTAATTAGGCTAGTAAATATGTAGCTCATTCTCGAGAGAATCGTCACAGCCATCAACTTTCACAAATGCATTTCTTCTTTGTGTGTAAACACATTGTCTGTCTAAAGCACTCGCTGTACGTATATGTTAATTGTATCCTCGAGCCATTCGTCTCACCGGCTCCGCGGGAAGGAAAATGCTCGAGTATTTTCACCGGAAGTGGAACAAAGGAGTGTAGCTTCCTGCAGGAAGTGGCGGGAGGAATGCTAGAAGGTAGAGTGATCATTGACTGACGTTTTAAGCCAAGATGAAGTTCTGAAGCGCAAGTAAATAAATTTAGCCCACTTTTAAGTAAAAAAATAATGCCATGCAAGAATGATTCGACCAATAAGTGGTATAAGGCATTGAGTTCCAACACTCGGAACGCGGGTTTAATCTCTGAGGGCTCAATCATTGTCATATATTGTTAGGTTATTCGTAACCTACGAGAATTCATCCATATTTTTATAATTTATTATTTTTTTGTACTACCCAAATACTCACGATTATTTCTACGTGAATTTTGAACCCAGGGCTTAGAATTAAATCTTTAATCATGGTAGGTATTGTAGGTACCTTCTTAAAATGGTCAGTAAAAAAATGTCAATACCGTAACTTTTATTCAGATTTTTCATGTAATATGTAATTTATTTGATAACGCTGATAGTAAAAAATGCCGTTACAGATTTACGAATACCTACTTTTCTTAATTCGAATCGAATAATCAACTTTACTTTCACAACACGCACCTAAACTAAACTGTTTTTTTAACTGTATGATAACTAATAGCCATTCACTCCATTAGCCATTTCAGTGACTGAGACGTAACGACAAATTGGTATGTGACTGATAAAATTACGTCCATAGTGAAATTTACATGAAAAAATCCAACTATTCCAGCGCAATGAACTTACACCCTTCGTCGTTTTTGTTTACCGCTAAGTGTCACACTTTTCTGCCTCATTTGCCTCATTACGCGATATATCGGCTTTCTGACACTGAGGAATTTTTTTTCTATTTTAAACACATCCTTCGCATAAAATAATTAAACGGTTGCTGTATTTTATTTTAATTTGTACTTTCAACGGCAACACGGCGAATATAAATACAATACTTTTATAAATTTGATGTAAGGTTGCCACTTTTGTCAAAAAAGGGAATAATTAAGAAATTTAAAACTACGTGTTGATTTTTGTCAAGTCGTTTAATTCTATAAATGGAGTCAATAAATATATCTATAGAACCCCCTAACTTGTTGCCCAGATCATGTATACCATTGGTTGGTGGGTGTGTCTAATAGTTTGTGTATGTATTGCAGAATAATGTTACATTTTGTCTTGTGTTCCTAGTCGGCACATGGAATTTAATAGTGGCAACGACGACAATTAAGTTGTCACTCAATCGAAGGAAATACTATCTTATCGATATTCTCTATTACAACAGTTATTTTTATAAATGTTTGTCCTTTCTATGGGGTGGTTAAAAAGAAACGTATTATTTAAACAATTCTTTACAATTTAGATGATCATTTATAAAAAAATCATAGTTAAGGGCGGTGTTTTGTGGTGTATTAACACCATCGGAGAATTTACAATAATGCAAACAAACATGAGCTGCGAAACAACGAACATAACGAGTTGCGAAACAATATTTAAAACACTCCTTCGACTATTCAGCGGTGGAACCAATATTGACTAGCCTATGATTTAGGCAAACCTTTCGTATTTCCTATTATAAAATCGTTTAAATTATTTCAAATGTAAATTAATAGCAATTTAACTAATAAAAACTAAATATTTCATCGAGATTCCTTGTGCGAAAGTCGGTTAGGTCTGTAGAATTTATTGTTCTTAAGGATAAAACAGTTGATGGATTCCAAACGAAATTATAATTAAATTTAAAACCAATTTATGTTTCCTTTTCCGTGCAATTACAGACAGGCCTCCCGTAAAAACGTTTTTGAATGGTGAATTGTTACCCTCCGTCAAATAAAGTGAATAAAATCACCCCTTCAAATGGAGTTATGCTTCCGTCTCAAATTAAATTAATATCGCCTAAGAGACAATATTTTATACAAAACAAGAAAGAGAAACATTATTACCTATTGGATTTGCTAAAAATGGCTAATTATTTTTTTATTAAATTATTCGTTATTTTTTTAAGCAAAGACATCCCAATTTTTAAAGCTGAATTGACTGATCGTTTTTCTTCTTGTGGTCAATTTTTTAGGGGACCCGATTATAAACATTTATTATAAGTCTTTTTTTAATTCGCAAAAGTTCACCATTAGTTCAGTTCACGCATTACCTATATTAACGCTGTAGGTACTTACCGTTGGCATTACGGAATTTAAAAAAATATATGTTTCTTGGTGAAACTCAATTAAAAAACAAAATTAAAATGTTTTTTGGTGAACAGCGAGCATTTAACTATGTGAGTAGGCAGGACCGGCCCTATGCATGTGCATGTGCAATTGGATGCGTAAAGGGGCTGATAATACCTAGCAGTACCAACACACCGCCCTTCAGATTGTTTTTCATAGAAACGGCGATATTTAAAAATACAAATCATTCGAATATTATTGATTATAATGTTCACCTACCTGTTCACTGGTTTGTAGGGGGCGCCAAAATTTTATTCGCGCCCGGCGCCGTTTGGCTCAGGGCCGGCCTATAGGTAGGTACACCATAACAGAGTTAATAACTCCACATTATATCCACAAATAGTAGCAAGAAATGAGATTAGTACTTCAGGTGAAAATGTAAGATTTAGTGTTAATATAATTAAACAATGCATTAATCTAATCGAATTGAATTGTGGTAGGCAACTATAACCTTATTAAGTAGTTAGTTAATATTAGTTGTAATAGCTATTAAAGGACGCAGGCAGTCTTCTATTTATTTACATGTTAATAATTTGTCAAATGCATCCACCCTCTTAGAATTAATCAATGGATTATGTGGGAAAAGTAAAGGTTATTTTTTAAGGTTCCTTACCTCTTACATACTTACTTGACCGTCGAAGCGGTTGCTGTAGATTTAAAATGAATCAAAAAGTTATAATATATTAGACTCATATGTATAGTTTTTTTTACCTATTTTAAGTATGTTACTATGCCAACCACACCACGGTAGAAGCAACTGGAAAAATTAGCTGCATGGTTTTTTTTTTTTTTTTTTTTCAACGTAGCACTTTAGAGTGTATAGGCTACTTTTAATTTTTAAATCTTGAGGAAACCATCTTCGTTACGAAGAGTGATGATGGCCTTGGTTTCTTGGACTTGGAAAAACAATGAATTTTGTTTGATCATTTTAGAAGAAATTTATTTCGAAAAATTTATAGGATGACTTATGTAAAAGAATTGTTGTAGTATTTTTCAATATTAAACAATGTACAATCAAGCAATAATAATAAAGTATTTTTTCTCTCGGTGTTTTTGGTTGTTTCACTAGTTCATTATTAATTTAAATGGAAAATAATTGCTGTTTCCAGAAATTCTAGACAAAAAGATCTGTGCAAATTTCCTGAATGCTAACGGAGTGTTTTGTTCGTCAGATACCAGAAAAACAAACGTGTTAACACATCAACGCATCCATAAATAGTTTTATCCCATTAGTAAATAATTTTACATCCGACGGATAGTAAATAAATGTGGCAGTTTATGGAGAGCCGAAGAGTTCTACAATCTCCTGACCACAGTTTGGTTCCTGTATTATATTTGTTTCTGGATACATAATTCTTGTTGTGTCTTTCAATATTAAGATAAATATTGATTACAACTTACTCCGGCGGAGTGTTAATTTTCACAATAACAACTCGACGAACACAAAGATACAATCTTAAAACGGACAATAAGTAACAAGACGATCCACCATATATAATAAAACGTCCGTAGTCTGTATTATTTGAGCAGATGTTTCAGCGCAGTCACTTTTATTATTAAAACAATAAATAACGAGTGCAGCGGCAGCTACCCCGAGATGCAATTTTAAATTCTATGGGAGGGTTGTTCACCCAGGGGATGATGATGTAACCACTTATTCTGGGAACGATTTAATTTTTCAGAATGTGGCATCATGAATCCTTTTATTATTACTTTGGAAAAAATGTATTTAAACATTTCGGAAAATTATATGACAATGTCCTCTAAGAAACATAAACAGTTCCTAGCTATTAATCTTGATATAACTAACCTATTACCAGAACACTATTCACCGAAATGGTACACTGAATAAATTTGTCTTGTTAAAAAAGTGATAGCATTCTAATTTTCTGATAAAATATTAGTCATTCAGAATATATCAAGAGCACATATTCTTTTCCAAATAAATATCATGACGGAAAGCAAAAATATCAGTATGTCAAGTTAACTGGAAAACGAATAATTTGACAAGATTTTTAATAAATTAATAGTATTTTATGTCTATTTTCCGTGTAAAGAATAATGGCTAATAATTCATGTTTGACTAACACACTAACTTGACCGTGCGAAGAATTCATTTGTCATCCTTATCTTCTTTTTCCATCAGCATGCGCCTCTAAGTGCATTGAATGCCAATACACCTTTCTTCGTCCGTTCGCTCTACATTAAACTATTATACTAGCAAAGGGTCCCTTTCTTAATCTTTTTTATTGCGTTTACGTAATATAATACCAGATATCAATTAAATTTGAATATCATTATTAATACGGTCAAATTCTACAGCAAATGAACAGTTGAAAACGTTGAAATATTGGTATAGATACCTATTATTTTCGTATTGTTGTACGCAACCATCCATCGATAACGATACAACAGATCCTGTTCATGAACCTTAAGTCAATCTTTACAGTTCCATTTCGTTGAATAAAAACTCAAATTTTAAAATCAAATTAAATATTTCTTCAAGCCTTAAGTCAAATACTTATTTATCATAATAAAGTGGCGATTTACTTCCCCATTTTTACCCGCATCCCCATTGAACTCCGCATAGAAAGTCAAGCAGTATTCTATACCTAGTTGCAGCAGAGAGATATAGTATCTCCCAGTCGCCAGAGTCTAGTACCTCCTACGTGCCTTGAAGATCATAATTCAAAGGAGTCTCTCTTCCTTTGGAGAATGTCACCATCCCAAAGCTCCTTGTAATTGATGCTATGGAGAACAAAAAAACCCACACGAGTTGAGAGGAGCTTTCAATAGCTCATTCATGTACTTTCGCAGCATCTATTTTTCATGTTACGATATCGTTGGGTTTTGAATGAAAAACCTTTAAGCAAAGCAGCAATTTACATAAAATGAGCCTTTTCAATATCCATGGCTTTGTAACATTCTAACAAGTAACAAGTCACTTTAGATTTCTGAAAAAAATTATTAATGTATGGAATTGTTCTGTGAAGTGAAAATTGATAAAAGTATCATGTCATGGTATACGGAAAATTTTTTCATAAAATCTTGCCAAAATAATTATGATTTCTATGGATTTAACATGTCATTTTTGGCTTTTAAATTGATGGAGGAACCAACATAGGCAGTAGATTACGCGTGTTTCTACCAAAAGAGTTATGACTAGATTGTAAGCAGACAGAATTGATTAATTACTTTGGATGAAGTAAAATTATGAAAGTTTAATATCAACACTATTTTACCATGGCGATGAGATTGTCTATTGAAAAAGTACGATTTTGTGAAAAAAGCACAAAATATCAAAACATTAAAAGGTTTCTGAAGGCATAAAATATTGATATTAGAGATAAAAAAAGAAATCAAATTTACATGACTTTATAAAGCAATAGATTAGTCAATCATTTAACTACAAGTGACATTTAAAAAACAATTGAAAATGGTTTCCGCAAGGCGATTTTTATTTACTGCATTGTTAGGGGGTATTTCACTATGTCGGGCTAAATATCTGAATAGCTATCCGTTGGCTGGCTTTAAAGTTCAGAATAACTTCGTTATTCAACGGCCACCGTTTCACCATTGTTTCGAGCTTCCGGATAGATAACACTCGAAATAGTCTGGCAACATCGCAAAATGTTTGCATTTAGTCTATCTACTGCCACGGCTGTCATGCGTCACAGTCCGCACACCGCGAAGTGTGCATTTTTTTGGTTATGTTATGTTGATTATCAGGTCATTTTAGATAGATTCGTGTCGAATTAATACATTGTTTCTTATTTTGAACACAATCAAATAATTCAGGATGGATCATACAAGCATTCAAATTCATTCTACAAAATTCGACTCACTTCTCAGCTGTTAAACTCGGAATGTTTTGACGCCATCTTTGATTCGAGGAATAGCGCCTAACGTGAAGTTCGATCACTGATTAGTCAAATCTAATTTTAACCCGAGCGTTAGCGTTATTCAGATATAGTGAAAACGAAAAAATGACTAATCCGCGGATTAGTGCTTAATCAGAACACAATCAGAGATAGTGAAATACCCCCTTATTCGTGTTAAGATTTCCATTTTTGTTTAATTTTTAGCAATTTATAAGTATCTTACTTTTACCAACGGGGATACATAAAAAATATAATGCATCAGTTATGCTCTACTGTTTCTATTAATGCTTCCTATGATTTTTTTATTGTAGTGTCCTTTGCAAATCTACTGTAACTCGCTACTATCGTGAAAGCATATAATTTTTATCATCATTCGGTACTTGCTAAACCTCATTCAATAGTTTTCCGTTTATTAATACATTTTTTTATATATTAGAAATTGAAGCTTCGTACACCGACTTTTCATGATTACAATAGGTTTCTCCGCATTCACAATTTCAAATGGTTTTCAATTTTTTTAAAAGTCATCAAAGTTCTATCAATTAGCTCAGCACTGGCAGCTCGATAGCTGGCAATGCCAATCTCGATCGAGCTCGATAGCCGGCAGTGCCAGTGGGCATAAAATCAATGAGAGCTTTCGAATCAAATTTACTGATTTAATTTAAAATTGAATATCACAAAAGGCCGGCTTGGCAGAGTGTTATTCCATCCATAAAACAACTGTGAAGGATTATTCAACATTTTAACTATCCAGCCGTAACTTTACGTGGCGAGGGGATACAACCAACGATGAAAACATTTTAGAGATTTTTATACTTCGGGTTCATATTGTATTTTTCAGTTTAATTGGTTGTTTTCGTGATATGTGCATCATTGCCTGCAAATTTGAAATGGTGAAAAGACGCAGTGACAAGAACTGGAAGGATTTTAAAAACATGTGCAAATTTTTGGCTGATGGATTAAAATGTCTTCTAAATTATTAATGGACGAGGTTGGTTCTCGTATTTATGCAATCAATATTTAGGGAAGATTATTTTTTAATGATAAACTAAGGTTTATTCTACAAGCGACTAATTATTGCTTATAATTATCTGTTATCCTTTATGCTATGCATAAAACCTTGTCTTATAAACATTAGTTTATCAATAAAAAATAATAATAAGTCAAAAAAATATTTCACCAATAATGAATGTCTCGACGCCATCTAGTGAGAAATTTAGCACTAACAAAGCCTTTCCTACAAAAATAAAGTTGGTTATTTACAGGTGGAAAAAATATAATAATCAGTAATCGTTGATTGAGGTACTAGTACATATTGCATCATTTGGCGGGATGGAAATAAGCCGATATAGCTCAGTAGTTTCAAAGCACCTGACCGGACATCAGAAGGCACGGGTTTAATTCCCGTCGGCGGCATTTATTTTTACTCGGGAGATATTTTCAATTTGTATTGATATTTCAGGCGACCGATTATTGCTACAATTTGATTGGAGTAGATCAGTGTCATTCCTCGCGAAAGTAATGAAGGGTTACGTGCGAAATGTGGGTATCATAAAGCTCGGTAGGTAGAAAGTTACATCGAAGAAAACTGATTAAAAAAGTAGGTACTCTTGAAAAAAAGGATCAGGTACAAAATATGGATACGAGACATTCACAAGAGAGAGAAAGCGAGAGGTGTGCATTTTATACTTACAATAATAGTTCAATTTTTTTTTTTCAAGTTTACTGCTTAATCCGATCATCGTTTGAACTAGTATATCAGTCTTTGAATTGATGCTTACATTTTTAATGAGAAGTCTTTTGCCCAACTTTTTTCTGCATCCTTTATAGTTTAGTACACCAAGGAAATAACTGCGTTAAAATCTGTTATTTCAGGCTGCAGCTTGAACAATACGACGAAGGTTTTACGGTGGATTGTTAAGATTTTATTTCCAGGTCATAAAACTTGAATCTAACTCCTAAATACTCATGAACATATTGTGTTTATAATTAACTTGTTCTATTATTTTTTCAATCAAACTACTGTGTGTAGTGGTTTTGTTGTTAGTATATAGGATATATCCTAAAAATTAAAATTATCTGGATAAGATTTCATCACTGTATTATGTACCAATGCACTTGACTGAGAGAGAACTTAGAGCTTACTATAGAAGAAAGAGGCAAAGTAATAGGTGCCAGAAACTTAAAGCATTGGAAAACTTTGCCACAACAACGTTAGGTGACTTGGCAACGTTTTGTCATGCTTTGGTATTATGCCTGTATATTTAAAATAAACTAAAAAAATACTTTAGTATAAAGTCATATCGTATGTTATTAAGATTTACCGCTTAAAGATTTATTTATGTTAAGTTCGCATTGGTTAGATTAAGCAGAGGCGTTCATTCCATATAAACACAATAGCATTACCTACCCTACCTTACTCGCATACAAATATAAATAACATTAAAATGTATAAACTTATTGCAACAAATCAATCTATACTTTCAAAAATACACGCGAAGTTCAAGCGTCGAATCGCAGCGCGGCGCGAAACATGCCGAGTTGAGCATACTATAGTGTGTCAAATGCAGAAACTAAGTACGCCAAATATGGCTCACATCAGAGTTTAATAATAATAATAATTAGATAACTTGTAAAGCGCCTCTTTTGTGAAAAATCACCTGAAGGACACTATTTATGATCCACAAAATTTGCACATGTGTGATGTATGCACATTGAAGAGATGACTAATTTGAATAATGATATGAACAAAACTTGAATAGAATATTCACAGAACTCGCAAATGAACGTTGAAATTCGTTGAATTGTTCAAATTCTATGAAACAACCCATCCTAAGGGTGCAACTATAGAATTTTTTTTCATATTGTACCTTAGAGTCTTATAAACAAGGAACTTAAAGTTTTACAAGAGTTACGAAGATCGTATATAACTAGTCTGGGTGAACCAATAGTCTCTGGTCCGTTCGGTAAGAAAACATTTCAAGTGGTTTTTTCCGGAACACATCAATCATACTTGATGATTATGCTTAGTTAGATGTTTTAAAAAACAAACCTCTCATTCAAAATGCATTCAGTAATTGACTTGTGTATTCATTCATCAAACAGTGTTGTAATGGCTATGTAATTTATCATATTTCGTAACGGGCCATTAATTATTATTATCTACGTATTCACATTCAGACATCATAATAGAAATCATCATTATTTTTTTTTTTTGGTAAACTAACGTTTAAGGGTTCGAGTCCCGTTGGCGTCATGTATCTTTTATCAGGAGATTTTTCAATGTGGATGAGTGTTTCAGGCGAATAATTATTGCTTGTAAAATAATAGAAATCATCGTTCAAAGAAATAGCTATGTCAACAAACACAATCTTAATTATTTTACCATATGAAGAAAAAATCATTCAAGTTTGCGTTTGGAGTAAACGTAGCGTACGTTATAATCTACGCGTTCATGGATGGCTTTAACTTAATTATTTTATTTAAGTTCTACTGTTTAGCAAGTTATGCTTTGAGATCAGATTCATAGATGGCGTTAATTATTTTTTTTTAATAAAAATACCAAGGTAATGCTTTACAATACTAAGACGAATTTTTGTTTGCGCTCGTACATACGCAATATGAATATGAATAAATAGTTTTGTCCATCTAAAAACTCAATTTCTTCAAGAAAGGCATTCAAATATAATATTGTATCGGTGATTCAATCCAATATAGTATACGTATGCTTCTCTTGTAAGAATTGAGTTTTTATCCGAACAAAACTATTTATCAATATTCACCTTGCGTATGTACGGGCGCATACAAAAAAATCCGTCTTAATATTATAAAGCAAATCTTGCAAAAAGCGTATTTTAATAAAATAAATTAATTAACGCCATCTATAAACACGTAGATTATATGTCGCTTTTAACCCTAATAATAATTGTAAGGAATAAAACCTCAATAGAAATGCAAATAGGTTGGTAAAAGAACTTCCAGCGGCATATAGATTATGAAGGGTGAGAAAATGTACATATTATTATTATTATTGTGATTGCCGTTCAACTAATGTGCAGTGCAACTAAGCATGACCACCATATTAAAGTATTTTTTAGTTTGTGAATTTATTATAATCTAGCTTGTTCGTTCATATTTAAATAATTTTTATTTATTTTTTTATTTTATTTTTTTTTTATTAGTAAAAAAAAGATACACGAATTACATAATATAACAATTACATTATATAATTACACAATATAGTACGGTTATTAATTACATAATTAAGTATTTGATGTACCCCCATAAATAAGCAGGGCTTGTGTGTATGGGGGTGTTGTTATATTGGTTTATATGGTACGATTCAGTTCAACTGTTCGGAATACTTTTTAAGGTGGCTTTTGAATGTATTTTATATTGTAAAATGGGGTTTGAATACTAATGAGGACATCAATATTATGTACCATGAAAAACAATCCTACAATAAAAAATTATTTTCTGTTTTTGTTTATATATTTTGTTACAGATGACACACATACACTTCACTTTGACTTTGGTTCAAGATTTTGCTTATGATAACCTGCGATAAGCGAGCCCTAAAGGTCTGAGACAGAGGTGTGAAATCGTCGGATCACGACAATAGAAAGAATTGTAATTTTTTCTGCTGGATTTTATTTAGGTATTGGAGCCAGGAAAGAGTGTAAAAGGGTCGAGAGGATACACTAAGTGGCATGAATGGCTAGGAAGTGACTAGATAGACTAAAATAGACTAGGATGAGGTGATTTTGCACAGCGGTGCTGCCAAGGTCTGTAATCTATGTGAGGATATTGTGTCAGCGCTCTTTATTAGCAGCAGACACATGTCAGCGCTATATTAGCAGCAGACACATACCTGAACGGATGACGACCCTCGTGCTGGCACTGTTGGTGGACGCGGTGGTCTCTCTCGCTGCAGCAGCTGGTACAGTTCCTTCGCCACCTAGGATTCTTGCAGCAGAGTCTCCATCTTCTGTCTTCGTCGAACGTCACAGCGGTGCTGCCAAGGTTTGTTATCTATGTGAGGATGTTGTGTCAGCGCTCTTTATTGGCAGCAGACACATGTCAGCGCTACATTGGCGGCAGGCACATACCCGAACGGATGACGAACCTCGTGTTGGCACAGTTGGTCTAAATAACAAATGTGGATCCTAGGAAATAAATTGTACAGCGCCCTTGAGGTGATTTTTCACAAAAACGGCGCTCTACAAATTATCCAATTATTATTATTATTATATCAATTTTTTTTAGACCACTATCTTTACTAGAGTAAAAATTATGCTACAAAACTTAAATATGATGACAAGTAATCAACATATAATATAGTATAATACGTTAACAATGATTTATAAGTTTAAAAATAACATGCTTCCTAAATATCTGCAAACAAATATTATGTACAATGAAAATGTTCACAATTATCCTACGAGAAGTTGCCGAGACTTCAGGCTTCCCAAAACTAAACTTTCGTGCACACAGAACGGCGTGTTTTATAAAGGGAAAAAAGCTTTATAATAACCTGCCAAGTGCCATAAAGGAAGCCTCAAGTCTTGACACTTTCCGTAAAACATGTGCAATATATATTAAAAAAAAATTATGAATTGCATACACTCAAAAATATTATTGTCACCTTAACAGGAGTTAAATGTATTTTTCGAACTCTATTTCTAAACCGGGGAAACTGTTTTTCTTATGTATAGTTTTTTTTTCCTTATAATTTTTATGATTCTATTTGTTATTTTATTTTGTATTTTTTTTATTACTAGATGTATGAAAAAAATTGCTTACATCTAAATAAAGCTTCAGAAACAAAACAAACAAAACTTTAATTTTAATTACACTCTACCGGTTTCGGAAGCACCCTTCCTTCATCGGGAGAATATTTAAAAAATACTGAAGTGAAAAATTAAAGTAATCTAAAACAAATTTATACATTTTTACTGTAAATTATGACGAGCCACAAATATGAAAAATTATTACAAATATGAAAAATAATCGTATTTTCAGTTTCAGTTCCACCCGGCCGTTTATTTTATTTTATATTTTTATTACATAGTTGTCTTTACCCGCCTCACTTGACAAAGTCTGTTCTGACGTTCTGAGGCAGATAATTAACATGCGTAATAAAATGAGAGGGTATCGATATTACCAAAAACAAGTTAGTGTGGCATATTGACTTAGACTTTACATTAAATGGCAGAAAATTTAATTTATTTAGTACTTGTTGGCGGTGTTTTACGATTTCTAATTTGTATTCTATTTGTAATTTTAGTCCTAGCGGATAAAATTATCTTGTTAGACATAAAAAGTTAAATAAAAAATTAAAAAATTTCTTCAAATTTTATGAGTATTTTATTACATTTATAAGTCACCAAACACAGAGTTAATAGCTGCATTATTTTTACGTATGAGCAAAAAACTGTAAAATCATACGTATGTTACCTATTTTTTATGTAAAATAAATTAAGAGGCGCTAGTTTAGCGTGTTGCCATAATAATGTATGGGAAATGTCAGAAGTTGGAGATATTATCAACATTATAGTGTGTTTGCTACAATTTCAATAAGCATTCTTTTAAAATCATAATGAAAGTATTGAAGAAAACAAACATCTAAAAAAATTACTCCTAATAAAAAACATTTGCAACATTAACAGAAACGATAACTTTACACACTCAGCTCCGTTTAATTGTACATTTTAATGAGCTATACGCTAAGTTAGAAAAGGGTACTAAAAGTGCATTGTACTGAATCTTCATTCGTAGACCTCATAAATAGTGTAAAAATATAAAACCGAATGGAGTGTAAGGAAAGGAAAGCAGTCAAATAAATAATACTTAATGAAAGAATGATCTATTGCTCTTTTGGAAAATCTTTATACAGAGTGTCCGGGGGAAAAGTGTTTAAACTTCGGGACGTGAGTCTACGTGATAATACAAATAAAAAAGAATTATTTCATTTTTCGAAAATTCCACGTTTTAAGGTAGTTTTCAGGAACAAAAGTTGAATTGCTTGTATGGAGAAAATAATACAGTAAATAATAAGTAAGAATACAGTAAAAATATAAAAATCCTTTTTGAACACTACAATTAAAGTGGTCTAAAACAAATTTATATATTTTTATTGTAAATTATGGCGAGCCACAAAATTAATGGTGATCACAAATACGTAAAATAATAATCTTTTATGGAAAAATATTTTTGCATGGAAAAAAACATCCGAATTTCTGAAAGAGTTATTCACCTTTTTTACTTCTACTGTCACGTTGAATCACCTCCCGAAGTTTGTGCCCTTTACCCCCAGACACCCTGTATATATATGAACGGATGTTTTGGATAAAAAATCAATCTCGCTGACATCAGATCCATAATTAAAAGGTATCATATATATACATATATATGATACCTTTTAATATATATATATAATAGTTTATCATGTAACAATATTATTAAAGTTATAAACTAATTATTTTATTCTATTACTTCTCTTTGTTATTCATATTTATACAAAATATGTTAGTAGGCTAAGGCACCAGTTAAAAGTACATATACCTATTATTTTATTATTGTTTTAATACTATACTTATCAAACAACTTATCAAAATGTCAATACTCATCCTAAGTTGACTGTCTTAAAACGGGAACCCTCCTAGTTGGGCAGTCAAAACATTTCTTAAAAAATATATTTTTTATTGTTGAAATTCCAACTAAATATCTGAAACAAAAAAAAATTTCTTTTACCAAAAAAATTGTATTTTGTTCATAAGAAGCAGATTCTTTGTGATGTGACATTATAATTTAAAATAAAACAATAACTTTCTAAACACCACTTTTATTTTTTATACTTAATGCTACACATGAACAGGTTCGCTACAACCGTAGCTTCGTCCATCGCATAAATTTAGAAGCTACAATTGTAACAAAACCTGGTCGGCATTAAGTATAAAAAATAAAAGTGATGATTATTAGTTATTATTAGTCAGCAAATAAATAATAATGATAAGAACAAGTTTGAACACTTTTCTTGATAGAAAATATAAACTATGTAAGAATAGGCACCTACAAAATCAATAGTAGTTCCATAAAAAGGTCATCATTCCAATATCTACTACTTTTTCGTTTTCGTACAAGACGTGTGAGAAGGAAGAGAACGATCGTCAATGACGGACGTAAGTACGACCTCTCTCTAGAAATGCTACTTTAACCACTGAAGACAATTTTTTGTTTTAATTCAAAAATAATTTTATTTGACTCTCCGGGGTTAGTAGTCGAAAGATACATTGTACAAATATTTATTGACACTATTTCTAAGGATTCTCTTTTCACTTAGAGTCAATGTAATAACAATTATAATCATGGCTAGCAATATTATTAACACTTGCTTAAAAACATTGTAACCATATGCACCCAACGTAAAGCACCATGAGCTTTATAGAAAAGTTGTAAATAAAATGTAACTTAAACATTCTTTTGACTTAATTCTTAACGCTACTATACGAAAAGTATAATATGTTCATCATCTTAAAATTAATTTCAGAGTATTTTCTCTTTTAAAATATTGTTAGATCGAAGCCATCAATCAATTTATCGAGACTTCCATCCTTATTCAGCCAGCCGGAAGTTGATTCAAGTTCCCGAAGCTTTCGCTGAAAAGTTACTCAAAGACCTACGGCAACTAAGGTAGGTATTCCTAAGTGGCTGAAACATGAATGATTTCGATTTGCATGATTTATTTTAACACTTTAAAATAGTTTGAAGAATACCAACGTAAGAGTACCATCAACATAATTATTTGAATGCTATTAACATTTTTCGTATCAAATGTTTTGAATTTGAATAAGAATTCAAACATTATATCATGTTGATACATGATTATTTACAAACCTTGAATTTCATAAAACTCATTATAGGAGCCAAACTTTGTCAAATTTAGTCAATTACATACAAATTTGTTGTTTTATATTAATATCGTGGATTCGTGTTTAAAGCAATAGCCAACAAGTCTATTTTTTTAATAAATTTCACCGTCTAATAAATGAATAAAATATAAAAAATAAACATTTTCTGGGTTTAATCTTTTCACTGTCCCTTTTTTAGGGAAAAAAACTTATTTTCTCGAAGCCTTTTCGGATAAAAGTAGAAAAAACGCTTCCTAAAACAGATTGAGAGAAAATCCGTCTCTCATAAACTTCACTAAATCTTTTTTTATCTCCGTAACGACATTTTTATTTTATTTAATGGAACACTTCCCGCCGATACAAAAAGCATTCCAGGATTTCATGGAATACAGATTTGGAGAGGATATTCACATTACTGGCGTGGATCAGAAATCTATAATATTCCGTATGAATTCAAGAAAATTGAATGATTTTCTTTTTTGTATCAAAGAGTTCGAGACTTGATATATATCTTCCCATAAAAAGTTTACAAAGAAGCGGAAAGTTATACGGGTCTATAATGGATTTTCAATGTCCTAGGCCTCCAACACTCGGTCGAATCTCCGGTCTGAATTTATCAAATAAAAGGCCATTCTGTACTGCAATAAAATATAAAACATGGAACGCTTCTACTCGCCTCTTCCTTTCTAGTGAATACGATAATGAATGTTTTCAAAATATGCGAAAGCAATATTGTTGAGAATTCCATTTTCAGATATTTGGAGGCTTTCATTACGTAAATGATGTTATTATAAACGGAAAACCTTAATAAATTGTTCATTGGAAAATTGAAAATGAATATATGCAGATAAATTAGATGATATGCCTACAGCTTACAGATATGAAAAATGTTGTTATTTAAATTATTCGGTCATTTGAAAAGGTAGAAACAAAAACATTTGTGTTCTGAAATAATTACGATTGTTTTTATTAATGTTTTTTTTAAATACAAAGTGAACTAGTACACAGTCCTTCTCACTACGGATTCCTGTTCCGAGGGGGACTGTAGGTTATTGTATGTGTGTTATCATGTTTTCATTGTTAAAAAATAAACAACTTTATGTTTGTTGGCTGCACGTTGAGGTAATATTACATCATAATTTTTTTTATTAATCCTCATTTTCGTGATTATTTAGGCATATTATTATAATGTCATTTTCATTCTTTTTTAATCTCAATGATGTTTTTAATTTAATTTGAAAGGGCATTACATAGTTTTGTAGCACAGAAATGATGGTTTTTCTGGCGAAAAAATGAATTTATTTTTTGGGATGTTCAGTAGTTAGGTTTTGTCCTTGCAGTTTAATAATTTATTCATTTTATATTTTGTAATTTATAATGTATATTTAATTATTTCCTGTAAAATAATAATAAATGTAATAATAAGATGAATTTGGAGAAATTCGATGAAGCGCCACAAACCAGTGATGGAAATAAATAGTCGGGAAGGTATCAGAGCGCTAATAATCTAAGTTAATTCGAAACACCCGTAAATAATTCCAAATTTCACACTTCACCGAAACAATTTAAATCCTCTCGAATAATATGAAAATGGTAAACCTAACAAGTTAGTTATCCCTATTAATTATAAGTACCGATTGTGTTTATTAAAACATGCTTACAAAAACGCCTCGACTTAAAGCCTCTTGAATGTGAACGTAATAAAACTAACTAACCATCACGCCGTTTGGATAGGTAAAAATAATAATACTTGGATGACTTGTATAGCGCTGTTTTTGTGCAAAAACACCTCAAGGGCGCTGTACAAACTTATAATACATTTCAACAGTGATCTATGTTATTACTTAACTATTTATGGAGAAAATATACAGTACAATACTTACCTGGTAGGTCACTTGAGATTAACACTTAATTAACATTTTCTAATTGTTTATTGGCGAAATTTAGATACAGCATTTAGGACTTAATTGAAAAATTGAATATAACTGGACTTTCTCTCAGGAATGGTATATTTAATTTAAGGGTACGACAGCAAAGGTAAGTTTTTAGTTTAGACCTGAATTCTGTTTGACTTGTTATGGATCTTAGTTCCGGAGGGAGTTTATTCCAAGCCTTCGGCCCAGATACTCCGAAAGCGCGATCACCAAACTTAGTATTTGGCTTGCGCTTAGGTTCTATCAGTCTGCCTACAGCTGATGATGTTGCTGATCTAAGAATTGACTGCCTCAGACCAGTGTTTTCCGGGACGCATAGTTCAGAGATGTAGGGTGGGGCCATTTCATTGATGGATTTATACACCATCCAGCACGAGAGGACGGACCGCCAAACAACTCGGTCTTGGCACACACTCCTTGCCTTATTCACATTCATACATCGACTCATACATACTGTGGTATTATTCTGACTCTTGATATGGCCGGACTCAAGTATCTGATTCACTTGATCGTGACATGTCTTCCTCGGGCGTCCCCGACTTTTGCTACCATTCACATTTGCGTCATATACGCTCCTTTCTTCGCTCATTTGCTCTACATGCCCACACCATCTAAACTTTCCTTTCGTAATCTTACTGATTACGATTACATCAGCCTTGCACTCATTGCAGTTCTCCACATTGCTAACACGATCATACACGGTTTTACCACACATACGCGTCAAGGATCTCTTTACTACAGCACTTTAACTTTCACTTTTGATCCTCTTTCTACTAGTCTCATGCCTCACTTCCATACATAGGGCGGTACCAGCAAGATTAAATTAGATTGGAACGTAATATTTATATTTTGATCCATAGTAAGTAGTTACCATATTACATTCAACTTATTATATACTTTAGATTACTAGAACGCTTTAGTAAAAATATATGTTTCTCTTCAATAATCAATCAACATTGTGAAAACGCAACGGTTAGCTTTCCGGATCATTTCTGAGAATGTGAAAAGAAATCGCCGTTATTTCTTCAAATACTAAATAGAATATGTCTAACTTTACCGCTGAACGATAACAATCAAAAACAAATTTCTTTTAGGTCAAATGAAAACACTTTTAACCAAATTTAATAAAATACACTTTAAAATAATCACAATTTTTTATTGATTTCTTTGAGGTAATAATTTTTTCCATATATTTTTCTGCTTTCCTTTTATACAATATAAAACTTAGCTGTTAAAAAGCAGTACATAAATAGGTAAAACATATACCAATAAAATTTTCAAGAAGCCAAGCCTGAGATAGCTGAAGCTTTTCTATTTAATCACGAAAACATATTAGGTCTTCAGATGCAAGGTTTTAAGCTTCGGCTTAAGAAAAACAAGTCTTCCAGACGGTCCCAGCTTTATGTCAACATGCATTAAGATTTTTTCTACCCTTTCTTCTCCTCATCAGAGTGCACTATTTCCGCTGCAATTACGCTATCAATATATTAACTACATAGAATACATTCATAGTTAAAAACCTTCCGAAATGGTCGTCCGCTATTTTTTCACTATTTAACGAAAAAAAAAATTTTTCAGAGCAAGTTTTTAGAGTACCTATTTCTATCTTCAGTGGCATTTAAAATAATGTTTTCTCATTCTATGGGAAAATAAATTCCATGGAATATTATTCCATTTATTATAAGGACTCTTTTTTATGTGAATATCGTACAAGAGTCCCAACTGCTCCCAATTGTCTGGAACCAGTGAGATTCTGGCATCCCCAATTGGGGTTGTTGTGAGGCTGGAGGTAGTAGGGAGAGGAAGGAGATGGGAAAGAGGGAGGTGGGGGAGTAGTACCTGGCTATTCAGATCTAGTCACCAAACACGGCTAAATCATTTCAATTAACTTTTCAACACTGAATGGTGGCCTTACACCGGGACGATACTGATACTATCCTCCACTCTGAAACGTGCTGCAAGTATATTAAATGAATAAGATTTTAAATGAATAAATTGTGAAATAACACAAATTATTAAAATAAAATCGTGAGCACACCAGGATTTGATCCCTCAACCTTCGGCTTGCTAGTCGAGAGCCTTACCCTTCTACTACGGAGGCCGTAAAATTTTCGGCACGTTAGATTATTTGACCATGTAGTAGTTTAACATACAAGCCATTTACATACAAAATAAATAGTACTGGTCCTAAAACGGTGCCCTGTGGAGTTCCAATTTTTTGTTTTGTTTTTGGTCGCCAGGTTTTTCATAGATTTGATAATGGTTTCTATTAACACAATTTTTTATACGAATTATAAAAAGGACGGTGAAATTTACGAAGACATTTCAAATGTCAACCGAAAAACGGTCAAAATTTTACCTCGTACCTACGTTGTAGAGAAAACAAACGCAGCGTAAAATATCAGAAGATGTCAAATGAAAAGACCGACTACAAATGCTTTTACAATTGTTTAATTCGACAAGGGAAAGGAGGGCACAATGCCTCTTTTGAGTTCCCTCTGTACAATGATATTATGAGGGTTGCCAAAAAAGTACTCCGTCTAGGGTTACCACAAATAATTTTTACAAAATATTTACTAATATATTCATCTTGTCCCATCACCAAAATTCCTCGTAACGGATAAACCATTTTTTGTCTGGAGTAAAGATTTCAACAACTTTTTTCAATTGCACTACGATATGGAGGGAATTGAGTTGGTAACGAGGAACATAATAAAGTGAGATTTTCCTCCACTAAATTGCACAGATAAGTGTGTATCATCGGGAAACGTTATTCAATAACGGTAATTAGTAAACGGTATCAACTCTATCGCGCTGAAAGCTTAACATGTTTAAGGGAACAACCATCATAACATAACATAAGTTATCAAAGTATTTAAGTAAAATCTATCTAAAATATTATGCCTTTGAGAAATTAAAACGTTCCTCCTCAGAATTCAGGTTTCACGTTTGTTCGCATATTTAGTGATTTTTTTAATCTAATACAAAATACAAACCAGTATCACGTATATGTAGTAGGTGTATATGAATTTTGCCATAATCATATTGATTTGGCTGGACCACAGCACAAATTCATTAATTCCAATAATCCGTATCATTTACTGTGTTAACCTCTATAAATAAAGTAGGGAAATGTTGAAAATAATCGCGTAATAGACTATTGAGTAATATGGTAAACTCAAACGTAATGAGTTGCAATATCAAAGTGGCCGAACATAATTAGGCCTCAATCGGTGCAGTGTTGATCCCAGAGAGACAAATCTGGATTCAAGTCCCACTTGCGATCGTTAAAGAAAATCGATAATTGGGGCTAGTATTTTCAGTATTTTTTACTGTACGTATTGTAGTATTGTTGTTATTTTTTGGAAAATTAGCAAAAATGATAATTATTGGTAATAATTTCATGAATGTGTTGGGGTCTAAAAAAGAATTACAACTTTGTACAGGTTTTTTTGTTGTTATTATTATCAAAATTGCAAACCACTTACATACATACATATAGACATCAGTGGCGGTGGCTATCTTTTTTTAGAAGAGATGCTGGAAAATATGCATTTATATGTCTTCCTTCCTAAACACGAGTTATTCTCAATAAGAGAGATATTAATTAATAACTTGGAACATTTACTACATACTTACCCTTATGCAGATCATTTGAAATAGCATACTATTGTACACCGTCTTTGCACGGTTGGTATATATACTTTGTTATTACTTTGCAATTTTCTTAATATTAACCCTCTGTCTGCTGTACACTCACTGATGTTCTTACTTAGTTAAATAATAAAAATAAAGTATACCTACCTAACTACCTACTATAAATAATGCAAATCCATAAGCTAGCGAACAAGATGCAATTACTGACAAAATAGTATTAATTAAATTAGCTGTGTAAATCCTTAAACTCAGCAACATTCAAACTTACAGATCCATAGTTAAATATATAATATGAAAGATATTCAATATTACAATGTTTAAATAATTCTATTTCAGTCATTCAAGTTAAACTGTCAGTAGGTAATCGTCAGTAATAATCCACACGATTCGTAATTCGTCTTTATACCCATATTCATTACAGTCGTTTTTTGGACGTTGGATGCTATTGTCGGATATGTATTGTCATATAACAGATTTTAGCCGCAAAAGATCCTACAGTTGCCAGCCTGAGAGCGGGAATTATTCAAATTAGTTGCTAGACCAAACGTAGTGAAGAACGCGCAATACATCCGCTACAGTTCCCCCACCCCCGGCGACCCTACGCCCCGTTCCCCCCGCTCGCGCGCCGACCTCTGACCAGGCTGGACGTGTGTTCGTTTCGGCTCCCGCGTTCCCAATTTGCACCGCTCCGTCGAAAGCAATAACGTACGGAAATGGCGCGCTTTGAACATCGACAGGCTGGCACCGTTTGTTTGAGACACGGCGCTCAGTCCTGCAAATCAACAGGATACCCGACAACACCATGCTGTGAGTCTCTTACATTTCCTATTACCCTTGAATGTGTCCGCTAATAACCTAAATTCATCCACGCTGCCTGCCGATCTAGAGAGAGTGAGCTGTTAATTATTTCCCAGAGAGAGATTAGGGAACCCTTGTTGATAATTCCAGTTTAGGATGTAATAACCTGTGTACTGTTGTTATTCACCCATGTAATGTCCTTTAGCCGCTCAAATACAATGCTAATTCATAAAAACCTAACCTCTTTCATTTGGGCATAACAATCGTATGGGAGTGTTTTGTATAGACGGTGGAATATGGATTCTCGAGCCACGCGCTGACCCCGAACCCTGACTATGAGAGAGACGTCTCATGCCCCGCTTCTGAGCTGGCCGAGGGTAAGTCAGGACCCCCCCAGGTCCGACGCGCGACACTGGCGACCAACTTAGGGGCAGAATTTTTTTTTTTAAACATATCCTTCCCGACTGCACAGAATTACCTTTACGATTGTCCCCAATTTGAAAACATGTACTATGCAATTTTGTGCCAAGAGCATTTTTGCCGCAAAAACTACGGTGGAAGTTTCTCGAATAAATAAGAAATGCACGCAATCCTGTCGTGACTTTGTTTGTTGCTAAGCGCATTTTGCCGCGAAAAATAACGGTAAGAATCTTCTCGAACGAATAAAAGAGACGCGCGAAATTCCCGCCAAAATGCTGTGATAACGAAAGTTCGAACATAATGTTTTTGTTTTTTTCAATAACATAGATTCTGTATTCTTTGTTTAACAAAACAAACCCACTGTTTTAATTTCGGCATAAATTGCACCGTAATAATAACAGTCAGGATTTAGAACTGTGAAGCCAATTTTTACACCGAAAGTGATTTTTTTAAAAAAAGCACAATACACCCAACGGCCCATCGAAGCTGATTTCTAAAAAGTATATCAGCTACAACCTGTAAAACACAAGTAATTCTTTATCCCGATTAATTATATAGGTACGGTGTTTGTCCATATTCTTTTTTCAGCATTGACTGTTATAAAAGTGATTTTAAGTGAATTGTTTCAAATTAACTTCAGAAGTGCAGTGTTTTTTTTGCAAAGAAGTGCTTTCTCGACGCAATAATAAGAACGTGTGTTCAATCTCACGATTTAGTGCCAGTAAATGAAGCAAATATAAAATCTTTCCATCAAAAGTGTTTTTTTCGCTTCTAAAGTGCTGTTTTTTGTGCCTTTTTCGTGCCTTTCCTCGAGTGCAGTGAATATAAGTGCGAATAGTGCCCACAAAAATTAAATAATGCAAATCCTAAAGTGTCCCCCTGGCCAAATTTTCTTCAAAAAGACTTAGAAGAATTTCGGAGTTTTTTTTTCCTTTTTTTAAACCATTTTTAACAATGAATTCCAATCAAATGGCTACATCTTCGGACATGGGTGTCATTCCCAATGTACACAACTTATCCAAAGTGCACCTACAAGCCGTCTTAAAAGACAGAGGAATATCACCACTAAACAAATCAAAGTCAGCATTGAAAGCATACGCTTTGTTATTTAACAAGAAGTTCATCAGGAAAATAAACCTATCCGTTGCAAGTGAAGACAAGGCACCCAATACCCCAGCTTTGGAAATCCCCGTTTCTAACAAAGAAACCAGGACACATGTTACAGTAAAACAAGACAATGCACCCATCACGGCACAAGAAAAAACATACGATCTCACTCCTTGGAAGATCAAATATAACGGTGTTTCTGATGTACTGGATTTCATTGACCGAATCGAAGAAACGGCCTCAATTAAAAATGTTCCATTTGACGTGCTGCAGAAAAACTTTATAGAACTAATATCTCCAGAATTAATCCCGTGGCACCGAATACAAAAATCAAAATGCAAGGACTGGAATAAACTCAGATCAGCCCTGATCACTAGCTTCGGCAAATCAGAGGCCCAACACAGAATTAAATTATCGTTACTATCCATTAAACAAGTAGTAAACGAAACTGTGGCAACATTCATAGAGAGGGCCGAATCCATCAACATCAAACTTTCCCACCCTGTCTCGGAAGCCGAATTATTACCAGTTATAACTGATGGCCTCCTACAAAGATATGAAAACATTATCACCTCACAGAAAATTGTGTCGTTGGCCCATTTAAACGAAGTTTGCCTCATTTTGGAATCCCACCAAGACAGGAAAAACAACAAAACCACCACGGACAATATCACTGTACCAAGCCGTCCTTCTGGATTAAAACCAGAATTTGACAACAAAAAAGTTTGCTCCTTTTGCAAAAAAGTAGGTCACCTAGCTACCACTTGTTTCAAGCAGGCCAAATTTCTGGAAGGCTTTTAACGTTGCTCCACAAGTATTTAATACTCTTGGCCAAAAACCTCCGGTCGCTCAAGTTGGTGAGATTCGAACAATAATACCTCACGAAAACCTAAGCACTGACCAGGCTCTCCAATTAAAGGAAATGATCAACAAATTTGAATCAATATCTTTCGAAAAATGCGGACTGGGTTTAACTAATTTGGTAAAACACCACATTAAAACCAACGGCCCACCAATCAAGCAACGCTACTACAATTTAGCCCCCCAAAAATTGAAACTTTTAGAAAATGAACTTGATGAAATGTTAAAAATGGGAGTGGTAGTTCCCAGCAGAAGTGCTTGGACCAACCCAACCCTTTTGGTTTCAAAAAAAGACGGCTCTGCACGCTTTTGCCTCGACAGTAGACGATTGAACTCTTGCACTGAAGCCGACGCGTACCCACTGCCTTTCGTGCACGCAACTTTAGACAAATTACGCAACGCCAAATTCATTTCTTCCATTGATCTAAGCAAAGCTTTCTGGCAAATACCTTTAGATGCGGAATCCTGCGAAAAAACTGCTTTTGTTGTACCTGGTAGGGGAATGTTCCACTTTAAAAGGCTACCTTTTGGTCTAAAAAATAGCCCCGCCGAACTACAGAGGCTGATGGACAAACTATTCGGCCCTGAAGTTGACAACAACCTATTCTGCTACCTTGATGATCTCATCATCGTTAGCGACACCTTCGAAAAACACCTGTTAATGCTGGAAAAAGTTTTTCAACAACTTAAATTTGCTGGTTTAACCATCAATTTAAAGAAGTCTGAATTTTGTAAGTCTCGCCTGCGTTATTTGGGATTCATTGTCGACGAAAAAGGTCTGAGAACAGATCCTACTAAGGTGGAAGCAATGGCAAATTTCCCCCGACCCAAAAACGCGAAAGAAGTCAAAGGTTTCCTTGGACTTACAGGTTACTATAGGAGATTCATTAAAGACTTTTCCACTATTTCGGCCCCATTAAACAAAATTACTGGTATCCGTAAAGGTATCAGCAACTTTCGTTGGTCTACTGAAGCCGAAGAAGCTTTTACGACTTTAAAAAATGCTCTTCAAACAGCCCCTGTCCTGAATTGTCCTAATTTTGAACTACCTTTTACCCTCCACACGGATGCTTCTAACGTAGGGATCGGTGGAGTCCTAACTCAGGAATTCCCCGATGGCGAACACCCTGTAGCCTATTTTTCCCGCACCTTGAATAAACACGAGAAAAATTACGGAATCACCGAAAAAGAGTTACTGGCAGTATTGGATTCTGTTCACCATTTCCGCGGTTACATAGACGGTAGCAAATTTACTGTAGTCACAGACCATAGTAGTTTGAAATGGTTGATCTCTCTAAGTAATCCCTCCGGCAGACTCGCTCGCTGGGCTTCTCGTTTGTCCCAATACACTTTCGATGTCATCCACCGTAAAGGTGCGGACAATATTGTCCCAGATGCCCTGTCAAGAATTGAACTTGCCGCATTAAACATCGATACAATTGCCTCTACCCCATCCACAAAAGATGAATGGTATCTCAAAATCTATGAAGGGTGCAAAAACAATCAACAAAAGTTTCCCAATTTTATTATAAAAGAAGGACAACTATATCGCAATTGTAAGGCCCCACTGTCCATCCTCGAAGATTACTCTTGGAAACTCGTTGTGCCCCTCGAAAAGAGAAAACAAGTAATCATCAACAATCATAGTGCCCCCGACTCTATACACCCAGGAACCTTCAAGACGTATAAAAAGATTTCCTTGAAGTATTACTGGCCTGGTCTTTTCAAGCAAGTTCGCAACTACATCTCCAAATGTGAAACATGTAAAGCTTACAAACATAGTACGGCACCCCCTGCCGGCCTAATGGGAAAACCCAAACGTGCTGATAGACCCCTCCAATCGTTATCTATGGACCTCGTCGGACCTTTTCCCAGAAGTTATTCTGGACACATGCATATACTCAGCATTGTGGATATCTTTACCAAATTTTGTTGGATCTTCCCCTTAAAAAGAGCCAACGCCGCCGCCATTGTCAAACTTGTGGAAAAACACATTTTCATACCCTACGGAACACCCAAAACCGTAATAGTTGACAACGGAAAACAGTTTATAGCACAGGAATTTAAAGATTTCCTTGCTAAATACGGGATTAAAGATATTTATTATAATACCTTGTACACTCCCCAAAATAACACTGTCGAAAGGTATAACCAGACTATTAACACAGCTCTGGCCATTTTGGTTGACAAAGACCAACGTAATTGGTGTAAGAATTTAGATAAAATTCAAGCTGCCATGAATAACACTGTTAACCTAACCACTGGTTACACCCCCTTCTTTTTAAAACACGGTATGGAACAGGTGGTACACGGTTCATTGCACTGGAACACGAATTTCCCCACGTCAACCACCTCCACAAGCAATCCTGCCGTTGATTACGCTCATCGTTTGGAAGAACTTACTGCCATTTATAGTGAAGTTACTGATGCCCTATTGCTGGCCCACCAAAAAAGTGCGGACAGATATAACCTACGTAGGAAACACATCACTTTTAATGTAGGCGATGTTGTCTGGAGAAGGAATAACACCCTCTCTCAAGGAGCCCTGTACTTCTCTGCCAAGCTGGCACCCCGTTTTGTCAAGGCCAAGGTTGTAAGAAAAATATCGGACTTAGTTTACTACCTGTCCGACTCCTCTGGCAAACATACTGGTAATTACCATATTAAGGACATTGTAAAGTCTGGAAGTGAGGAGACAGTTGAAACTCCCCCACCACCCCAGCAACTTTAAACTAACCCACTGTGTATTATCACAAACTATTGTAAGCTATGAAGTCTTACCATAATTAGGCGTGTAAAGTGTCAACTACATGTCAACCTATTCGTCAAAAACGAGTTTAACCCACCTTTGTAAATGAATGTATATTAACATATTATGACCATGAAATATTATTCCTGTAATAACGTTCTTCCCCTCACGACAATCGTTTTCTCCCTTTTTACGTTTTATTTTCTCACCTGTTCTGAAACTGATCATTTTAGAATAGAGACACGTCTTCGAGTTACAATCGCCGGGAAGTCGCGAACCCGCTTTTGCTCCTCAACTTCTACACTATGCAATGTTTATGTCATGTCACCCCATTTTCGTTTCATTTTTGTTCCCTTCGTCGTGTTAGAAAGAACCACCCCACTTTTGTTTTTGTTCCTTGTAAAATAACGATTGGTAATCACTCATAAGAGTGCCATCCAAAAGAGTTCGGATTTTGTAAATTCCAAAGTGTTAAATACCGACCCTTTTTTTTTAAAAAAAAAAAGAAAACCTGTCAAGTACAGCCATTAATTCTTTCTTGTCCAATTCAACGTTACCTTGAGTATGTAAAACCCTATAGTGGTCTCAAAGGCAAGAACCAAGTAGCAATTAATCACATAATTGTCTTCTTTGTATGTATATAATTTTTTTTTCATTTTTTTTCAATTTTTTCCTTTCAAAAATTGATGGCGTCCTACCCAAGCTCACATTTACCAAAAATAGGATTTTGACACATCCATTTTGGGAAATTGTATTTATAAAAGAAAACCAAATGTCGGTCCTATAAAACCACATACAAATAACTGGACTCGCTTCAACTAAAAGTATGTAAAACCCATTAAGGTCTTTTATTGTATGACGAGATCTCGATTTTCTTTTCTCTACTGTTACGTCACGTATGTCTCGTACCTCACGTTTCAACCCTACGGGACAGGTTAGTAAAACCTTACGGTTATCCTGATCTTCGAACGCAAATAATTATATCACAACGTAAATCAACAGGACTTTGTTCGATCATCGTTGCATAATATAAACACCCAACCTTTGTCTCACCATTTAACCAAGTGTTTGCAACCCAATTGCACGCTACAACGAACAGTATGTAAAGCCATTATGGGCCTGTTCCCACCCATCGCTCGATGCAAGTAAAAATACCTTCTACCATCATCTTGCACCTTGTAACACAATGAAGTAACATTAAAATTGTTTATCTTCTCTATTGTTCCATCGTACGCCCCTCCAGGCTACGGAGTTAGTCAATCTAACAAATCTTTGCAAACAGTATCAAATGATACTGCTAGCTTTTGTTGAATTATATTTAAATGTAAAAATTGTCACGCGATAGGAGAGATCCTTACAAAATCCACCACTACACGAGAAGTTCGTTACAATTACTTAATACTTATAACCATGTGTTATAATTTGGTCGTGTGACATTAATTTGCCATGAGTACCGCCTTTGTGTATAATCTGGTCGTGTGACATTAATTTGCCATGAGTACCGCCTTTGTGTATAATTTGGTCGTGTGACATTAATTTGCCATGAGTACCGCCCTTGTGTATAATTTGGTCGTGTGTCATTAACATGTCATGAGAACCGCTTTTGTGTATAATTGTGTACAACCCTGTACACGAGACGTGGAGACGTAATAATAATACTTACCGTGATTCGTGTGAACGACATAATATCGACATCGTCATCTCCTTTAAGGAACTGTTTTTACACTCCTTGACTTCTGTCTATAATTGAGTTGTACCTTGCATATACTGCATACTTGTACACTATACGTGAAGACGTTACAATACTCACCATGAATCGTGCGAACGAAATAATATCAAACCTTTATATGTGAACTACGTAAGTATTTCACAGAAGCCTCTTTGTTCAACGCCAATGCCCGTGGACTTCCTGTTTTTGCTGCTTTCCAAAAAGAAAAGAAGCCCAGGAATATCTACTATCCCAAAAGGACTAGTTTTCAGCTTCACTGTCAATTATGGGGCATAGTGCCGCAGGAGTTAATCGATGGGCACAAAACCACTAAACTCGTCGTCTGGGAAACGAATAAGAAGAATCCCAGGTTTGTGAAATTGGAACTAGGGTCTGTCTTTTCTCACAATCATGTAGAAGTTTAAAACGACCCCTAATCTTTTGCCAAATACACGCAAAAGATTAGCCTCTTTAGTACAATGTGTATTCTAATGCGTTTTAAAAATTAATCCACTTTATTAAAATGTAAAGAGTCAGGAAATCTGCTGGTTGAATATGTTTCACTCTCACATAGAGGTTGAATTGGAAATTAGTCCAGTCTCTAGCAATTTCGTAACTCAATTCCCGTCCCTTTTCCCCCCTCCCCACCCCACGCCCTCAGGCAATATGTATGAAGTGGAAAATCTGTTGTCGACCATATTTCGCCCTCACTTCGAGTTCGAATCGGTATTTGTTCCGGTCACCAACAGGCTTCCTACCTCACCTTTCACGTATGTTGTCATTTTTTTTCTCTCCTCAACGAAACACATTCATGAATTTTGAATATGTATGATACGCACTTGGCGTATCGTCTGTCTTTTCTGACAACCTTTATTCATGAATTAGTTTCCCTGCTGTTGCCGTGACTCGTTCACGAATTTTTTTGTCTTGTTCTTTGAAATCCTACGAAAATGTTACCACCTGTATGTTAACATAGGCCAAAGAAGGCCGGTTGTTTTTCAACCAAGACAGTTTGTCATTCGGCAAACACCAAGTCATCCTAATAAAGGATAATGTTTATGTAATCAAACTAGTTAGGAACCTCTCTCTACCTCTCTCTCACACTCTTCGTCACTCTCCGGACCGGCAGCTAAACCTCGTTTGTTTATTTTTCTGGACACATTTTGTTTCTCTCCAAACTTTTCTTCATTGGTCCCTAGGCAGGTAAACTTCAAGAAATTTGCTTTAATAATAATTCCCCCCGGATTTAAAAAGAAGCCCAGGCGGATGTCATCTCCGGCAGCCAAGCTGAGCCTCACCTCCTAGCAGCCTGCGCTGTGGTTACAAAGGTCCCTCGACTACTACTCGCTACACACTTGTTCCATCTTGTTCCTGAAAGCACAGACAATACTAATCATATGTATGACGTTTGTCTCACCACTGCAAGCCGAGTTGTCCCACTATACTTTATGACACTCTGAACTACCTTTCGGACACGCTAGTCCCGGAGTTCAAATTTCTTGCCCTCAATGCCAATGCCAGTTATACCGTCTCTTGCTCTGTCATGCAGTGACACATACCAGGTCATGGGTGAAACATAATTACCCTTTGCCCCTCCAGTAAACACAAACTGCGCATCTCTAAAAAGTTATCCTGAGCTACATTATGCTCCGATAACCAACACATACGATCCGTGCCCACCATAATAGCACATAGGACTCGTACTGGCATAACTACGGAACCTGGACTACTCTCTCCAATGACCACTGTAACCATAGCCGCAGCCCCGCAAACCACAGCCCCACTTCGCAAACATCAACGCCCACAACGAAGCAAAGTGTTTTTTTTTTCCAAGACCTAAGTGTACTCCTGAGTGTTATCTCAATGGGTCAGATTACAGTGATAATGTAATCTTTTAGAGTCAGTGAAATCTCGTTTCCTTCGCAACTCTTCGAAACCAAAAAACCAACGCAACGCAAACTTAGCTTCCAGACCAATGAAACCCTAGAATCACACCTTAACATTCCGTCTTTTGTTTTGTTTTTTCAATTGTATAATGTTGTCTATTGTTTTTTCAATTGCATAACCATGCCCTTTTGTTTTTCAATTGTATAATGTTGTCTATTGTTTTTTCAATTGCATAACCATGCCCTTTTGTTTTTCAATTGTATAATGTTGTCTATTGTTTTTTCAATTGCATAACCATGCCCTTTTGTTTTTCAATTGTATAATGTTGTCTATTGTTTTTTCAATTGCATAACCATGCCCTTTTGTTTTTCAATTGCATAACCATGCCCTTTTGTCTTTCAATTGCATAATTTTGTCTTTTGTCTTTCAATTGCATAACCATGTCTATTGTTTTCAAATTGCATAATTTTACTTGTTGTTTCCACACCTGCTCTCTCCCCAAAATTTATTTGCTCCAAACATGCTATGTACCCTTCCTCATTTCTCCCCACAAATATTGTTACCTAGCCTATGGCATAAGCTAGTCATTATGTTTTAGCTAGGCATCCCTCTGGCCATCCAAGTCTCTCAAACTAAGGGCAACTCTTGTTTTGTCAAAAAAAACCCCAAGGGAGGCACATAGAGGATCTTTTAACCCTGATGCTCCATTACCACGTCGCCTTTTTTACGAGCGCGGGGGGAGGTGTCATATAACAGATTTTAGCCGCAAAAGATCCTACAGTTGCCAGCCTGAGAGCGGGAATTATTCAAATTAGTTGCTAGACCAAACGTAGTGAAGAACGCGCAATACATCCGCTACAGTTCCCCCACCCCCGGCGACCCTACGCCCCGTTCCCCCCGCTCGCGCGCCGACCTCTGACCAGGCTGGACGTGTGTTCGTTTCGGCTCCCGCGTTCCCAATTTGCACCGCTCCGTCGAAAGCAATAACGTACGGAAATGGCGCGCTTTGAACATCGACAGGCTGGCACCGTTTGTTTGAGACACGGCGCTCAGTCCTGCAAATCAACAGGATACCCGACAACACCATGCTGTGAGTCTCTTACATTTCCTATTACCCTTGAATGTGTCCGCTAATAACCTAAATTCATCCACGCTGCCTGCCGATCTAGAGAGAGTGAGCTGTTAATTATTTCCCAGAGAGAGATTAGGGAACCCTTGTTGATAATTCCAGTTTAGGATGTAATAACCTGTGTACTGTTGTTATTCACCCATGTAATGTCCTTTAGCCGCTCAAATACAATGCTAATTCATAAAAACCTAACCTCTTTCATTTGGGCATAACAATCGTATGGGAGTGTTTTGTATAGACGGTGGAATATGGATTCTCGAGCCACGCGCTGACCCCGAACCCTGACTATGAGAGAGACGTCTCATGCCCCGCTTCTGAGCTGGCCGAGGGTAAGTCAGGACCCCCCCAGGTCCGACGCGCGACAGTATTTACGCAAAATTCTAATACTTTCGTCCTTTGTGGATATGAATAAACATAGAATACACTCCACACTATCTCTTGCATTTGCGTATTCTAGCATTGAGAATGTAAGTATAAATGTGTTTCCACTCGCCTCGTGTGTGCCTCCAATCATTGTGTGTGTTAGGTTAAGTCTCTGAGAGCGATAATTGCAACAGTTCTCAGCGGTGCTTTTAATTGCAAGAAAAAAACCAAACCTTTTTATTCCGAATAATTTAGTAATCATAGTCATAATAATTTGTATTGTTTTTTACTTTACAACACAAGGGATTCGCCGCATTCAAAGCATGTACGGAGGAACCGCCCCTGAAAGACATGCTTATGATATACATCAAATCCATAAAATAATAATTTTTTTCTAAATTTACAGATTACAGATTGGTTTTCTAATTTTTTACCGAACTTTCGTAGTCGAAAGTGCTACAAAAAAACTTCAGCACAATATATTAAAAGTATGTAACGCATATTGTTTTGTTCACTTTTTATGTGTTAAGGTAGAGAAAATTCAGTTATTTAAATTTTATCAGTCAAATGCATGTTTAATATGAAATTATTAATGTTTTCGAATGGTACAAGTCTTACACTTGGTAGCCCTTAAAATTTCCGGCCATTATACAAGGGTCGGAACCCTTTTTAAAGGCCAGCGAAAGTGTCCGTTCCTCACACAATTAATCACCTCACCAACAGCGGAAGTAGGTGTTACGTGGAGGGATGTGTTTCTGACATTTTAGGTTTGAGTATCAGTGGCTAAAAAGTCCTCTCTGCAGTAATTTACATCGGTCTAATGCTTCCGGCAAAAAACCTGTAGGCGTTGGCAAAACTAAGGCGCCACGTGATATTCTATTTTCTAGAATAATAATTAAAACTAGTAGTTCTGTGAACAGTTAAGTACACCTCGCGTAAAAAAATAAAGTTTTCTAATTTTCTCTTATTTTATAAATGAAAACCAAAATTTCATCTAAAATCAGCAGATTAGTAAGTAGTTACTGAAATACCTACATACTTAATAATAAAAACCTTTTACTCCAAGTAACATTGTGAGGCTTAATTTAATAAGTACGAAGTTGTTTTTACCAACGTAACTTTCCTTTTTTTTATTTTATTTAAGGAATCATACGAACACCAAAAATTACCAAATGTACAAAAGAAACGTCACTATCTCAATGACAATTCTTTTTTAAAACTTTTTTCGGGTAGAAAATATAGTACTTTTAAAAATAGCGAATAAGGAAGTTCAAATAAACACGACGATTTCAGATTTAGAAAAAATAATCTTTACTGAACTATTCAATCGACCACCATCTTGAACCGGAAACGGAACGTATAAACAAATTTACAGATAAAAGAAATGCAAAACGGTCTAGTGAATGCAAGACTTCACTACGCTCACTAAATTATTCTTATATTTCTAATTTTTAAAGCGTCATTTTTGTGAATTGTCATCCGAACGATAATTTTAAGGCCAGAAAGTAAAATTATTGAGCTTTTTTACATTAACGCCATATAGGGTGCCATTGGGATAATAATTTTACTTATAGCCTATGTCATCTTTGGGGGTGATGTTTGGAGGGTATTTTTAAGGAAAGAAAGGAGAGAAAGTTCTGGTAAGAAAAAAGTCGTGAGGGGTGGGTAGAAGTCTAGAGGTCAGCGTGTCCAGGAGTGAAATCTATCTCTCGCGCTGAGGTGCAAGACAATAGGTCGAAAGAGTACCTTTGGAGAAGACAAAGTCAAGTCAAAGACAAATATCGGTGTTGGTTTCTTAATAAATAATTCCCGGGGCGATGGTCATATTATATTTTTAGGATACGTAAGTATTATATAGTGGTACGGGAGTAGATGATAAGCTCAAACAAAAGTACGAATGTTGGAATAAGAACAAAGAATTACTCAGCTTAATTACATTTCGTATACCAACTAGAACTACTCGATCGAAAACTATTTTTAATTTCAACAACAGTATCAGGACTGAGTCATTTAGATATTCGCTTGTACCTAGATTGATTTAAAATTTTGACACAAGCTGGCATTCGAATACGCGTGTGTTTTATATACCTAATTATTTAGATGTCATCTGTGACAGAAAAAAGCATGATTTTTTTTAAACAGCGCCATCTGTTGGACGTAACACGCATTGTTTATCTATCTGCACAGATTCAGCCACAACAATGCGTGGCGGGGAACAGATAGTTCTGAATAAAAACGTTGCTTTGATAGAAATGGCCTATTTGGTGATCAGATCTGAAAAGTCAAATAGTAGCCTCACTGACTTTGGACAATAGGATGCAGTTGGGACTATTATTGCACACATCTTTGGATTAAATATTAAATTGATAAACTTTATACGTTATTCACTAGCTTATAACTCTTAACCACTCTGGCCGAATAGTGTTGTCACGAAACATCGAAAGCCGTTGAGTCTCGTTGTGCTTAAGTCCGTCGCCAACTGACACGTCCTAAAATAATATTGTATTATTGTCTAGACGGAATGGTTAAACTTAAATGAAAAGATAAAATGTAAGTTCATCTGAAATTGTTGCTATTCAGGATTACAGGTAAATGAAATTGTTGTATCATTGAAGACAATTCTATATCACATATAATATCTTTAATTATATTCACAAGGAGGAATTGCGTTAATTTTTCTTTACTTAAGCATGAAGTTAAGGTATTTAGTTAGGAATACAAGCTTCAATGTATTTATATTAATTTATGTACTACAAAAGGAAAGATCATAATATTAATAATAATAATAATAATAATAATAATAATAATGACCAAACGTATGTTGACAAATTTTCGTCAAACAAATGGTTGAGCATTGGAGAGTTGAGCGCAGAAATAGAAGGATTTATGCTTGCCATTCAGGATAGAGTCATTAATACTAAAAATTATAGAAAGCATATAATCAAAGATACAAATCAAATTGATGATTTGTGTAGAAAATGTTTGGCTTTTCCGGAAACTATAGAACATATTATATCGGGATGTTCTATATTAGCACCGTCCGAGTATACATTTAGGCACAATCAAGTTTTAAAAATAATTCACCAAAATTTGGTAATTAAATATAACTTGATTGACTGCCGTAATATAGTACCATATTATGAATACGAACCAAATTCATTTTTAGAAAACGAATTTTATAAAATATATTATGATAAAACTATACTGACAGATCGAACGATTAGTCATAATAGACCCGATATAGTTTTACATGACAAAATAAAAAAAATAACTTATATCATTGATGTCGCTATTCCAAATTCCTGTAACATTCAAAAATCTGTTAATGAAAAAATGAGAAAATACACAGATTTAGGAAACGAAATAAAAAGAATTTGGCATTCTCAGACTATAAAAATATTACCATTCGTTATTTCGGCTACTGGCATTATACCTAGCTCTCTCATTAAAAATTTAGGCGTATTAGATCTATCAAAAAATTTATATATAAAGATGCAAAAGTCGGTCATTTTGAATACATGTAGGATAACGAAAGATTTTTTAAATATTTATGTTGAGGGATCAGTAGGATTTATAGGCCCTGTTAGAAGTTCTACCGAGCCGAACCCTCTGATATGAAAATATCTGGAGTCGGTGAATTTTTTTTCCCATTTGATCTCTGGTGAGTTGACATGTTGTTGTTCTTGTATTGTTTTGTATTTATTTTACTTATGTAATGCACTTGCATAGTGTTGATTGACTAGCTGATCATTTGTGGAAAAGTGAGTGGAAGGGTTTAGTTTTTCGTATGGGGACATTAACCCGGACAACAAAATCGGAAGCATAAAATAATATAATAATAATTGGATAATTTGTAGAGCGCCGTTTTTGTGAAAAATCACCTCAAGGGTGCTGTACAATTTTTTTCCTAGGATCTACATTTGTTATTTAGAAAAGATGTTATTGTTATTGTTATTGTTATTTAATGACAGTTGCACAACTAATTTACTAGGTATATAAGGTATCTTTAAAATGGTAAGTAATAGGTTAGTTTTGTTTGTTCATTTCTTCAATTTTCATCACTTTTCTTCAATGTTTTCAACTGTCATAGAATACTATAAAATATTTTATTTCTTCCTTGGGGTAGTGCTTAGTAATCCCGCATTGCGCCACACGCTCAGTGGGCAATCTCCCTACAGCTGGTGGTGTCCTGTGTTTTTCACACGCCCTCGGAGTGACAGTGTCGCTCCTTCTCATAGGGGATCATCCAAGTGACCTCCTCCCATGCCTCCCTATCAAATCCACTGTAGAAGAATCTGTGCAGATAGAGAAACAATGCGTGTTGATTTTACGTCCAACAGATGAGGCTGTTTAAAAAAAATCATGATTTTATCTGTCACAGATGACATCTAAATAATTAGGTATATAAAACACTAGCGTATTCGAATGCCAGCTTGTGTCAAAGATCAGCTTGTGAGATTTAACATTTCGGACGAACGAACATTTAAATTTTAGTTTATATAGATAGATAGTAGTATTTCACCCAGCGATACTGAGAGTACCTACCTATCAATAGGAATAATTATAATTATAATTTTATTGCATTTATAGCATCATTGGGAGTTTCCACAATTTTTTTCTTCCGATTTTATGTCCGGGTTAAATCTTCCCCATGAAAAAACTAAACCCTTCCACACACTTTTCCACAAATGATCATCTAGTCCATCAAAATTATGCAAGTGCATTATATAAGCAAAATAAATACAAAGCAATACCTACAAGAACAACACGTCAACTCACCAGAGATCAAATGGGAAAATAATTCACCGACTCCAGATATTTTCATATCAGAGGGTTCGGCTCGGTAGAACTCCTAACAGGGCCTATAAATCCTTCTGATCCCTCAACATAAATATTTAAAAAATCTTTCGCTATCCTACATATATTTAAAATGACTGATTTTTGCATTTTAATATATAAATTTTTTGATAGATCTAATACGCATAAATTTTTAATGAGAGAGCTAGGTATAATGACTATTACTTACTATTACTATACTTATTCTGTGACTAATTTCTATTTTTTGACCGGAAAATAAAACTCAAGGTGCAGTTGAGATGAATTTATCGAAAAACATAAGTACATCTAGGATTTTTCACGTTCTGTGGCTACCCTTTGTGCGTTGCATGAAACGTGTGAACGCTTTGGTTAGAGTGTTTATATTTTTATCTTGTATTAGCATTTTTTTGCAATAAAACATCTCTGTTTTGGTAGGCCTTTTTGTAAGCCAATAAAAAACCTTGGAAATTATTGTACTGATATAATTTCTGTTTCGAGTGTGGCTATAAATTCATTTCATTAACCCCGTTAGATTTTCCTTTTAAATATATTGGAATTTATTTTTACTGCCGTACTTTTTCTATTGACTTCGCCGTACTTTTAACCATATGTTTAAAAATTTACTTTAATTTTATTCATACTACTACTACCTACATTATGAATTCCACTCCTTCACATATTTTACATATTTACGGCTAAATTTAAACACATCATAATTAGAATAGCTGCAACTCTTTATAAGATTTCTACAACACAAAGAGAAAGAAAGACAGATGATTTGCTGAACGCAGGACATTTAGGACGAGCTGTTTCATAGAATTTGAACAATTCATCGAACTTTAAAGTCAATTTTCAACTTCTGTGAAAGTACCATTATGTGAAAATAACTAGCCCATGATGAAATAATAATAGAACTTGAATTTTAACTTTGAAATTTGATGAATTATTCAAATTCTGTGAAACAACCAGTCCTTAGATTTATGGACAAGCTTAAGCATAGCTTAGCTATTCAAGATCAATTCACTTAACGGTTTAAGATAAATAAAAATACCTTTAAAATAGAAATGAAACTATAATTAAACTATCGTTTGTGGAAAAGTGTGTGGAAGGGTTTAGTTTTTCCTATGGGGAAGATTTAACCCGGACATAAAATCTGAAAAGAAAAAAACTTAATTTCTAGGTATTTTTATAAATAGCAGTTTTTTATAAGATAAATAAAAGCCCGGTGAAAGAGTCGGTGACACTATGGCCCTGATCACTATTTGAGGTACCTATGTTGTGAGGCTGATAGAACTTGACGAAGGTTAACGTTGGGATGTGCGGGGCTATTCAAATATTGTTGCTAAACACAGCTAAACAAGCCATTCAAAGCAAAGTTTGAATAGTTAGCAAGTTAATAAGTCCAACAGAATTCAGATCAAAACTAAAAACTTACATCTTTAAGCTCTCATACCCTTAAATTCAATATACCTGCGTGAGAGTAGCATTCTTGTAATAGCTATAATACATCCTAAAAACACTTTTCTTATTGGATTTACATTATTCGAAATCTATACCCAGAGACGAACCACGTCGGACGATTTGGACGGACACACAGGAAGATGAATTCTGATCAAAACCTTTCACTGTAGTACCGCCCATCATAAAATTTGCTTTTCCTTTCCTAAACACTTTCATTCAAAAACGTAAATACATATTATTAAAATAAATACCGGAAAGTCCAATTATGTTCTGTGCTTGGGAACCGTATCTAAATTCCTTTAATAAACAATAAACAGTGTTAATCTCAAGTGACCTACCTGGTAAGTATGGTACTGTACAAAATACAAATAAATAAGAATAATAACATATGCAGAAATGTATTATATATTTTTACAGTGCCCTTGAGGTGATTTTGTACAACAACGGCGCTATACAAATCATCCAAATATTATTATCAGAATGGTGATATTAAGGGGAAACCACTCCGGAAAGTGTCACAAATTTTAACTTTATAAACGTTTCGTGGGTTATGCCATAATGCGGTAAAAAAAAAATTTTACGTTGATGAATTATTACATATTTATACCAGATATAAAAATGTCATTTTAAAAAGAATAAAACAACAAAAACATATTCACATTTTAATTTTAAGTTTATCTTTTATGAAATGAGTATAATTATTCAATTTTGTTGAATATATTATAAAAGAAAAACCTCAAATTCGAATGAGTTCTACAAATTAAATATTACGACAAAATAAAAAAAAAATATAAAAATACGAAAATATTATATTTTGAGTGTTGTATTATTATTCATAGTTATTCTGATACACATACATTAATTATAATATGTGGACGACGTTTCTTTCTAAAATTTGTATACAAGATATCTTGATATATTTTTCAAGCTTTGATGTTTTATGTTTAGATGAGACATGAAGCGTACGGAGAGATTCCGCTTTTTACCTCCAACGGACCTCCAACTCTTCCAACGCTCTAACTAAAACTACTGAATCTGGTCTACGTGCACCGCTTATCGCATTCTAACAGTGGAACAAGTAGAGCCTCTAATTTTAGCTCTATGGTTATATACCGTGCGGGGCTTCCTCTTTATTTAGCCAATCGACATTCAATTCTACCCCAAGGCTGGACACTGTAACGCTGGACACTGTAAAACTGTAACGCTGTCGCAACACGAAATAAAGACACAAATATTAATCACGATAATGTATATATATATATATAATACATATATAATGCATGCGATAATGCATGCATTTATTTTTACACTTCGAACCTCTCCTTGCCAATATTAGAAATTCATAAAAAACGTACCATCGTAAATATTAAGTTCCGACTGAAGGAATGCAAGTATATCACAGCACGAAACATTCTTGTAACCTCAAGACGTTGAACAGTATCGCATAATACCAACTCTAAATAATTGGAATTCGGTTGTAAATTCACATAGCAAACATCAGAATAAATTGCTTTTCCACCGCGAGCCAAGCCACTTGAGATATATGGCCTGCACAGACTACTGAGCTAGTGCAGTACAAGAAGTGTTTCTTGCATAAACACCCGCCGGAGATTGGATCGGTGCAACTCTGTGCATAATTTAAGGTGACAGGGAAAGAAAACAGAGTGTAGTCCTTGACAGTTCATCGTGTTAACTCCGTGTTAAAAGGGGGTGTTATTAGATTTCTTTAAATTATTCTTGCAGTTCAATCATGCAACAATTTGACAACTCTTTGAGATAATTTATTGTTATTTTATGGAAAACATACATATGTAATGCGGCGGTTCCTAATTATTGCATATTATCAAAGATATTAGAAGAACGAGATATGCTATGTTGGCCGCCGGACCGTAGCCGGAGTACTACCCAATTAGGGTACTTTGAACGGTATCGGGACGTGTACGCACAGAAATCTATTCTATGTATTAGTGCGGATACCTTAGCGATGCCTTAGCGTAAGCGAAGGTGTGCAGTAGTATTGGTGAACAAAACCGGCGACACTCGGCAAAACAATTCCACTCAGTACGAACTGCGCATAGCACATCTCGTTCTTCTAATATCTTTGCATATTATAATTCATGCGCTGGTATTACGCAGCTTGCTCATTGATGCAGACCCAAAATCTGCACATTTGTTTCTTGCCTTCAGTATCGTATTTTCCGCGTCCTTCTAAAATTAATTTTTCATCGATTAAGAAAAAAATATTTTCAATTGATTAATTAAGCCGTCGGGTTAAGTCAATTTAAGTCTTATTTTTATTAAATCTCCCTTCACAAGTTAATATAGTCATTCATACAATATACTCCATCATATCGTTACGATAGATATTGGTTTTTTAATTGTAGAATAATAGAATTAATTATTTTACAAGCAATAATTGTTCGCCTGAAACACTCATCCACATTGAAAAATCTCCTGATAAAAGATACATGACGCCAACGGGACACGAACCCGTGTCCCTTCGATTTCCGGTCGACAGCTCTGACCACTGAGCTATGGCGGCTTATCTCTTACCCGCGAAATTATTCAATATATACTAGTGTTTCATTCAACAATTACTGCTTGTTACATTTTTCACCTGAAAACAACCAACTTTATTTTATATGAGAAAGGCATTGTAAGTGCTAACTCTCTCACTAGATGGCGTCGAGACAAATTGTCTACATTTTTAGGCGAAATACTTGAACTTGTCAAATATTAATTATTATTTTTTGGTAAACTAATGTTTTTAAGACAAGATTTTTTATGCATAGCACAAAGGGTAACAATTATTTTACAAGCAATAATTGTTCGCCTGAAACACTCATCCACATTGAAAAATCTCCTGATAAAAGATACATGACGCCAACGGGACATCTTGACATTCGTGTCCCGTTGGCGTCATGTATCTTTTATCAGGAGATTTTTCAATGTGGATGAGTGTTTCAGGCGAACAATTATTGCTTGTAAAATAATTGTTACCCTTTGTGCTATGCATAAAAAAGCTTGTCTTTAAAACATTATTTTACCAAAAAATAATAATTAATAGAATTAAGTTACTGCACCAATTTTTACTATGTATTTTAATAATAATTTGTTTGTATAAAAAGCAAGGACGAAAGTACAAAGCTTGAGAAAATGCATAAAAACAATTTCATATTTAACATTATTTTATTTCTAACGTTGAAGAATGCACAGTCTTTATCGATTCATTATTAAATACGGTAATAATATTTCTTCTTCGATGAAGACCAGAAGTAAACATGTTTTAATATTTACTTTTCAAGTCATAAGAAATAAATAAATACTTACCTACTTCCAAGAAATATTTATGCTTTTTTAAATATTATTTGAAAATTAAATACGTTCTGGAGACAATTTTCGAAGATAAATGTTCCAAATACTATTTTTCTATCTAAATACAAAATACATTGCCAAATAAGATTACAGTCAATTACGAAAAAATAACCTCAAAGAAAATAAAACTTAATCTATAAGAAGTAGAATAACCTTCAAAACACTAATCGGGTATATAAATATTATGAAAATAAAGTATATTTAGTTTTTGTTACGTTTCGTTTTTGAGATTTGTCCTTGAGGTGATATTGTATATATATATATATATATATATATATATATATATATATATATATATATACAATATCAAGATTACCTTATACCTTAGTACATTTTTCTTATATCTTCCTCTCATACTTGGTAATTAATGCTAAGCCATTAATTAAACACCGCCGCTTTTTATCGTGCTAGAGGAGTACCGTCAGCTTTTCATTAGAACTTAGAACATGTGGATCTGCTTTAAGGATAACAGAAATAAACTTCCTGGTCCCAGCCGTTAGTACCCCTGTTTTTCCCCTGTTATCGTTTCCTACTCTTTTGAAACTAATGAACTTAGCCATGATCGCCGTGATGGAAATAGCCCGGCTCCGTAAATAAGCTAGGGGCTGTTTTTTGTTTGACTCGAGATAAGGCCTAAGTGAATTCGTGATTCGTTTGTACTTGAGATTTATAAACCAGAAGCCCTTTTCAGTATTTATGGATCGGCTCGAGTTTTATTTTTGTAGAGATTTGTTGCAAAGTGGTCGAATTATTTATTTATGTGAGTACCGTACAAGAGTCCCAACTGATCTCAACCGTCTAGAACCAGTGAGACTATGGCTTTCCCAAAAATAGGGTATTTATGAAGGCGAACGTAATCGGGCAGGGAAAGTAAGGTGGGAAAGTACTTGATTATTCAGATCTGGTCACCAAACATGTCCAGTAACATTTTAAGTAACGTTTTGATTCAGAATGATCTCCCTTCTCCTGAAACTATTGTAATGCAAGAAATTGACTAATTATTAATTAGTTTTCTTCTAAAATATATACAAATAGAAAAATTTAAATAAAAAAAAATGTGACGAGTATTAATTACTACGTGAAATATGGATAGGTTATGAAATAATATAATAAATTAAAGCGTTATTAAAAGTAAGAATCTAATACAATCTAACACACCTAATCAACCTTAGTATAACACACTCCTGCTTTCCTAGTACTTTTAAAAAAGGACAAGTGCTCTCCATTTATTTATAAATCCGGAGACAAAATGGAAATAACTAACTATAGACCAATCACTCTGTTAAACTCGCTTTCAAAGATTTTCGAAAGAGTATTAAAAAACCAAATTATAAAATACCTAGAAGAAAACAAATTAATCTCGGATAACCAATATGGATTTAGAGATAAAATAGGCACAAAAGAAGCTTTGGCATGTACATTGGAGGGGACCCACCCTTTCCCGACGGCTGTGTGAGGAAACTGATTGTTTAACCTCCTTAGCCGCACACGTCAGGACTCTATTTTTTTTTTGTAAAAAGAAGCTACATTTATTTTAAAACGATTCTAGACCCTCCATGTACAATAGATTATATACATAGCAACTTAGATCAAGGGTACAAATGCATAGCGATATATCTAGATTTAGCTAAAGCCTTTGAATCAATCTGCCACAATTCACTTTTTAAAAAATTAGAAAACATGGGTATCAAAGGCAAGGAACTCCAACTATTAAAAAGTTATATGAGTAACAGAAAACAACAAGTCAAAATTAACAACCATACTAGCAAACCACTGCCGATTACATATGGAGTTCCACAAGGAAGCATACTAGGGCCCGTTCTTTTTACTATTTACATAAATAAACTTTGAATGAAATGAAAATAGACGGTGAAATAGTTAGCTATGCTGATGACACAGTTTTACTTTTCAAATCTAAGGATTGGAATAATGTATATAACATAGCGAATTTGGGAATCTCGCAAGTGAAAACATGGCTAGACTCAAACAAACTTACACTTAACATATCAAAGACAAAATTCACAACAGACAGTATAAATAGCACGGGACAACCAAAAAACAACACAAACACCATAAAAATACACGAATGTTTAAACACCAACATTTGCGATTGCCCTCCTCTAGAAAAAACAGAACAAATAAAGTATCTAGGAATCGTAATTGACCATAACCTTAGATGGATACCTCACATCAAACAAATCACAAATAAACTTCTCAAAACAATACACATTTTCCTAAACATAAGAAACATATATAAAATAAAACAATTGAAAACAATATATTTTGCACTTTGCCAATCAATAATAGAATATGGAATTATTGCTTGGGGAGGAGCAACAAACTCGGCTACCAATTACATAGAAACCGCACAGAAAACGATCTTAAAGGTAATACTAAAAAAACATAGACTGACTGATACAGACCAAATATTCAACAGCTGTGACGTACTAGATATACGCCAATTATACGTTAAAACACTACTAAACTATATTTTTGACAAAAAAATTTCAACATACACAAAATAACACTAACAGACCAGTTAGTTTTATATTGTGTATGACCAGACTAGCGTACAAAGAAAACATAAAAACTCCGACAGCAAATTCAAGCTTTGGACAAAGACACTACCAATACCATGCTATAAAAGCTTTCAACAGTGTAAAATTTGAGCAACAATTAAAATTGAGGAAAATAAAAATAAATTCACACACAAAAATATAAAATGGATTAAAGAACAAAAAAGACAATATTACCAAAATGTCATAGCATAAAATAAAAATAAAACCTACACGTAACACACAAAACCAATATAAACACACATCACTCACAAACACACAAGATTATTTTCAATGTATTATTTTTTTTTATTTTAAATATAATATTATGTATTTTTAATTTTAAATGTATTATTTTCTCTTTAAATGTATTATGTAGATTATATTTTCATATAATAAAATGAAGGCCTCAGCACGGGCAAGCCACCCAGTGAGGCCTACACATTACTGGAAAACTTAAAATGTAAAAAATATTGTACCAAATAAAATAAAATAAATTTATTATGTTAAATTTACAACTCCTCCGGCATTTTTTTTTACTAACAGAAGAAGACAAATAATTTTTTTTTGTGATTCTTGAGTCTGTTCACATAATAATATTAACACATAACTAAATTTGACGAAACCAACCTAAAAAGAAAAATATTAGTTTTGAAAGCCTCTGATAATTAGATAATTAAGTAACTTGAGGGTGAAAAGGCTTTTCAAAAATATACTAGCAAAATCAAATTCAAAATCATTTTCAAACTTTGGTTAGGCTACAATTTTTTTCAATTTGTACCATGTCTAAAATGATTTATTACCGGTTAAACCGATTTACTGAGAAAGTAATTGCGACGATAGATTATATATTCTGTGCGGTACTTTGAAATCTGTTTACCCCAAATCAAATGGTAATGTTTTTATAATTCTTTAGTAATAACGCGATTGATATTAGCTTATTTAATTTTTTGTATTATTTAGGGTTTGTGAACTTAATAAAGTAAGGAAAATTATTTATTCCTCATTTCTCAGCATGTTCACGGATGTTGAAGGATTAGGTGTATACACTATACAGTACGTATGAGTAATCTGAAAGTCAATGGATATTGAAATGAAAATAATTATACGTAACTTCCCTGCGTATTGAAATCAGAGATTAAATAATTTTAATGGAAAATGTACATCATTAAATCTCCCAGAGAGATTAATAATTTTATCCACTTTAATCCGCTATTAATTGGCATAATCTTTTGAAATTAACTGCTCTAAATATTTCTAATTAAAAAAACACGAAAGTAAATTTGCAAAATATTTCCACAGCCGTTTTTATATTCAAACGTTTAATTTACACGTGCACCGTTTTCATAAAGTTACACATGTATAGTTTTATTTAAATACGAGCTGTACCCCGCAACGCGTTGCTGTGGCTCAGTCTGTCTGTACAAATAGATAAACAATAGCGCCAAAAATTGCTTTTACGTAAAACAGATGGCGCTGTTTAAAAAAAAATCATTTTTTGTCTGTTGACAAAAAAAAACATTTTTTTACCAGTCGCAGGTGACATCTATAATATAGGTATATTAAAACACACGCGTATTTGAATGCAGCGTTGTATCAAAATTTCAAAACAAACGGTGAAGAACTTTCGGAGATTTAAGATTGTGAACAAACGGATATTAAAATTTTTGTTATATAGATTAAAGTATGTTTAAATCACTATATTTTTTATATCAAAGCCGACAAGTTTCGAAATAACTGACATTTCCACAGGGCATATATATATATATATATACTAACATAATGGGTGAAAAATTATATTTAATTAAGTGTTGAAGTGGGGGTGGAGGCGTGACTGAGGATTAGTGAAGAATGGGAGGTGGAGGTGAATGTGAACATATCTAAGATGGGACTGTAAGGAAAAAAAAATTTTTTTCATTAAAAATGTATTCTTTGAGATTCTTTAGGATTTCTTAATTTTTAACACTTCTTGTTATCAAATCGTTTTTATTACGTTTTTTTTTTTAATAATATATTTTTCGAAATATTTATTTAAATGGAATGCATGCTGTGTAACTTTATTTAAATTTATATTTTTTATTACCTGCATGGATTTTAGTAATCATTCGTTAAGCCAGCTCTATAAAGGTTTATTTGTTTGGCTTAGTATCCACTGATTTTTATTTGTAAAAGTGGCGGTTTTTATTAGAAACCACTGAATCTGTATGTTTTGACCTTATGCTATTTACACAGCACTTTTATTTGGAAATTCTAGACGGACAAAACGATTTTACACTGGTGACGTCACAAGCTACATTGCTCGGAAATAACATTTTTACTGTTATAAATTAAGCTAAAACCTCAAATTGTTGGTTGCATATTTTTAAAATATCTAAAAAAAACAAGATTTTGAAAAGTTAGTATTGAAACTTAAAAAGCTGGGGAATCTGGGAATAAATAATAAACATAGAAATTGTGAATGTTGTAAACGGTAGGTACCTTCTTGAAACTGGTTTCTTATAATTTTTATCATTTTTACCGGATAACATTTTAATGCTGCAATTTTACTAGACACAACGTTAAATTCTCGACGTGAGAAAGAATGCAAATAAGCTACGTAGAGTTTTTGTCGGGACTCGACAACACCCTGAGAACTTTAATATTTTAATGAACCGAAAGAAGTAAAAGAACACTCTTCACCGTTCTGCGCTTGACATTCTCGCGACACAGCATCTTTCGCCTTCAACGGTGCTCGGGAAAAAAATCTAAAATTAAATAAGACGCCTTGAGCGCCCGACGCAGCCAACCATCTACCTCTACCACCTTACACAACTCAAGGAGGATCCACTTCAAGAGCGAATTCATGTAAATTAACCCCTTCTTCCTTATTACGTCTTGATACCTCCACCTTAGTTTACTAGGAAAACACATCCTACAAAAGGCGGGTAGGATCAGAGGCGGTTTTATGGTATACGCATTTGTGCATTGCACTGCTTGTCTTCGGTCTTCACATAACTTATAACGACATCTTATCCAATGAGTCTGGATGGGATTCTTTTAGGAATAGTAATTTACAATGTTAGCGATAAAAAAAATCATTCCATTCGTGCCCAGTGTATTTAAAGGTTTTGTGAGATTATCTGCGATAAATAGCGCGTTCTAAATTTGTAAAAGCTCAAAGTTACAGTAGAATAAATCAAAGCCTCCATCTTAAATCTCACGTGAAACATCAAAAACACATTTACACTTCAACGACCTCAATGGTCGAAGGGTGAGGCTCTCGATTAGCAATCCGGAGTTCACGGGTTCAAATCCCGGCGTTCGAAAGTTAATTTTATTTGATTCAATTGTGTTATTTAACAATTTATAAAATTAAAATAATGTTGAGTATCTATGTATGTCAAAATGGAAGACACCCTCAGTATCGCACTGTTGTTAGACCACCATTCAGTACTTAAACGTTGCTTTACACGACAGTATTTTATGACCAAATGTTAATAGCCAAGTACATAACCTTTCAGGTTTATAACGTACCCAATTGGGGATTCCATAGTCTCAATGGCTCCAGACAGGACTCTTAAACATAATCAAATTTGAAAAAAAAAACATGTCAAAGCCGGGTGGTATACACAGTACTGCTGAAAATACGTCTTTTTAAATGCATTATTCACAATTTAATAATACAGAATATGAAACGCGAATGCTTTACATTTATCGTGAGTGTTCGGTTTTCCCTTTTCCCCATTGCGAAACACGAAATACGTCTGTTCCCCATCCTCCCCAATCACCTTTTCTCATATTCTTGAGAATGCACTTTAAGATATAAACGGGCAATTTCCATTTCCCCCGCGCAGCAGCCTTGAGAAAAGTGACCATACTTTTTCGACTTCAGAGTCTTCAAGCACAACAAGATGAAAGTTCACAATTTCCCCGCTTTGCATTTTAAGGCACTGGAGCAGATCTGTCCGGAATGTTCGCATAATTTAATTTTACTTGGATGGTTACTTCAAGTTAGACAGATAAAGGGATAAGTGTGACTTAGAGTGAGTAGATATTTTTAGAAATAGTAAAGATGGGTTTTTTCAGATAAATTCAAATGTATCATTGCCATTCAGCGCCATATTGTTTTTTGACAGTTTAAAGGTTCCTGTTAAATGCCAATTCTCACTCCGTTTCAGGTTATGAACAAATTGTGATCAGCCGTAGAGAAATCTTGTCCCAGGCTTGTCTGCTTATTACAATTTGATTAAAAACTGAAACGCACTATAATTGTGGTTTAACGGGGACCTTTAAAATTTCAAAATAATGGCCATTTAATGATTATGTCATACGTGAATTTTTGCGAAATAACTGGGCCTTAGTAAAATAAATGACCTATTTCGTTCTTTCGACGGACTGTGCTTCAAGTTTTTTTATTAGAAATAGGTATGTATTCAGTAATTAATTACCTAGTACCCAATGAAGTAAAATGAAACTGTAATTTACAAATTCACTTTATTTTTTATCGAATTTCTGTAAGTAGGTTTATTAAAGTAGTAGTTAACAATTTGGTCCTTCGAGCCGGATACGAAAATGGCGATTAATCGATTGTCAGCCACTTGAATATTAGTTTCGATATATAGTGATTAATAATCGTTGAATTTTTACGAGTCAAATTTTTTTTTAATTTTTTAGAATGAATTTTCATACCATTAGGATACATCCTAATGTACCTATACATAGTTTTACTGCATATTTTTAAAACGGTACTATCTACCAAATAAATTAATATTTTTACACCGACAGATTCTAAGAAAATTTTATAAAAATCACTACGAATGCCTTATTGCAGCGTTTTTCCTATAATCACGACGTTAATATAATTTCGTAATAATACAATCGTTTACTTTTGCGTTTGGTAATTACTATAAAATTCAATCAATAAACAAGTACAAACATAATATCATCTTCTTCGCTTGCAGTTTCCAGTCCATTTCTTAGCCCAGAGCTAAATCGTAAATGGCTTACCCCTCCTCTCACAACATTGTCTTGAACAGACGTCGACAACCATTCAAATAATTTAATTTTATCCCTGTTTCGCGCTGAAAAACTACATTTTACCTGAAAAGTAACTGTCATAAATTATAAAATGGTTACTACCCGCATTTATGTGAGTTTTAATTTTTAAAATTTATTTTATTTTTTAAACAAGGAGAACGATAATGCAATCCCAGTCTGCCATATTACTTGAGATATATACAAATTACTATTAAATTTAAGGTAAAAATAAATAAAATATAAAATAAAAATCAAATAAAAGGAAAAATATAGTGCGTAACTAATGATAACATAAATTAAAAACATAATATAGATTAGATAAAGGGTTAAGAGGAAGCTACAAGCCAAAAAGGTGTATATTCTTGGCATCTTATAGTATTATTACGCCAGCATCTGGATGGTTTGGGCCCTCTGATTGGTCGAATTCAAATCGTATGTTTCGGGTATATTCCGCACAGGTTCATCTAAGGTTCCTTGAAAATGTCAATCCCTCCTTTACCGGCCGCTGGAGTAGTTTCCCTATTGGCCGACAGAGCGCACCTCTGGCGGCATAAGAGCGAATAATTTCATTTGAAATAATCCATAACAAATACGTAAAATTTCATCTATTCAAACTACCAAACTACCGTTTAATACGCATTTAAAAAGAAAACAAACATTTGATTTAACTTAATGACAATAAATAACAACTCTTTGAATTTACGATTCTTTGAAATATTGATATTTAATATTATTTACGTAAATAACAATTTCGCACCATTTTGACAGAACACCGATATGTATACGATAGTTCACGCATAATACGCTTTTGTTTGTAGGAAGTGTAGGCACTGCCAAACCAATAAAAAAGAACATAAAACACAATCGGAAGCTAGAAACGCCTCGTTGATTGTAAAATTAGCCAAAAAAACTCTAAATCTGACATGTATGATAAAATGATAGGTTAGGTTAAGTTAAGTTAGGTTGGGTTATTATATGTTAACTGTGTTAGTATCACTTAAACTGGGCTTTGATAGCAGCAAACTGCTAGTGCTAGTACCTTATATGGTAGGTAATAGGCATTAAAATCGCTTGACAAACGGAGTCTAGAAACGTTTGATTTGAAGCACAAAACAGGTTTTTATTTATTTTTTAAATAATATTATAATAAAGCAAAAAGTAAATCAAATGAAACTGTCACAGGTAATCTCAGCTATAATACTGTATTTTTTTGCCTTTAAAGTTGTTGCCTTTAAGCGTTCATCCATTTCTATTGAAAAATGTTTTTTTTAGTAGTTTACATTTATATTTTTTATTGAGTAATTTATTTTTTTATTTATATTCTACTCAAGCAAAACGTTGGGAAAACCTTCAATTCATCTAAAACATATTTTTTGGTATTCATAATATACACCAATTCGTTATAAAGATTAATCAAAATAGTGATTTAGCATTAAACTTCGCCTTAATTGATCGTTTTTCAGTGAGTTCGCAGCATCATCTGCATCCATTGCACATCATTATTGGAAATCCTAAGACTTTTTCATGCATGTGAAAAGATGTTTCAAAAGTTCACAGCTCATGGTGGACGTAATGTTGCAAGTTGAAAAAAGTTGCATTGGCTTATTCATTTCACAAAAAGCAGTATAAAATTCAATCCACGAATGCTTACATTAGTTATACCTGAGTTATTTTACTGCCAGGGCACGAAAGTCTATATTTACAGTATTTTAAAAATAAGAGACTTTTTTACGGTGCCCTTCAGACCGACTGGTATACCCTGTACTAAGACTAATAGGTTCACAAATATTCTGATTCAACGTGAGATCTTTCGATGATACCTGAAAACTAAATATTTGTCATAGGTAGGCTACCAATATTGATCAATCAAATTACATGGATAGGAATAGCTTGTTTAACTATTTTATTTAATTTGTATACATTGATAAAATGTGAATTTTTAAAACGCTTCAGCGACAAAACTGAAAAAAGCTACATAAAATAATTTTTTATGTGGAATGGGTTTTCAGAGAGTAAGTTTAACCAGCGTGGCCAGACTTACCGTCTAGTTTAAGGAAAAAAATTACTGTCCCGAGCGGGTCCGCTAAATTATTAATGATTTTGAGCAAATAAGAGATACACGAAATGTACTGTTTTGGTATTTAAAAAAATCAAAGATCGAATGATTATTGCTACCCATCCCATGTTTTACAATGCAAACACAACATAAATATAATTGTATGATATATTAACATATTGTATGACATATTGTAACATTGTGTTTGGTATAAATATAAATATAATAACTAACTAACTATCACGCCGTTTCCCGGGGTATGTATATTATTTATATACATAAAGTTTTTTTTAAAAACGACAAACATTCCCGGGTTACGAATAACCTGAAAATATTTTTAAATCTCTTACTACCCCCCACAGTAAGCGGAAAATGTTGCTTGTGTTGTGCTGGAGTACGTAGCTAGTCGAGGAATTGAACGTACGACGCCCGGGTGGGACCCAAACGCTGTGCCAACTCAGGCTGCCACCGATCTTATACAACGTATATTTTTATTTCGCTGAACATATTTTGGCCCCTTTTTACGAAAAGTTTTAGACCCCTGCCCTTAACCCCCACCCTCTTCCGCAAAACGTGCTCTTCGCCCGATTAAACTCGACAGCTAAACGCCCCGAAAGAGTCGTCGCGAACAGCGCCGCACTTGTCATTGCGACCTTCTAGCTTCTAGCACTGAGCTTAGTGAACAGAAAAAAATACCCACTACTGCTACTGCTCAGCATTAAAAAAACAGCTCAGCAAAAAAAGAGTCCGGCTCAGCAATGCAAAAAATGACGATGCTAAACTTGGAACTACAAGTGAAGAGCTGAATGAGATCTCGTCGAGTGCTTGTTGTGTGTAGCTACTTAGTTAGATGCTGAACGAGATTTTTTAATAAATGCACAACTGATTATTATTTCAACTTATGGGTAATGCAAAACGAAGTGCAGTTTTTTTTATTTTTAATATCTATTTCAAAAATTTATATTGTCGAAGTGAAATTCAATTTTATGGCACTGAAAGAAAAAAATATATTTTGAGAATTGTTCAAGTTGTATGACATTTCGGATATCGTTATATCATTAAATGGTTCCAGGAATTGTGTCTATATTTGGGAATGAAGAAATGAAATCAGTTATTAGTCATTAGGGATTTAAATCAACTGACAACAAACCAAATCAATGTCATTTATTTATTTATTTATTTTATTTATTATTATTACATTTATTACATACAAGATATACAAATATAAAAGGAAGCTTTGACTGTCCAACTAGGAAGTTTCCCGTTTTAGGACAGTTATTATTATTTGTTATTAATTTCAAATTATATTGTAATAATGTTTGACATCACGGACTTACACCAGTAATTTTGGAGCCAGTAGGTAACTTAACGAGCATTTTTATAAATAAATTAAATTGTGTTAGTCATGCACACTTTTGATAAAAAAATAATTTTGATAATGTAAATAAACCAAAATAGTTTAACATAAAACCTTAAAGAGGATTCAATTCGTAAAATTTGGAAGAAATCGCACACTCCCCTTACGCAGATACCGAGAGATAAATTTGAAATTCCAGCAACACCAGTATCCTGTTTTTATTTAAGCAAAATTTAAAAAATCCATGTAGTAAATGCCAAAATGTGTTCTACTCGCAGTATTTAATTAAATCATTTATAATATTTCTAAGCAATCAAATTTTCAAATAAATAAATAAGGTACTTTTTACTTGTTATAATTATCACAATTATATCGCTAAACAATGATCATATTTATCATGATAAATCCGCTTACACTACCATTCGGTCACAAACCCATGTTAAAAATTTTAGATAATTAATATTTTGTGTCATCACCGAAAGCACTTTCAAAAATAACGAAAATGCAAAGCTTTCTTCTAAGGCTAAAATATTCTCGCATTTCATATACTCTAAAATCTAAAGAAATGGCAGCCAATATGCATGATTAGATGGCTAGCCATTATTTCTCTTGTAACAGGGGAAAAATGCAAAATTCACCGGCATAACAATTCCCATCTAACAGACGGACATACTTCTATGTCAACTCTTGGCAGCTCTCCAAAACAAGGGGGATGGCGCCCTTAGCCGGAATTACAGAAGAGTCTTGCAATTCTGGGATGAATGACGTTTTGAAGATGTTCAGCCTTCACTAGTAAGATTGAGGTGTTTGGGGGGAGAAGCGATGTTATGGATTTCTTCTACTTATTTACTCTTGTTTTTCTCGTTAAAGGGAGCCGTAAGTTTTTTGTACATTTAGATACAAAGCCAGCAATTTGTCAACCCCGTTATAGGGTAACTCAAAATACCTACCTAACAATACCATTCTTGAATCGGGGACTTGAGGGGCGAATAACATTTGGGAAGAATTCTAATCAAATCATTATACTGCTAACCCAACATGAAATTTATTTTTATTTTAAATATGTTTTTTTTATTAAAGAACATAAATAAATAATATAAATGTCATAATTGAATAACATCATTTACAATAATACCCGATTCCAAATATGTCATCTGCGTGCAGAAATCTATGTAAATTTCCTTAATCTTAAGTACTTACAGGTCCTTTAAATATTTTATGGCTGTACGCAATAAATATCAATAATATGTATATTTGTACGCACTACGCAGTATCACGTTCACTCGTCAAACGAATTGTACAGTACATTTTGTATTATTGATCGGTGAACCATTGGAAGCAATCTGTTACAAGCCATGCGTTGTTAAAATAGATTATCTAGTATGCAGTTAATAATAAGATAGAGCATTGAAAACATATATTTGTGCAACATCCTTGAGGTGATATATCGCAAAATTGCGAATAAGTACGAATCATCCATATATCTATGATTATTATTATTATTACCACGGAATGGCTCCGCCTTACTTATCGGATATGTATTTTCCGGAAAATGCTAATTCACGACAATAAACCCTTAGGTCAGCAGCGTCATCAGCTATCGGAAGGTTGAAGGAGCGGTGAAGTTTGTTGAGCATTCTTTCGGAGTGTCAGGACCTAAAGCCTGGAATGGACTGCCACGTGATTTAAAAATGATCACAGACTCGACAGAATTCAGAGTGAAACTTAAAACTCACCTTTTTATATCCACAAAGTCAGAAACTTTTCAGCGTCACAGTCTGCGACATTGTAAATAACTAAAACTAATTAACCATTACACAAGGGCAGAGGTAGGCAGAGAGGACAGATCGCCAAATAACTCGGTGTAAGCAAAAACTCCTTGCCATTGAGTAAAAAATGTAAATAACTAAGAATTTGTAAATTAAGAGGATTTCATAAAAATCTCCAGTGCTTAAGAGTCCTTAATTCTTGTCTTTTAAAATAAATAACTTCACTTTTGCCACTAATCTTCTAATAAATGTAATATCAAAAGTGATGGAGGGTAAAATACCAATGTAAAATCATGAGATGTCTAATGTTTTTAATAGTTTCTTCTGTGTACCTGAAGATACGAATGTTTTCTGTATCTAGTTGCAAATAATAAAATTATACATGACCTAGGAACTTATAATAATAAATTCTACAGCGCCATTAAGGTGATTTTGCACAAAAACGGCGCTAGAAATTAGCCAATCATTATTATTACCATAATTATTATGGACTAACGATGCTTGGCGCTGTCTCTTGCAAAGTACTTCTTAGTAACACGCCTTCATAGTCTCTACCTGTTAGTATTGTTCTCGAAAAAACACCATACAAATGTGTCGAGTGGCATTGACTCACTTCATCCCTATCCTATATCCTACCCCTATGAAACATGTGTTCCTGATTGTCTGTTTTTACTCCCTGTCTTGGCAGTGAGATTTTCGTTCATTTATCAGCATGTGTTTGTTTTGTGTTGTTCACGGAAGCCATTTTGCCGAGTGATTTGTTGGTTTAAAAAATCAAGTGACTAATGGCGCTTAGACGTGCTGTTCACATGTCACTACGGTATTTTAAAACACGTGTTTGTTGTTTATTTTTTTAACAACAAAACAGAAAATCTGTTTGTGTAACCCTGAACACTCGAATGGTGAGCTCTGTCAACTTTTTATGACCACTATTTTCAACTGGCAAATGTAACTCTGGAACTTTGAAATGTTCTTTCGTCTCTCGACAGCAAAATAATAAAACATGACACCATAACAGTTATACTAAAGATACAATGTAAAGAAACAATTAACAATAATAATATGATTCGTTAAGAAAAGGTTACCAGGGAAGGGGTTCTTCCCCATACATGGAGAAAACTTGCATATTTCAAATATTATCAATTTATTAAGAATCTCTTCAAATTATTCGTAATCCTGTTAAAAATGGGACTGCAGGCCCTAAACGAATGAATTGATATGTTTCCTGTTAAATTTTTAGTAGGATTGTGGGACGTGACGTCGGAACACGTGTACATAAAAATCATTATATTTTCGCATTTCGTCATATTAACAGCGCAAACGCAGGTGCATGAACACGTGTTTCGATATATTCGAAAAGGCCTCCTATCCCGTCTTTAACAGGACTAATAATAATAAATCAGCAATACTCATGTTTCTACGTGTATGACCATAACGATTGCGAAATTCAAACTTAACTTTGAAACTTTAAATCTATTAGATTATCTCCGTAAAATCTTTCTAATGGTTTGCTCTAGCGTCATGAAATTCGCAGAGTTCTTAAATTATGAAATTGATAATTCAATGCTTTCCTATTTTAACAAGACACACCTGGGGAGTTTTGTTCTGGATTTGTTCCAGAATAGTTTTACTGTTTCACGTTTAATATCCAGTCCAAGTTTTGAACAAAAGTGTGATCAGGTGTCTGGTGTGGCCTTATGGGCGCCATTATAATAAAGGTCAGTACCGATATAAAGTTAAAAGGATTGAAAGAGGTGGTCCTGCGGGGATGGTAAGTTAAAGTTAGGCGATAACGATATCGTAGATTTAAAATTTTCGAATTGATAAACTTTTCTAACTAGGTACTAATGTAAATTAGTAAATAAATAAATTGCCTCAGCACGGGCAAGCCACCCAGTGAGGCCTACAATACTGGAAAACATAAATTGTAACAAAATAAGGTACCAAATAAAAAAAAAATAAAAAAAATTTAGTGGAACGCTTAACTTTATTATTATTTATGTATAATATTAGCAACATACTAAACTTATTGATCTGCCTTCCAATCGATATTATACGTATGAATCGAATATATTGCGATTCCATGGAAATGCGTCTCTAGTCTTTTGTGTTTTCATTTTTAGATTAAATATCTAAGATTCAGAAATATTTAATATACTTTATAAGAGTTACACATCTGTTTGAATTTCACTTCTATGAATAAACGAATTAATGCTAATCTTGTAAGCGGAAATTAACCCACTTCCCGACATCTGGCTAAGCTGAAACTCGGCAGAAAGACTCGTTGTCGATGACAATGCATTGTCAAATTAGTGGCAATCACGTACACACACTCGCACGGTTCCATGATAACTCAACACAGTGGCTATTCAACACACCTTTAAAAAGTGATATAAAGTCATTAAAACGATGAAAATTAAAATTAAACCTAACCTAACCTAAGCTAACCTAACCTATTTAACCCAGTTAATAAAGTTTTTGTTTCATCACTTTCCATGACTTTATTTAACTTTTTAAATATGTGATGATTTATCATTTTGATGAAATTAATGTCGGTCCTACCCGATTAGGTTAGTAGAGTTGTTGAAAATTGTAGAATTGACTCAAGTTTCTGGGTAGGAAGGTTCAATAGTTTTCATTTGTATTCATAGTCATTTTTTTATTACTTCAAATTACATTTTAAAATAGATGTATAATAAAAACTTTGTTTTTTACAGGTTGATTATTGTAATAATTAATAATGATTTGGATGATTTTTAGAGCACTGTGTTTGTGAAAAATCACAGATACATCAGTCACTTCCGATACCTTCTCAAAAATCTGTGTTTTCAATCGTGAAACGTGCTTTCACATTAGTGTGCTCTTTCTGTGTGCAGAGAAATACCATACTTAAGTTTTACTATGCTAACAATTTACGAAAAGAAATATTATGTTTATTGTAAAAATGTTTAAAGTTACAAAATGAAATATTATCTTCTTTGTATTAGTGTATATTCAATTTTTTTTACTTTCTAACTAACTAACTCAATAAATAATTAAAAAAAATAGTAAAAAATTCTATGACTGATCTGACCTGATGACATTCATTTTTGTTTGTTTGTTTTTGGGGTGTTATGCCGTGTTGCGCTAACTCCTTCTTTAGCCGACGTTTCGGACAGCGTTACAGTGTCCATCATCAGGGCAGATCCGGTAGATCCGAAGATGTGATCTACCGGATCTGCCCTGATGATGGACACTGTAACGCTGTCCGAAACGTCGGCTAAAGAAGGAGTTAGCGCAACACGGCATAACACCCCAAAAACAAACAACAAAAATGCTTTTGGCCGTGAGAATCTAAAAACTTACTTGATGACATTCAGTTCGGGAAAAGTTGTATGGGGCTTATTTTGTAACAAATTAACCACGGTATTTCCAGTGATTATGTAACTTTGAAAACACTCGTTAACGTCCCATTTTCCCCGATATAACACACTTTCCCATCTAGCCCCGACACAGAGTGGGTGGGTGCTATCTCTGGCCCCGGTCTACCCCTTCAGATATGGGACATTTTAAAATTCTGATTATTTTTTCCATTTAATGGTTCCTACATTGAGCTACAAATATGAGTTCTAAAGACCTACAGTAAGATACAAAGTGATTAAAGAATTCCTTTTTTGGATTTTTGCATGAAAATATTACAGATCAGTTGGGCTATTCAAAAGTATCGCACATTTATGAACAGTGAACTTACACTAAGGACGGGTTGTTTCGGAGAATCTGAACAATTCATCAAATTTCAACGTTCGTTTTCAAGTTCTGTGAAAGATTTTTTCAAGTTCTGTTTTTATTTCAGTTTTGTCAAGCAACTAGCCTACAATGATATAAAAACAGAACTTGAATAAATCTTTCACAGAACCCGAAAATGAACGTTGAAATTTGATGAATTGTTCAGATTCTCCGAAACAACCCGTCCTAAATGTAGAAAAAATGGTTCCATGATAACTCAACACAGTGAAAATTCAACACACTTTTAAAAAGTGATATAAAGTCATTAGAAACGATGAATTTTTTTTTAACCTAACCTACTTAACCCAGTTAGTAAAGTTTTTGTTCCATCACTTTCCATGACTTTATATAACTTTTTAAAGATATGATGAATTATCATTGTGATGATTTATCCGGTCACCACAAAATGTATAAACCTGGCTGCAGTGTCGACAGTTCTGGCGTCAATGATAATGTCCAGATTACTATGGTGAAGAAGATGCGAGATTAGTGGTATGTTAATTGTTTGTAAGTATCGCACATTTATGAACAGTGAACTTACACTAAATGTAGAAAAAATGGTTCCATGATAACTCAACACAGTGAAAATTCAACACACTTTTAAAAAGTGATATAAAGTCATTAGAAACGATGAATTTTTTTTTAACCTAACCTACTTAACCCAGTTAGTAAAGTTTTTGTTCCATCACTTTCCATGACTTTATATAACTTTTTAAAGATATGATGAATTATCATTGTGATGATTTATCCGGTCACCACAAAATGTATAAACCTGGCTGCAGTGTCGACAGTTCTGGCGTCAATGATAATATCCAGAACACTATGGTGAAGAAGATGCGAGATTAGTGGTATGTTAATTTGTTTAAATATGAAAATAGGTACCTACCTAGGCAGTCAAATTGGTTTTTATTTACTTATGAAAAATATTAAGAAAATAACAGCATATTAATTTTATATTAACGTTAACAGATGCATTTTCTATAACGCTTTAAATTGTGCATATTTTTATTTGCCGCCAATATGTTAATCTATGTGTTTTTTTAACATTAACCCCACACAGGACGCCTTGAAGAAAAATATATTTGGGTTTGCTGTGTGGAGGGTATTATTAAGAAAATGAAGGAAAGGAGGTTCTGAGAAGGAAAACGGTATGTGGGATGGGTAGGAATCTAGTAATCAGTTTGTCCAGGAGTGACGTATATATAAATTCTTACGGTACGCCACCCAAGTGATGCACCTCACAACTCACCCGATGAACCCCGCCAACCCGGCTAAATCACCAAACGTAGCGAACCACTTAGGGTGACCTATGGCAGAGGTGTTAGTCATCCAATAAATGGTTCCCGCGTGGCGGTGCCCAAACCCGCCTCCCAAATTGAGACATGTTTGTACAAAAGGAAACTGTGACGTCACACCGGCCAACTTATGTTGGCAGTCCCGAATCTCAATTGTGCTCAAATTCGGAGCACTTATGAATTAACAATTTTTGAGCGTTTTTAAAATCATTCATTATTGATGAATGTCTTAAAATTTAATATTTTTCGTCAGTCGAACCGAATCAGAAAAATATTCCAGTTTTTAATAATAGATTTTACTAATTTCTGACAGAACCCAATTGTACAAGGCAACACCTTCAAAACTAAAACACTCTTCACATTTTCCATATGATCTCAAGGCGTTAATAATTATGATTTGCCTGAAGCGCAAATGCATAAATATCATAAACTAGTTTGTGTCTGTGCAGGCTGATCAAACGCGGTAGCTGAGAGCTGGAGCCGTAGTTGGGGAAGCAACTTACCGAGTTGAATATAACTTTTCATTTTATCATAATGCGCTTTATGGTAAGTTTCAGTTTGTCGATAATGATCACCGTTGTTGAATTTGGTAGTAGTTTTATGGAGAGATATACCACCGAGATATATAGTAGTACCTAGCTTTTGCCCTAAAGCTTGGGATTAACTCCCCCCTCTACTGAATTCACATCGAAAAGTCGAACTCACCTTCAGAAAATTCATAAAATGTTGTCAATGGTATCCAATGTTTTTCCCCCATACAAGCAAGCAGCCACGAGGAAAATCATTTCCCTCGGGGCCTGTGTCATCTTTGGGGATGCTATATGGAGGGTATTTTTAAGGAAAGGAAGGAGAGGAGGTTCTGCCAAAGAAAAAGTATAAGGCGATGGGTCAAGAGAGACCAGTCAAATGGTCTCCTCAAACCAGCTTCTCCCGATCCGGTACGCCACGTAGCTGGTGGGCAGGCGCATCCTGAACACAGGCACCCCTGCTAAATCACTAAACGTGGCGAACCACTTAGGGTGGCCTATGGAAGAGGTGTTAATAAAATATTAGAAATCTTCCGTGTTTGAGTTATTAAATCAAATCTGCATTCTACTGTAAATATGTTTCATTATCTTTTAATCAAATATTTATTTATTAGCTGCCATACTAATATAAAAACAATTTCCAACTGTTAAACAGTGTTTTTTTTATTTTTTTTTTTATTTGGTAAAATATTTTTTACATTTTAAGTTTTCCAGTAATGTTGGCCGCACTGGGTGGCTTGCCCGTGCTGAGGCCTTCATTTTATAATATGAAAATATAATCTACATAATACATTTAAAAAGTAAATAATAATTTTTTTTTTTCTTTTTGGTAAACTAATGTTTAAGACAAGATTTTTTATGCATAGCACAAAGGGTAACAATTATTTTACAAGCAATAATTATTCGCCTGAAACACTCATTTTTTGGTAAACTAATGTTTAAGACAAGATTTTTTATGCATAGCACAAAGGGTAAAAATTATTTTACAAGCAATAATTATTCGCCTGAAACACTCATCCCGTTGGCGTCATGTATCTTTTATCAAGAGATCTTTCAATGTGGATGAGTGTTTCAGGCGAATAATTATTGCTTGTAAAGTAAATAATACATTTAAAATTAAAAATACATAATACATAATAATATATTTAAAATTAAAAAATAATACATTGAAAATAATCGTGTGTGTTTGTGAGTGATGTGTGTTTATATTGGTTTTATTTGTTACGTGTAGGTTTTATTTTTATTTTATGCTATGACATTTTGTAATTTTGTGTGTGAATTTATTTTTATTTTCCTCAATTTTAATTTCAAGTTTTACACTGTTGAATGCTTTTATAGCATGGTATTGGTAGTGTCTTTGTCCAAAGCTTGAATTTACTGTCGGAGTTTTTATGTTTTCTTTGTACGCTTGTCTAACCGGTCTGTTAGTGTTATTTTGTGTATGTTGAAATTTATTTTTTTTGTCAAAAATGTAGTTTTGTAGTGTCTTAAAGTGTTACTTTAATCATTTTTTTTGTGTTTTTTTTTTAGTTACACATTGAATACGGACTGTACAATTTCAGTTTCGTACTTGAACTAATAAAAAAATCTGGCTGCGACAGAGCTGGCAAATTTGTATTTTGACACATGAGGTTCCCGAATTGAAAAAGTAAAGGTTATTTCTGACATTTCGTTTTTTAATTGTCAAATCAAAGAAATCAACAATGTCTCCAAAATGTTTTTTTTTTCTCTAGGAAATATTATCATAAATCGTATTTGTTTTGACAACATTTTCAAAAAGAAAAAATAAATAGAACATTTATTAAACTACAATCATTCCCGAGTTACGAATCACCTGACAATATTTGAAAATCTCCTACTACCACCACAGTAAACGGAAAATTTTGTGTTGTGATGGAGAAACGAGGAATTGAACACACTAAGCCTGGGTAACCCAAACGCGATGTCAACACAGCCACCGACTGAGATACACTGGACATATTCTGAAATTCGATGAGAAATTTCAGGTTTATACAACAAATAAACTACCCTCTTCCACAGTAAAAGCAATGTGTAAAACTTTTTATGACTGTCAAATGTCAGTTTAGACAATTATTTTAGTTTATTGGGAATTTTTTCACATATACGGTTGTTTATCAAATTTATTTGTACCAAATTCACACCACGTTTATTAGTAAGGCCGTAGATATTTATCACAGAAAATATAATAGAATTCAAATTAACTAACAAACACTCTTATAATATTACCTATCTAATATTAATTTGATTTAATTGTAATTATTTCCATGGTGTTTTCAATAGATTAAAAAATTGTGTAATTTTTATTTTTTGTTTAAATGCATAGTACTGGGATTGTACTATTCTCCCAGCCCTGCTAGATCAAAACTTAAATAAATATAAATTTTAATTTTAGATCATCTGAACAGTCAAAAAATCTCCGCAAATCGATTAATTTAAAAGTTTTTCCTCCCCGGTTTTAAATCGAACCTAAGAGCATCGAAAAATTTCCATTAATTCCTGATTAAACCGCATCGAATTGGTTCACAAGTTAGTACAAACATTGCATTCATTACATTCGTCCGACTTGGTGTTTGGACAAATGTGTATTTATACAGGCCGTGGGCGTATCGCGCTTTACGACCGTAGCGCTACGTTTACAGCTCGAAGAGGTGGCTGTGGTCGTACCGTAAACGGTCAAATTGCGGACTACGTTTTCACATAAACTTACGTGCATTCGTTGGAGCGCCGCATGTTTAGTACCGCGAACCTACTTAGTAATGTTTACTGTGTGCGGCCACATTGCGAGTGCTTTATAGCAGTGTAATCAAAATAATGTATTGTATTGATTGTACGAGTGGGACAAGATACAGTGTAAAAAAATAAATAAATCCTCTTTGTTTTCAGTTAGTAACTGCGATTTGAAAAAGAATTTTAGACAGTTAAAACCAGTTTCATGTTTCAAGTTTTGCTTTACTTTAAAACCACACAATATTACGTGAAAGTATTCATTTGATATTTGGAAAATGATTCGAGTTATTATTTGCTTCGAACCTTAGTGTTGACGTGTCAAGGAAATTATTTTATAAAGGGTCAATACCTCGACCTGCTATGTATTCACATGGCAGATAGGATGTTCTAGCCCAGCATAGCACGAAAATAGATCTGGTGCTGCTAAATGATATATCGAGGACACTTTTCAACATTGGCCTTCAAGGTATAAACAGTAATTTCAGCAAGAACTGCCCAAAGATCCTGGATGCGTACCTACACGGAAAAAAATTCTGATAAAAAATATTGCTAATTTGTTATGAATCACTCCAAATTATTCGTAATCCGATTAAAAACGGGACCACAGGCTCTTAACAAATGAATTGATAGGTTTCCTATTAAACTTTTTTTTTTAAGTATTATCAGAAGTCGGAGCACGTGTTCAAAGAAATCAATGTAAATCGCTTTTTGTCATTTTATATTAGCAGGGCAAATGCAGGTGTCTGAACAAGTGTTTCGATATATTAGGAATGTACTAAAAGTATCCATCCATCTATCCATCCAGTACGCAACTACACAAGCAATGATATAAACCTTCAACTGAAATCTCACCAAGTCAAGATGCACGCGCTAACACGAAAGACGATCGGCGCAATGAAGCTTATTTTCTACAGAAGAAGCCCGCTACATCCCAGAACCAAACTTCTTGTCTACTACTCGCTTATCCGGTCAGTACTGTTCTATGCTCTTCCTGCATGGAGTAGAATATCACACTTAGATAACATGAGAGCACAGACGCTTCAAAATTGTTGCATCAAAATTACTTACAGCACAAGACACAAAACTTTATACGAATTCACACACAGACTGACTGAACGTTTTTACAAATCACTCAGACTTAGTCAAAATAAAAACTCAAACAAGAAATAGGACAGCACAGTTCTCCAAGCGACTTTATCTGTAGTTATACACACAGACTACCCAAACATATCCTAATTGACTTTTACCATATCTGGTCCGACCCAGGTTCAGACGCGAACGAGTAAGCAACGAGCCATAGGTATTTCGTAAACTCCCGATTTCCATTCCATTATATAACGTTTATATATGTTTTTATATAATATTTTATAACTTGTATGTATATGTTTGTTTATTCTTTAATCTCCCATAAGTATACATTAACAAAAAACAGACATACACACACACCTAACAATGCAGGACATCATATACTGATGTTACTGATTACCGTCTCTGTTTCAAGTTGACAGATGGCCCTTTCCTCCTGAATAAGGTTTTCTGTGATTTTCCCTATTCGACAGGCAAATGTGGAGGAATTAACTGGAAAGATCAGATCAACCTTACCATTAACAAAATAAGGAAATTAATTTATATTTTTCTGAAACTGCGTAACTTTCTATAATTGGAAAATTTAACTTCAGTCTACTACGCATTAGTACAATCGAATCTCCAATATGGTGCAACCAGTTGGGGATCCGCATACAAAACTAATCTTCGAACCCGGCGTGCGCAAATAAATTTTATTTGATTAATTTGTGTTATTTCACAATTAATTAATTAAAAATAATATATAGTATATTTGCGGCACGTTCCAGAGTGGAAGATACTCTCAGTATCGCCCTGGTGTAAGACCACCATTCAGAATTGAAACGTTGCTTGAAATGGCTTTAGCCGTGTTTGGTGACCAGATCTGAATAGCCAGGTACTTCCCCACCTTCCTCTTCCCCATCTCCCTCCCCTCACCAATACCCTCAGCCTCACAACATACCCCAATTGGGGATGCCATAGTCTCACTGGCTCCAGACGGGAGCAGTTGGGACTCTTGTGCGGTATTACTGTAAAAAAAAAAAATCTCCTACCTATTGAAATTGTACAACGTCTGATTGTTAAAATAATATTGAAAAAACCGAGAGATTATCCAACTCAACTTATATTTGAAGAATTTAAAGTACTAAAATTTAATGATCTTATCCGAAAAAACGTGATAATTCAAATAATAAAAGAAAAACAAAATCACAGTTTTTCAACTGAAAGACGTACTCGTCAAAAACATATATTTCCAATACAAAAATATAACACCTCATTTGAACAACATCATTACACATTTCTAGGTAAAAAATACTTTAATAACCTACCTGATAATATCAGAAAAATCGAAGACGACAAAACCCTACTCAAAGCGATCAAAGAACATTTCAATGTAAAAAAATCAAAATAACGAAATTCGTCAATTAAATAATGTAACGTTATAAATCGTTAAATTGTACATTGTTGATATAAACTTATATTTTTAATGTTCTTAACTCCTTAAATTATTAATAAGAATACTTACATAAATAATGTTCATCTCGAAACTCAGCATCTCTTTTATGACGGCCGGCATAGTCCAGTGGTAACGCATTGGACTGCCATTCCGAAGGTCGCGGGTTCGAACCCGGCGTGCGCAAATAAATTTTATTTGATTAATTTGTGTTATTTCACAATTAATTAATTAAAATAATATATAGTATATTTGCGGCACGTTCCAGAGTGGAAGATACTACCAGTATCGCCCTGGTGTAAGACCACCATTAAGAATTGAAACGTTGCTCCAAATGGCTTTAGCCGTGTTTAGTGACTAGATCTGAATAGCCAGGTACTTCCCCACCTTCCTCTTTCCCTTCCCCACTTACCTTCAGCCTCACAACATCCCCCAATTGGGGATGCCATAGTCTCACTGGCTCCAGACGGGAGCAGTTGGGACTCTTGTGAGGTATTCACTATAAAAAAAAAAAAAAAAAAAAAAAAACACAAGCGTCTGCTTCCATAAAAGAGTAACATCAAAAAATAAAAAATTGTGAAAACTAATTTTTATATATCATTATTGTTAGCAAAAATATTACTATACATTGTAAACTATTTAATTATTAAATAATTTATTATTAAAAAAAAAAAAAATCCCAAAAACAAGGCACAGCTGAATTTTCCTCCCAATCCCAACATAACACAGACACGTGTCTAGTATATGGCCGCGGTTAGCTGCTGGTGAGCTGATGATGTAAATATGAGGACCACAAACATGCAATTTTAGTAGGGGAAAAACCTTAAACGTGAAAAATTGTTACCTAAAAAGGTAAATAGAAACTTACCGAGAAAATACAAGGCCTCTAGGTCTATAATACAGGTAAAAATTTTATTACACATATGAGGTAAAAAAATGTGAGGCGCAATGACGTCGTTCTATTTGCTTAAAGATCATTAGCTTTAAATCCAGAAAATTTAAATGATTCACCACGTGAAGGAAAATAAGAATCTAGAAAATTAAAAAGTAGGTATGAGAAAGGACATAATCTTAGCAATGCTACTGTTACATATTAAAAGTACAATATTTTGTTACATATATTGTTTCTCTAAGGACATACGGATATTAGTACTTAGGATACGATGAGCACTTAAGGAAACCCCCTTTTATTCGAAAATATTTATGTATAAATTTGTCGATCTTCCAAGAATGATCAAATGAAAGAAATAAAAATTATCTACGTTTGCCCATTGAAATATAGAATAATCAAAACATCAATTTTGCAATGTAAATACATTAATAATTCATTCATAATTTTATATTTATATTCCTACAATATTATGTAGAACGAAGCAATGATTTTTAGAAACATATCAAACAGACCCAATCAGAACTCGGCGAATTAATATTCAACTGCTTCCCATTTCATATAACTTTTTGCCTTGGAGTAGTTCAGTTGAATCTCGATTCACGAGAAATAATACAAAAGTGCGCTTTGAGAAATAATTACTTCAGAGAACTTCCGCGTTCAGGCACAATACACATATTCTATTCGTATGGATATTTTAATGGAGCACATCAACAGTACTTGCATTCCATATCACTTAGAGGTACAAGTTTCCATTCGGTGCACGCGAGGAGAATAACATTAACGCATCCTTATGAATTTTATCGAACATAATGTGACTTCAGTGCAACAATATTTCGGCATGATGTATCCACGTTAAATATGGTTCCTAACTTTACCGCAATTTGGTACAAATTAAAATAAAATCTAATTATTGGTCTAAATAAGAGAAAAGTTCGATTGTAATTTGGAAACAGGGGCCATCTACACCAATTACCAATAAAATTGATTCAGATGGCCCCGTTCGCAGTATTACTACCGAGTTCATATAATTAGTTGTAGGTAGGTAACTACATTGCTGCCACCTTGTGAATGATCAAACAAAGGCTTTATTTATTCGTATGTATGTATCTACAGTACTATTTATTGCTAGTTATTTATTTACTTTGATTAGTGGTTGAATTTAAGATTTTTCAAGGCACTATCAACTTATAATTTAATTTTTTTAATAACATAAAGCATTTTAAAAGGTTTTATTATTTCTCGACTAGGTATTTATACATAAAAAGGCATTCATCACAGATTAAAAAGATTAATTTTAAATACCCACTTTGAGTGTCTAACATATATAACTATTCACTATTCACAGCTGGAACGTTGTTTGTAATCAAATTTACCAGGTAGGTGGTGGTTACTTCCCAATTTTCCTCCATACCAACTCTTTTCCCTCCCTGCCTCATTCAATATCAACCCCTGTTGGCCTGTTAGGAAGGTATATTTAAAAAGTATTCCATTTCCAATCACGACATTGGCGTTGCGCGTAAATAACGTACAACTAGTGTTGGGTAGTTGGGTAACCTGGAATTTCCGAGTTGTGCCTGTAAAACCAGACCAAGTCATATATATCAAACGACAGAAGTTAGATTACATGTATTCCCTTCTCACTTGTTTGCTTTGACTGGGCGTTATTCTCGGATCAAAAATAAATATTTAAAATATTGGTTTGTAGCCATACTCATTTTTTTTGTTTACGTTGGCAAGCAAATCGGTGCAACTCTTGGAGGGTATTTTTTCACAGCTTTATTTCTATTCCAAGCCACGTATTCATTTTTATTTTATCATCTTTTATTTTACAATAGACAGAGGGTAAATTAAAAAAAAATGCACTGAAATAACAAAGAATTAATGCCAACCGTCCAATAAGGGTGTACAACAAAGGTATGTATGAATAAATATTTTTAAAAATGAATAAATAAATAAAACAATAATAGCCTTATTAATAAAATAAAAAGACATCCCAACCGTTGAACGATGTTTTAGTTCCAGATTGAATAAAGACTAAACAATTTCTGTTTCGAATAATTACTAATTAAAAATATCTTTAACTGGCTGCGAAAGAACTTGGGGTTGAAATTTTTTAGCGTTTTCAGCTGAAAGTATTGTTTTATTCAATGTTAAAATAGATTTACCTTATAAAATAGCTTCGAAGCTTCCATCATATCTGAAACAATTTGATTTCTTCGAAAATTATTTTCTGCGAATATTAAATGTATTATACCTATTTAGATAAGACATGAATTAAAAAACAAGTACCCCTCTTCGACCTCCGACTCTAATGGTGGAACAAGTTTCTACAAGAAATTAGTACGCAGTAACATCTGTAATTGTAGCTATATGTATCGTAACCATTTTCATAATGTCATAATTATGTATAATGTTTTATTCCTATTCCCAAACGGTACGTCATTTGTAAATTACCACACGTCATGGGTCATTAATTACAGGTTTTGTTGATATAGGCAAAACTAAACAAATTTGAAGAAGTTACCTACATACTAAAAGTAAATACATGTATTTTTTATGCTGGTAATAAAGCTGCTAAGGCGTTAGTGCAGTTTTTAATTGGTGATATAAATTAATATTTTTTATTTAAATGCAAATTAATTACTTACTTGCGATTAAATGACATGATTTAAAAAAAAATCATTTGCTGCAAAGAATTTTTTTTTACTTTTGCAATGCATCAACAGAAGCAGAGTCGACATAAACTCATTATGATTAAAAAAATCTGGTCTTCTTAGTATAGAGTGAGTGATCAACAATAAAGCTTGTCGATGATAAAATTGATGTACGTACATTTCTTTATGTTCACTATGCACCGGTGCTGAAGGGATCAATGACGCTAATTACTCGTAGCACCTTCCATTGTCATACCAGTAGAACAGGGGCAGAAAACTTACCTGACAGCTGTGCTCTAAGGATTATCCGTTTGTTAGAGAGGGAATATATGAAACGAACTGCCCATTTCTGTACACAGTCAAAGGTTTTTTCAGGTAGTTCGGGCTCCAGACCAGATGTGGCTGCCCCTTAGATTTGTACAGGGTCAGCAGTTGTGTACTATTACGGTATAATTTCATCGCAACTAAAATATCTTCACGACGTATCTTGTAACGTCTTTTATAGTTGAATATCTCACCAGAACCATTGCAGCAGTGGCTTCACAGGACTGAAATAATAACAGAATTTTTGTAGAACTTTCACAGAACTCGATAATTATAATAATAATAATACTTGGATGACTTGTATCGCACCGTTTTTGTGCAAAAACACCTCAATTATCTCTGAATTATTCAAATTCTATGATATAATCCGTAGAACAGAGTGTTTTTTTTTTTTATTTTAGACATTATTCGGGATCACTGGCAACGCTTAATACTATTTTTCTTCAAATAAAACTTTTTTGATTCAGCTTAATTACTATAAATGGCAACTATCTGCATTTGGGAAATTTCGTAAAATGAAAATTCGCTTTAATTGTATGGGATGACAGCAATTTATAAAAAATTCTGTCAATGCATTTTCTTATATTGGTATTCCTGATACTGTCCGAGTGGCTAGAAGATACGTTATTAACATATGATCTTTGCATATTAGGTAGGTAAAATTTTGGCGGAACCCTGAAAAAAAAATAGACGTAAATATTTTTTCTTAAGGATATGTTAGATTAGGTTAGCTAAGCTTAGGTTAGCTTAGCTTAGCTTACGTTATGATAGTAAAGATTAGGTTAGGTAACATAAAGTTAGGTTAGGGTTGGGAGGGTTAGATTAGGTAAGGGTAGGGAATGTTAGATTTATTTACATAAAAAAATTATTTAAAAAAACTTGCGTAAATATCCTTATTTAATTTAATTTTATATCCAGAGATCCGCAAAAATAATGTCTACGTAAAATGCATGAATTAAGTGTTAATAACTTCTCTTCTAGCTGATACGTGTAGTATCAGGAATACCAAAATATGAAAATATAATTTACAGAAATTATTGTAAATGGCTGTCATCGCATACAATGAACTGCGCCCTTTGGTGTGATTTTCTCACGAAAACGGCGCTATACAAATAATCCAATCATTAACAAAAGTGAATTTTCATTTTATCTAATTAAAAATTAAAATTTTGTAAATTCCAAATACAGATGGTTGTTTTTTATAGTAATTAAAGTGAATAAAAAGGTTTTATTAAAAAAAATCGTATAAAGCATCCCGAATATTTACTTTTTTTTCATAAATAGTAGTAATAACTTATTGTGTTTTTGGTATGACCAGGTACATACGTCTATGGGTAGGAGTAATAATTGTTGACACAAAAATTTATTTGGCATTTTTTATGAGCGGATTTCACCTGGCGTGACCGCAATGAATTACAAATTCGAGGTGTTTTTATTTCGGCAAATCTGAAAATAATGGTGAACTTTTACACAACCACACTGACAGGTCAAATTTATCTGAAGTTAAATTTGCATAAAATGCTTCACTGAACAATGGAATACATTATTTAAAAACTGAATAATTTTAATATTTTATAACCCAATTACTTTGTATAAATCACTTTTCATGATTAAATTTATTTTGCATATAAATGTAACAAATTGCACCAAAAATACTAAATAAAACTTTGCCGGTATAACCAAAAAGTTAACAAATGTATTTGTATATTTATGAAGTATGAAAATAAAATAAAAATATCTATTTGAAGAGAAAAGTTTCAATATATGGTGTCCGGAAACCAACGGCAGAAGCGGGAAACTGGTGAATCTCGTTTTCGAGTATATCGATTCCGAATTTTTTAGGTCATATTTGTAAAAAATCAGTTTACCAGCTGTTTAATGGTTAATCAAGTGTTTAGCTCCCAAGTTAAGAAAAAAGTTAAAAGAATCGAAGTCGAAAAAAAATGTTTTTGGTTCCCCAGTTTCCTACGTACACCAATAGTATACGGACACCTTGTATAAAAAAAAAGATTTATTCCGAATCAATAATTAATAAAAATAAATGTTGCAATAATGAACGTTAGTCTAGCACCCTCTATATGCACATTGTTGGAAACAACACTATTTTTTAAGCTCGCAACATAGCCATTGTTAGTCAAGGAGCTTTGAAATATTGAAGAAAAGATATCTTGTTTTATCTCAGAAGACACACATTGGTAATCGTAACGTAATAACAGCTACAAATTAATAAAGAAAATCAATATTAAATAATAAACGCAGAACAAAACTAATTAGTTCGACTAGGAAGAAGCAATATTATAACGTCTGCGTTAGTTCTCTGCGCAAATGCAAACAGAAATTCGATTTTCTCCAGCTGACGGTGCGAAGTTTATTCTCAAGTCTGAGTTTCCGATATTCCTCCAGAATTATATTCCTTGTCGATCTCTCGAAAGCGTAAAACTGCACTGAGGGGAGAATCGACAGATTTTAATCATGAATAAAACATGGAAATAATGGTTAGAAATAATAAAGGCCGGTGTTTCGAAGTCAGGCTGTTCCGGGAATCTGAAATCGGAATATCTCGATTGGGAAAGTGAATAGTGCTGTCTGCAGTATTTTATCCTGCTTTGTTCGTTCTATTTGGTTTGTAGAACAAATTTATTTTTGAATCATTCCGCCGCTGCATTCGATAGTTTTTTGTTGTTGTATAAATGATGAAACACAATTTGAATGGTTTGTTCATTTGTTTGGGTAGTGGGCAGTGGCGGCTCCTGACTTCGAGTGTGGTAGGGTGCTAATTATGACAAATTTGACATTATTGATGTTGTTTAATCTAAAACGATTTTTTTTCGAACTTAAATTTTTTGTAGTTTTGGTACTCTAGTACACCCACAAGTCTCACCTACAATGGACTCGTGGGGGCAAGGGCATATGATTAAGGGGGTTTAGGGAGTTCACCCTCCCCCCCATCGACCTTAGTATTGCGTAGGAAAAAAATTATAATGCTCATAGATTACATTCCTGGAAAATACAACAATATTATTTGCACCATCTCTTTTATGAATGCGATGTAAATAATAATTAGTGATTGTAAATTAGAGGTCCCAAAAAATAACAAATTAATAAAAAATCATTTTCCAACCCCATCCCCCCCCGCCTTCACCTTTGCCTGCCCACCAGGGTGAAACCCCCCATTGTGAATTATATTGCTACGCCACTGGTGGGAGGTATTTTTTAACCATAACTGGTAACTACCAGGCATCACACGAATTTCAGCAGTATTTCAATACATGTGTGGGTTCGCTGGTGTCAATATATTATTTGTAGACACTTTATTTTTGTGTATTTTGAATATAGTGATATAAATTGACATTAATCAAATACTATATTATTAATATGATAATTTTCAGAATGGTAGAAACTTTCATTACCGCCCTGGTAATGGAAACGTCGATGGAAATGGCTTAAGCCGTGTATAATGACCAAATCTGAATAACTAGGTACCTTCCCACCTTCATCTACTCCTCCCTCCCCCCACAACCTTCAGCCTCACAACGTATATCAATAATTTGTCACATAAAATTGTAAAATGGGGGCCTCAGTACAAGTAAAGCACCCTGTGCACAAGTGAAGCACTCACATTACCAAATCAATTTTAAAAAAATATTCTAATGAATCACTAAATTATTTTTTTTTTAATTTGGGGATGCCGTAGTCTCACTGGCTATAGATGGGAGCAGACTATTGTGCGTTACTCAAATAAAAATATATTTATTTATTTATTTATATATATAATTTGTACATTTATTTATAACAATTACAGGTAATAAAGCCTAAGACGTTATAATTGTACCATTTATGCAGTGTATATGCAATGCCAAAAATCTTGCAAATGCGCTATAGGACACAAAAAATAAATCTAATTTTTTATCTACCGCATTCAAAAAGCACGTAGCTCTCCCCACAGGTGAGTTCATTAATAAATTAGTGCGGCTTGCTTTACTATATAGAAGATTGTGATGACGTCCTCGAGAGATATATATATCACACTGTTGACAACTTAACTACGAAGGGCGATGGAAACATTATGCATTCCGATATGTTTTACTACTCGATGGATGGTATTTTGAATTCCACCAAAACTTGAATAAACTAACTTTTATCCTTTGTCATATTTTTTCATATATTTACAATGAAATAAAAAAAATACCTCTAGTAATTATTAAATGCATAAAAATTCATCCACCGCTGACAAAAAGCCCTTCAAAAGGCTCGTTCACGTTTGAAAAAACAACGTGTGCAAATAATACTAAAAAGGGAATGCGGCACACGGCGGCCATTGTTCGAAGAATTACAAATTACACGAAAAACATGACGCATTGTCAACAATTGTGTCGGAGTCCGAGTATTGTTGTCTTACTGATTGCCTTTCCACGGATACTCACCATGCTCAATTAAAAATGGCAAATTTTCCGACGAGTGTGTGCTCTGCATATTGTGCTGTCCCCAATGAGTAAAGACATTAAAGGGTTGTGTTTTCACTGGAATTGTTTAGGATTGAGATTTTCTTTCGAAATGAAGATGTAAGTGATTTGCGACACACGATTTAAGTGATTATGTGTAGGACTCTTAGTTGGTTTGGAAATGCTGAGAGGATGGAGGGAAATACTTTGTTTATATTACAATGGATGGAAAAGTGTGTGTAAGATGTCAGGAATCTAACAATAATGTTAATCAAATAGAGTTGAATATATGGGACGAAGTGTAAAAGAAACAAGAAAGAGGTGTGTTGAACCTAATTGTACGGAGATTCTTCACAATTTCATTTATCTTTTTAAAATCATGAATTATCTTACTGACAACCTTGCATTATTGCAATTGATTTAATTTCATGTTCATGATAGAGTCACGCGAATCGTCGTTTCTTAGCAGGCTGACGAGGTATCAATAAAATGTTGCAATTTTCACTTATGTGGATATTTTACACGCATGCACTCTTGACAATAGCTAGAGAAAAAGCAAACAACCATGATATATTACTTTATATAAAAATACTTTATGAAAAGTTAAAGTTACGTCAACTTGATTTGTTAGAAAGTTCAACAGTTTGTCAATCTTTACAGAATTGGGTGCCATGTTTACAATGGGATGTTTAAAGGCAACCGAAGTGCGTCTGTACCGTCTAGACTCAATATTTACGAAAATGTATTAAATTGCTTGAAATATATTCGTACAACAAATTATTATCCAAAGTTCATAAACCATAATGTGGGACTACTTGAGAAGACAGAAAAGGTCTAGAGCTCTTGAGACTAGACGTAATATTGGTCAAAACCTCTTCAACTCAATGATTTAGGTTAAATGTTGATACTTGAAAAAAGCGGTGGCAGTGGGAGCCATGATAATATGTATATTAAATTATGTCGAGCATGGCTGATGGCATCGCACAGAATTACAGGTAGATTATTATAGATGGTGATATTTTCTGATATAAAATAAACTACTCATAATTCATCTTCGAATATACATATTAAAATTCTTACTTGCATATTATGTGAGTATGCTAGTTCCAAAGCATTGTCATTGACGACCTACATAGCAGAGCAATAAAATCCTTGGCTCTGGGTCCAGATATTGTGCATTCTAAACTTCGCGATGAATAAAATTATCATCGAAATCAAATGTTTTAAATTATGACAGTCTTCATCACAAGTACTTTAAAAGAAATTGTATTGATGACAAACCAACTCATAAGTTTTAAAATATCACTTACATCACCTGTCGCAAATCACGTACATCTGAGTATCTACATTTCGAATTTATTTTTTTTTTTATAGTGAATACCTCACAAGAGTCCGAACTGCTCCCGTCTGGAGCCAGTGAGACTATGGCATCCCCAATTGGGGGATGTTGTGAGGCTGAAGGTAAGTGGGAAAGGGAAAGAGGAAGGTGGGGAAGTACCTGGCTATTCAGATCTAGTCACTAAACACGGCTAAAGCCATTTGGAGCAACGTTTCAATTCTGAATGGTGGTCTTACACCAGGGCGATACTAGTAGTATCTTCCACTCTGGAACGTGCCGCAAATATACTATATATTATTTTAATTAATTAATTGTGAAATAACACAAATTAATCAATTAAAATTTATTTACGCACGCCGGGTTCGAACCCGCGACCTTCGGAATGGCAGTCCAATGCGTTACCACTGGACTATGCCGAACATCAAAAATAAAAAATTCCAGTAAAAACACAACCCTTTAATGTCTTTAGTCATTGGGGATAGCACAATATGCAGAGCACACACTCGTCGGAAAATTTGCCATTTTCAATTGAGCATGGTGAGTCATGTTTTTGTGTAATTTGTAAGGGCTTTTCGTCAGCGTTGGATGAATTTTTATGCATTTGGAATAAAGGATAAAAGTTAGTTTATTCAAGTGTTGGTAGAAGGACAATCATTACCTTTTTGATGTTTTGTCTCAATTCTTTCAGTGATCCAATATTTTTCATAACATATGAAAACATAAGCTATAAAAATACATTATATCGTATTCCGGGAAGTGAGGACAAAATCTTTGAAAGTTGACAATGCAAATTCATCGTTCTTCTGTATCCATTTTAGTCTTATAACCGATAAGCAATGTACAATAAGTATTGTTATACCCGATCGTGTTTTTCACCACCTGAATATGATGGAAGCTGCAAAGAGGATTTGTAAAAATTGTAATTACGAGTGGCGTTCGATTCGAAACACAAAAGAACTACATAGGTACATTGTGCATTAAATCTACGACATTGACAAATATACGTGTTTTATTGCTTGCTAGTTGTGCGACAAATCGCGTAGACGACACATGGGTTAGATTATAATGGTTATAATCTAGGCAGGTATGTGCCTATGTAAATTAACGCTCTGTTCGCCGAACCAAAAATATAGGTATTTGCAAATGTGACTTACGGAAGAGTTGGTTGTGATGTTTGATGATATGGTTCTTTTGGCAGCACTCGTATGATGGAGGAAATCACAGGCACTCGTATAAATCGAAGAATTGACACATAGGTTGTTTTCTCGGTACGGTGTTCTCATCAACTGTCATTAGCTGACGTTTTCGCTACGGCACGGGCGGCTCGATTCAACTCAAAGCAACACTGCGCAGATTTAAACCAGCAAAATTTGAATCCTAGCCTCCTTATTGGTAGGAACGGAAAAAACGTTAAAACAATTAAGCGTCACGAAACACTAGTAGTAACTACCCGGGTTCGTCCGATTTTTTGAAAACATTTTTTTTTAATTGAAATCATAATTATAATGGTAAATCGTAAAAAATAGTGGAAACGACGCTACTTTGGGAGCTGAAAAGAATTGTGCTGACCCAAATTTCAAAGACAAAAATCTGAAGGACAAGAGCTCACCATTCCACCATTTGACAGTTTTTTATGCTTACATAAATATTATAATATCACAATGCACTTTTAGCAGATTCAATTACCAATTGCAGGATGGCAACTTATGGGTATAAATTTGTGGATATTCATGGATATTTACTGACACAAATGAATATTCCAACAGGACCACCTTGGAATAGTTAGGTTCAACAGGACCACCACCATGGACTATCATCATGAAATACTATAAAATAACAAATTAATGAAATTTCGTCAACAATGAGAAACTAAATTATTAATTTTTAAAACGGAAAGTTAATCAACGAAATACCATGAAATGTAAAAAAAGTATCATGAAATGACATGAAAAACCATAAAACAACCTAATACCATGAAATACCACAAAATACCACAAAATACCACAAAATACCATGAAATTCCATACTATGCATTTAAATATCTTTAATTTTCATGGCGTACTGTGAAATGTCATTGAATACCGTGAAATTCTATGAAATATCATGAAATATCTTGAAATATTACGAAACGCCACGAAAAGCCATTTATTACCGTGAAATCATGATATTTTTCTCAACACAGTGACAATTCAACACACCTTTAAAAAGTGATATAAAGTCATTAGAAACGATGAAAAATATTTTGTTTTAGATCTAACCTAATCTAACCTACTTAACCCAGTTAATAAAAATTTTGTTTCATTACTTTCCATGACTTTATATAACTTTTTAAAGATGTGATGAATTATCATTTTGATGATTTATGCGGTCACCGTTGATTCAATGTATCAATGTCATTTAAATAGCAGGTATTTTTAAATAAATAAAATTAAAAAATCATAAGTAAATAATGCATGACAAAAAACTATAAAATGCGGTGTAATTAATGGTTTTTCAGAATTTTCTCGCTTCCGGGTATCTGTAGTATTTGGTGATTTAAATGGTTCGGGTAGGTTGTAGGTAATCAATCGACTACCGTAATACAGACATGTGTCTTGTGTGGTAGTCAAAAAGCATGTAAAAAACTGTATACAAATATATTTTATGAATAAAGGAAAGAAAAAAAAATATTATTCAAATACAATCCTGCCAAGAAAGAGCTCATCAATACCTTCAGAACCAATCCATTGGCGAGTGTTTTTCAGCCATTTCCTATTAACCCTACGGCCTTCTACTCCTTTCATTACCATTATTTGTGTGAAGCACTTGTTGCTCCTTGGAATATGTCCGAGAGGTGACGTTTTCCTTTTACTTTTTCTTATACACATGATTCACACGCTAGCTGGGCTCCCTCAATTGTGCTCATTTATTATCCAAACTGTCCGTGATATCTGACACATTTCTAAAGCTTAGATACGATTAATTGTGCATACAATGTCTGAGAATAGCATGCATACAGAAAAATTATAACAAAATAGCATTGACTCATTCACCTTCCTGTCTACGAGTTCAGGGCTCGATCAAATAACAATGAGGAAAACTTTGATAAGTTCCTCTGGCCTTCTCCATTCTTGCCCCTATCTCTTCTTCAGGATCTCAGTTTGTTTAGTTGCGCAGTTACCGGTACTTAGTGATCCTTTTTTCGACAAAATACGGTTGGTATTTTACTTTTAACTGCAGGTACCGTTTTTACGTAAATATCTTAAGTCTGTAAGTACTACGCCGTAGTTCAATGACGAAGATATTCGAGATTGTATTCAATTTACCCACGACTTTCACTAACTGAACGCGAACTCGGTGAAATCGATTTTTTTAAAGATGAGAAACGGCAACAATGTTGCCAGCATTCCAATACTGTGGGAAATAAATGAGAAATTTTAGGTTTTTTCAAACCTTTCAGGTAATTAATTACATCGAATGCTAAATACCTTCACACATTTTTTAAACTAAAGAAACTTATTAATTACAATTTGTGTACGAACCTACGCCAAATCATCAAGTTGTGATACTTAGGACGGGTTGTTTCGGAGAATTTGAACAATTCATCAAATTTCAACGTTCATTTTCGGGTTCTGTGAAAGTCCTATTCAAGTTCTGTTATTATATCATTGTAGGCTAGTTGCTTGACAAAACTAAAATAAAAACAGAACTTGAAAAAATCTTTCACAGAACTTGAAAATGAACGTTGAAATTTGATGAATTGTTCAAATTCTCCGAAACAACCCGTCCTTAATGTTTTTAATTAGGAACTAATTTTTTTCATTTTATATTGCATTTCGCAAACTGAGCAACGTTTTCACAACAATTGATTTGAATGCAACGAATCTTACGAACAATCTTAGCATTTCAGTTTGTTCTCAAAACTCAGTTAAGGCGAAGCTTAATGCTAAATCATTATTTTGATTAATCTTTATAACGAATTGGTTTACATTGTAAATACCAAAAAATATGCTTTAGATAAATTAAAGGTTTTCCTATCAAGTAGAATACAAATAAAAAAATAAATTACTCATTAAAAAATATAAATGTAAACTACTAAAAAATTTATTTTATCAATAGAAATGTATGAACGCGTAAAGGAAACAACTTTAAAAAAAATTCAGTATTATAGCTAAAATTATCTGTGACAGTTTCACTTGATTAACTATTTTGCTTTCTTATAAAATTATTTACAAAATAAATAAAAACCAGTTTTGTACTTGAAATCGAACATTTCTAGACTCCGTTTGTCAAGCGATTTCAATGCCTATAACTTACAATATAAGGTATACCAAGAATATATCTACACATTTTTGGCTTGTAGCTTCCTCTTAAGACCGTATTATCGGATATATCGGATAGAACGACTGTAATTGACATGTTTCCGATGGTGGTAAAATTTTCAGATATTAAAGTTAGTATTCAAAATCTAGAGTATGTTATAAGCACATATTTATGAACCGTTGATATTGATACAAATAGGTTCTCGAAATAGGTATTGGTAATATGAACCATCATTTCCAAGACCAAAACCATCACGTTAATTAAATATCATTAATATTCAATGACAGCTAATGCAGGGACTGTTTGCAATAAATAATTTATCAGGCTAATATCAGAAATGGATCCCAGATTTATGGACTGCAGCTTAATTGACATATCGTTGAGAGCTTTCGATGTGGAGCTTGGATAATGTAGGTTACAAAAGGAATACTGATTAGATTTGACTACTCGGCATATATTTGATGAGTTGGAATTTGAAATTCCGAATGCGCAATTGGCTTCCGGAAATGTGGAAACCGGTAATGTACTGCGGGTCAGGAATTGAGGAAAACCGGAAAATGAACTTAATTCAAAAGTAACGTTATTTACTTACCGTTATGGAATTGGCAATCCCATTGAGATTCTCTTAAATAATTAACAATCAACACAGGAAATTATACTGGGACGGGTTTGTGGCTTTGCTTTGTGGAAGATCATTTTTAAATAAATGGTGTAATAATTATTATAGTTTCATATTTATTATTACTTCATAGATAATTCGTGAAGAAACTCCGTTATAATGCTTAATTAAAACATTTCTTTTAAATATGTAACCTAAATCTTGTTTAACAAATTATTGTAAGCATTAATTACTCGCCTGAAATATCCATACAAATTGAAAATATCTCCCGAGTAAAAATAAATGCCGCCGACGGGAATTGAGCCCACACCTTCTGATGTCCAGTCAGGTGCTCTTAAACACTGAGTTGCGTGTATTGCTTATTCCCAACCCGCCAAATAATTCAATATGTACAAGTACTTTAATTGAAAATTACTGCTTAATAAATCTTGTTTACTTTTAATTTGATTTAATACGTTTTGATTATTTTTTTATTTTTTTATGTAGAAATGCCAAACAGCGAAACATCTCCATAGGCAAAAAGTAATGTACAATATACCCTTCTCAGCTCTGGAACTTTAAAATATGGGTTTAATTCGGCACTATATAAATCATCAACTATTATTATATCAAATAATTATAAGCAATAATTAGTCATCCGAAATACTAATATAAATTGAAAATATCTCCCGAGTAAAAATAAAATAGTGAGAAATTTAGCACTAACAAAGCCTTTCCTACAAAAATAAAGTTGGTTGTTTACAGAGTGAAAAAATAATAAGCAGTAATTATTGATTGAGGTACTGGTACATATTGAATCATTTGGCGGGTTGGAAATAAGCCGACATAGCTCAGTGGATACAGAGCACCTGACCGGACATCAGAAGGCACGGGTTCAATTCCCGTTGGCGGCATTTATTTTTACTCGGGAGATATTTTCAATTTGTATTAGTATTTCGGATGACTAATTATTGCTTATAATTATTTATTATCCTTTATGCTATGCATAAAACCTTGTCTTATGAACGTTAGTTTATCATTTAAAAATAAAACTATTATTATATATTACTACTGTAAAAATTATTTTAAAAAAATTCATACAGAAAAGTTAATAGATGTCGCACATTAAAATAAAACAGGATATATTTATCCAAGATACTATCTAGATTGCACTTAGTTCGGGCAGAATCTCGCAATCATACTTAAAGACAGACGCCAGCAAAAATCATGAGAAAATTAAGATAGTGTTGGTAGAAGTATGATACAGTTAAAAATGACCGATGGGGTTGGGTCGAATTAGCTCAGTGGTAGAGCAAAGTCCCGGCAAGGCTGAGTCAAGTCTTGAGTTCAATTCCTAATGCGTCCAAATCTTGTTCTGATTTTTATTTTTCAAAATTTGGTTGCTAATATGGCTAATACTGTCAATGATTTAAACTAATTAATCATATTAAAGTACCATTACTAATATTAAAGTAATTTTTCACTGAAATCAGAATGGCCTATTAAAAGTATCTGATATTCATTATTTTAAGTGGTGTGAGGTGATTTTTTTTGCATTTAACTATTTTTACATAGAAAACTATATTAACGTCAAACAGGTTTAGGCTAAGAAATATTTATAAATTTATCGTATTATCCATTATATTATGGAAAGACGTGGAAGCGTATACGAAGAATAGGATTTTTTTTAATAATAAACCGATGAAAAATCGTATTAAAAGCATGACCATTATTTACAATACATTTAGCGTTACATAGTTTTAAGTGTAAAAAAAAATTAATGCCACTTCTACAAATTAACAACAAAAATGAAATTCTAAACGATTTTACGCAATGCGCAATAATCCATAGCAAGCCGTTTATTTCCTTCGTGAAATTATTTCATATACCTATTTTTAAATGCGACAGCTAGTCAATTATATAGTGTTCGGCCATTTCATGGCACAAATTCAAGTTTTTTCCAGTCGGTGGCCGCCCAGTCAAGTGCATATATAATTCAGCGGCTATGCATGAAAAGCCCCGTTTTTAACCCCCGCTGCATTATGATGCAAAACAGGCAAGCGTCACATTAGGGGTGGTCGGCGGGGGTAGAAATTTACGGCGGCGAATCCTGGCCACGTATTTTTATATATGTTTTTTCAACATTTTTGGCAACAGGATCAATGTTGGGTTTTCTGAAAAACATTTGAATTGGGGTGACATTTTGGCGTTGCGCTGGCTGTGTGTTTTTAACGCGCGTCACGCTTTTGGTTATTAGTTCGTGTGTATTGGCGTAAATAGGTACTTTAATACCGACTCAATAATTGAATTAAACTGATCAAAAGTTATTATTTATTGTATTCAGTGTCGTTAATTTGCAGTAGGCATTACAAACGAATTTACCCTTCGAAAGATAAAAGTCAGGTGGAATTTTTTTTTCCGTGGTATAACCGCTGTTTTTTTTTAATCCTTTTAGAAGGATTCCCTTGCTAAGAGAATGCTGAAAAGTATTTTACAAAGTGCTTACCGTTTCAAGAAGAGAAATGTGCGTAACTATCATCATTTAGCAGGAATTTGCAATTCCCATAATATTTTAAACCAATAAAATTTTGAAATTGAAGCTAACACGAGTTAAAGACTCTCAATGCAGCCGGAGATAGAATACACGTCCCATCAAGTGTCAAGCACCGTAATTAGTTCGGGATTTATGGAACCTCTTCAGCGAGCTGAATGTTTGAATGATATCTATGTATAAAACAGAAAAGCCATATTTTGTTATTTATATCATGTAATTTTTGCTATTATGTTATTAATATTTATCTTTTAATTTCAGATGACATACATAATAAGAGTACAGTGGGTTGCCATATTAATAGGGCCTAACTAACTAACTAACTAACCATCACGCCGTTTCCCCGCAGGGGTAGACAGAGAGGACGGACCGCCAAACAACTCGGTCTTGGCACACATTCCTTGCCTCATTCACATTCATACATCGTCTCATGCATACTCTTCTATTGTTCTGACTCTTGACATGGCCCGACTCAAGTATCTGATTCACTTGGTCGTGCCATGTCTTCCTCGGGCGTCCCCGACTTCTGCTAAGGGACACCCATGGAAAATGTGTTTTTCACACTTTGTCTTCATAAAACAAAGATGTTAATGATTTTAGGTGCGGTTATTATTATTTATTAACAAGGACATTGAATTTTGAAAATTATAAACACCGAATTTGTTCTTAATCGGCGATTATTTTATTATTTTTAAAAATTATCGAACAAAAAATTAATATTTCGTAATTTCGCCTTTAGCCGCAATAACAGCTTGTACATGTACACGCCGTGGTATACTCTCGATGCACAATTTTTGAGTAATCTTTAGGTCAGGAGAATGATGCCACACCCGGATGAGGGTTTCGATGAGCTGCTGCTTCGTTGTGATCACCTCCTTGGCAATCTCCCTCTTGGTGAGCTCCTACAGGTTTTCAATAGGGTTCATGTTAGGGGAATTCCTCGGCAAAGGTAAAACCAGCACATTTTTTTCAGCCAGGAGTGCAGTGACAGTCCTGGCTTTATGACGGGGTGCGGAGTTATGCATATAAACGTATTCCTGGCCACCAGGGAACCATTCTCCGACTTGAGGCAGTAATCGATTTTCCAGTATTTGTCTGTACTGATCCTGCCTCATAGTCCCTTGCACGATGTGGAGGCGCCCCATCCCTTTGGAAGAGATGACTGACCACACCATGATACTGGTAGGGTATTTGATCGTCTCTACAAGGCAGTCCGGATGAAATTTCTCTCCTGGGCGTCGTCGGACGAACGATGATTTATCCAACAAAATTTGGAATGTACTCGTCAGAGAAGCTCACCTAAAAAAAGGCCATAATCAAACTAATGGAATTTTTTTAAAGTTTGATAACCACAAAAATGTTAATTACCATATTCCAGTTCTCTATAGTCATGTTTTGGTGTGCGTTGGCCCATTCCAGTAGTTTTTTCCTCATATCTACTGTGAGGCGAGGTTTTTTAGCTGGCCGATGACCAATGAGGTTCTCCTCAGCCAATCTCCTCTGAACTCTCCTTTGGGAGACTTCGATATCATCTTCGTTGATCATCAAGGTCAGACGAGCCCCACTCTTTTTGCGGTCTTTGATTTTGCGGTCAGTACGAGGTGTAGTTATTCGTTTTCTGCCACATTTCCCATTGTGATCCAATTCAAGGGGCAGGTTTTGATTGATTTTCTAATTTATCCTGTTAACCACAGACTTTAAAATACCTGTAATGGTTGCTATTTCCCTTTGGGAATGTTGAGTGTTTAACAATAGTGTTTTCACTTCCGGACATTTTCTCGGGGACGTGTCTGAAGACCTAGCCATACTGAAAAAACAGAACATTGGACTCAATATGGAAAAACTATTCACTGAAATAAGATATGAAAAAAAAATTACCAAATTAATAGATAATTAGTAATTACTTACATTTTTTTACAGCTTAACTGTTAAAACTCGTAAATATAATTATTATGTATATTTATTTACCAGAACTTCAATCACGAATTTTCACAAAAATGCTGGCCACATGGAAAAAACCTTCAATTTTCGAGGGATGTGGCACTTTGCGAGTGTTGCCACTTCTTAAAAGTATCAGTGGTGATACCAGCAACAAAAATAACGAAGGAATGGCCATCATATCCAAGTCATTTAGAAGTAGAGACAACGTAAACATAAAAATCAGGAAATATTGGAACTGTCCCTATTAATATGGCAACCCACTGTATACTATACACGTTGTTTTGTTGGTTAAATATTTTTTTTTATTTAGGATAACCTGTGATACTCGAGCACAGACGTATGACATCGTTGGACCACGTAGTACGAGGTATCACAGTGTCTTATTGCAAAGTAATTACTTACTTACTTATTTTAACAATAATAATATGGGCTAGAAAGAGTCTACAGGAGGTGAAAATATGCGGTAAAAAGTAATAATATTCAAGAAGAGACAAGACTAGCCAAAAAGGGGCGTGAAAATGCTATGAGAGATGTGAAGAGCTCAGAAGAGACAAAAGATTGAAGAAGATACAAGACTAACCAAGTAGGGACGGGAAAATGCAAGAAGAGGCAAGAAAATACTAGAAGAAACAAGAAGGGGCGGTAAGACGTTAGAATATGCAAGAAGAGACGAGAAAATACAAAATTATGTCAGAAGAGCCAAGGCGATTCAAGAAGAAGCAAAATGATCTAAGATAAACTAGAAGAGACAAGAAGAGACAAGAAAAGGCAAGAAGAGTCATGAAGATACAAGAAGAAACAAGATGAACCAGAAAAGCCAAAAAAAGGAAAGGAAACATTAAAGATGCAACAAAAGGAAGTCATAAAAAATAAATAATAACGCTTAATCAATTCCTTTATTTCTGCCCATCCTAAATTCTAATACTGACTTATTAGGTTTCGTGTGTACCGGTCGATTAAACTCTAACCTCCCTCAAATCCTCAGAGCACGTGTTCCAAGTCCTAACAAATCAGTACCCCCTGGTGTACCGGTCGCAGCGGGACTGGAGTGCTCATGGCTGGGGTGGTACAATCCTATCGTATCGGGTAATGCAATAAAGGTTGAAATAAAGGATAAATATTCCTCAAATTAATAATACCGGAAAACTTTTAGATCTTGAACTGCCTCATTGACTCACCAGCTTTAGAAGGAAAGGATTGCATTTCGTTGCCCTTGATAAATAAATTAAAAATAAACTTTTAAAAAAAGTGCCATTTAATGTGTACTGAAATCTTTGGAGTTAAAAATTAAGCTAAAACGTGCCATGTAACGTGTATTGGAATCATTGGAGGTGTAAAAAGACTCTCAGAGCGCAATGACGAAGACAACATCTTCTGTCAAAATTGACAAATCATCGATTCAAAAATTAACTAATAAGTGCCATCTAACGTATACTGGAATCTTTGGAGGTATAATAAAACTCTCAGAACATAATGACGAAGACAACATTTACTGACAAGTACATCATCTATTCAAACATTAAGCTAAAATGTGCAAGGTAACGTGTATTGGAATATTTGAATGTTTAAAAAGACTCTCAGAACGCAATGACGAAGACAACATCTTCTGTCAAAACTGAAAAATATATCATCGATCAAAAATTAACTAAACAAGTGCCATCTAACCTGTACTGGAATCTTTAGAAGTGTAATAAAACTTTCAGAACAGAATAACGAAGACAACATCTTCTGTCAAAACTGAAAAATATATCATCGATTAAAAAATTAACTAAACAAGTGCCATCTAAAGTGTACTGGAATCTTTGGATGGGTAATAAAACTCTCAGAACACAATAACGAAGACAACATCTTCAACATCAACATCAAAACTGACAAATATATCATCGATTAAAAAATTAACTAAATAAGTGCCATCAGTCTTAGTTATAAGTCTCTCTCTATCTATGAAACTTAGTTATAAACCAAAAGTAATTAAGTCTAAGTGACCAATGCATAAATTAAGCTGTTAAGCGCCCTTGAGGTGATTTTCTCACGAAAACGGCGCTATATAAATAATCCAATCATTATTATTATTAACGTGTACTGGAATCTTTGGAGGTGTAATAAAACTCTCAGAACACAATGGCGAGGACAACATATTAACAACAACACAACAACTTATACAACTACACCATCACTTTTTCCCTTACAACGTTGAGTGAGGGATGTAATTGTCAATTTGTAAAGCAGAGTATTTATCGGTTATCCAGCATTCGGTAAGTATAATTATGTCCCATTTTAATTTTAAACTTTTTATTAGTAATTGTAGTTCATTGAAGTTTTTATTAATGCTCCTTATGTTTTTTTATGTAAAATGTTAAAATTATGTTTAAGTGATGTTATGTTTCATTCATCATTATTCATCATTAAATGAATATGCTGACAGAAGTCATACTATTGCTAAAAAAACTCCGTTACAGCTGCTGAGTTGCACCCAATTATGAGAAACATAAAAGACATGGTTGAAAGCCGACTGCATGATGAATTTTACGGTGCCAAAATAATTAGAAACATAAAGTTTTTGAGGCCTTCTGATCAGGATCAATTAACAAAAGAAGCCAATGAGGTTTCAGGAGAACTCTTGAATACATACAGAAATATTATGATTTTGAGGATTCTGAATTCAAAATCTTTTGCAGATTCGATATAACAAGTGCAGCATGTTACGAAGATACTGTGGAAGCTGTCGAATCACTTGGTTTGAAAAATGTCGACGAAGATAAACTTTATGATTTATATTCTTTATGATCTTTAAGTATTTCCTCAGTTCGTACAATTTAGTGATTCAACATTTCCTGTTGATTTACGATGGGTTCCGTTATTCAAAGTCACCTCAACCTTCACTGAACTGCCAAAAATAATTGGATTTTTTTTTCAATCCCTATAAGTAATGCTTTTGTTGAACGCGTCTTTTCTTTAATTGGAAATTTGTGGACAGACGAGCGAAACTGCTTATCAGTGGACATGTTGAAGGCAGGGTTAATTGTGAAGATTAATTACAATATGAATTGCCAAGAATTTTTTAAGTTTTTAGGTTAAAAGATGCTTAAACAATCCCTTCAGAATGAAAAATATAGTTTTAAGTGTCAAGCTGGTCCAAGTCAGCTTAGCACTCTAGAAAAATCATTTATATTTTTAAAAAATATTGCCAATGATAATTTACCATGACATTTTGCCTTAATTAAATAATTCACACTAAAAAAGTTTTAATTTAATAAAAAAAACTATATTTCTAAAATCTCCGGGTCTACTGTTTTTAAAAGGTGGCAGCCCTAGAAGCATGCCCATTCTGCAAAGAAAATGTAATAGATCGGTTGGTTTAAAATATATATATTATTACTATAAAATAATTTCAAGCCTTCTGATTCTTTATTGATTTGAACAGCAGATGAATAAAAAATATTCCATAAATCAATCGAATCCCTTCGGTAAACAAAGTCGTAACTGTTTATCCACTTTGAGCCTTCCAACCCCACCCGCTCCCTTGGGATAAGCCCGGCGAATCAGTTACGCAGAGTAAATACATGTGGATTGATCGAATTGATTTGTTATTGAATACCAAAGTCTGGTACCAATATGATACGCGAAGATATTATGTCGTGTATATTATGTACATATAACTGAGGGGTAGTTTTTCTTTTATGTGTCAGTTTTGACAGAATATGTTGTCCTCGCCATTGTGTTCTGAGAGTTTTATTACACCTCCAAAGATTCCAGTACACGTTAATAATAATAATGATTGGATTATTTATATAGCGCCGTTTTCGTGAGAAAATCACCTCAAGGGCGCTTAACAGCTTAATTTATGCATTGGTCACTTAGACTTAATTACTTTTGGTTTATAACTAAGTTTCATAGATAGAGAGAGACTTATAACTAAGACTGATGGCACTTATTTAGTTAATTTTTTAATCGATGATATATTTGTCAGTTTTGATGTTGATGTTGAAGATGTTGTCTTCGTTATTGTGTTCTGAGAGTTTTATTACCCATCCAAAGATTCCAGTACACTTTAGATGGCACTTGTTTAGTTAATTTTTTAATCGATGATATATTTTTCAGTTTTGACAGAAGATGTTGTCTTCGTTATTCTGTTCTGAAAGTTTTATTACACCTCTAAAGATTCCAGTACAGGTTAGATGGCACTTGTTTAGTTAATTTTTGATCGATGATATATTTTTCAGTTTTGACAGAAGATGTTGTCTTCGTCATTGCGTTCTGAGAGTCTTTTTAAACATTCAAATATTCCAATACACGTTACCTTGCACATTTTAGCTTAATGTTTGAATAGATGATGTACTTGTCAGTAAATGTTGTCTTCGTCATTATGTTCTGAGAGTTTTATTATACCTCCAAAGATTCCAGTATACGTTAGATGGCACTTATTAGTTAATTTTTGAATCGATGATTTGTCAATTTTGACAGAAGATGTTGTCTTCGTCATTGCGCTCTGAGAGTCTTTTTACACCTCCAATGATTCCAATACACGTTACATGGCACGTTTTAGCTTAATTTTTAACTCCAAAGATTTCAGTACACATTAAATGGCACTTTTTTATTTAATTTTTTAATGGACGATTTATTTATCAGTTCTGACAGAAGATTTTGTTTTCATTATTGTGTTCTGAGTTCTGAGAGTTTTATAATACCTCCAAAGATTTCAGTACACGTTACATGGCACTTATTTATTTCACATATTATTTATCATCCCTGGGGTGGTTCACAAAATTGGACCTATTCACAGAGCAATAAAAGGATTATAAATATAATAACTAACTACCTAAATAACCATCACGCCGTTTCCCCGCAAGGGTAGGCAGAGAGGACGGACCGCCAAACAACTCGGTCTTGGCACACACACCTTGCCTCATTCACATTCATACATCGTCTCATACATACTCTTCTATTGTTCTGACTCTTGACATGGCCCGACTCAAGTATCTGATTCACTTGGTCGTGCCATGTCTTCCTCGGGCGTCCCCGACTTCTGCTACCATTCACATTTGCATCGTATATTCTCCTTACACTCCTAAATATCTTTTTTTGCTCATTCGCTCTACATGCCCAAACCATCTAAGCGTCCCTTTCTTGATCTTACTCATTACGCTTACATCAGCCTTGCACTCTTTGCGGATATCCACATTCCTCACACGATCATACATGGTTTTACCACACATACGCCTCAGGGATCTCATTTCAACAGCATTCAATCTACTTTCATCCTTTCTTTGCCAGTTCCATGCCTCACTTCCATACATCAGGGTAGGTACCAGCACTCCATTGTGGACTGCTAACTTCGCTTCTTTGGACAATTTTTTGTTAGCGCCAACTGCGTTCAGTCCTCCATTAATGAAGTTACCTGCATTTACTCTTCTTTCAATATCTCTGTCAGCCTTCCCATCTCTCGTAAACATGCTTCCTAAATACACAAATTCATCCACCTGCTCCAAGTATTCTTCATTCACAGCTATATTGCACACTGTTTTCGTACTTTCTCTTTCAAACACCATTACTTTAGACTTACTTACATTATCATTAACTCATTCTTCACGCATACTTCGTTCATCCTAGACACGAGAGACTGCAGATCATCCATACTATTAGCAATCAGCATCGCATCATCAGCATACAACAGGCAACATACTTTCAGATTACTCAAATTCGCGCCCAATCCCACCTCTTTCAATTCTTGCAAACAATCCATGTATAGATTGAATAACCACGGTGACATTACGCAGCCTTGTTTAACACCTTTTGTGATATCAAACCACCCCGTAAAACCACCGTTCACCCTAACACATGCAACGCTTCCCTCATATAGAGACGCAATTGCCTGAGTCAGATTCGCATTCACTCCATACTTGGACAACTCCTTCCATAGCTTTTCCTGTCGACTCGGTCGTATGCTTTTTGTAGATCTACAAAGGCACAGAAAAGTTTCTGGTTTTTTGCCAGAAACTTCTCGGTGAGCATACGCAATGAGAAGATCTGGTCCATGCACCCCCTTCCACTCATAAAAGCACCTTGCACATCCCATATTTTATCCTTTGTTTCCTTTCTTACCATTTCAATCAAAATTCTACCATACAGCTTGCCAACTATAATATAATAATTTAATTAATATAATATATTAATATAATAATTTAATTAATATAATTAATATGATATAAAATAATTTAATTAATATAATACAATAATTTAAAATAGGAATTTCTTTATGTCATAGCAAATGATGTCACACGTGATAAAATTGATTTCACTAGAAAATCCTGTGTTGACAGCAGGTGCAGTTTACCACAATAAGTTCACAACAACAATAAAAAAGTAAATCAAGTTAACAAAATAATAAATCAAATAAATCAATCAATAAATCAAAACAAAATAAATCAAGTTAACAAGTTAACAATTACACCGGGAAAAAAGAGTACTAAATGTAAGTACTTTTGTATTGTATCGTTTTACTTCCAATTAGATTTCACGGGGAAATGTGTAAATAACTAAAATATCGTAGTAACGTTGACGAGTCACCTTGAAGAGAAATATTACCAGCTTGGTAACGGAATGGTTAAGAAAGTGTGGTTTTGATGCGCGGAGGGTATTAAGCGAAGTAGGCTTAATTGGATTGTGTCTGTCTTCGACATTGAGTTTGAACATTGTGGAGAACTGAGAAGTAACCTACTCGTTCATACACGATAATAATATTTGAAATTGATTAGAGGCTTCTAACCTACTTCGTCCTTCCTTCAACTCCTTCCTCGTCTTTATTAAATCAACTGCATACCCTGCAAATATCTAGAAGTGATATATTTACCGATTGGATTAAACTGATACCGACAATTTACGTAAGACTATTCTACTCCTAGGCCACAGACTAGCTAATGAAATTAAATACCTTTTAAAAAACGACATTTCAAAGACAAAACTGACCTTACTTCGGGTACGTTAAAAACGCACTAATAGCACTAATATTCCCTAACACTGAGAAGAGTGCAGAATTATTTCATACACGTAATATGTATGCAATTTTTTTTTATAAATCTACATTAAAAAAAAAACGTCACTCAGTAAATATTTTTTTGTGAGAAATTCTGCTGCCAAAAAATTATTTCATTTCATTCCATAAAAGAATTTTCATTTATATCCGAATTTAGGACAGCATTCTTCTGTCAAAATTTGGCACGCTTTCAAAAAAGAATTACGTGCTTTGAAATGTTCTGAATAGTATAAATATTTTTATTCCATGGCAATCCTTCTATCAGCAATACGTAAGAACTAAGATTGTATTTCATGGGTGTAATAATATTTTTCTTGTTAAGTCTGCTCCTAAACACAACTTTTTTATTTGTGTTTAGGAGCAGACTTAACAAGAAAAATTAAAAAATATATATGTTGTGGTTCAGACTTATTATTTTTGCAATAAGGGAGTGAAATGTAGGACTTAATTTCCCATGGTTCTTAAATTTCAGAGATTTCAGAGTGGGAGACAATCTCACAATAGCCTCAGTGAAAGATCACCGTTTAAAATCAGAAAGTGCCTTAAATGGATTCAGTCGTGTTTAGTGACCAGATAGGAATAATCTGTTAACTTTCCAACCATTCTCTTTCCTTCCTCACTCCATCACTGCACAACAAAACCAAATCAGGGATGATATAGACCCAATTAATTCAGACAGTTGACAATTGACTTCAGATGCGGTATTCAAATAAGAGAATTTTCAAAAAGGTAAAGAAATGCAGAGCTCCTAAAAGTTTTGTACAAAATCGTAAATTCCAATAGCATCTCGCAATATAATTTTATCGAAGTTTCGAAATCACCTGCTTATTTGGGATTCTGCAGAAATATCTACATTGCAGCGGATGGTATGCAGGGTGGATTTATATGGTAAAATAGTTTCGATAGCGATTACCGCACCTTCCACAAACAATGGCTAGAACGAATTTATGGTGCACCAGTAAGTAGATTGGTAAAATTATTTATGCATTACACTGCACTTGAAAGGATGGGTGTTTTATGAACGACATGAAAACAGGAAACCGGATATATTTCGTGATAAATTCAGCCGAAATTCTTATTGAATGAGAGGTCTTTTAAAAAATTGTGATTGTGCAACAAACTAACTTACTAAACATTGTTTTCCTCAAACTAATCTGTATAAGCACACAGTTCTTGTTTTATTTGTATTCATGCATCGTGTCATAAATACTTTATTGTTTTTCTGTATCTTGACATAACATATCAGTGTATATAAGTATTTCACCCACTTGGTCACGAAATATCTTCTTGGGGCGTCCCCAACTTCTTCTGCCATTAATTTTTGAAGAAGTTAGTTTTCCTTAAATTCATTATGTATCACACTACTTGTAATTTACGTTAGATATATCCGTGTATTTTCGTCAGTTGGACTATAATAACAACTTAACAAAAGTCACAATTAGACACCGATGACAGTCACTTGAATTGAAATAAAATATTCGCAAATCGTCAATCTGCAAACAGAAAGTTCCACTCGACCGAAACCGGACTACTTCGTATGCTGTCAAAACATAATTCTTGCCGTAGAGTCAGGTAAGTTATTACTTATCTCACTCCTAGACATGAGTGCTGTGTTTGACACGATAAATCACGAATTCCTCATTAGGAAATTGTAGGAAACATTTTCTTTTAAATCCGGACATCAAAAATTGGCTGGTATCCTATCTATCCAATTGCCTACAAGCAGTGAAGGTTAAAAATAAATTGTCTAACTTCGCAACACTTTCTTCAGGGGTACCTCAGGGATTCGTTTTGAGTCCTTTTCTCTTCATACTTACAAATGATGTCGCCAAAATAACCAAGTCATTTGGTTTCTTGTCTCACTGCTAGGCTGACGATCAGCTAGTTTATTTTTACTGCGCTCCAAACGAAATCAATAGTCTCAAGATCCATAAAGCTGAATGTCTAGAAGCAATAACTCGTTGGATGTCTTTAAAACAAGCTGAAGCTGAATCCATCCAATACTGAGTTTTTCTGGGCGGCCATAAACAAATGTCAACATTTATTTCCAGCAGCGATATCATCCCAAAAACAACTTCTCGGTGTCAATTTAGATTCGGACGTTTCGTTTAAAAGTCAAATAAATAAGACTGTTAGAACTGGTTTTTTTCACCTAAGACAACTCGAGTCTGTACGAAGAAACTTTCCTACAGAAGCAACAAAACTTCTCAACTCTTGCCTAGTCTCACGTCTCGATTACTGCAACGGCATTTATGCCAGCCTACCAAAATATCAAATTGACAAACTTCAATCAGTGTTTAATGCAACAGCACGGCTCACAACCAGGGTCTCTAAATATTCGCACATTTTAGAACACCTTCGTAACCTTCACTGGCTCAAGTGCCCTGAAATAATCCAGTACAAATTGTGCTGGATGGTGTTTAAATCCATCAATGAAATGGCCCCACCCTACATCTCTGAACTATGCGTCCGGAAAACACTGGTCTGAGGCAGTCAACTCTTAGATCAGCAACATCAGCACCTGTAGGCAGACTGATGGAACCTAAGCACAAGCCAAATAATAAGTTTGGTGAACGCGCATCTGGGCCGAAGGCTTGGAATAAACTCCCTCCGGAACTAAGATCCATAACGAGTCCAACAGAATTCAGGTCTAAACTAAAAACTTACCTTTTTAAGTTATCATACCCATAAATTTAATATACCCTTCCTGAGACAAAGTCCAATTATATCCAATTTTTCAATTATGTCCTAAATGTTGTATCTAAATTTCGGTAATTAATATTTAATTAAGTGTTAATCTCAAGTGACCGACCAGGTAAGTATGGTACTGTATATTATCTACATATATAGTTTGTAGATCATTGTAGAAGTGTATTATATATTTGTACAGCGCCCTTGAAGTGATTTTGCACAAAAATGGCGCTTTATAAATCATTATATATATATCTATAAAAAATACCTACTAAATGGTAAAATAATTGGCCGAGCCAATTTTACGTGCTAATCAATAAATTGTAGTACAAATCTTTCGGTGGGAGCTTTTGGAATGCATAATCCAACGTCTGGCAGTGGCTTAGGCGGCCGAGCTTTAAGCTCCCGGTGGCTGCGGCGCCTGGAAACACCAGACACATTGCATACCATGAATAATTGATGGCGGGGAAGAGATAAAACCAAGGGGTGGTGTGTGACGTCACCAAAACACATAGTGTATGGCTTGAGGGAAAATGGCGTAAGCTCTAAAGTGTAAAGTTTTCGGTTTATTAAGAATGCACGATGGCCAAACTTGAAATACTGCACTAGTTTTAAGTAGTTTTCTGCATCTCTATGGCGAGCTATGCTAGTCCCGGAGAAATTGACATAAATACCTGCCAGATATTGTAGTCACTATTTTCTTTCGTCTATAATAATAATATATCTACTTCTTTTCTCAGACATTTTAACTTCCTTCAGCCTGACAACTTTTGAAAAAATGGTTACCATAGTTCCACCAGTTGCGGACAGTTGAGAGTTCAATGGAGTTCCTATAAAGGAAGTTGCCTTTAGAAGGCGATACATCTATCAAGTATAATAAAAAGTAAACAAAATTTTGCCAATATGAATAGTCAACGCCAATATTAAAAGTAACACGCTTAAAACTCTTTATAGATCATAAGACAAAAACGGATAGTTTTTGGAACGGCTACATTAAGATCTATATTTCTTTAATTTTACAAGTTATAAACACCCTAAGGGCTTTCATTGCTTCTTAGTACAGAGAGTTCTTGTATCCTGAAGTTCGCACATGTTGAATTACGAAAAATTAGTCCCGGGCAGTTATCTGACCTGTGTCCGTTTAGCCACAAGCGAAGGTGGGGGGAGACTAAATAGGATATTTCCCATGTTTTTCTCAAGTCTTCGAGGTTCAGTAATGCTGAGAATAATCTCGACTCATATTGAAAGGATTATGGATGCTGATTGTCTTCAGACAAGGACCTTGACTTTCCTAATACACAATCATTCGCGGTCGCGGGTTTGAACCCGGCGTGCGCAAATAAATTTTATTTGATTAATTTGTGTTATTTCACAATTAATTAATTAAAATAATATATAGTATATTTGCAGCACGTTCCAGAGTGGAAGATACTACCAGTATCGCCCTGGTGTAAGACCACCACTCAGAATTGAAACGTTGCTCCAAATGGCTTAAGCCGTGTTTCGTGACTAGATCTGAATAGCCAGGTACTTCTCCACCTTCCTCTTTCCCTTCCCCACTTACCTTCAGCCTCACAACATCCCCCAATTGGGGATGCCATAGTCTCACTGGCTCCAGACGGGAGCAGTTGGGACTCTTGTGAGGTATTCACTATAAAAAAAAAAATATTAAAAAAAATCGTCTGAAGTTACTTCTTCTGCAACTGCGAATATTATCAAATAGCGGAAACAAAGGCATCGTGAACCTCCCAAGTATACATGTCGCAAGTTTTTTCCAATACGAATTATTCTTGTTGAGGTGGATTTGTCTTCACTGATTAGGATTTTCTTCATCAATCTTTAAAATAGACTAACGAATAGGTCGCAAAATATTATGTACCCTGCCCGAAAAATATAAATGAGTATATAAAAGTTTATAGGAAGAGTTGATCACTTAATCACCAATTAATAAATATTAAAGAAATATGGATCTTAATGTTTAAATTTATCTTTATTTTAATGTTGTTTTTATTTATTTTTTTTAAATGTATAAATTCTTATATTATAAAATGGGGGCCTCAGCACGGGTAAACAACCCAGTGAGGCCAACATTACTGAATTAGAATATGAAATATTGTAAAATAATGTATCAACAATAAAAATAAAAATAAAAATAAAAAAATATTGCTGGTCTCAAAACGTGGAAATTAGAGCAGTGCGATGATGAATCTTCAATCTTTTATTCGTATATTGTGTGAAGGGAAAAACTGAAGCAAATAAATAGTGAAAACAAAATTAGTTACCCACATATTTTCACTTCAGAAATAAGTTTTCAGCTAATAGAATAATTTGCATCACAAAGAAGGGTTCGTCGACCTCTAACTATATTGCCGAACAATATCAATTCAAATCATTTTCCTAAAAAAAGTAAACTTTTTAGGTGTGGATATTGCAGCTCTACGCTGAAAGTGGTACGAAGATCAGTAACAGGTGACAATTACAAAGTAGCCCTTTTCATAAATGCTGAACCATTTATCTAGTCAACAAAAGAATCCAACTGAGCCTAAGAAGTGTTATTATTTTGAGGATTTTGTATAACGTTAATAAAGTAACTATTCTTGTAATATAATTAAAAGAGAAATATTTTTTTTAACTAAAAAAACTGACTTTTTACTCAGAAATGAAAATCCCAGATTGCCATTTCTCTTTACTTAAATGAACCCCGGTCAGATAACTGACCGCTGGGAAATCAATAAATACAAAAATCCATATAGAAATGAATATAGAATATATAAATAAAACAAACGTATACCTAAGAAAGAAAGTTTTCACATAGAGGTCTTCATTCTTTTAAAAAATACCCTAATGATAAGTATTGTTATGTGTATCTATAACAAGTATAATTATATTAATTATGTATTGTAAATGTTAATTATGTATTGTAAACGTTAATTATGCATTGTAAATGTTAATTGTGAATTGTAAACGTTAATTATGTATTGTAAATGTTAATTATGTATTAAAAATTTTTATTATGTATTGTAAATGTTAATTATGTATTAAAAAAAATATTATGTATTGTAAATTTTAGTTATGCATTGTAAATATTAATTATGTATTGTAAATGTTAATAATATATTGTGAATATTAATTATGTATTGTAAATTTTAATTATGCATTGTGTTATGGTTCGCACATAGCAACAGCTTACGGCACAGTTGAATATATCCACACGTGGCCGGAAATCGAATCACGTACTAAAAACATGTCAACACACTAATACATACGCAGGAGTTCGCGACGTCTCTGCATGGCACGATCATGCGGGCTAACAACCAATCAAATGGCCAGACTGCAAAACGTGTCCTTATAAGGGCATCCGACCACGCGCCAAAAACAAATCAGGAAGGGACGAGTTCGCTCCCGGCGGGACCCAAAATCAGTTCCCAGCGAGACGCGTAGTGATCAACACGATGGATTAGTTCCGAGTTAGCGTTTGCCGCCAATTGCGCCCGTAAATATGGACCGGCCTGATTTGTTTTATAATGTGCCGCGTCTCTAGACAAAGTTCACCACGTCAGGACAATCATCAGCCAACCACACCGTCATGGATATGATTGTGTCATATCCCGGGGCCGCGGCCCGTGCACCTGCCGCCTGCCGCATCCGCCCAGGCCGCCTCTGCGCCGCCCTTCGCCCTGAGCCGCCCAACAACGGCCCAGGCCGCCTCTGCGCCGCCCTTCGCCCTGAGCGATAGCTGCCGCCCTTCGCCCTGCATCCGCCGTAATTTACATGTGAGCTAATAATGTACCTTTGTCAATCAGAGCTGTAACGGTGTAATATGTAAAGTAGGAACATTCCAATGTTTACATGTAATATTGAGATCTACAGGATCAATTATAGGGTACAAATACGGTAGAGCAAAGATCTCAATCTCATGATTGTGGGGTTAATTCTCTGTCAAGTAAGGAGGAAAATCAGAAATAATAAGAGTAAATACTTAATAGAAATTATATTGAAACCATCAAAAGTTACAACAAAGGAGTACAAATAATAACCATGTAACAATAGGAATAAAAGTAGGCACATACCAGATGGACTCCTGAACCAAACTAAACTAACTTTACGTGGTCGAGAAACGAAGGAATAACAACGGGTGGCGAACGAAAACTTGTCTCTTGTCACTTGTCAATGCGCGCCTGTAGGAGCATCAAGTCCGCAGCAAGTGGCAACCAACCAGACTCGTCTTAAGGAGCCAGGACATCCTTCTCTTAGTGGAAACGGGAGGACGCAACTCCTTCAACGTGCGCCTGCAGGATCATCAAGTCTGCAGCACGTGGCAACCAACCAGACTCGTCTTACGGACTTCGGGAACAGCAATCCGTTCCTTAGCGACGCGGGGACACTCAGCCATCAACTTCTAGCCACAGCTAGGACCAATCCATTTGCGGTTTCACAACCGAAACACGAGTACTACAAATATGACCACCGGCCAACACTGGATAAAAAGCGGGATTCCATAATCACCACTAAAATAATAATCAACACGATCTATTCGTGAAAGGTAAAACACCCCGCGCCCTTTTTAAAAGAAAAGCATGACTTCTATTCACATGATTAACTCAGATTAAAACACCTTAAATGGCGAGTGACAAGATCCGCGAGCAGCTGCCCAAGCTGATCCGGGGAGGAAGTGCTCAAAAACAAAACTGTGCTTCCTTCCTTAAAAATATTGCCAAAGCTAAAAAAAAACCATAGACAAAATAAACCCAATTAAGCAAGAACTACACTTGTCACAAAATATTTATGTGACAGAGCCTATAGATTCAGTTGATTGCTCTAGTATAACAGTCAGGCCTTAAAAAGCTATGTACCTTATGTAGAACTGTCTGATTATCCTTTATATGTAACAATAAACATGTTATATCTCAGCAACCTATTTCATTTGGGAGACTGTCTAATATTCACCCCTGAAGATTATAGTTTCAATGCCCTACCGGCCGTCTAGTATGGCGAAGGTTATTTGTATAACACGATCACTTGATAACATTAACTGTCCTAACTCACTTATAACTATCTAAGTTATTACATATACTGAAGGTATATGTAACAATTGTAAATGTTAATTATGTATTGTAAATGTGAATTATGTGTTGTTAATGTTAATTATGTATTGTAAATGTTAATTGTGTATTGTGAATGTACCGAAATGTACTCGGTTGAATAAATGATCAGGTGCTCCACAGTATTCCAAAATATTTTTTTGTGAATTCTTGGAAATATAATGCTTACATGTACGTCTTGTAAATAAAAAAAAATATGTAAAAAATAAAATTAAAATTAACGGTACTTTTTAGGTCGGGATTGTAACCCGCTACCTCCGGCTTGCTAGTCAAGGAATTCAAAGAATTTCAAAAGAAATTTAATTAAGTTCTGTGAAAGTTTTATTGGTGTTCTGTTATAATTTCCGTTCTGTGAAGCAACTGGTCCATAATAATATTATAAAATAACTTGAATAGAACTTGAAAATGAACTATGAAATTTGATGACAACAACTCGGCCTTTAATTTATTATATTAGAAATACCTAGTATCAAGTACATTCTTTTATCTATTTTCTCATATTCTTTTCGAAATTAAAAAATTCTCAAAAATTAATTAAATTATTAATACATCTCTTTTTTTCTTTATATATTCTCAATATAAACAAAGTAAAGAATATAAAAAATATTTTTAAGTGATTCAACTGTTGCTACTTTCAAAAAACTTCAGGGTTAAGTCTCTCAGTTTTTATCGATAAAACAAAGATAAAAATCTAATTGAAACGCGACTCGTTAAACAAACGAATCAATCATGATTTATTTATTGACCTTTTGCCAATAAAGAAAGGAGGGTGGTAATAAAAAACGGGTTCTCCTTGGAAATTATTTGAATTGGACAGTTCGATCGTTACAATTCAATCAAAAAATATTTACGACTCAAATTTAAAAATAAAACACGGTTACAATGCGTAAATTTCATTTAATTATTTTTAAAAACGAAACTTCGCCAACCCATCGACGGTAATTTGATTCAATAATCGTGTTAGTCAGTTAGTAGCTGAGAGAACAAATAATGCTTTGGGTTTCCACCTTGGTATCGTGTGTTCAGATCCTCTGATGAATAACTCCTCCACCATTGTATAAGCAACATTTTCAGCTCATAATGATGGTAGTAGTGGTTTTTAAGTGGTTCAGGTCATCTGTAACATGGGAATATTTGTTTCATTTTAAAAATTTTATAATATAAATATTTTATCATTTCATGTTAATAGCCGTATTTAATAATGATAATTATATATGTATCTTAGATTTGCACTCTTCATATGAATACGTTATATAGACCATTCGAAAAAATGCTTTCCAGTTCGGTTTGTTATTCAACCAAAAACCAAAAAAATATTTGAAATAGGTGAATCAGGTGAATCGAGTGCGTTCCTGAAAAAGTAAAAAAGCTATGGGCACAATTCGTTTTTTGTTAGATTTCCACGAATTATTAGCCCGGAAAATTCGTAGTATCAGGGTTATATAGGGTGTACGTATAATAAACTCAGATATATAGGTAATCAAAGCAAATAATAATAATACTAATAATATTTGGATGATATGTGATGATATTGGATATTGATGTTTGGATGATATACATATCATCCAAATATTATTAGTATTATTATTATTTGCTTTGATTACCTATATATGCTCCGTTTTTGCGCAAAATCACCTCCAGGGCGCTGTACAAATATTTAATACATTTCTACAATGATCTATATTATTACTAACTATATATGGAGATAAAATACAGTACAATACTTACTGGTAGGTCACTTAGGATTAACACTTAATTAATAGTAACTAATTGTTTATTAGCGAAATTTAGATACAGGATTTAGGACGTAATTGGAAAATTGGATATAACTGGACTTTCTCTCAGGAATGGTATATTTAATTTAAGGGTATGACAGCTTAAAAAGGTAAGTTTTTAGTTTAGACCTGAATTCTGTTGGACTTCTTATGGAGTTCCGGACGGAGTTTATTCCAAGACTTCGGCTCAGGTACTCCGAAAGCGCGATCACCAAACTTAGTATTTGGCTTGCGCTCTGGTTCCATCAGTCTGCCTACAGCTGCTGATGTTGCTAAACAATTAAACTAATCATTATAACACATAATTTATGTACCTCAATCAGGTAATAAGACAATGATATTGGAACTTTAAATATTAAAGTTAATTTTTCCAATAAATACTTTTCTTGAGCAGTTCTCACGGCTTCCGTGGTTGGATGGTAACGATCCTTGGCTACGATCCGGAGATCGCAGGTTAAAATACCAAGTCCGCAAATATATTTTATTTGATTTATTTCTATACATATTCATTTAAAATAATGTATAATATATTTGCACGCTCCAGAATGGTAGATACTTTGAATGTGGCCCTGGTAAATCACCATTCAGAATTGAAACATTGCTTGAAATGTCTTTAGCCGTAATTACTAAGTAATAATATTTGAATAGCCGGATACTTAACCACCTTCCTCTCCCCCATCTCCTTCCCCTCCTCACTAACTTCAGGGCATGCCATAGCATCACTGGCTCTAGGCGGTTGAGAGCAGTTGGGGTTTGTGTGCGAAATTCGCATAAAAAAGTTTTATAAATACTAGAACTACACACATATTTTAAAATAAATATTACACGATAGTTAGTTTTCCTAAATCACCTCTCTGTCAGACTAGGGTGTATAGAAGGGTTAAGGCTTAGGGCAGTGGCAGCTCGTGACTTTTGGGTCTACTAGAGGGCTAATATTATAAAAAATGGCATTATTGATCTTGTTTTAGCCGAAAACTATTTTTTATTTTTTACGAAATATCAATTTTTCAACAACAACATCAATAGTGCAATTTTTTGTAATATAGCACTCTAGTACACCCAAAAGTCATGAGCCGCCACTGGTTTAGGGGATAGGAAAATAAGAGAATAGTGATCGGAGATTACATTTCTGGAAAATAACAATATTATTTGCACCATCTCTTTTATCAATGTGATGTAAATAATAAGTTGTGGTAAGTAGATGACCAAAAAATGTAAAATAAAATCACCCCACCCCCTCTCTTCTTACCCATTGGTACCACACCCCCAAGTGTCAAACTCCACCCCCCCCCCCTTTCCATAGGGTAGAACCCCCTCCTCCAGGTGAATGACATAGCTACGCCACTGCTGGCAGACTCACAGTCAGGAAGCTCCAGGTAAACCACCTTAATAAACTAAGTTAGAATTAAACATTAAAATATCACCTTGAGAGAGCAGCAAGCGGGTGAGATTTTTCCTTCTGGTTTATTATGGCGGAAAATCTGTGTTTGCTTAACCGAAGCAACGCTTGGCGGCAAAAGTAGGATTAAATTTCGTTCTAAAATAGCGACGAAGAGATTCAACTCGAGATTCTGGCAATAATATAAGCACAACTTGTTGAATGAAAGACTCGAGAATATTCTTCGTGAAGAATTTAGTAGACTCTGTTGAACTGCATTTAAACCGCAAAGATTGTCATTTATTTTGTGTATTTTGCTACTATTTTACAGGTATTAGTTGTGAAAAATATGAAATAAGCAACAAGTTTTGCAGAAAATGAAAAAAAAAACTATTTGACAGTAAGCCAACTGGCAGGGTGAAGTAACGATTTCGCACAGGATGAATGGCACTTGCAAGTATAAAAACTCATTTATCAAACAATTTTTTTTTTAGAGGAAGACATACATTCCCGGGTCACGAATAACCTTAAAAATATTTGAAAATCTTCTACTACCACCATAGTAAGCGGAAAATATTGCTTGTGTTGTGATGGAGGACTTAGCCAGCCGAGTAATTGAACACACTATGCCGGGGTGGGACCCAAACGTGATGTAAACTCAGCCCACGACCGAGACTAATAACAACTATTACTTCTTATAGATCAATGCATTACCTTTAATTATTGGCGCCATTACAATATCTTGGAATTGAAAAACTTGGAAAAAAATGAAGTTTGCCACCAAATTATTATGTCGGCATCGTGACGCTAAAAAACCTGAATTATTATTATTTCACAAACATTTTAGCCAGCTAAAATCTATTGGCGGGGAAAGTGACAAGGAGAGATTTACTAGATTTTAAGGTAAATCTAGTACCTAGTTGTTTTTTCCTCTAATAGTTAGTTAAATCCAATGAAAAGACACAAGAATTATGATCAATATCGATTTGAGTGAAAACTGATGTCACCATATTACATAAGACCTTCTAACTCCTAGGCCCAATGAAATTCGGGTGTCGAAAACGTTTGATCGATTTCACAAGAAGTGAGGAAAAAATGCACTTACTTTCGGCAGTTGAAAATGCGCACCCCACTTCCATCGGTTTGTGTCTTTCTTTAAAAAAAACCTTCATATTAAGAACACCGTAGATAAATTTGTCCAATGTTGCATTAAATAAATATTTTTAAGTGAGAAGATATCTTTTATTATGGTGTTGTGACTTAATGGAAATTTTATAATATATTTACAGCCTATACCGCGTTATTCGCTGAACCGTATAAAATAACCAACCAGAACCATCCCTTAGCGCTTTCTTCAGCAGCCGAGCTTTATTGCATACAGGAAGATGTAAGTTGTCGTAAGCCTGTTTCAGTCACTTTCTGGAGCCCTGCACTAACGGGAAGTGATAACATACATGTCACAGCACAAAATATAATAGCTGAATTAATAACACTGCTAAAGTCGAGCTTAAATAGTGAACATAAGCCAGTATTATTCAGTTGGTGCTATTTATCAGAGAGCTGAGTGCTAAGGCTAATGTTATGAACCTTATCTGCTAAATCAATAGTGTAGATTTTGATTCCAGGTGATCTAGACTGATGTAAATAATTATCGTATTATCTTTCCAAATCGAAAATTTTTTTAGAATTAAAATAAATCATGTTATAACCTATTATAAACAATTGGCATGAAAGCGTTCCGACTGTGGTCGAGCTACGACCAAACTGCACGGACTGGCAAGCGACGAAATTAATAAAAGTTGTGGGTTTGATGTAAAGGTAGAAAGAAAAGCGGGGCGCCGCTGTGCTTAGTATATGAGATATGCACTCTGCAGTAGAGGCATATCTCATCATCAGTTAATGCCAAATAATGTTTTTATTATTTGTTCAAATAAAAACCGGTATTGTTATTCCGAGACACCCTCTAGGTTACAAACCAATTTCATTAGAAAATTTGTTTCTAATTAAGAAGGAAGACGCGAAAAATGTGTGAAAAATTAGTTGCAAGATCATATTGTTAATTCTGAATTTGAAATATGAGATCGACAAATATGATGCTTAATAATTAATAGGTCCCAACTGTCGAGTGGTTTAAAACGCCTGTCCCGGTAAGATAAGAGATCGTGGTTCGATTCCTAGTTGTAACCGTTATCTTTTGATTTTTCTGTTATTGTTCTGTTTCATCTTTCGTTTAGCTTTATTACTTTTATCTTCTTCTTTAAAGATAAATATTCCGCTTTCTAACTAACTGCGTAATTAAAATCTATACAGAATGTCCGGGGGAAAAGTTCACCGACTTCGGGAGGTGATTTTTACATGATGGTAGAACTAAAAAAGATAAATAACTTTTTTTTTAAATTTATTTTTTTTCCCTTATTAAAATATTTTTCCATAGAAGATTGCATTTCCCATATAAACAAATCAATTTTTTCCCTATAAATTTCCTTAAAACGTTGGATTTTCTAAAAAAAGTTATTTATCTTTTGTACTTCTAAAATCATGTAGAATCACCCCCCAAAGTTAGTGTACTCTACCCGCGGACAACCTGTATAATATTAATGTAAGAAAAATAATGTTACAATATATGGCAATAATACAAAACATCTTAAGATAAAAATATTACACATTAAAATACATTATAATATTTATTTATAATATATATTATAACGTGTATTTATTAACAATATAATCGATAAATGAACAATATTATTATATACTGTGGAATAATTTTAACATAATATGTTACGTATTGTTGTTGTATTATGTCAAATTATTTTTGTTACATTCAAAATAGATTAAATCTATATAGATTTGAATTAAGCAGTTAGTTAGAAAACGAAATATTATTATGTTGTCTTGTATAGTTTTCGTGTATATACTGTACAAGTCCATTTTGTATTTTGTAGATAAAAAGCACATGTTATATTCGTATAATTTTCAATGTGTTCATTTCTTTGTATAGTTATTCGTGGGAGTATCTGGGTTATACTTATGTATGTAATGTGTGTGTTCCCCATACCTCTATTAGATAATTTAGATGGGAGTGGTTTAAGCTAAATATAACCCCCACTTTACTTTTATTCATAGAAGAAGAGCTATTGAATCAAATACATCAATTAATGGAATGATTTTTCTTTTGGTTTTTCTATTTGCTATTTAAAGGTAAGATGTTTGTCAATATGTGGGCACAGATATTTGACAAAACGTAGACTGTTTAAGTTTCTTCTTTCTAATTGTAAGGGTACACAGCATATCTCCCTTGTTTCGATTATCTACGTAAAAACCACACAAGAGAACCATCTGCTCCTTAGTAACCGTAGAAAGTGGGACAACGAAATCCCGAATTGGGGTATGTTGTGAGGCTGAAGGAAGTGGGGAAGGGAAGCAGATTGGGAAGAGGGAGGTTGGGAAGTATCTGGCTATAATCTTCAAACAAATGTTTTGATTCTAATTTTTGATTTTTCTCCAGGGTGATAATAGGTTAGGGTGTTGTGTATATTATAATATTGAACATTATAAACAGATTTTAGCCACTGACTTTCTAATGATGCTCTTCCACTCACTCATTTCATTACATCATAACTTCAATATCTCCGGACGGTTACTTGATCACAAACATAACTATAACGGTAATATCCAATTGCTCAAAGTGGTGCATATACAAGGCGGCATAATATGTAGATAATACCCATAGACGACGCGACGTGGCTACTAGAGTGGCAGGTATAAATGGTCTTTGGTACTCCGACCTTTGACACAGACATAGTGCAACTGGTAATCCGAGGCAATAACTGTGGAGCCGGGGTCGTCCCTATACGGGCGCATTTGAAGCAGTCGGCTCCGGGCGCCGGATTGTCAAGGACTCAAGCCGCTGATAATACCTAACACCTAACAGTACTAACACATCGCCCTTGAGATTATTTTTCTCAAAAACGGCGGCACAGAAATATTATTGATTAAAATGATCAGCTACAGGTTTTTACAAGGGGCGTCAAAATTTTACTCGCATCAGGCGCCGTTTAACTCAGAGGCCGGTCAGGACATTGTCAGGCGGTATACGGCTATATATACTCGTATATGACGGTAAGAAGAGCTTAGTAGGTACAGACAAATAATTTTAGAGATGACATGTTTGAATGTAAAGGTTTTTCCAATAAGAGGTGTTTTTTATTATTTTTAACGTAAAAGATCAATGGTTTCGTTGCTTGTGTGGCACGTAGCACCGTCTTGTTGAAAGTAAACGTTGTCCAGATCAATACCATTCAATTCCAGCCATAAAAAATCATTAATCATCTCTCGATAGCGCAATCCATTCACCGTAACTGTTGCTCCAGCCTCATTTTCAAAAAAGTACGGTCCAATGACTCCGCCGGACCATAAACCGCACCAAACAGACACACGTTGAGAATAGAGAGGCTTTTCAACAATAACTCTCGGGTTTTCCAAGCCCCAGATGCGACAATTTTGCTTGTTGACGAAGCCACCGAGGTGGAAATGGGCCTCATCACTCAAGATGATTTGCATTTGATTCACTCAAGTGAATTTTAATAATTTCATTGCGTTTTTGAAGCGCTTATCGTTCCTTTTTTATTAATGGCGTAGTTTCTACTTGTCAAATGTCAAAAAATGACAGATTCAAAAGTAACATCTACCGAAATAGTGGGCTGTTCAAAATAACACTTCTTATTGGAAAACTCTGTATTTGCGCACACCTACATTATCGAAAGTTTCGATTAACAGTTAATCGAACTATTTTGAAAGAAAATGAATGAGATTATTCTATCATAAACATGTGAATTTGTAGATAATATAAGGTACTATACATTTTTTACGTTTGTTTTTCCTAGTGATGAATCTAATGACTGCTTTCTGTGCGGGTCAATTAATTATTGTAGCTCTTGATTCCCCCAGCCAACAACACTCTAAGTTAGAATGGAGTTCCACAGTCCAAAATATATTTTTCTTAAAACATTTATTAAAGCATAAAATGTGCGTATTCGTTTTCTGTTTTTGCAAGATTTTCATTTGTAATATTAAAACTTAACTTATAAATTAATAAGTCTAAATGTTTAATTACCTGAACACATTCTAGAAAATACAAGTAATTTTTTTTTACTATTAACACCCTTTCTAATATTTAAATTTACAAAGTTTTAAAATTGTTAACCTTTTATCAATGTCAAAAGAATGATTCGTTTCAAAATATGGTTTTGCAAATTCAGGATTATTAATATTACGTACTCAAACATCTTTGGTGTGCCTTAATTCCAGTTTTAAAATTTCTAGAATTCTACGCTATTTAGAAAAGTTAAAATCATTACAAATTAAGTTTATTTAAAATATCATCCTAATCCATATTATTTAACAACCAAGCCCCAGGCCGGCTGATTCGATCTCGCGACCTCTGGATCCAATGCCAAGGAGCTTGAAGGTCTGCCGGTTTCTTGAAGGTTGTCATAATTTCGTATAAAATAATATTTATTTTATAATTTCATCGTCTTTGAGTTAATTTTATTTATATAGTATTTATCTTTCTTTTCATAAGTATTAGCTATCAAAGAGAACCAGATTTTTTTCACATAATTTTTTTTAGCTAAAGATGTATTTTGATTAAAAATACACATAAAATTTTAATATTCATAATTATTATTATCATACTCATCATTAAAACAACGCTAAGCTCTTTGATTATTAGGTGGGTTCTTAGAATTTTGTCTTCACCTTTCAGCCCACTTGTAGAAGTTAATTGGAAAGTTTTCAACGTTATAAATAGAAAATAAAATATGTCAACTTAGTAATTTTTAATTTTCACATGTAGCACTAATTAATATTAGGGTATACATAACTATAATAATTAGAATAAAATAACTTTGTTTTTAACACCACTTCATTGCATATATTTTCAACCAACCAGTTTCGGTTCACCCTGAAACTTCATCGTGGTTATATAAAATATATTTAGTAATTTTAACCTTTATCAGGGTTAAATAAAAAATATATAGTTACCTAGACGCCATTGCTTTGCTTAAATGACGTATTAATAATGAACCGTCTCTACGGTTATGATTCGAGATTTTCACGCCCAAAAGCATTATAGTGATTTACGGGGTACTTAAATTGGGGTGTTATGCCATGTTGCGCTATCTCATTTAGCCGACGTTTGCCCCGATTAACACCTATCTGATGACCTGATGATGGACACTGTAATGCTATCCGAAACGTTGGCTAAAGAAGGAGGTAACTCAACAAGGCGTAATACCCCAAAAATAAATCACAATATAACGTCTCTACAGTTATTTTTAAATACGTTTTAAATCGTCCTTGAGTGGAAGGTGGTTGTCTTCGAAGAATCACATAAATAAATATTATATATTTGTTAAATAAATCAACATTATATTTTGACTAAAGTAGATTTAAACAGAATGTAAGAACGAATGTTCTATACGTCTTTGGAAAAAATCTTCTTTTGTTGACTACGTAACTTGAAGCTTAATTAGGCTATAGGTAGGTACGTGTGATTCCCAAAGTGATCAATTCCGCATTGGTCTGGCCACCCTTTGAAAGGCTTCACCCATCGACATGGAATTAACGAGGTTGGCAGTGGAAGCCTAATAAAGTTTATATTCTAAACAACAGTTGAACAAAGGTTTAAGGATATTGTTTTTTTCTTCATTCATTGTTAATGCAATTAACTAATGAATTGAGATAATACACTAAGGAAGAAAGCATTAATACTGTCTTCGAAACATCACACAAGATCCAATTCCTTCTGAGGTCCTGTTTTGAAGGTCAAATTTAATCAAGAAGAATCGAAATTCTGCTTTAAGGGGTGGGAAAGGAAATGGGGTTGTTTTTAAAAATCTCATGTAGACATTGGCCGTCCTCTTGTTTGAAGATCAAGTGTGCGAAATTACAACAATTATGACTGAGAACATTGACTGAGCATAGCGAACTCCTGTTTTAACTAGAGCGCTTCGCATTTCATCTGTCTGTTCCGGTCAAAGATATTAGAAGAACGAGATATGCTATGTTGGCCGCCGGACCGTAGGCGGAGTACTACCTAATTAGGGTACTTTGAATACGGGAAGAATTCGTTCATTTAGTTGATTTTATGTCGTAAACGTGTACAGTTTGTGCCCGTTTTATTCAAAATGCCGTCTTGTTTAGTGGAACTATGCAAAAACACCAAAAGTAATGTTAACTTTAAGATGAATGGAGTTTCATTTCACCCGTAAGTACAAAATTAGAGTACTTTATCAATTTTTAATGATTATTCAAAGTTTTTATTGACGTAAGGCCCCGTGAAAGCTAACATCGCCGCCATTAGAGGCTAGTGATGGGGACGCGAATTTTTTTTTAAATACCGACTATCGATTTTTCGTAACATTAGCAGGGCCATATAAAAATACATAGAAACTTATTATTTCTTTTGAATTTTTTTGTAGATAATTATTATTGTAGATGCTGATTGGTGGTAGAAACAAATGCAATGCTTTTCTTTTAAAATCTTTATTTATTAAAATTAATGTTTCTTTGTTTGTTTCGCATGCGTTCCTGTACCATTTATCCGATTTTCAATGAAACTTTAGTGATTTTTATACCCGAGCCTGCGGAGGTTTCTATATACGAGTATAATGGTGAGCTGTAGCATTATGAAATTATTTCCTATACCATTCATCCGATTGGGATGAAATTTTGGTGTATAGTTATGGGCATGCCCGTGAAGTTTTCTATAAATATAATGGTGAGCTCTGGCGTTATGAAATATGTATATTTTTGGCGAATTATCAGTTTGAAAAATGTTTGTATTTCATATAGTTTAACGGCAGGAAGGGAAGGAGAAGGGAAAGAGAATCCGGGACGAGGGATCCGATAGGGGAGGGTCATTTGGGTGGGGAGGGAAACAAAGAAGAGTATTAGCGGGGGTGAGAGAGGGATGAGGGGGGGGGGGGTTCGCGGACAGGGAGAAGCATAGCAAAATTATTAACTGTGAAACAGAAATGTAAATATTTTCAGTATAATCCTGGTTAAAGACCACCATTGAGAATAGAAACAATGATTTGAATGGTTAAGCCGTGTTTGGCGACTAGATCTGAATAACCGGGTACTTCCCACCTTCATTTTACTCAGCTTCTTCCCCACCCCATCACCCGAAGCTTCACAACATACCCCAATTGCGGAAGACCTAGGCTCACTAGCTACAGATGGTTGGGAGCAGATGGGACTCTTGTGAAGTACTCAAATACAAAATAAACTAACATTGGATAAACACTGAGAATCTCATTTTGTGGATTTTCACAACAACAAAAACACATTGTGAGTATTATTGTGATTAAATTGTTGAACAAAACCAAAAAACTGTACGGACAAAATTTAATTATAGATTAGATGCAAAAAAAAAATGATGAGGATTGTTATGTATCGGACTTATTCCGATTTATCTGTTGTGAGAATATGAACTTTTCATCAAATAAAAGTTTTAACTTGAATTTTTTTTTCATTTAAATATCGACATTGCGATTTTGTATTATTGCCATCCCTATTAGACTTCATTTGTATGTATTACTAATCGCCAATGCTATCGGGACGTGTACGCACAGAAATCTGTTCTATGTATTAGTGCCAACTGAAACGATACGTTCTTTGTGTAAGTTCGAAAAGGGGCGGATACATTAGCGTAAGCGAAGGTGTGCAGTAGTTTGGTGAACAAAACCGGCGACACTGGGCAAAACAATTCCACACAGTATGAACTGCTCATAGCACATCTCGTTCTTCTAATATCTTTGGTTCCGGTCAATCCTGTCAACATACCTTTTTACCCCGCCAGAGTTCGCACGATCGACCGATCGGAATAATCAACATAACGCGAGGTCTACAGTATACATAACCACTGAACGGACAACTACTTGTTATAAAATATGTTGAAAGTACAATAAATGTTATTTAAATTGTAAATTTGCATTCTAAAAAAGGTAAATAATCAGTTTTTTATCCGTCCAGTATAGCACTACACTACAAGAAGAACAGCCTTAAATACTGGGAAAACCCAAATTTCATAGGGCCTGCGTAATTATAGAGCCAACAAATTAATATTAATGGGTGACGGTAAAACACACAACATAGGTATTTCCAAAAATGACCGATTGCTGAAAATTTACATTGTTCCGATAACTTTTTGAAGGTTACCCAGCAATAAAGTGTATCTTTGAATTCTTTAGAACTTTCTTATTATTAAAACAGAAGCAAGACAAAAATATGGCGTACGGATGAGCTTCTGAATAGTTTCCTGTGAATACAAAACAATCTGGCTGAAATAGGCTTCTGCGTCCCGATTATGATTCTTCCCAGCTGCAGGACGAACTTATGTACCAATGGTGATAAACTTGAAGTTTTTGATATTTTACTTTAAAGTTTAAACTATAAAAATGTCCAAGGAAGTTTAGTGTTTACAACTCAATTTGGCACACTTTGGTCGCCCTGGTCAGAGCGGTTAGTATGAGCTTTATATCGCACCCCTGGGAAGACTTACTAGTTTTAAATGCTTCGTAGGAAAAATAGATCCCACACACCCGTCACCTTAAATAAGTGTGTGATATGGGTTCTTAATCTGTATCTGCTAACTATAAATAATTTTTTGTTATTTTTATTTTGCATAATCTTCTATATAAATAAAAATGTAAATGTTCGTTCAAAATCTTAAATCTCCGAAAGTTCATCACCGATTGCTTTGAAATTTTTACTCAACGTTGCATTCGAATACGCGCGTGTTATTTTATAAATAAATATATTATATATATGTCACCTGTGACAGGTGAAAACAGGTAAAATATGCTTTGTTTTCACCTGTGACAGGTAGAAATAGCGCCATCTATTGGACGTAAAAGCAACACACGCTATTGTTTATCTATACGCGCATACAGACTGATCCACAGCAACGCATGGTGGGGTACAGCTATTAAATAAATAAAAATAAATTTCATCCAGTCATTTTGATGTAGACGAAGAGCTAATCTAGTGCTTGCTATATTAGTAGTAATACTGCCTTTACTAGCGCTATTCACCCAAAATTGGTCCGAGATGGTCATTATACGATTAAGGCTACCTTTTATAGTCATACTGGTGTGCTGTGGGCCTTAACTAAGTGCTACTTTATTGCAGGCGTAAAGAGCGGCTATTCTAAAATTAGTGCTGTCATTAACCCCAATGCGTAAGTACCTGACCACTCTATTTGGGGGTTGAGTTAAGTCATCCATTTTTTTCTCACGAATAATTGGGGATCCTATTTTAGACACTACCTACCCCGTTTTAATCCCGTCTTATTTATTTTCGCCTCATGACATTCCACAAATGGGATTCCATTTTCTCAGAATCTTGTATTCTTACATTATAATTATTTACATATCATAGTTACCCTACTAGGCAACTTTATGCCAAAAACATACTAGCATACCTCTTCAAACACAAAACTGCTTTTGACAATGTCCAAACTGCTCGTGATACTAGAACCAAAGGACATGATCTCTTACTAATCCCTTTCGCTAGAACAACTTTTAGCCAGAGAAATTTTAGATATTTTGCAACAAGGCCATACAATGTTCTCCCACTAGCCATTAGACTGAACACAATTTTTTTGAAATTACAACAGACACCAAGTCTTGGATCATCAGCCAAGACAGATCCAAGATCTTTATAAATATGTACTCTAACTGCTGATGACCTCTGTCATTTAATGTAATGAAATATTGTTATATAATTATGTTATCTTAGGTTATACTGCTTGTATTAAATATGATTTAAGATTTTCTCACATTTTTACACAACCTCAAATAACACATCTGCCCTGATGATGGACACTGCAATGTTGTCCGAAACGTTGGCTAAAGAAGGAGTTAGCGCAACACGGCATAACACCCCAAAAACAAATAACAAAAATGATTGTATTAACTTAGATCATAAATAATGAAGTATGATATAGTTAAATATGACCAAAAGAAATAGGGACGGATTAGCTCAGTGGTTGAGCAGCATCCCTGCAAGGCTAAGGCGTTCATTTCCTAGATGCTATCGTGTCTTTTTTCTGATTTTTCTGATTCAAACATTCAATAATCGCTGATAGTTTCTTCAATAATTACATTTATAAAAATGTTTTTTTTTTTTTTTGATATTACACTAAAACTTTCATATACCTACACCCTTTACCTACAGCTCGACAACAATGGTGAATATTTTTATGACTGTCATTCCCATAAAAGTCTTGCGTCAAACTTTTTGATATAAACATATGAACAGCTGCTCAGAGCATACGTAATAAAAATAAATATATGTAGGCAAGTACCTACGGGTACGTCTGTCTATACCCGCATTACTAATGATAGCGCATTGCGTCTACTCTTTCATTATTTTATTTTCTCCTCTCTTTACTAACGTAGGGTGTATACGACATACAATACAGTATTGACGTAGGCATTACGTGCTAAGTACTAACCCGCTGAAATGGGGAGAAAAATAGCACAATAACCAATGGGACATTTGACGCACAATCTGTTTAATTACTTACCAGTTGACGTGTACCCGGCGCTGCTCGACTTTTCTCTACTTTCAATGAATATATCATCCATGTATTACATATATAAACCTTCCGACAGAAATTCTCTAAATGAAAGTGAACATCCTATTAAAATATGTTGCGCAGCTTAGAAAAAATGACAAATGAACAAAATAGTGATATTTGCATGTTTTTTAGTATTTGTACACAAATTAAGAGAACTAGGTCTTAAGTTTGGAATGTAAAATAATACAGGATGTTGGAAAATTATAAAATATCAATATGGTTCGAAATGAAGTTACAAAATTTTGTTATTCATTTTAAAAAATAATATTCACTCTTATCGTGAATAGTACAGGGTTTTCCAATAAGAGGTGTTATTTTGATATTTTATTGTAAAAGATCAATGGTTTCGTTGCTTGTGTGGCACGTAGCACCGTCTTGTTAGAAGTAAACGTTGTCCAGATCAATACCATCCAATTTCGGCCACAAAAAATCATTAATCATCTCTCGATAGCGCAATTCGTTCTCCGAAACTGATGCTCCAGCCTCATTTTCGAAAAAGTAAGGTCCAATGACTCCGCCGGACCATAAACCGCACCAAACAGTCACACGTTGAGGATAGAAAAGCTTTTCAACAATAACTATTGGGTTTTCCGAGCCCCAGATGCGACAATTTTGCTTGTTGACGAAGCCACCGAGGTGGAAATGGGTCTCATCACTCAAGATGATTTGCATTTGATTCACTCAAGTGAATTTTAATAATTTCAATGCGTTTTTGAAGCGTGTATCGTTCCATTTTTATTAATGGTGTAGTTTCTACTTATCAAATGTCAAAAAAATACAGCTTCAAAACTAACATCTACCGAAATAGCGGGCTATTAAAAATAACACATCTTATTGGAAAAGCCTTAATAATACCAAAGCTGCATTTTTTTAATTCTTCGGGAAGACTATTAAAATATTTCATATCTTTGTAAATATAATTATTTTGTATTTGTTGTGTAGAAAATAGAGGAATTTGGATGTTATATTTATGTCTTAACTAGCTGATGTGTACCCGACGTTGCTCGACTTTTCTCTACTTTCAATAAATATAACATCCATGTATATACGTGGATATATATAATTATATTTAAACTTCTCTAAATGATAGTGAAAACCCTATCACACTCCTTTGCATAGTTTTGAAGAACTAAGCACACAAACAAAAAGGCGCAGATGGTAACTTTGTTTTATACTATTTATAGATGTCTTAATGATAAATTAAGTTTTGATTGGCTCAATGTAGTATGTTTGAATACTCGTAATAATGAGTCTTTTTATTATGATTAGTATTTGTATTCCTTTACAGGGCTTACAATTTTGTTCATATGCACCTCCCCATCCAATAATTCCATACTGAATCAATGACTGGACTAGCGCGTAATATAATTTTTTTTTAAATTATCTAACTTTATAATACTTCTTAATCTAATAAATATATAAATTCATTTCCTAAAGCGCTTAACAAGTTCACATTTGTGTTGATTCTATTTCATATGTTGTTTATAATTACACAGAGGAACTTTACTCAGTTGTTTGGTTTAAAATGGTACATGAGTTATTACAGATAGTTTTGTTGCATTTTTTATTGCGTATAATTATTTCAACGTTTGGGTATGTTTTGATTTTATTAATTGAGAACGGAATACAAAGAGTTTTTTGTCATTAATTAAGAGGATATAACAAAGGCCTGCAGTCCCGTTTTGAACAGGAAAACGAATAATTTGACCAGATTTTTTAAAAAATAACAGTATTTCGTATCAGTGAGTTTTCTCTGCGTATGCAAGTACCTACTCGTACACCCAGAGCGGTGGTCAAAATCTGTGCTAAATTACCTATTTTGGACACAATCGTCAATTTTAAAATATTTCATCACCTTCGTAATCTTAACATATAAAAATCACTTTATTCGTACACGCTAATCTCCAAAACCGCATAACTGATTTCAATGAAATTTTTGGAATGTGTATGGTTAGTTTCAGCTTGAAATATAGGATAGTTTTGGACGTTGTGGCGCTGTGCTCGAGATCTAAAAATTAAGTAAAAAATTCAACATTTGAATTTTTTTTTAAATTCATATTTCTCATTAAAAAATACATACAACCACAAATATAAGGCGGTTTGTGGCAGAAAAACTTCTGCCCGGGCCCACTTGTGAAACTATATATTATTATATCTATAAAATTAAAATTCTAATGTTCGTTTGTCAAAAATCTTAAATCTCCCATTGCTTTGAAATTTTGACACAATGTTGAATTCGAATACGCGTGTGTTTTTATATACCAATATTATATGGATGTTACCTACACCATCTGTTGAACAAACATGTTTTTTTTTTAAAACAGCGCCATATGTTGGACGTAAAAGCAACACGCCCTATTATTTCTCAGACAGACTGAGCCACAACAACGCGTGGCGGGGTACAGCTAGTCATAAATAAAAATACTGTGTAATAGTATAATGGTTTAAGATCTCAGTAGATAGTGAAGTTGTGCAAACGTAAAGAAACAAACGTTCAAGGTTCACGAACTCGTCTAATAAATCCAAGGGGACGTGTTAGCTATTATCCTTACCTATCCATTTACATATTGGGTTTGTTTCTAGGCTTAACTTGATACAAACATAATATATACCTAAGCAGGACTGCTAAAATGTTTTCAAACCATTCTGAAAGTACACTTACTCTTGTGTAAAACCACTACCTACGTCATAGGAATATTTTTGCTCAATCCGAAGCCATTCAATCACGACGTAAATATAAGAGTTGCAAAAAAATGTAAATTATAAAAACCTGTTCTATTAATATTGCATGTCGCATAAAAATTACCTGGCTTTACCGCACATCTCATCTTAAAAGAGAGAGAGAAATGATTGATTGTCTCGCTCTAAAACTCGAACGCCGATTGGAGCCGAACAATCCCGAACGCTGCTGTCAGAATGATTCGTGGAATTTATTCAGTCACGTCAGGACGTCTCGAAAGGTGGTTTCTGCGCTGGGCTGTTCTCGTTTCTCTCAAATTCAAAATACGTCGTTGGTTATTCGAACTTTCCGAAAAGTTCGAAAGTGTTCGATTTCAAAAAACATAGACAAATAAATTGTTGCTTGCAATCTTTCGTTTGTTATCGTTTTTTCAAGCGGTTTCCCGCGAGTTTTTACTAGTTTTTGACGAAGGTTATGATGACAAATAAATTCTGTTGTGAGGTTGCCAGTATTTGATAATCTGTGTGTGAAATAATAATAGTGTGATCCGTTTGCCTGTAGTGTTTTCTCTTGTGGAACTTTTAAACTAGATTCTGCACAATGGTGTGAAGGAACAGATATCGCATTCACATTGTTTGCAAGAAGCCTCGAATCTCGCTGTTGATCGCACCTGTATTGTATTATTGTGAACCGGATTCGTTTGTGACAGTGAACCTAGCTCGACCCACGAATTTCTGCGGTGCCTCCGAGAAAAACAGGTATGTTTACTCCTTTATACTTCAGTAAACAGGTACAACTGTGCAAATTATGTCTACTCTATACAAAAATTGTTAAAATCAACATTATTCTTCTTTTCAATTATTGCGAAAATGTTTTTTGTTTTTGTTTTGATAACATTGTGTAATTATGCTTTGTTGTCTTCTTTTTCCGTATTGTGAAAATTGGTGATCTATGTTTAAATAAGTGAAATATTGTGATTTATAAATGATTGCCCTCCATTAGTGGACAAAGTAGAAAACGATGATTCATTATAATATTAAAAGTTAATAAATATTCATTTACCAATATTAGACGTAAAACCAACATTGGGAGGAATGCAGATCACGCCAAACTCTGGGAATTGAATAAAAATGCACTTTCTAGATGAGAAAAGTGTGTAGAAATTCATTAAAAAAATAATTAAGGCGCGGAAGAATAAATTGAGGGAGATACAGCCGATCAAAGTTTAATAAATTTCACTTCGCGATCTGATATTATCACCATATTCGGACAGTCCGCCGCCATATTTTGTCCTGAAAATCAAATTAAAAACTTTTTATTGAAATTTCAGTAGTGCCATCCAAAAAATAAAAAGTGTTGCCATATAATAATATCAATGCATGGAAAATTCTGAAAATTAAATATCATTTGCCAGATTGGTAGTTTATTATTTAAAATCTTGTAAATACTTAATTTATGTATATATATAACCTAACCTAACTGTGATTTTCTATAACAAAAAAATGACCCTTTAATAACGCCCACTCGCGTCCCCTTTAGAGTTTTATCCCAGTTTTCAAGTAGTTTGTGGGCTACGCTAGGTTTGTATAGACGGTTTGTGATTTAATACTAATACCTTTTTTCCATGTTATTTCCTGTTACACAAAATTGCCCCTTTAATAACGCCTGCTCGCGTCCCCTTTAGAGTTATATCCCAGTTTTCAGGTAGTTTGTGGGCTACGCTAGGTTTGTATAGACTGGTTTGTGATTTAATTCTAATACCTTTTTCCCATGTTCTTCTGCCTACTCTAACCCAAACTAAAAACCTAACCTATTTTGTAAAAAAATATTATTATTATATGGCAACACTTTTCTTTTTTTGGTTGGCACTACTGAAATTTCAAAAGTAAATAGTTGCTAATTTGATTTTCTTAAGTCATAATTGATAAATAAAACATTGTTTCTATGTATCGCGTACGAAGTTTCAAAACCCTATAACTCAGTTAATAGTACCGACCCCCACCTAATTCTTTCAGATTCGGATTCCCCAGCCCTAAATTAGTCTAAATCAAGTTCAATTTCGGTTATACTCCCATAAACCGAATTTTACCCTCAGATCGCGAAGTGCAATTTATTAAACTTTGATCGGCTGTATCTCCCTCAATTTATTCTTCCGCGCCTTAATTCTTTTTTTAATGAATTTCTACACACTTTTCTCATCTAGAAAGTGCATTTTTATTCAATTCCCAGAGTTTGGCGTGATCTGCATTTCACCCCCAACATTAGATAACAATTTTAAATCAACAATAATACTTAATAATTGGTCGTACGAAACCTTCTTTCTCTGTAATATTATAATGGTGAAGTTGTTCAATATCGTAGAGTAATATTATTTTATAAACTGGCAACATTGAATTCAAAGTAAATATTCGGGATCGCTGGCCACACTTAATTAAATTATTTTAAATGGTTGTCATCCCAAACAAGGAAAGCGAATTTTCATTTCACTTAATTATATATAATTAAATTATTTTTTCCCAAATGCAGATAATTGCCTTTTATAGTAAATAGTGAATCAAAAGATTTTATTAAAAAAAAAGTATTTAGCGTGGCCAGTGATCGCGAATAATTAACTAATTCAATTATATTCGGTGATGAATAAGTACTTACCGTATTATTTCCATAATACTATAATTTCTAGGCATTTTTTCTTTGTTTGTAATTTAGAAAATATTTTTTTTATTATTTGGTTGTCTCTATTTTTTATAACTTTTTTTTCTTGTAATTTTATTTGATGTATCTATATTTTGTCTATTGTTATTTTAATTATTTCTTTCTCATATTCTAAATTATTCATGATGTCAAAATTATGCCACATATATTTATGTAAAAATTAATAAAATTAAAAAAAATATTTAAAAAAAAAAACACCTTTTAGGGTTTCAGCCACTTAGAAGTGGTCTTCATATCGGGAACGTGGTACCTTCGACGGTGATGATAATCAAGCGCAACCTTTGATTGGAAACTATAACACTTCACTTTAATAATGATTACACCTGTTTGTGTACTTATTGTGCTTACTAAACTGATAAAGGTGTGATTATAATAATATGTTTTATCTACTCGGTAGGTTTCTACATAAATAGTAGGTAGCTGCTCGAAAGTTTTCTGTCGTTGATCTCCGTCGAAACAACTTCCACACCTTAATTGATCGGATACAATGTAAGAAAGATGAATAATATATTAGAAGATGAATATGATGACATTTTTTTTCTCTTTTAGATTAACCTGTAAATGGTTAACATGAAATCAAACATGGGTTATTCTGGTTTAAATTCACACATCTCAATTAATTGGTCCGGATTGCCTACCTAGAAATTTTTTTCAGTTTGTCTAGTTAATATATAAAATATATGATAGATATCATAGACCTGAAGACAGTGAGAGTTCTAAAATAAATACATAGTTTGAATACAGCATATGTAAAATTTATTGTTATTTTAAATGTTAATTTGACGGCCTCCTTAGTAGAAGGGTAAGTCTTTCTCGGCGTGCGCAAGTAAATTTTATTTAATGAATTTGTTATTTCACAAATAGCTCATTTACAAAATATATAGTACAGGGTTTTCCAATTAGAGGTGTTATTTTTATATTCAATCGTAAAAGATCAATGGTTTTGTTGCTTGTGTAGCACGTAGCGCCGTCTTGTTAAAAGTAAACGTTGTCCAGATCAATAATATCCGATTCCGGCCATGAAAAATCATCAATCATCTCTCGATAGCGTCATCCATAGACATATGAATATTAGTCAATGACGCAATCCATTCACCGTAACTGTTGCTCCAGCCTCATTTTCGAAAAAGTAAGGTCCAATGACTCTGAAGACCATAAACCGCACCAAACAGTCACACGTTGAGGATATAGAGAGGCTTTTCAACAATAACTCTCGGGTTTTCCGAGCCCCAGATGCGACAATTTTGCTTGTTGACGAAGCCACCGAGGTGGAAATGGGCCTCATCACTCAAGATGATTTGCATTTGATACACTCATTTGAATTTTAATAATTTCAATGTTTTGTTGAAGCGTGTATCGTTCCATTTTTATTAATGGCGTAGTTTCTACTTGTCAAATGTCAAAAAAATGACAGCTTCAAAAGTAACATCTTCTGAAATAGCGGGCTATTCAAAATAACACCTCTTATGGGAAAACCCTGTATATTTGCGGCACGTACCAGAGTGGAAGATACTATCAGTATCGCCCTGGTGCAAGACCATCATTATTAAGAATTGAAACCTTGTTCGAAATGGCTTTGCTGTGTTTGGTGACCAGATCTGAATAGCCAGGTACTTCCCAACCTTCCTCTTCCTTTCTCCTTCCTCTTCCTTTCTCCTTCCTCTCAACATACTCCAATCTGGGGTGCCATAGTCTCACTGGGTCCAGACGATTGGGAGCAGTTGGGACTCTTGCGGTGTTTCGAAAAATCAAAAATAAAAACTGACTAATAACTCCGCGCCTAACTAGGTCTTGGCGCACGCTTCTTGCGTCGTTTTTACATTCCTAATTTCTACATCGTCTCATTCATTTTGTGTGTACTAGATTGATAATATTGCAAAAAATTACATTATTGATCTTGTTGTAGCTGAAAACTTTTTTTGTAGTTTTTGGAAAATTTGGTTTTGTATGAAGATTTTCAGGAAATCCGTGTGGCGCACGGTCAAACTAAAATATCCTGAAAATCTTCTTCCACCTGCTTCTACCATTCACATTCGCGTCATTTGTACAAATGCAAAATTATAATTTACATTAAAATTAATTAAAGAATTAAAATTATTAAAACTCTCAGATAGAAGACTTATTTCCGACTTGACTTTTATTTTTCAATTTGTTAAAGGAATTATAGGCAGCCCTGGTTACTGAGTCATCATCATCACCTTCAACATACCAACTAGAACTACTCAATCGAAAATCGCTTTTAATTGCAACAATAATATCAGGGCTGAGTCATTTAGATTCTCTCTTGTGCCTAGATTACATGCAGTTTGCAATACTTTTGCAGAAATAGTAGATGCGTTCAACTGCACAGAATACAGTTACAAGAAGGTTATAATAACATACTATATTAATAATACTCTATAATAAAAATATTAATTAAGGTCAGCATAATACCATTCTTCTGCAAGAGTCTATGTAGCAAATTTTACTACATGATTACTGTTTCATTAAACAATTACGTATATCGTATATCACATGTTTGTAAACGCCCGTACGGGCGTATAATATAAATGCATAAATTCTCCTTACACTCCTATTGTGTATGTTCTTCTACTATATCATTCATTAGTTATATATAAATAGAGTTGCAATATCAGTGCGAAGTGTTGTTAAGTAGGAAGAGGGGTGTGGCGGCTGTAAATGTCGCCCGAATCCTTCCGGCTGCGAACGAACTCATTGAAAGAGTCGAAGGAGACCGGCGGCCACGCTCCGCCACTCAAATGCTCTACGAGTTTTTAACATTAATAAGTCAATTTCCACAACTAGTGATTATTGTGAAACCCTACTTACCGATGAAATGTTATACCATTGCTTTCCCTATATTTTACAGTACGACTTGTAGAATATCTCAGCGTGAAGATTACACTGTAAAAAATATCTTGTTTAAAAAGTGATAGCATGCCCATTTCCTGTTAAAATATTAGTCATTCAGAATATATGGAGAACAAATTTTCCTCATAAATATCATACGATAATATCAGTATATCAATATTTGTATGAACAGGTCTTCCGCTATCCTCATAAAACATTTGCTTTTAACTGATACTTTGTTATGAAGTCTGTTTCGTCAAAGACCTGCAGTCCCATTTATAACAGGAAAACTAACAATTTAAACAGATTTTTAATAAATTAACAGTATTTCATACCAGTAAGTTTTCTCCATGTACCAACAGATTTACAAATTTATACTTGCAGACGACGAAAACAGATAAGAAAAATATTTTTTTTTTTTATTACTAAGAAAAAACCTATTTGGCTGCAATATCGATATCCATGCATCGGAAGAATTGTGGTTTCATAAATTAAAAACCCGTTTTATTACTGGCATAAAACGCGTTATTAACATCATAAGTAAAGGGCACCTTGAACATTGTCGGACACATTGCTAATTATTCTCCGATCATTATTAATTACGGCTTGATTTTTTTATGCCAACATTATTGTAATATATTTTAAAGGTATGTACTTCTACCGTAAATCTTCTACTATTTATGTGCGCACGGAGAAAAATGAATGCGGCTTTTTTATCACGATGATGTTAAAAATGTAACTGCATGATCATTGTCCAGTAAAATATTAGTCATTCAGAATATATCTGAAGACGTGTTCACGCAGGTACCCTTGTCCGAATAAATTTAATGGACGAGATGCGAAATTATTATTATTTGGAAGAACACGTGTTCCGACTTCCTCATAACATATTAGTGCTTTTCTGAAAGTTTATTATGATATTTGTAAAATCATTCTTTATAGGCCTCCAGTCCCATTCTTAACATGAAAACGATTAATTTGACTAATTAACACTATTTCATATGGTGACCGGATAAATCATCAAAATGATAATTCATCACATCTTTAAAAAGTTATATAAAGTCATGGAAAGTGATGAAACAAAAACTTTATTAACTGGGTTAAGTAGGTTAGGTTAGGTTAGGTTTAAAAAATTAAAAAAAAAAAAATGACTTTAAATCACTTTTTAAAGGTATGTTGAATAGTCACTGTGTTGAGTTATCATGGAACCATTTCATATAAGTAATAATAACATATTATTTTTAAGAAAAAATTAAATATAAAAACCTTCCGAAAAAAAATACATGCCGCCGACGGGAATTGAACCCGCTGCATTATGATTGCCGGTCAGGTGCTCCACCAATGGCGCTACGTCGGCCTTTTAAAAACCCGCCAAATTATTCAATATATACTCTGAGCTATGGATAAAAATCTTGACTCGCAAACATTAGTTTATCATTAAAAATAATAATATAAATTTCATTTATGATATTTTATTACAGGCTTTGTACCCAACTATAATATAATTTTATTATATTTGATGGAACCTATCTGACAGGTATATAATATACAGATTTAGTAGCGAAGAACATTTTATAAATCTGTTATAAATTGTCCTTCACTGCGTGTTGAGAAAATCTATAAAAAAAATCCGTTTTGATTATTGCCTGGAGCAAGTGCAACTATAGTACCTACCCATCTATACCAAATTTGAGGATTGTTTTGAGGTTATGAGAAGTGGGTAAGGAATGAATTAGCTAGAATCAGGATCGGCAAGTACCTATAAATTCACTTCTGGTAACAAAATTTAACCATTTCAAGCAACGCAACAACAACGTTTAATTTTTTTTATGATAATTCATACGATTAAGAAATATCCTAAAACTTTCAAATATTAAAATGGTTTACTTTACTCTTGTACAATCAGTGTTGCAGTATGGAGTAATTGCATGGGGCAGCATTTATAAGACTAACTTGTATCCGATAATAATAACACAAAAAAATATTATTAAAGTTATTCTTAAAAAACCAAGAGATTTTCCAACAAGTGAACTTTCAATAAATTCAATAAATTTAAGGTCCTACCGGTTTTAAAATTATTTGAAAATTGTACTATTTTAAAAGTTTTTAAAGAAGCTGAACTGTCCTCAACGAGAAGCTTAAGACCTAAAACATCTGGGAATATATATGTACCTAGATGCAACACGAAAGCTGCACAACACCATTATGAATACTTAGGCCCCAAGCTATTCACCGATTCACACGAAATAATAAAAAGTGAAATAAACTATTTAAAATTTTAAAAACAACTGACATTCCTTTTTTTTACAGAAAACCTGAAAAAATTTCAGATATACACTGTTGCAATTTATTTATGAATTGAATTTTTTTTTTACTTTTGTCCTTTTAATACTTAGATACTGTATTTTTGTTGTAATAACGATGCCGACTATTTATAACCACCTTAACTATTTTTAAATATTATATATTTAATTAGTAAGTAGACTATTTCCCCAGTTAGACCAGAGATTTCTCTACTAACTGTAAATGAAATGTTAAATGAATATCATGTATAATAAAAATTATCCTGTATTTACTTTATGTACCTATACAAAAAAATAATAAATAAATAAAAATAAAATGGTTTTTTGAAGTAGCCCTGGAAGCAGCTGTTGGAAATAAAAGCAAAACGCGGTATCGTTTCTCTGTCTGCACCGACAGACTGAGCCACAGCAACGCGTGGCAAGGTACAGCTAGTATACCAAAATTTGTTTCACTTAATAGTACCATATCTTTCTCGGGTTTCCTGGACTACCATTCACTTCCTCGTCTAGATTCTCCTTACACTCCTTTCTTCGTTTATCTGCTCTGTATAACCAAACCTAAGGTATTTATTATTTTTGATCAATTTTTACTCTACCGCTGTTAGTGCTACCTAAAAACTGCTTTTGAGAAATCCGTTATTTTTAAAATTTCTTGACAAGTGTTTAATTACTGTGTCCAATTTGCTGCTTAGAAGTCGCATAGATACTTCAGGTGTAGGTATTCAACACCAATATTTTAGAGAAAAAAAAAACATGATCTCGTAGATTTAAGACATTGAATGTACTAAAGAATAATTATTCAGACAAGCGAAGAAGAACAACTCGTTAGGTGAATAAATTAACCACTTATCATTTTTGAACTCGTGAGAGTATAAAAAAGACGAACGACAGAACTTGTTTTAGAATAACGCTAATTCGTCAGTTGGTAAAAGCTTCGCCATTGTGTGCTTTTATAATTTGACCTTAAATTCTCAGACTTGTTGGTTACTTCTTATTGGATTCTTGGATTTTTGAACAAAAGGTCGGTGCGCTTATTTTAATATTTTTATTTTTGTTACAAACTAGTATTCTCGCTTGTGTAAAATGTACATTTCATTTAGTCCTTACCTAATACAAAATTCATGATATTTGGAAAATTTAGGTATAAACATTTTTTTTTTAACTATTCACTTTTTTTAAATTTTAACCTCCATGGTTCTAGCTTGGAGCCAATAACATGTTTGTGATGGAAAGCTTTTTTTACCATGTTTGAAAATAATATCACAATTTAATTTATTTTATATTTGTTTATTAGTGTACAGAACATGCAGGGGTTAACAAAGTAAATCAAAGAATTAACAAAAAATAAATACCAACCTTCCAAAAGCGGAGTACAACATGATATAATCCCCTTGCTAATGAACGTGTTTTAAATTTTATAAAATAATAAATAACCGTTTATCAGTTGTGTAAAATTTAAAATACTCATTAGTAAGGCCCTGCGTGTACAAAAAATGAGAAAATAAATTTTTAGTCAGGCGAAATCACGGTGAAAACATAGTGAACACATATATAGTGGAAACATTCGCACAAGATATTGGGAGAAGGATTAAGTTATTTGAGGTTTCTTACTGAAATAATATGTACCGCAATTCTTCTTTTCTCTTACCTTAATTTGTACATGTTGCTTTTTACCATAAGACAAGCTAATTTTGACAAATAACAAAATTTTGCTCTTGCATTTCTTGCAAGTCAAGTCTAGTCGTGGTAGGACCAAAGCAATGTTCTTACATCTACTATTCGATCATCACTACACAACTCTTTCGATTTTACGCACCGCGTAATATTTATACCACCTTTACAAGTAAGGGGGAACAGGTATTACCGTAAGCGTAAATTTGACGTCTCTAGACTGTGGACCACCTCACTTGGCTTCGGCCAAGCATAACCGGTTCGGCGCAAAAACCAGCCAAAAACACAAACAGAATATTTTTCGCACGCACATACTCAGAAAGATGAAATGGAATGCCCAGAGGTTTTTAAAAACGACGAAAATTACCTTCTGTCGGCAGTTCTTTTGTGATGTGCATTTGGTTGGGTTAGGTTTTTAAAATATTGGAGGGTGCTATGAAAACACGCATATTATTATCAATAAGAAACTTAAACTCTAAAATAATAATTGTTCTGGGAGTGTTTTATTACGTTCCTTTGGTAGTTGTATGTTCGTGGTAAAACCCGACAATTTTCCTTACTTATTCCGTCCGCTTTTCTGTCCTCTTTTCATTAGCACAATTAATTATGTACCTAATTCTGAAAATATGTGTACGACATTTTGTAATTGTGTAGTTTTTGTTTTTAGTTATTTATATATATATATTGTTTACATGTTCGTACCACAAAAGAGTCCGATCTGCTCCGAACCGTCTGGAGCAAGTGAGTCTATGGCATTCCCAAAATGGGGTATGTTGTAATTAATATGAATGTTTATTTATTACTTTATCCAAGTGGGAAGGTACTGGTCTAGGTAGGTAATTAATTAAACTGCTTAGCTGAGTATGCTCATTACCTAATCAGGTAATTATAATCTAAATAAAAATTAAAGTTTACATTTACTACTCCGCCACACTAGGCATAGTTACAAAATTAAATAAAAATAGTGATAAAACAATTATCTCGTAAAATTGACAGTTTTTTGTTTTAAAATACATATATTTTCTATGTCTTTTAAAACATAAAAAAAAATTTTTGAATGGGGGTTGAACCATCCCCCGAAGGACTGGTGTCAAAACCCGATAATACCTAAACCAATGTCTAATTGGATGGTACCGAGATTTATTTCGTATAATTAACTGTGATGAATCTTTCGTGTTTTAACTCGATTGGATGTCGGAAAGTGGGTTAATTTCCATTTCCTAAAATCCCTTCATTCATTTATTCATTCGATAAAAAAAATCGAAATTTAAAATGCGTATTTATAAAAACAGCTATTATAACAGTATTTAATAGATATTTCATTAAAATTATTACTGGTGTGTGGTTATTATTGATGGTGTGACGAATTAGTCAATAATTACTAAAGTAAATACCTACTCAAGCACACCAAGCATACCTACAAACTCAAATAAACTAAAAATAACCAGCAAACCTTTAAATTTCCGTTCAGAGAAGATTTATATTGCGTAATAGTAAGCCCATCTCCAATGCTATTAAACGCTATCTGATCACCTTTGGCTTTAGTCGATTTAGTCTATTCATGTGCCTGATTATATTTTAGGGCCATGTATTATTAAAAGTCAAGAAAACAGACTATTAGAGCCATTAAAGCCCATTACTTCAGCCGTGAGTCATTATCATTACCTCTTGTTAGCTATCTCGGTTAAGAAGAAGGGAAAACAGAACGCTTCTAGGAAATGCCACCTACTTACTACATGTCATTATTATTATTACTAGTATTCCTTTGCATTCTTACCATAAAGTAATGGTTGGGATTCTCCGCTACAATTAACATACTTATTATACAAGTTTTTCCAATAAGAGGTGTTATTTTGAATAGCCCGCTATTTCGGTAGATGTTACTTTTGAAGCTGTCATTTTTTGACATTTGAAAAGTAGATACTACGCCATTAATAAAAATGGAACGATACATGCTTCAACAACGCATTGAAATTATTAAAATTCACTTGAGTGAATCAAATGCTAATCATCTTGAGTGATGAGACCCATTTCCACCTCGGTGGCTTCGTCAACAAGCAAAATTGTCGCATCTGGGGCTCGGAAAACCCAAGAGTTATTGTTAAAAAGCCTCTCTATCCTCAACGTGTGACTGTTTGGTGCGATTTATGGTCCGGCGGAGTCATTGGACCTTACTTTTTCGAAAATGAGGCTGGAGCAACAGTTACGGTGAATGGATTGCGCTATCGAGAGATGATTAATGATTTTCTATGGCCAGAATTGGATGGTATTGATCTGGACAACGTTTACTCAGAAGTTTTTTAACAAGACGGCGCTACGTGCCACACAAGCAACGAAACCGTTGATCTTTTACGATTGAATATCAAAATAACACCTCTTATTGGAAAACCCTGTATTATAGATATTTATATTTAGTGATACTAACTACAAATAATACTTTTACTTCGTTTTTAATTTTGGTAAGGTACTTTTATTTCTTACCTAGTTTTTGGCTCCTCTTGCACAGGTCTATATCTGCCTCAACCAAATTCAATAAACATCAGATAACTCTTTTTTTTTTGTTATTTGTTTTTGGGGTGTTATGCCGTGTTGCGCTAACTCCTTCTTTAGCCAACGTTTCGGACAACATTGCAGTGTCCATCATCAGGGCAGATGTGTTATTTGAGGTTGTGTAAAAATGTGAGCTTATGTATGAGGTTGTGATACCGTGTTGCCAGCTCCAACCCTCTGAGCTAACATTAACGTATCATTTTTTTTTTTTATTATTTAAAGTGGTTTTCTTCGTTTAGCTCTGGTGTATCCGTCAATTACCGGATACCAAGAAATATTGAGCTTAGCTCCATCGTCTCTATTAATGTTTACGGGATTTTTATGAATTTCAATGGCTTCCGTAATCAGCCGTGCTCTATAAGTTTTGGGTCTCCCCAGGATTTCAGGAACAAATCCAAAGTAATGCCCGGTGTCAATCAAATGCTCGGCAATTGCCGATTTGTCAGGGTGGCCGAGTTTACAAGCTCTGAAGTGTTCTGAAATATTGGTGTTGAATACCTACACCTGAAGTATCTATGCGACTTCTAAGCAGCAAATTGGACACAGTAATTAAACACTTGTCAAGAAATTTTAAAAATAACGGATTTCTCAAAAGCAGTTTTTAGGTAGCACTAACAGCGGTAGAGTAAAAATTGATCAAAAATAATAAATACCTTAGGTTTGGTTATACAGAGCAGATAAACGAAGAAAGGAGTGTAAGGAGAATCTAGACGAGGAAGTGAATGGTAGTCCAGGAAACCCGAGAAAGATATGGTACTATTAAGTGAAACAAATTTTGGTATACTAGCTGTACCTTGCCACGCGTTGCTGTGGCTCAGTCTGTCGGTGCAGACAGAGAAACGATACCGCGTTTTGCTTTTATTTCCAACAGCTGCTTCCAGCGCTACTTCAAAAAACCATTTTATTTTTATTTATTTATTATTTTTTTGTATAGGTACATAAAGTAAATACAGGATAATTTTTATTATACATGATATTCATTTAACATTTCATTTACAGTTAGTAGAGAAATCTCTGGTCTAACTGGGGAAATAGTCTACTTACTAATTAAATATATAATATTTAAAAATAGTTAAGGTGGTTATAAATAGTCGGCATCGTTATTACAACAAAAATACAGTATCTAAGTATTAAAAGGACAAAAGTAAAAAAAAAATTCAATTCATAAATAAATTGCAACAGTGTATATCTGAAATTTTTTCAGGTTTTCTGTAAAAAAAAGGAATGTCAGTTGTTTTTAAAATTTTAAATAGTTTATTTCACTTTTTATTATTTCGTGTGAATCGGTGAATAGCTTGGGGCCTAAGTATTCATAATGGTGTTGTGCAGCTTTCGTGTTGCATCTAGGTACATATATATTCCCAGATGTTTTAGGTCTTAAGCTTCTCGTTGAGGACAGTTCAGCTTCTTTAAAAACTTTTAAAATAGTACAATTTTCAAATAATTTTAAAACCGGTAGGACCTTAAATTTATTGAATTTATTGAAAGTTCACTTGTTGGAAAATCTCTTGGTTTTTTAAGAATAACTTTAATAATATTTTTTTGTGTTATTATTATCGGATACAAGTTAGTCTTATAAATGCTGCTCCATGCAATTACTCCATACTGCAACACTGATTGTACAAGAGTAAAGTAAACCATTTTAATATTTGAAAGTTTTAGGATATTTCTTAATCGTATGAATTATCATAAAAAAAATTAAACGTTGTTGTTGCGTTGCTTGAAATGGTTAAATTTTGTTACCAGAAGTGAATTTATAGGTACTTGCCGATCCTGATTCTAGCTAATTCATTCCTTACCCACTTCTCATAACCTCAAAACAATCCTCAAATTTGGTATAGATGGGTAGGTACTATAGTTGCACTTGCTCCAGGCAATAATCAAAACGGATTTTTTTTATAGATTTTCTCAACACGCAGTGAAGGACAATTTATAACAGATTTATAAAATGTTCTTCGGTACTAAATCTGTATATTATATACCTGTCAGATAGGTTCCATCAAATATAATAAAATTATATTATAGTTGGGTACAAAGCCTGTAGTAAAATATCATAAATGAAATTTATATTATTATTTTTAATGATAAACTAATGTTTGCGAGTCAAGATTTTTATCCATAGCTCAGAGTATATATTGAATAATTTGGCGGGTTTTTAAAAGGCCGACGTAGCGCCATTGGTGGAGCACCTGACCGGCAATCATAATGCAGCGGGTTCAATTCCCGTCGGCGGCATGTATTTTTTTTCGGAAGGTTTTTATATTTAATTTTTTCTTAAAAATAATATGTTATTATTACTTATATGAAATGGTTCCATGATAACTCAACACAGTGACTATTCAACATACCTTTAAAAAGTGATTTAAAGTCATTTTTTTTTTTTTTAATTTTTTAAACCTAACCTAACCTAACCTACTTAACCCAGTTAATAAAGTTTTTGTTTCATCACTTTCCATGACTTTATATAACTTTTTAAAGATGTGATGAATTATCATTTTGATGATTTATCCGGTCACCATATGAAATAGTGTTAATTAGTCAAATTAATCGTTTTCATGTTAAGAATGGGACTGGAGGCCTATAAAGAATGATTTTACAAATATCATAATAAACTTTCAGAAAAGCACTAATATGTTATGAGGAAGTCGGAACACGTGTTCTTCCAAATAATAATAATTTCGCATCTCGTCCATTAAATTTATTCGGACAAGGGTACCTGCGTGAACACGTCTTCAGATATATTCTGAATGACTAATATTTTACTGGACAATGATCATGCAGTTACATTTTTAACATCATCGTGATAAAAAAGCCGCATTCATTTTTCTCCGTGCGCACATAAATAGTAGAAGATTTACGGTAGAAGTACATACCTTTAAAATATATTACAATAATGTTGGCATAAAAAAATCAAGCCGTAATTAATAATGATCGGAGAATAATTAGCAATGTGTCCGACAATGTTCAAGGTGCCCTTTACTTATGATGTTAATAACGCGTTTTATGCCAGTAATAAAACGGGTTTTTAATTTATGAAACCACAATTCTTCCGATGCATGGATATCGATATTGCAGCCAAATAGGTTTTTTCTTAGTAATAAAAAAAAAAAAATATTTTTCTTATCTGTTTTCGTCGTCTGCACGTATAAATTTGTAAATCTGTTGGTACATGGAGAAAACTTACTGGTATGAAATACTGTTAATTTATTAAAAATCTGTTTAAATTGTTAGTTTTCCTGTTATAAATGGGACTGCAGGTCTTTGACGAAACAGACTTCATAACAAAGTATCAGTTAAAAGCAAATGTTTTATGAGGATAGCGGAAGACCTGTTCATACAAATATTGATATACTGATATTATCGTATGATATTTATGAGGAAAATTTGTTCTCCATATATTCTGAATGACTAATATTTTAACAGGAAATGGGCATGCTATCACTTTTTAAACAAGATATTTTTTACAGTGTAATCTTCACGCTGAGATATTCTACAAGTCGTACTGTAAAATATAGGGAAAGCAATGGTATAACATTTCATCGGTAAGTAGGGTTTCACAATAATCACTAGTTGTGGAAATTGACTTATTAATGTTAAAAACTCGTAGAGCATTTGAGTGGCGGAGCGTGGCCGCCGGTCTCCTTCGACTCTTTCAATGAGTTCGTTCGCAGCCGGAAGGATTCGGGCGACATTTACAGCCGCCACACCCCTCTTCCTACTTAACAACACTTCGCACTGATATTGCAACTCTATTTATATATAACTAATGAATGATATAGTAGAAGAACATACACAATAGGAGTGTAAGGAGAATTTATGCATTTATATTATACGCCCGTACGGGCGTTTACAAACATGTGATATACGATATACGTAATTGTTTAATGAAACAGTAATCATGTAGTAAAATTTGCTACATAGACTCTTGCAGAAGAATGGTATTATGCTGACCTTAATTAATATTTTTATTATAGAGTATTATTAATATAGTATGTTATTATAACCTTCTTGTAACTGTATTCTGTGCAGTTGAACGCATCTACTATTTCTGCAAAAGTATTGCAAACTGCATGTAATCTAGGCACAAGAGAGAATCTAAATGACTCAGCCCTGATATTATTGTTGCAATTAAAAGCGATTTTCGATTGAGTAGTTCTAGTTGGTATGTTGAAGGTGATGATGATGACTCAGTAACCAGGGCTGCCTATAATTCCTTTAACAAATTGAAAAATAAAAGTCAAGTCGGAAATAAGTCTTCTATCTGAGAGTTTTAATAATTTTAATTCTTTAATTAATTTTAATGTAAATTATAATTTTGCATTTGTACAAATGACGCGAATGTGAATGGTAGAAGCAGGTGGAAGAAGATTTTCAGGATATTTTAGTTTGACCGTGCGCCACACGGATTTCCTGAAAATCTTCATACAAAACCAAATTTTCCAAAAACTACAAAAAAAGTTTTCAGCTACAACAAGATCAATAATGTAATTTTTTGCAATATTATCAATCTAGTACACACAAAATGAATGAGACGATGTAGAAATTAGGAATGTAAAAACGACGCAAGAAGCGTGCGCCAAGACCTAGTTAGGCGCGGAGTTATTAGTCAGTTTTTATTTTTGATTTTTCGAAACACCGCAAGAGTCCCAACTGCTCCCAATCGTCTGGACCCAGTGAGACTATGGCACCCCAGATTGGAGTATGTTGAGAGGAAGGAGAAAGGAAGAGGAAGGTTGGGAAGTACCTGGCTATTCAGATCTGGTCACCAAACACAGCAAAGCCATTTCGAACAAGGTTTCAATTCTGAATAATGATGGTCTTGCACCAGGGCGATACTGATAGTATCTTCCACTCTGGTACGTGCCGCAAATATACAGGGTTTTCCCATAAGAGGTGTTATTTTGAATAGCCCGCTATTTCAGAAGATGTTACTTTTGAAGCTGTCATTTTTTTGACATTTGACAAGTAGAAACTACGCCATTAATAAAAATGGAACGATACACGCTTCAACAAAACATTGAAATTATTAAAATTCAAATGAGTGTATCAAATGCAAATCATCTTGAGTGATGAGGCCCATTTCCACCTCGGTGGCTTCGTCAACAAGCAAAATTGTCGATTTTCTCGGAGAACCCAAGACATATTATTGAAAAGCCTCTCTATATCCTCAACGTGTGACTGTTTGGTGCGGTTTATGGTCTGCAGAGTCATTGGACCTTACTTTTTCGAAAATGAGGCTGGAGCAACAGTTACGGTGAATGGATTGCGCCATTGACTAATATTCATATGTCTATGGATGACGCTATCGAGAGATGATTGATGATTTTTCATGGCCGGAATCGGATGTTATAGATCTGGACAACGTTTACTTTTAACAAGACGGCGCTACGTGCTACACAAGCAACAAAACCATTGATCTTTTACGATTGAATATAAAAATAACACCTCTAATTGGAAAACCCTGTACTATATATTTTGTAAATGAGCTATTTGTGAAATAACAAATTCATTAAATAAATTTTACTTGCGCACGCCGAGAAAGACTTACCCCTCGACCGAGGAGGCCGTCAAATTAACATTTAAAATAACAATAAATTTTACATATGCTGTATTCATACTATGTATTTATTTTAGAACTCTTACTGTCTTCGGGTCTATGATATCTATCATATATTTAATATATTAACTAGACAAACTCAAAAAAATTTCTAGGTAGGCAATCCAGACCAATTAATTGAGATGTGTGAATTTAAACCAGAATAACCCGTGTATGATTTCATGTTAACCGTTTACAGGTTAATCTAAAAGAGAAAAAAATGTCATCGTATTCATCTTCTAATATAATTCATCTTTCTTGTATTGTATCCGATCAATTAAGGTGTGGAAGTTGTTTCGACGGAGATCAACTAAAGAAAACTTTCGAGCAGCTACCTACTATTACGTAGAAACCTACCGAGTAGATAAAACATATTATTATAATCACACCTTTATCAGTTTAGTAAGCACAATAAGTACACAAACAGGTGTAATCATTATTAAGGTGACACAATACCCTGATAATGGGGATTTGCCCCGACGCTCACATTTTAATTATTTGTGATGTACGTATTACTAAAATCTTAAATGTTTCTCGAGGGATTCCCAGGGATGCAAGTTATTTATATATAAGATTAATAAAAAATAGGACCTTACCATTAAATATCTTATGTAAAACGGTTTGCCAATTTTATAAAACGTTTTTCAACTATAAGATGAGCGGGAAGCACTAGATTTTATTTTTGTAAACGATGAATTAGTAACTTCCCGAGGAACCTCTCTAGAAAAAATTGTGATTTTATTAATGTATTCATAAGAATTAATTAAAATACAACACTCGGAAACATCAAACTTCTGTCCCGATAAAGTAAACTCGCCGTACGTTACTCCAACACTCTGAGGCGCGCGTAACTGTATTCGTGTGCAGGTCCCCAGGCACTTAAAGCGTTAAGCTGCTGCCACACGCAAAGCTCACATCAAAAGTTAATGTACAGCGCATCATCTTTTCTACCGACACACGACGCTATCAAATATTTCTTCCTATGGTAGGAGAGGGGGTCAGTTGAATTCGAGAGCGGCCGAGGAACATAATTTCATCTGTCAAAGTGACAACTTTACTAAGGGAACACGGAACTTAGTTGGTAGCTCCGTAATTAAAATGACCCCCTCTCCTTTTTACGGCGGAGAGGGGGACGCATAACTTTTCAAATATCGCTTCGGGAGCGGATACGTAAAATAAATTCGGTTAGCGAAGTTCAGAACCACACTTATAGCGCGTTATCTTTTTACGTGTGTCGGGTCTGTATGGGATTGTATGGCGAGCGCTATTGTGCTTTATATTATCTGTTGATGTGAGCTTTGCGTGTGGCAGCACCATAATTCTTCAGTAACGGCCAGAGCTTAAGCCGGAAAGGTCGTCTGACTCCCGGCCGGTATGTCCAGTAATTTCTATTACGTATTTTTTTTATTTAATCAAAGATTACTTTTAAAGTTATTAGTGAAATTTTCTGTTTTTTATAATGTGACCTCTTCCACAATTCAGTAAAGGTTTTTTGTGTGTTTCACCAATAAAAAACAAAAGATTATATTTTCGTCATAATTTGAACTTAAAAAGTGCACGGTGGTTAAGTTTCAGAAAAAATTTGGACATAGTAAAAAAATATGAAAACAGTTTATTTTGTAGATTTTTTTTAAATTCTTATGTTTCTTTATTTTAATAGTTAAATATTACGTTAAATATTTTTTTCAATTAAAAATTCTGCTGTTAATAATAATAATAATTGGATAATTTGTAGAGCGCCGTTTTTGTGAAAAATCACCTCAAGGGCGCTGTTATGTGTGATTGTTTTTTTGTAATTGGAGCGCCTAAAAATGATAATATAGTAGAACTTTTTTTTCATGTAAAAAGTATTTCAAATATAATAATTATAAATAATGTCCTTTTTTTTCTTTTTACATTTAAATTATATTTATTTGGCTTTCAGTCATGCCAATTTTTGGGCACAGAAAAATTTAAAATGAATGTAAAGAATTCAGACATGCCATAAATACCTTTCTATACCTAATATAAGATTTTAACATAAAATTGCTTTAGTTTAAATTGCAGATTTTTCAAGAATTCGCAGGGTCTGCACCAGTATAAGATATTACACAAAGAAGCTGGTATAAAATTTCTATAATTTTCTATTTTTGTACTGTTTCGTACGTGAAACTTATAATTTTGATATCAAAATACCAATGTAAAATTGTACCTTTTAACTCCCACCTATGTATTGTAAGTTCCTCCCGTCCTACAATGAGTTTTTAAACTCTTCGGGATTGTTCTATCAAGAAAAAAAATAGTAACCAAAAATGGATTTGTGATTTATGATTTTTTGAGATGCCTTACATACTGCAGATGATTATAATACTGTATGTAGATACCACGATTTCCAAAACACCATGCAAATTATGCAATTCATTAACTAATGCCAACAATAATGAAAATTATTATTATCATTTTAAATTTATAATGATAAATCTTGTCCGTGTGAAATCAAACCATGTGACACTGTGCGAAATTTTGACCAACGCGGGGCGTAAACGAAATGTTTTGGGCTATAGCCGCGCCCACTAGAAACGCCCATAACTGATATTATTTTCAAGTCTTATGTCGTCTTAACGCAAAATTACTAGTTCAATGAGCTTTGTTGATGATTTAGTAGTTTATTCTACAGTCTGGTAAGGTGCCTTTTGTATTTTTGTACTACCGTGATGCAGGCAGATAATTGTACAAACAGTATAGTTTTGCGGCTGAGAGCTGTGTTGGAACCACTCTTTCTGTTACTCATTTATTAGAACGAGGGGAGGTTAAATAGGAACTAGCTCGGTGGTATGCAAAAATCGGCCCTCCGGTTTCGATTCACGGTTATTCATATAGCCAGGGCTTGCAAAAAATATGTTTTTTTAAATCGTGTTTAACGATACCTGTCGGAAGTAATTCAGACTATTGCGTCTTATCTTTATCGCCATGAAGAGCACACTAATAAAAAAGTGACAACAAACACAATAGTGTTGTATTAGCTACTGACCTGTTACGGTACAAGATTATTAGTATCTACATATACGACAAGCCAGTCACCTCCAATTAAATAACACCTATCAGCAAAAAAGCATAATGCATTAACTCGTTTCAATTCGTTTTTGCATATTGATTACTCGAAACTTCTTACCTAAGTAATTTTACTTAATTATTCCGCTGATGAAAACCGCCCAAGCGGCATGTGCGAAAAATGACTGGAATAAAACAGAGGAAATATGTTGATAAAAGTTAAGAAAGTGGCCTAGTGTTTATTTGTTAATGGTGTAAATGTTATTGACTTTGTTGCGAGGTGTATGTTTACTTTCTCACTCATTCGTCGCGGTTCGGCATGACGCGGTTACTGACCGTTGGTTATGAAGACAATCCAGAAAATCCAGTATCTAACAGCATTTTTCAACACTCGTGTAGATGATTACATTGTCAGATTATTTTTGAATGCGCTAATGGTGTTACGTAAACGATGTGTATTGCAATTTAAGCTTTTAGCAATAAATGCCGTATCTAACACGGTTTCAACGTGCTACTCCTAAATATTCTACCTAAAAAAGAGCGATCTTTGTAGTTTTTTCATACATTTTGGAGAAAATTTTGGCTTTTAATAATTTATTTCTAGTATATTTTTTTTGGTTCATTAATTATTTAAAATGACGGTTCCATGGCAACTCGGAAAAGTGGAAATTCAACACACGTGCTGAAAAAAAATTGTCATGTTAACCTAACCTAACGTAACCTAGTTTTTTCCATCACTTTTCAAGAGTGTGTTGAATTGCCAATGTCCCGAGTTGCCCATTTACCATGAATCCACATTTTTGTTAAATTAAAACGAAAGACACGCGCATGTCGCACTAGGCGCATGCACCAGACTGCCAAAATTCAATGTTTTCCAGTTCTTTCGCAGCGCAGATAGAGACATTTTAATTCGTAATAATTTGAAATACAAATTGTATAGTCTTTGTACAATGTGTAGTAAATACACCTTTTTAAGGTTGTGAAGTGATTTTTTTTTATCAGTAACGCTGTTTTTATTTTATATCTTCTTATTTCATAGAGTGTTTTTAACACGGGTAATGCAGATATTATCCTGAGTGATAAATACTCTCAGTATCGCCATGGAGAAAGATACTATTAAGATTCGAAACGTTATTTGAAACAGCTTAAGTCGTATTTAGTGATCACATCTAAATAGCTTAATAGGTATTTGTCACTTTTCTATTTCCCTCTTCCCGTCTCCTTTCGCCTCCCTTCAGCTACGTAACACCGCCCATTGGGGATGCCATACTCCTCTATAGTGGTCGGTTATCTTCAATCCTTGCTACATGTTCTGTATTAAGTCTCACTTTGAAATTTATACCGATTGAAGTTTCAAAAAGGTTATTTTAGATTTTTTTATCACAGATATTTTACTCACAAAATTTTTAGCTATAAATTGTGACCCTTTTCTTTCCCGACAGCCTATTTTATATCCGAACTTTCAATAGGGCAAAAGTAGGCAAGTGCCCACAACGTCTCAATACCGCCCCTTTCTCGATAAGAAGAAACAATCAAATGAATACTAAAAACGCTCACCGCCCGAAAGAATTTGAGAAAATGGTGCCGTTATTTTTATGCGTTATAGCTGTGGTATGGCGCACCGGAAAACTTAACCTTTTCACGGTCACGCGTCCTTTACTTCGATCGATATTAAATAAGGTTCGATTAATATTTAGTTTTTTGAGGTCATGTTCAATCTTTCTGAACACCACACTATGTTATACGAGAACTACTGTTGACTTCTTCTTGTACTTGCCTATTGATGTCCTACTTGCGTATTTATAATTCATTCGAAATGTTTTGATTATTAAAATTGCCAGTATTTTCGAAATAATCATTACGATTCTTCCATCAGTAATAGGTACGAGTACCTACTACCTACCAGCTTGTGTAAATAAACGGGTTAAGGCAATACACCTCGACGCGTAACATTTGAAATTTGACCGCTAGCAATAAGACTTCTTATATTCATAGGTTTAATTTCCAGCCGCCTCCTTTGATATTATGTGAGGAATAATATCCTAAAAAGTGTTTTATCTTATTTTGCAAAGTTCACGTACAAATATAAAAAATGTTTTCGGATCATTAACTAAAAATCTTAATTTTCCAATAAAACCATAACCAAAAATGGGTTCGTAAGTAGAAGATTTTGAACGTTAAACCAGTTTTATATGCCTGATACTTTATTTTTTCTTGGCTTATAAAAAGACAAAAAAAATGCTCGTTTTTTTATATGCCAAGATATGTTCTACTCGATTTTGCATTACTACGAAGTGCTTCGCCTTGAGAAAAATGTAAAAAAATACTGTTAAACTAAATAAACTATAGTTATGTTTATACTACCTCTCTCGTGTTTCTGAGATCGAATTTTCAAGAAATGCGTCTATGATTGATTGTGATTCCTTGTTCACGCAGAGCTGAGTCAATACCCTGCCTTCTTATAATGCCTGTATTAGAATACGTAGTTACTCCAATGGATACATAATACACTAGATGAGCTTGTTACCTATAGTTAGACAGTTACCGAGGTAATTGGAAGATATTTTGACGGGTGCCAATTTATACTTAGGTACATTCAATAACTTTAAACAAAATATAAATTAAAAGTAATAAATTTAGTCTTTGCCTTTCCTTTGATTGCCTTTCTTTCGAAGGTTTTCATCAGGGAAATATTCACCGTGCAAGATTTATTTTTATTAATGACTATTTAAAAAATCCAAAGTGAAGTAGTTTATTCACAGTCCTCCTCACTGGGGATTTCTGTTCCAAAGCGAGTTGAATTGGTGATGGGATACATCATGATTTACTCGTCTACATGTTTGTATAATCTGTTTGTTAATTTCCTCATCTCAATATTTGTTGATTTCCGCATCTTCATATTTTTGACTCTGTTAATTTTCTCATCTCAATATTTGTTGATTTCCGCATCTTCATGTTTTTGACTCTGTTTGTTTATTTCCTCATCTTTATGTTTGCTGATTTCCACATCTTCATGTTTATTGATTGTAGGTTGTGTTATTGTTACTTCATAATTTTAGCCATATTTTGATATCATTTTTTTTAATTGTTTGTGGTGTTTTTAATTTCATTTGGAAGGGCATTGTACAACTTTGCAGCATGGAATTTATGGTTTCTAGCCAAAAGATGTATTAAATTTGTGTTCAAAATTATGTTCAGTAGATTTGTGGTTTTTGTCCTTGTAGTGTTGATCAGTAAAGTACTCATTTTTACGCGCACTGACATAGGGAGCCATTTTTTAATGCAAAATAAAAACTAATTCTTACCTTATTTCAGAACTAGTATCAACAAGTAATTAAATAGTAGTTACTATGTACGACGGCTGGCTCTGAAAGGGTTGGATCGTGAAAATATATTTTCTTGTGCTTACCTTCCGTTCTAGGATATCCCAAACCACTGGCTGAATAGAATACAATAATTACAACGCCAGTTAGTACCTATGGCTACTAGCTACACAACTGGCACTGAAAGGATTGGATCCCGGGCTTTGGCTGCGTTTCGCTACACGCTCTGCTAGGCGGCGTAACGAGCGGTCATTTGGACGTACTTTCTCAGTCAGGCCACTGGCCAAAGAACTTTGCGTCTGCTAGTGGTAGGTGGACCAAGTCAGATGGGATACGATTAAGTGATGAGGTAACTTAACGTAACCCAACATTACGAAAACTTACGTTGTCATTGATGGTTACATAGCAACTTTGCGACAAATATACATTTACATTTCAGACGATGAAGCAATATTAATATATTTAGGGCATGGACGATGACAACTGCGACGTCTACAAAAAGTATGACGATTCTTTGTGAATCTGTAGGTTATTTTCTCAGTCACGGCGCTGACCAAATAAGTTATAAGAGTATATTGTCCGCTAGTGGTCGGTTGACCAAGTAAGATAGGAAACGGTGATGCGGTAACCTAACCCAAAATAGCGTGTTTTATACTGCTCATCCTTGCAGGCCAACTTCAATAGGCTAACTTATCATCCAGGAAAGTCATATAATATATTATTATCTTTAATTTTGGGCCTAGCATGATTGTGAATATGGTTTGCAATCCCGCAGAATTTCAGCAATATCCGATCCCGCGTCTTTGCGGGATTTGTGGAATTGCGGTATTGAACATAAAAATTAATTTATACCAAAAACATGTTGTGATTACAGCCTCACCAACTAGAGACTCTTGTGTTTTTATTTACCATAGCAGTATGGGTAACAGGACTCGAATTTTAAATCGAAGTCTAGAAGAAAAAATCCCGCGAATCCCGCGGGATTTCAAAATTCTCTCGTGCAAACCCGTGGGATTTGAAAAATGTGCGGGATTAGCAAACCAAAATAATTTTGACTTAATAGATGTGACAAGTTGGGCAACGTTCTTTCTTGGTGGACCAAGTATGTTTCGGAACGGTGGTGATGTTATGAGGTAACCTAACCTAACTTTCTATTAACAATGCTAAAGTTACCATATCTTTGATGGAGGGTTGACATGGTCACATTGTGACAAACTCGGAAAGCTTTCTTTCAAGTTGAGAAACATTTCTTTAGAGCAGGAAGATGACAAATATACTGAGACATTTTTAAATTGTTCAAGTAAGTTATTTCTCAATCAAGTCACTGAATAAAGAAGTTATTGGTTAGCGAGTAGTCAGTACGTGGACTAAGTAAGATGAGAAACAATTGTGTGACGGTAATTTAACCCAATTTTGTTTTTGTTTTCACTTTCACCCACCTAACAGGCCAACTTAATTAAGAAAACTTACCACACTTCTAAAAATAATAAAACCCAAAAAATTATCTCATTACATAGATTTTCTGCAATGTAGAAATGATACAAAACATTTGAATAATTTTATCGTATGTTAGAAATAACTTTGAAACTGTTTTCAGTACCGAAATACTTCAATAATTCAAGTACCTACCTACGGAAAGAGCGATGCAAATCAGGCATTTTTAACATCATCTACAATCTAACCCGCAGCTTCCGTACCTAAATTGATTATTTTCTTCAAGCGAGATTTTTTATTTTATCTTTGATCTAGAAATCGGGCGGTAGCCTTCGTTTACATAAACATCTATGTAACCTACAAAAAATAATGTTTAATATGAATTAACATAATGATAAACATCTACATCATTATCATGGACTTCTTTGTGTTTCTAAAAATAACATGTAAAAACTAATAATCAGTGGTGAGCATTTCTTTATGAAAGGTTGTGTGTATATTTACAAGTTCGGGTATGAATAATAATTGTGCATTGAAAATAGCCATTTTATCAACATCTTCTTCTACTGATTATTGTGGCCAACCATAAAATATAGAACAACACAAAAAATGCCTTGTGGGCATGTTTCTTGATCCAAACATTTACCTAATCGAGGGTTAAATTTCCAATACTAACTGTGTTAACCAAATTCAAATGGTATGGAGATCTACGATGTCAGGCGAGTGTAAGTGAGACAGAGCGCTGGGCTATTGCGCTAAATGGATAATTTTTATTTCCATTCAAATTTGTATGGAAAGCCATTCTAGTTTCCTTCATTATTATATGTGGCCATCTGATTAAAGAGCGTACAACTTCCTTACTAATTCATTGCAATACGTTTCGATTCTCAACATAAATTCATTACTACAACTTATAAAACTATAGGTAATAATATAAACTTTAGTATTTTAATACGAACTTTTAGTATTTTGAACTCTAAACACTAGAAAACATTATTATTCATAACCGCGGTGAGTAAGATTATGAAAGGGACCCTCAGATGACATGTACAGTAAATGAACGAAGAAAGAAGAAAGGAGTGTAACGAGAAAACTGACGCAAATGTGAATGGTAGAAGACGTTTGGGACGCCCGAGGAAGACATGGCACAATCAAGTGAATCATACACTTGAGTCGGGCCATGTTAGGAGTCCGAATAATAGAAGAGCGTGTATGAGACGATGTATGAATGTGAATTAGCGTGTGCCAAGACCGAGTTGTTTGGCGGTCCGTCCTCTCTGCCTACCCCTGCTTGGAAACGGCGTGATGGTTAGTTACTTAGTTAGTTCGTTTCAAATTCACCTCAAAATGTATTATCTCACTTTGACATATTTTGACTTACAGCTAATTAAGATGGTGTGCAAACTATCATTTGAACAGTAATTCCAAGAACCCACCAAAACCAAACCACACTTTGCGTGATATTACAAACTCACATAATACAATATGCGTTAGATCGATCATTCTCAATCAATGTTTTGAACAATCCGTCGAACCAAATTAAAACCCCACCCCAATCCATAAAAATTCGACCCGGTTACACCCCGTGCATTACTTGAACCGGAAAAACAATTTATAATTCGCACCCCTGAATATTACAGGGGTGACCCGAAACCTAATCTACGTAAATATACCGCGGACACATAATTAAAAGCAATTTTCACTATTTTTCTGCTACGTGTTCTGGATTTTAGATGGATTCGTGTGCTAGAGCAATCAGGTATTTTGTCAGTTTTTTTTATCATAATAATTATCTTTGTTTTCCACATGTGAAATTTTCAGTTTGGGAAAATGATTTTCATATCCATAAAAATAATTATTCGCATCTTGTTTCGCCGTAAGAAACAATGTTTTCTATTAAAACGTACAGTGACGTTTTACATAATAATAATATGACCAATGACCCAAAACTTTTGTTAACATCGTACAATATTTATTTTTTTAGCACTGCCTATGATTATTTTCCTGAATTGATTAAAACTACAGTAAAGAAACAATTTTTCTTTCTTTCTTTTTAGCTTTCTTTCATTCATTCCTTTAGTTTCGCTTTTATTTTTAATAGGTTTACTATAATCTACATTAGATGGAACTGGAGCCCTAATTATTAATTGTTTAATGAATTGTAATTTTAAGAATTCAATGTTTCACTACCCACAATTTTTATAACTTATCACCATGATAATTGTTTAAACGTAAAATAAGACCAAACTACTAACGCTTCTTCGAGGTTAATCGCACCTTGGGTTATTTCTATTTAATTACATTATTGAGTTTCATGCTGTAGTGTTTTACAATAAATTACATTTTTATAATATGAATCTCTTATTTAAGATTGAACATCCTTTTATTCTTTACACTGAAATAAAGTAAAATACTTTTATCGTTATAATCTTATATATCACTGTCTGGGCCTTTTTTACCCCGCCCGTTTTGATTAAAGAGACAAGACAGCCTGCAAGTGGCTCTTGTCAAAATCAAGCTGACGTTGTATTAGACGTATATTAGTGTTAAGTTATATAGATATGAACATATTGTTTATAACATCCTTTATTATTAAACATTACTCCTAGCTATAGATAAAATTTAATTACCCAAGTGACAACTTATCATTCTACCCAGTAAGATCAGCCACTCACTCAAATCAATAACTCTATTATTGCTTAAGTACCTAATATTGAATTATTATCTCGGAGTCTTGTTAAGATGAACACTGTTTCCCGCACAATTCCGCCAGCAGCTAAATCTCGTTTAATTGGCAATCAGCGAGAAAGATTTAAGACTCAATCCATGGGATCATCCGTCAGATATTTCGCTGATTAAACTTAATTCCTTGAAATAATAATACACGATCCTTGGCGCGTGACGGAAAGGAATAATACAGCTTTGTTCTGTGCTCGCAATAGTTCAACTCCTCGGCTAAAGCTGTCACATAAGGGCTGAAGGCAATTGTTCACTATCTGTCAGTTAACCCATAAGGTTATGTATAAAATACATATACCTTTTTAGAAATGTACCAATGTACGTACACTGTCGTGTCTGATGTTTGAAAGAAATTATATCGTGTACCTTTTTAAGGGTTATTTTTTAATGCTGGTGGTTGAATCAAAAACTTATCTACTTAGTCTCGAGTGCGCCGTTAAAAGTGCATTTTGTCTAATAAATTGACTAAAAACGGATATTGAAAACGGATACTAAAAACTCCAGGCAGAAGCTAATGGAAATTTCACGAAACCATTGCTCACCATTTGAGAGTTATCGTTACAGTATGAACAGATTTTCTGCATTATTGTTAGGTTTTTCTCTGTCATATATTGTGATTATTCCACTTGACAATGATCCATAATTGAGTAGGTATAATCAATTAAATGAACAAAATATTAGATACCTATCTTCTCGCAGGTACTGAATTTTACGTAGGCAGATAACTCCAGTTTCGGCGTGGATTCTTTCGTATTAACTCGTAACTAGAAGAACTTTGATTTTTCCTGACAGCATTAAGTAGGTACCTATTCTATGTTTTGCTCAAGTTATTCTGAAAACTCTACTGAACTCTCAACGTTCGTTTCAGACGGGATTTGTTAAAGCAAATAATTGTGAATCCAGACAACAGGTTGATTGACAGCAAAGGCAAAATGAAATAGAAAATATCCTCGGCGAATTCGAAATAAGAACGTTTTCAACTGACAGAAATAATAAAATAAGCTCAGAGTTAAACAAAACCTGCGGCACGCTTCTCTTAAACGTCAGAGGGGTGATTTCTAGCTAAACAACCCTTCCCGCGTATTTCAAGATGTTTTCACGTACAGTTTTAAGTATGGGGCGGTTCGTTTGTCTCGCGATGTTGTTTTGCAATTCAAACTTTTAGGAAAATTCGCAAGCTGCCTAGGAAGAAAGCAAAGTTTGACAAGACGTCCGTAGTCAAATATATTTACTCGTATAAAGGCTATGGAGGCAGGAATAAAACAGATTGACGTAAGGAGATTTACGCATTTTCTTTGCATCGGAATATTAATGGTTCGTTGTGTAGTGCTTTTATAATCATACGTCTCGTACCATTGATGAAAGTCCTGTCAAAAAAACAATGTATTTCGAGTAAGGAGTGACTTTGAAACAATGGGTTTATTGCGCGAGAATAAACAATTTGTAAAAGTACCAAATAAGCATTCGACTCTTGAACCATCTTCGAGAATGTGAAATATTTGTTAAGAAATATCAAAATCTAACTTTAACAAATAAATCCATTTTATATAATTATTTTAAACTAAATTGTGGGTTGTATACAGGGTTTTCCAATAAGAGGTGTTATTTTGATATTCAATCGTAAAAGATCAATGGTTTCGTTGCTTGTGTGGCACGTAGCGCTGTCTTGTTGAAAGTAAACGTTGTCCAGATCAATACCATCCAATTCCGGCCATAAAAAAATCATTAATCATCTCTCGATAGCGCAATCCATTCACCGTTACTGTTGCTCCAGCCTCATTTTCGAAAAAGTAAGGTCCAATGACTCCGCTGGACCAAAAACCGCACCAAACAGTCACACGTTGAGAATAGAGAGGATTTTCAACAATAACTCTTGGGTTTTCCGAGCCCCAGATGCGACAATTTTGCTTGTTGACAAAGGTGGAAATGGGCCTCATCACTCAAGATGATTTGCATTTGATTCACTCAAGTGAATTTTAATAATTTCAATGCGTTGCTGAAGCGTGTATCGTTCCATTCCTATAAATGGCGTAGTTTTTACTTGTCAAATGTCAAAAAATGACAGCTTCAAAAGTAACATCTTCCGAAATAGCGGGCTATTCAAAATAACACCTCTTATTGGAAAACCCTGAGCACTTGGTTAGTATTCTTGTAATCATATGTAACTAAGCGAGGACTAATCAATTATCTGACGGTGAGCTCTGCCGTCTCGAATTTCGCGCTTCTTTTACAGAATGAACTGTTTAGGTCAGTTCAACTATTTTCAACAATATACTCGATTTCATCAAGAGTCATGGAGCTTTGAATAATTTATTTTACTGTACTTGCATTCTTAGAGTTACGATTTTAATTTATCACTAAGCATATTGACGTATCTACCGCTGATATTGTTGAAACCTCTGCGTTTATCTAACAAATAAAGCATGTAACATAAAAATAAATATTGCAACAGAATTATCAATGGCAGAACAATATTAAGATTGCCTCACTAGGACGTTTTGCTGTGCTGAAAAAGGCCTAGACTACGTAATTTCATCAAAACCGCAATTAAGTACCTAACCACACTTTGATATCCGGATAAAATATGCTTCCATCCTATCTTATGTTTATCCAAAAAGATAAAATGAAATTAAAAATAAAATCACTTGGCGTAACCAAAATTTTCCAGGCATTTTTGCCCACCTGCAACTTTGGATGATTTAAAAAAAATGAATTTAGGCAGCGGCCAATGATCTGTGATCAGCGAAATCGGAGGATTCGGGAAGCCAAGTCGAGCGAACACACCTCACGTAGGTACTGACGGGGCATGCAGGGAAGAGGAGATAGGCGCGCCGGTAGCGTGGGGAGTTAAATCGACTGTGAAGAAGCGAACATTATTCAATTTGAAACGCGCGGTTGTTAAACATTTGTGGCCGTACGTTTGGTAGCATTCATTTTTTAGTATCGAATTAGTTTTTGGTTAAATATAGAAATGCTTAGGAAATGAAAAAAATTATTGCTTACGTAACATCGATTTGTGATTCAAATACTTTAGAGAACATTAGACAGCTCCATTCATACAAATTTAATGATAACGCAAACTCGGTATGCAAATAATTTATAATAAAGTGTTGAATTTCTTTAAATCGATTGAATATTATAATCATGTTTTCCACTGTAAGGAATCATTTACACATGAAAATGCGGATATCTCATACGTGTTCAAAATTGTTTAAATAATATTATATTATTCACTATGGATACTGAATCAATTTACCCTTGATAAATATCGATATTGTTTAAAATGCTCAAATAAATTATATAAATTGTTATTTTTTATGTACATAATCATTTTAAGTCTCCCACTAAATCAATTTATCATTCTTAAATATCGAAATTTTATTGTGTTCAAAGCATCTTGGTGATTACCTTATCTTCATTTTTAATTGTATTTGTATTACTATGTTAAACTTCTAGACTTATCAAATTAAACTCGAAAATTGTCCTTCACAACACAGGTGATTTCCTAGCGTAGATAAAAATATAGATATAAATATCTGTAAATAAACAATATTATCGAATGAATATTAAAAAAAAAATCGTATCGGTAATTGTAGTTAAATTACATTTTAAAGCTATTCGTATTTGGTACACATCTATAGGACGAGGCATTATTTTGTAAACAATATCCGATATTCATATGTTTTGTGAAGAAATGTATAAATGATCTATCAATAGTATAAAATAAAGTCGCTATCCGCGTCAGTCTGTTTGTGCGCTTAGTTCTTCTAAACTACGCGATGGATTTTCACTATCATTTAGAGCATTTCTTCCGAAAGGTTATTGTTATCATGAGATACATCAAAATAATGTACCTACTACGGAATTGTATAACTTTAAAAGGCCGACAGCAAAGTCCGCGTTGGTATATGTCTATCTCCTAAGGATAACTCCCAGCAACGCCGGGTACACGTCAGCTAGTATGTTATAATTTCATTGAAATATTATGTTTCTAATTTTCAAAAATTCAGTTTCCAGTCTTCGAAACATCATTGTATTTCCCTTCCTTGCCTTTATATTCGATCGTTTTGCGTTCAAACTGAAAGATGCAAATTCTATGACGATATAAACTTCGATAAAGAAATTCACCTCGGTGTGTTTTCACTATTCGGCGAAGAATAAAAACAGTCGGAGCGGAGCCAAGAAAGGTATTGATAAAATATGAAAGTAATCGTTGAATAATTGAACTTTAAATAAGAAATAGTAAAAGCGTGTGCCGAAGTGCTCCACTTATACAAGTATGACAGGGCAAATCACTCTTCTCTTCTCAGACTTTTTATGCTGTGAGAAGATTCTATTTATAAACAAAACTTTTGTTATAAATCTTCTTTATCAAGCATTATAGAATTAGAGGTAGTTAAAGTGGTATATACTCTCATCATCGCCCTTGTGAAAGATCAACATTCAGAAACGAAACGTTGCTAGAAATTACTTTATTTATTACTTACAGGTACTTACAACTTTCCTGTTCCACATCTCAATCTTTTCCATTTCCCTTCACCCAACAATTGGGGTACGTTGTCAATAGCTCCAGATAGTTGGGGGCATTTAAAACTATTGTGCAGTATTCACTTTAAAAACATTATTACCACCAAGTTGTTCAAATCTAGTTATCAGTATGATTGTCGCTAGTATTTTCCACTCGACTTATTTAATCACGCAATAAACAAAACAAAAAAAGACTAGAATTTTCTTTCCGAATTTAACAAAAACGAAGGTGCATTTACTTCGCACCAGACTGAATAAATTTAGGTAAAAATCTCCATTCGATGCTGCAAACTCGGTTTCATCTGAATGGCACATTGCGCCAAAATACAAACACTGTCATTTCATATTGTTTTTTATTCGGGCGCGGCGGGACGTGGCACAGGGATGATAATATGGTCGCCGGCAGAATAATAATATTGTGATTTCGGTTTGTTTGACTACGGCAGATGTTCGGCACGTGGAAATGACTCGTCTGGTGGTGAGTTTATTTATTTATTTAGATGTACGTTGGGCTTTTACATATATATATTTTATGTTTTAAAAAAATATCAATAATTTGGTTAACTACAGAATAAGTAAAAACAATACGAATACAGGAGTTTTATTTTATTATTTTATATTTTATTTTTATAATGCAGATGTTGAAACACTATTCATATGATTTCTTTGCAAACTTTCAGTATTACCATAATTTCAAAGTTTACATTATATTTCTAGATACTGACTTGTTATTTAAAAAATGCCTTTAATCATGTAACTATATGTTTCACTTGTTCACCACAATATTACATTACTTAACTTTAAAATTTGCATTATAACTAGATTGATGTTGTATTTTAGTATATTATTTTATTTAAAAATGACAAAATGTAACATTCTTCTGCCATACATGCACAACCAACTATCAGACACACTCACTAACCAATATGATCTAAGCAACAAGTTTGGGGGGATACTATTGATATATTTTTTGACCAGCATTTTGTTGAATCCTACAAATTATACATAGTAGCGTTGGTAATGTAGTTTCTATATTATGTTATGTTACTGTTACATGTTTTACTAATATTATTTCATATTCAGTTTATCAGTTTGCTATTATTTCATGCTTTAAAAAGTTTGTGTATAATTTACGATAGCTCACTAGATATATTCTGTTCTTAAAATCCATGTAAAAGCCCGGCTGGGCGTAAAACCAAATAATATAAAATACATTTATTGATTTTTGTTATACTACCCACACACGGACAGTGCCTTAGTGGGTCCCTTTATTACTTTTGTATGTAATTTTTTTCTGAAAATGAATATACCTGCTTATATTATAAAATTATTCGGAAAAATAAACCTAATAGTCATAATATAGAACCTAAAAAGCCCTGGGCAGAGCTATTCGAAAACAATTTGAAGCCGCGGTTTGAGGGGGAAAACGTATGAAAAATGCACTTATTTTTATGATGACATGTCCCATTCCCTACCTTATCAAATACCCCAAAAATATACACAAGCCGTTATATGCATTAACCATATCAAAATTAATTTTAAAAAGATATTTTTAATTCTTTTTGCATACAAATCATTTCAAAAGTTTGTCATACAAGATGACTGCCAGGCAATTTCCCCTCACCCTAGATTTGGCTTCAATGTTTTTCGTCAAAATCGAACTAATACCCTGTCCAAGACCAAAGTGATAAAGTTTCTAATTTTTGCACATCGGCATGAATATTTGCTTTTCAAAGGAAGCGATGTCATTAAAATTAAATTTATTTCGACAGAGTAAATTTCATTCCCTACGCAATCAATGTGAACAAGAATTGTACTTAAAATTAGTGCGAGAAGCAACTACATGAAATGAAGCAGGGAGTCCAGTGTGAGTTTGCTGCTCCCTACTGTTTTTTGGAGCTGAAGATTCTCTCGGTTTGTCAAACTATATTTTCACTTATGTCTGCTCTGCTAGGTCTGGGTGTCGTGATGTTAAATGTTCGGTATAGCTGGAAAAAATAATTTTCATACCTCGTGTTCCTACCATTCTATGAAATGAGATGCTTTATATTGATGATGTTTTGCGATGTGCTCATCATTTACTCTCGATATATCACCGCCAGTCGTCTGAACCTTCCTCTCTCCCTCAGATTTTATCTTTCCATTTCGGAAAACTCTATTATTACAACTCTTCTTTATGCTTCGAAGTTTTTTCTGTGAGTAAAAAAATGTTTATCTCATTTTCATATCTGATGGAACGCCACACGGTATACACTCCTTACCTATCTTTACATCTCATCGATACATTAGTTCCATAGTGTTATAACTCAGAAATCACTATTTCGAGATAATTGGCAATTGAGATTTTGGTGAAAGTTTGAAATCTCACTACTCTTCTATTTAATGGTGGATTGACTTGAAATTCTGGAATTTCGGTAATTAGTATAATCGAGATCATTATATTTACGTTACGGTGTGGAAATAGAATGTTTGAAAACATATTTTATTCCAAAAATATATTTTATTTCCAAAAAATATTTCATTCCGAAAATATATTTTATTTCAAAAATATATTTTATTAAAAAATATATTTTATTCCAAAAATATATTTTATTCCAAAAATATATTTTATTCCTAAAATACATTTTATTCCAAAAATATATTTTATTCCTAATTAATTGAGATTTTTGTGAAAGTTTGAAATCTCACTACTCTTCTATTTAATGGTGGATTCGCTTGAAATTCTGGAATTTCGGTAATTAGTATAATCGAGATCATTATATTTACGTTGCGGTGTGGAAATAGAATGTTTAAAAACATATTTTATTCCAAAAATATATTTTATTTCAAAAACATATTTTATTCCGAAAATATATTTTATTCCAAAAATATATTTAATTCAAAAAATATATTTTATTCCAAAAATATATTTAATTCAAAAAATATATTTTATTCAAAAAATATATTTTATTCCACAAATATATTTTATGGAACCTATGGATAGCTAATGCCGCACATTAAATCTTAGCGCTCTTAGGAACGAATATATGTATTCTGATCTACTTCTCATATTTAATAAACATGCACTGCCAAAATCGGAATGCCAAAATTGCATTCTGGAACCAGTGTATCGACATTAATTCGCCAGTAACTTTGACTATATTTGACCGTACCACTTAACTTATTTTCATGGCGTCACTTTTTTTTAAATATCGCCCACCGCTTAACTAACTGTACCATTTTTCATTCTACTTCATCTTCCGTCAAATTAGGCATCATGCATGCCTTTATTCAACTTTGTTTGTACATGACGCTTAATCAGACTTATCTGGCATAAATATGTCAAGAAAAACAAGCGAGAGGAACTGTCAATACTAATTATCGATAATGACCTGCTAGCTACATTGAATTCTGTCAACAAAATCAATTTTTGTTTGTCTATTTGGACTTTATACTCTCTTGTATATGTACTACGCGGAATGTTGTCACGAACTGCAGATTAGCCCTACAACTGTATACCTATACAATTACATATTTGATGTGTATAACGGAATACGTGTCTAGTTGCTACGTGCTAAGAACCGACCCATTGTTTACATACTATTGAGATGCAAGTTTACCTAAAATCGTCACCGCTTAGTTTACAAAAGGCATTTTGAATATCTTCTACATAATATATTTGCATAGAATGATGTCAGATTTCTTTATAAGAATTCTAACAAGCAGTAGATATATTTTGGCTCAAAATGTATTACTTTTATTCGTTACAATGGCTGATTTTTGGCATTTTTCATGGTACTAAGGCCTCGCCTACATCAGCATGTAGGCGAGGCGATGACGGCCGGCATAGTCCAGTGGTAACGCATTGGACTGCCATTCCGAAGGTCGCGGGTTCGAACCCGGCGTGCGCAAATAAATTTTATTTGATTAATTTGTGTTATTTCACAATTCATTAATTAAAAATAATATTTAGTATATTTGCGGCACGTTCCAGAGTGGAAGATACTACCAGTATCGCCCTGGTGTAAGACCACCATTCAGAATTGAAACGTTGCTCCAAATGGCTTTAGCCGTGTTTAGTGACTAGATCTGAATAGCCAGGTACTTCCCCACCTTCCACTTTCCCTTCCCCACTTACCTTCAGCCTCACAACATCCCCCAATTGGGGATGCCATAGTCTCACTGGCTCCAGACGGGAGCAGTTGGGACTCTTGTGAGGTATTCACTATAAAAAAAAAAAAAAAAAAAAAAAAGCATTCCAAAACCCGATGTTTTCTGTTGAATTGTTTTCATCTGCCGACATACATGGTTTCAATGAATGTTCCGTTCGTGGCAATGTCGAATAGGTAAATGCGACGTGCAATTATCCACCAGAAGCAATTCCTGTCACGTTGATCGAATGTCCTCGTGACAAATGGGATTTTCAGGAAAAAAACTTATTTTGTTATCGATTTGTTTTTCTGACTGGTTTCTCAATAATGTACATGTTAAATATGTGGCAATGTGACGCAATGTCGAAAGCTTTTCAAATTTTGAAAACTCATACTAAACCTTAATGTAACATAATAGCAGGGCCGCCCCTGAGCAAAACGGCGCTTGGCGCGAGTAAAATGTTGGCGTCCCTTGTCAAAACCAGTAGACGTCATTGTAATCAATAATATTCGGATGATTTGTATGTTTGTGTAGCGCCGTTTTTATGAAAAATAATCTCAATATGTTTAGTGTTTGACCTTGCATAATGTACATATATTGAATTGCTTAATACATTTAGATCATAGATAAAACAGGAAAGATTGGTATTGACCATTAAGGGGATGTTACCGCAAGCGCAGCATAATTGCGGTTTTTGACGCAGTTTTTTATAAACTTCCATATTGTTTATAAGAAAATAATATTATGTTTTGAACAGATAATTTATTCTTCTAAACAATGAGAAAACAAAACGCTTTAAAATGTTTAAAACAATTGCGTAAAAAAATATTTACAGAACCTCTAAAAATAGCTTTAAGTTCGATTATATCCTTTAATTCTAAATGCAGAAGAATTTTAAATAAATACATTATCACCACGTCAATGTCGTCTAAACGATGAGAAAATAAAATTATATAGAAAAGAATTAAAACAATGCTTAAATAAATAAAAACAGTTTTTTAATACTAAGATATTGTTTCTTGTATCACCGCATTATATAAATCACAACGCAAGTTATTTATCTTCAGTAACCGAGGTGAGTTCGGCGTGAGAGCACGTTTCATTTTACAAAAAATAAATACGTAAATGTGTAGGCACATGAGAAAAGAGATCACACTAAAGGCTAGTCGTTATGTTATTATGTATCATTTCTAGCCCAAGTTGACTTTTTTACTATAAATCTCGTTTTATGCAACACTTGGCCAGCTGGCTGACTACCAGCGGCACAGAATATTAGAGAGTGCCCCATCACTAGAATCGTATTCCTAGTTTTATTTATTCACGCCCTACTGTGCTTTTACATACATTTCTAATTATACAGTTATATTAGTTGTAACAATAATTTATCTTAAAAGAATTTCAAATACATGTTATTTTCAATTGACGTAAATAAAGTAAAAGTTTTTTTTACACAGGAAAAGAAGAAACCCGTTATTCTGGAAGGAAGAAGAATAGTAGTTATACATTTAAAAAAAAATCAATTAAACAAAATTTCGCAGCACCACAACTCTCTTTATGAGTGTACATTATCTAACTTGGAGATAGTTGAAGAGAAGCAATCAGGATTCAATTCAGTATTGACATTTATTTGTAATAATATGTGCAAGAACAAATTTAGTATTTTTACCTGCGAAGACGTGAAAGATGATATGAATGTTACTGATTCAATGGTTTCTGGAATTATAAGTATTGGATCTGGCTATTCTAACCTAAAAGAACTAACGGCAGTAGCAGGAATCCCTTGTATGAGTAACAGACAGTACAGCAAATCAAATGAAAGGGCGTGTGAATGGTGGGACCGTACTAAGGTTAAGACGATGGTAGAAGCCGCCAAAGAGGAGGCTACGTTAGCCCAAATTGCCGGTGATGTTAACAGGGATGGGGTTCCAATGATTACAGTTGTGGCAGATGGGTGTTGGTCTAAAAGATCTCATAAGACAAAATATGTTGCTTTATCTGGCGCAGCTGTAATTATTGGATATAGGACAAAGAAAGTTTTGTATATGGGTGTCAAGAATAAGTTTTGTATGACTTGCACTCGGGCCTCAAATAAAAGCGTGACCCCACCCGAACATAAGTGCTATAAGAATTACGTAGGCTCTTCAAGCGGCGGAATCCGAAATAATTGTTGAAGGATTTAAAAGCTCATTAGCCACACACGGATTGATATATTCCAAGTTAATAGCAGATGGCGATTGTAGTACATATAAGAAAATATTAGAAGCTCGACCCTATTCAAATATAACCGTAGAGAAAATCGAATGTCGGAATCACCTTCTACGTAATTATATAACTAAAATCAGTTTACTTTCATTAGATACCCAGTACCCTATACGCCTATACGATTACGCAAAATTATCAGTGAAAGATTACTCCGCTTGCGTAGATCAATCACATCTGCTATTAATATAGGATTTCAGAAAATTGTTTGATGGATACCAAAGTCGGGAATTTAAATAAAGATATTCTAAAGCTTTCTTTTACTAAGATAACTGTTGATCCAGATCAATAAGGTTCCTTTAATGCCCAAAAGACTTAGTATATACACAAGAATATGTCTCCTAACTATATCAAAAGCTTTGGAAAAATCAATGTATATCGAATCCACCCGATGCTTGTGGATAAGGGAATCAGTTACATAATTTTCATAAATGATTAAGTTACTTAAAGTGTTTCTATCTGTGATAAAGCCGTGCTGATTGGGAACGATTATATTATTGATTTGTTTTGTAATGACATCTAGTAAATTATTATGTAAATTATTTTTACTATTCCTAACTGATAAAATAATAAATGATGGCCTTTATATAAAAAATTTAATCTTATGCTTTTTACATTACATAATTATTTGTTTCATGTAACTTTTTTGCAAAAAATAATAATACATATTGAAAATGACCGATATTTTATTTTTCTTGCCAATATATTCAGATAAAATTATGATCAGATATTATGAAAATAAATACCGTATTGTTTTGACATCTGTCAATGAAGAACACGTCGGTTACGAGTCATAAGGTACTGCTTACCGTCTAGCAGTGTAGTTGATAGTATCGATAATTTATCAAACAAGTTTGATAAAAAACTGATAATTTCATCTAAATCTCATAAAATCATGAGCTCCTTCTGCAATTCTTCTATCGAAATTTACCTAAAAAATGCATACTCAACTTAATAAACTTTATTTGAAAGACGCTCATTATTAAGCGTTTCATGTTCAAACCTTACTCATGGGTACCATCTAGTGGATTTCATCGCTGCTCTGTTCGAACTGAGTTGACCACAGCACGTCGCCGCGTGTTCCCCGTTCCAACATACTTCATTCCTCTCCGCCCCGAAATATTATTTCGGTTTTTGCAAATACCCCCTTAAGTATGAAACCGCAAGTGTCTCCATTATCGTTCACCCAGTTTATTTTTCATCAGATTCGATGTGTGTTCTGTACTTTCCAAGTTAACCACGTTTTAAATAATTATTTATTTATTTTATTTATTATTTTATTTACGCCCTAATGGGCTTTTACATGAAAATATACATTTACATTGATTACAATAATTGAACATAAGAAGATAAATGGAGTTAATTGTAAGAAAGCAACACATATAATAAAATTTTGTGCAAATTAGCAAAACACTAATAAGATGGATTCAATATAAAATATACCCAAGCATGAAATAGTAAGTAAAAGAAAGTTCAACATAAAAAGTAAGTAAGTGGGTGTGTTTAAACCCAGTATTAATTGTGTGTTTAACAAATCGATAAACCAATATAAATTAGAGTGTAACTTACTCGTGAGGTAAAGAACATTATAACAGAGATTTAAAAAAAAAAATAACAAAATAAGAGTTGCACCTGTAAAAAGCAAAAACTAATAGAATTTAGCAATATCGACATGAATAAGAAATAATAAGATCTGAGATGGAACATAGTGTTATGTATAAAAAGTAGTTAGTAGGTATAAGCATACAATTATAAGTGTATAGTAGAGCAAATAAAAAACAAACAAATCACCCTAGAATCACCCAAAATTATCACCCTAGAAGAGAGACAAGCGTACAAAAACTGGTAGTCAGGACTTTATGCTCACACGGGATGTAGAGAAGATCCCTCCATCCCCTGCCCTTTTATAAAATGTTAACTTAGCTCCTCATCCTTATACTTCCCCTGTATCTTGTCTGTCATTTTAGTACCACCTTCACGCCAATTACCGCGCTCAGTCGCCGGTAAATTCATTTTTAATATTTACCCAGCAAAGTGCATAGTTACGTCGTAGAGAGGAATTTGCCATACTGCAATTTTCATGCAGTCTGTTTTCTTGGAAAGCACGTGGCAGACACATCCGGAACTTGGAGTTAACATGGTTTGTGTGGGAGTAATTGAGGCGAGGTGTATTCTCAGCTAACTAGGTATGTATCCTTTGCATGGCTGGGTAAAGATACACAGTTGGCAGCCTGACTTTCATTTTTATCATTGTTAAATTGCATGCTGTGTGGTCTAATGCTGCACACGGTACACATTTATATTTTCGAGAATTCGTATTATTTAAATCAATGATTGATTAATTACTATGTTTATTTTTTATCAGTCCGTAGGTTTGTATCGTAAACAGTTGCTGTTTGATTCTTAAATTTTCGTTTTAGAGTAATTATAGCATTGTATGCGGTGTGGTCAAATAACATTGAACATGTGTGAATTGATTATTTTCTCTATTTTAAATTAACTAGATCAGTGATTAACCTAGTTTGATGTTCTTCTGCCCCTGTGTTCTGCATCAGGGTGGTCACAGATAGAAAAAAAAACAAATCGGAAAAGCCATAAGGTACCTACATTAATGGATTATTTTTGTTAAGTAAATCAGTGATCCCCAAAATTGTTACAAGGTTCAATAGTAGATAATCTGTGAAATCCAAGAATTATCAAGGATTTTAGCTGTATCTAGAATTTGGACAGGTAATGTTAGCGTTCTCGTGATTTTTAAGTAGCTTCTTAAATTATTGGAGAATTCTAGTTTTGATTCAAGTTCTTCCCATTTTATAAAGATTGGGTTTTAAGCTTGTCTATTAGAACAAATATTATTAGTAATTTTTGTGACTTGATATTTGTTCATAATTATTATCTTAAATTCTACCTGTTTTAATTCTAACTATCTTATTTCCAGGTAATTATCTCATATTTCCTAACTGTTTGTATTTTTCCAAAAAGCACATTAAAATTATTGGTAGTTTTAAATAATTGATTGAAATAAAATATTCATAAATGGTTCACGCTCTTGAATCCAAAAAAAATATAAACAAAAATGTTCAAAGAAAAATATCTCTGGAAAATCTGATATCATCGAGGAAGTTTTAAAAATAATATTTCTATAGCTTCTCTATTTGTTTTATCTAATCCCGTCTACCACGTCTATTAATTTAATACCATTATTTCAGTTATTATAAACTTGATTTTTACAAGAAGATATAGGAATAAACTCCGCGCTTTTGAAAATCGGAGTCATTAAATGCTCGGAATCGAACCAGAAACGATTTTAAAAATGAACCGACAATCTTAATACGTTGCCATGGATTTCATTAGTGAACAAAACAAACAAAGTAGGTAAATAGTTTGTTTCATAAAATAGGTGGGCTACCATTACCATTTCCGTGAAGAAATTAATATTGTTCTTCATTATACCTCTGTTAATTACTTCATTTAATAATTAAGTTTTAATTACCGGGCAACTCTGAAGCATTGAATTGGTAGTGAAAAATTGAAATAAAATCCGCATCTCGGAATCAATTGAAGCTCTAACAAGATGACTAATAAATTCAAGATTTCGATGAGTCAGAATTGCGTCAGTCCCAAACTCCTGTAATAACTGTACTTTCTTTACTGCCTTTGTTGACCGTACATAATCGAGCCATCGTAAAGTCTTCTTACTGCCGCTATAAATATTATGAAATAATGTTTTTAAAGATTCTGGCTGTGAATTAAATGTTCAAGGTGCGTTGAACAACAAACTCTGCTTCTGCGAGTCGTAAGAGTTTAATTCCAGAGGATTTCAGGTTTATGGCTTTTGGCGTCTCACCTCTTTGGATCTGTGTGAGAGTATGCATATTGTATACAACCTCTCTAAGGTCGGGTAGTTTCAAACTTTATCCAAATGTATCTAGGTATATTTAATCTAAACTACATTTTTTTAGATTCCTTGCATATAGCTTTTAATTTAATTGCTCTTCACATAATCTTCCTGTAACAATATATAAAGTCATTTTACTACCCTAATATAACATGTTTTCTATCGATGTCCACGATTTAATTTATAATTTAAATTCGCTTACTAGCTTACTAACATCTTAAACGCTTTTAGGCTGCTGAGCCGACTGAATGTATTCTTATTTAGTTTTAGATGATAGAACGGACTTCAAATTAATATACAAATGTAGTATCGGGTCACATTTGTTTCAATAGCAGTTTTAAGTTGAAATAACCCGACCTAAGGCTACGTAACCTAAGCTGAACCTCGATGCGGCGGTGTAGCCTCTGTGCATACAGTCCTTCCAATCTCAGCTAAACTGATGCTGTGCTGGTGAATGCACTGTGCACACAGTTCCTCGAATGCATCAGACATTAATCATCTTTCCAAGATTAATCCCTAGAGATACAACTGCTGCAGTTTGCTCTTTGCATTCCAGACCTCTTCTCGTGATCTCAATGATGATGACCCATCACGGAATTCGCCCGTAACAAAGAACCGGCGATAAGATTCTGCTTACTATATAATGTAATGTATAGAATACTGTACCTGCACGGTGATTCCGCCAAAGTTGATTTGGTATTCATACTCGCTACCTTTAGTTTCACACTAAGCTCTGGGATTCAATCAGCATTTTAATCAACCGTAACCGATATTGAAAACAAAAGTCAGACATACGTAGAATGTTTCCTAGACATTCATAAGAATGTTTCTATTTCCGTTGGGAATATCTATAAACAAAACATAATTATTTTTTGACAAGTTATTATTATTTTTTTAGTATCACGATCGTCGTAGGTATATTCGCAACAAACAAGAACAATTCCAGCTATACCTCTTTTGTATTTCTCCAAGTATCTGAGAGTTACCTACGTCAATGTTTTTTAAGCCATTTATTTGTTGTGTACGCTACATGGTCGGTAGTCTGGCCATTGTGCCTACCTAAATCGCTCACACCTTATAAGAATACAATAATTAGAAAAGTATTGTGTAAATATTCCTATTAAACATTTTGATGTATTTTAAAGGATTGAAAATCGAAATTTGATGTACATATCTGAATTTATTGAAACTAGATAAAATACAAGATATTTATTACGTAGATTAAAAATTAACTATTTGTTCCTCTATTTGCAGATCGATACATCTCGGTAGGTCCAATCGCCCTCGTATATCACTTCAAAATGGAGTTATTTTAGTAGGTAGACACCACTCCATTGTATTTCAATCTCTGAATTGATACATTATACCGCGGTGTGCCTAGACCATGAATCCTGATTTATCCACAGAATCTAGGATCCGTTTTTTTTGTTAACCCTTTCAGATAAAAAAGCGTACAGAGGTATTTTTCTCAGATGTATGGGCGGTTCCGTCTATTCTATCTTAATGTCCTTAAATGTTTATCCTGCAAGAATTTGAAATGAAGTTATTCTGAAGATGTTTTATTCAAGCCTGAGAAGAGGTAGGCTTTCGGGAATTTTTATGACTGTTTAAACTGTTTTTATATTATCATCATTACAATAATACCTACAAGTTTTATCGCGAAGATTTTTTGCTTGCGAGATTTATGTTTTCCGAGCGTATACAAAACACTTTTATTACTCAACCATTTGTATCTTCGACAAAGCTCAGAAATTACGTAGATATTAATACAAGTTTTAATGTACTTGGAAGCTCGTTACTCTACGGAACCCAAAATAACTAAATATTATTAGAGACGTAATTAATATAAGAACTTTAACCACTCTGTCCGGACTCGGCACTCAAAATGGTTTTGAAAGCCAAAACCAAATTACTCGTGAAAACCATAAACTTTGTCAATTTAGGCCACTTATTAAATATTCATAAATTTAACCAACCTCGTGTCATTTCCATTCTGACGGTAAAATGTTTTGTATCGCTTTAACTCGGGATTATAAAATAATCAAGGGTGGTTTTTAAGGACCCGTGGAGTAGACCCGAGGAAGGTGCCTTTGAAAACTTAATTAACTAGAACACCTGCTATTCCTTTACCTTTGCCAGGTATAAGTCCTGTCGAAGGAATACCCTCCAACCGGGTTAGTCCTTATTTAGGTCCTTACCTACCCTATTGAAATCGCCTTACCTTTGATATTTTTTGTTCGGAGGCTTGCGTAATAGAAAAAATGGTTTTGTGTTGGGTTGTGTATAATACCCAATTATTAGCTTTGTTCGTTGGTTCCGCTGACCTTTTTAATGTCTTAATTAACTTTCTACAAACTTATTTGTAGATATACTCGATATATCTCTAGGGCTCATGGGAATAGAAAAAAGGATGCTAAAATTTGAATCAAGTTGTGACAGTATTTTACGTACTACCTAAAGCAATTTGTTGTTAATTTGCAGAATAAAGTTACCAAAGGTTTTAGTTATAATTCAGGGGTAACTTTTCGGATCCTTTTCCAATCAGGTATGTACCTACTGGGAATATATTTACCTCTGAAATATAAACCCTCTCATATTCAGATAATATTCAGATAGTAGTGACCATTAAATCAACTCGTACCGTCGTTTCTAATATTGATTAAATTTCTATGGCGTTATCAAAGAGAAGATAAATCAATGTAAGTAAAAATCGTTATTCGTGGAATATAAGGAAACTATGGAACAACTCAATATCCTCTCTCATATTTCTATATTTTGAGTTTTCATGACTTATTACTTGTTTTATCTTGTCACAGAATTAATTCGTTTCATTTATGTTTTTAAATTCAGTGGATCAGTTCGCAATTCTTATTTATTTATTATTAATTAAACAAAGAGAAACACAGTTAAATATCAACATCGATCCAGAAAAAAACCCACTAAAGTTAAGCTCTGTCGTCATTAAATCTGCATCGCATTCGGACTAAGTTATTATCTGCTCAATGTAACGTCTTTAAACTTGCGATGGAAATTTCACCAAAAGCTATGAAGCTTAACTACGTTCAATATGTCAAAAAGTGACAAGAAAAGGCCTATCCATGATAAAATTCAATTTAAAATTTAAATATGAAAGAACGGGCGTACCGCCGATGTATCTTTGTAATCTCCCTCTCAAATACATGAATTGAATGAGAGGTTACATCGAACTTCTCAGAGGCAGGACTTTATGTTCCACAACAATGTTTTTAGATCAGTGCAATAAACAATATTTCTGGTAAAAAGTGAATTCCATCAAATCCTCCTAGATCACAAGGCCGGGACACTCATTCTAATCAGCCTTCTAACTTGTATGGGATTTTACAAAATATTTCGTTATATTTTTTTTTATAGTTAATTTTAAAAAATAAAGATTTTTTTTTTAAATTTCCCATACAAGTTAGCAGGCTGATTTGATTTTGATTCAGTGTCCCGGCCCTGTTATTTAAGAGGTTTTGGTTCCACTCACACAATACATCTTATTACTCGGATACCGTATAACGTTCCTTTTTTTCTTCGGTAAATTAAATTACCCTTTTGACTTGCAAGATCATTCATATTTAATCACTCAATAACCACTACAAAGAAAAGCACACCAATATTAATAATATTTCAAAGGGATGGGGCGTGGTACGTAGTCTTTTCGGTCCCATGAGATGTTACCGTCTTAATTTGGTTCACGGAGATAACAGGTAATGCCAGGAGAGCAGGAGATGTGGCAGGTAGATGGATTCCTTAGTGAACCAGCACAGTGGGAGGCGTACCTATGAAGATGTTGAGGGAATATACAATATACACATTAGGGATGATGGCTTTATTATTGATATGCTGCGAAGGAACACAGGCAGTCTTACAACGATGGTTAGGAATTACGATGTTCCATATTTTATTGATCTCAGTGGCTTTTTGATTTGTTGAAATGCAAGATAATATGATATTGTTATTGTGTGTTTTTGTTGGGCAGGTATCACTTTTATATGTTAAATTTATATCTGTGTAACTATTCAAAATCTGTTGTAGTGGAATTTAATAAAAGTACACTTTATTTCAACTCAAAAAGGTTAAAAGAATAATAAAAATCTTTGAACATTTCATGTTTTTTTTTTTATCTAAAGATGCACGTCCCTCGATGAAACCGTCCCGATTATTAAATGTACAAATCAAAACTATATTTTTTGTAATTAAGTTATTATGTATTAGAAATAAAAGTTATTATTATACAGAATGTCCGGGGTAAAGTGTACAAACTTTGGGAGGTGATTCTACATCTCGTTGTTTTTTTCCATGCGAACAATTTTCGTACAAACAATTCAACTTATTTACCTGATAACTAACTACCTTAACACGTTGGAATTTTGAAAAAGTTATTTAAATTATTTAACTCTTTTACTTGCGTAATCACGTAGAATCACCTCCCAAAGTTAGTGCACTTTACCCCGGGAGTAATGTACTGTAACAGTCTCTTGAAAACTTCATTTTTCCTGTTTCCTCGCCTTCTTCCTCTCCCTACTCCCTTATACAACATATCTCAAGTGCGCAGGTCATAAGACTCCGGGTAATTGGGACTCTTGTATGGAATTTACCTAAAAAAAAAGCCTTCAGTAAACTTTCGGATTTTTTTTCATTTCAGTAATTTCATGTCATTTCACACGCCATACGGGGGTGAAAATTTGAATTTTAGGTACTTACATAATATTTGACCACCGCCAACGTCTGCGTCTGAGGGAGTCGTGTGGCACAAGGGTTGGTAAGGGTTAAGGGGAGAGTTGGGACAAGAGCGTGGCTTGCGGCTTGTGGTTTATGGTGCGGAGGCAGGTGTCAAATATATGGGCATGATTATTATGCAATCTACTTGTATTTGGGTACAATTCTTTTCTTTTTGGGGCTATATTTCAACATACATTTGATAGTTTTTTTATTTTTTATTATTTAATAAATGTTTACAAGTTACATTTTTAGACATTTTTTTTAACTACCATACTAGGCTAATGCCCGTGTTGTGGTAGTTATACATGAAATAATAATAACAATGACATAAAAGATCTAAAAAATACTTATAGTAACATAAGTATGTAAGTATAAATCATAATGAAGTAATAATAAAAATAACTTAGAAGAACTAAAAATACTATTTTATAGAAACATAAGAATGAATTAGAGAAAAAAAAACAAATTTAATGATAAATAAAACTAAAAACAAATATATTAAAATTAATAATAAACTGAAAAATAAAGAAAAAGTATATGTATATTTAAAAAGATACAAATAAAAATTAAAAATATTAAACATTAAGATTAAAATATAAACATAATTAATATAGATTGTTTAATGCATATAATTGTTTGTGTGCAAGTTTATTTATCTTAGGTATTATCTATAAGACAACATGTTTATGTTCAACACTTAATTTTAATTTTCGTGATATGAGACAAGTTGGAAAAGAAGTTTTTAATAATTTTTTTTTTTTTTGTGTTAGGAACTCATATAATCACTCATATAGTCGATAGTCCATGCAATTTAGTCATAGTTCGGCAATATTCGGAACGCTTCTATGCCATTTTTTCCTTTTGTTTCTATTATTTATGGCTTCAAAATTATGTCTGCATGTTTATTTAAATATTTTTATTTAATCGTGCTACGGATATTACGTTTTAAACTCTACATCTAGCTCAAAATGACGCGACAGATGAAATGATAGGGTTTTCAACGGAGCTCTCAATGACGGGACCTTTTTATAAGATGTAATTGCTGCACAAGAACCCCAACAGTCAGGATCAAGTGGGACTATGGAATTCCTAATTGCGGAATGTTTGAGACTTAATAACGTAACATGAAAAGGGAAAGGTTGGGAAGGACCTCGCTTTTCCTATTCATATCTGGTCAATAAACACGTCTAAAGTAAAGCAATGTATTGATTCATCACCATGGTTTTAATACCACTATTGCAACTTATTGCGTAGCTTTTGTAAAACCTCACCTAAAGAGCGCTTAAAAAAGTATACTCTTTAACAAACTCTCAGTGGCAGGACCATACATTATACATTATTCTCCCCTTCTCGTGAAGAGACTTGAGCCATCGATACCAAATCGACATGTATAGTAACTTACTACCCGCTGTTAACAAAAATCTATTTTATGGTCGATCTCTTCCAGTGTACCACATTATTAGGCATGCCTTAGGCCTCTCATTAGAAATAGATCTAAATTGGTCGATAAGGCGAGTGGAATTTCTCGTATACGTGTTTTATAATATGAGTATAAATTCAAGATAGACAGATCATCATTCATCTCCGCTACTAGGCAAACCTACGCACTTTTATTTAACTATGTATTAGAAATATTTTCTGTTATTTTTCTGTTGTCTGGCCTTCTATAGTAAAAAGTTAGTATAAAAATAGAACGGCTTCCTTTTATGTTCGTCAATGTGTAGAACTCATCAGTTGTGTTTTTTTATTTAGTTATTATATTTTTTATTTCTTATTCTTCATTGTAAATATGCCTGGGAAGTTTGCCAGCGGGATAATTTTACAACATTTTAATATATAGAAAATAAAGATAGAAGAATAATAATAAGTGATTACAAAGATATGAAATAAAGTAAAGCCTTGATAATACAAAGATATCCTTGATAATACAAAGATATCCTTGATAATACAAAGATATCCTTGATAATACAAAGATATCCTTGATAACACAAATATATCCTTGATAATACAAAGCTATGAAATAAAGTAGAGCCTTGATAATTCGAAATAATACAAAGATATCCTTGATAATACAAAAATATCCTTGATAATACAAAGATATCCTTGATAATACAAATAAATTAAATAAAGTAGAGCCTTGATAATTCGAAATAATACAAAATATCCTTGATAATTAAAGAAATGAAATAAAGTAGAGCCTTGATAATTCGAAATAATACAAAGATATCCTTGATAATACAAAAATATCCTTGATAATACAAAGATATCCTTGATAATACAAATAAATGAAATAAAGTAGGGCCTTGATAATTCGAAATAACACAAAGATATCCTTGATAATACAAAGAAATGAAATAAAGTAGAGTCTTGATAATTCGAAATAACACAAAGATATCCTTGATAATACAAAGATATCATTGATAATACAAAGTTATTAAATAAAGTAGAGCCTTTATAATCTGAACTAATGAAAACAAAACTCCAACCAACATGGCACACTTTTACAGTATGGTTAAGCGTTTTAAACAGAAATACGAATAATTTAAAGAGATTTTTAATAAATTAGCAATATTTGATATCAGTAGGTTTTCTCCGTGCACAATTTCCTCTCCTTTCCCTAAAAAGACCTTCCGCACAGCATCCCCAGAGGTGAAAAAAAATCCTTCAGGGTCTCCCGTGTGAGCTAATGTAAAAAAAGATCGGAAAATTAATCAAAATGACGAATTTTGTCAACGCACTTGATTTTTGGGTCGGGTGGTCGTGGGTTCAGATTCCCGCCCTCAATGCAATACTGATTTTCGGGTCGGGTGGTCGTGGGTTCAGATTCCCGCCCTCAATGCAATACTTATTTTTGTTAGATTTTCATTTAATATTAAAAAATATATTAGAAAATCATCATTATTAATTCTGGACGACCTGATTGAAATGACTTATCTTAGTACGGAATATTGATGAAAACATTAAAAGCCATTTGTTAAATAATTTATATTCGAGGTAAACCCTTGATACCTTGAGTCAAAGTTACGCGGAGTAGGTAAACGTTTTAATTATTATTGTATGTGTGTTTTTTTTAACTGAGCGTGCGTTTTCTAATATAATAATCATTTATTCAATATAAATAATACTTTATATATGGTGCAGTGCACAAGATTATGTAAATTAGAAGATGACCATGAATTCGCGGAAGCGGTAGCGGGAAAGAGAACACAACATTTGTGTATTAATCATCTTGTTGGCCTTTTTTCATTCACATAATAACACTGTCAAATGCGAATCCGGCTGTCGCTGGTTTAAATCCCAAGGTGCGCAAATAAATATTTTTTAAAAAAGTCTGCTGTTTCATAAAATCATTTAAAATAATGCATTTGCGGCAGGTTCCACACGGAGAAAAATGATTGTGGCCTGTATATTGAAATCCTGTAAAAACGTGATAGCAAGCATTTCCTATTAAAAATATTAGTCCTTTTAAAATATATCGGATCACGTGTTGATGCAGCTGCGCTTTTCCTTGTGACGAAATGCGACAATATTAGAATTTTTATGAACACGTTTTCCGACATCCTCATAACACATTCGTGTTTTACTGATAGTTTGTTAGGAAATATGTCAATTAAATCTTCAAAGGCCTGCAGTCCCGTTATTTAACAGGAATACTAATAATTTGACCATATTTAAAAAAAACAATATTTTACATTAGTAAGTTTTCTCCGTACATAGTGAAAGATACTCTAAGTATCGCCCTGCTGAAAGACCACCGTTCAAATTTTAAACGTTACTTTAAAAGGCTTTAGCCGTGTTTGGTGACCAAATTTGAAATAATCTGAATTTCCCTACCCACTACCATATTATCCTGGCTTCAAGCGGTCGGGAACATTTAGTACTCTTGTGCTGTATTCACACATAAACCAAAAGTATAGAGGAGTACGTACAACTAACAACTGTACAACTTATCACACGGAATTCGTTATCAGTAGTTATTACTAGCGGTGAATGAAACAATTGAGTATTCCCATGACTAATACAATTTTATGATTTAATTTTAGATAATGTTGCTAATAATTTGCTTGTAGCTTTTGATGTCTCTATGTCATAACTTCTAATACTAATAATCTGTGTTTTGTAGTAAATTTTTTCATATATAAAATATAAAATTAAGTTTCCGAAATGCTCCTGTTAATGAGATCTGTGATGAATACTTTTTCTAGTGTTTTCTGTCAAAACAATCATTGTACGAGTTTTCGTGTTCGGAAGCAAAGTATAGGGTTTTCATGAAATGAATGATAGTCTTCAATCTATTATTTGACCATAATACAGTGAGGGGAGAACATTTTGCAAGTAACAATAAAACTACAATTTCAATTGGAAAACGCTATGTACATAATATTAATCGATTAAAGTTTCTGATTGGTATTTTTATTGTTGTTTCGGAACATTTTTTTTTCAATAAATAATTAATTTTATCACACTTCACACGTGCGAAAACAAAGTTCCCATTCGAGAAAATGAATTTTGTTTTAAAAAGCTATATCTTTGAAAATAATACATGTATTTTAATGAAAAAAATTTACATAGTTCTTAATATACCCATACTATAAAATTATGATCTGAATTAATGCTATATTTATGTAACACGACTCTATAAACTAATAGTTAAACTGGGCCGTTTAGTGATTACATTACAATTTTATTTTTTTCATTTTCGCGCAAATCAATACAAAAAAATCAAAAATCTTCCGTATCTTCGGTGTGATAAGTGTAAGGATGTATTACCCATACTACGGGCTTAAATATAGTTTCCTTTTGAAATTAAATATTCTTCCACACAAAAGAAAAGAATTTGAAGGTGGGGAAGACTTGGTTCACATTTTTAAAAACATATACAGATCCTTGACAAAGAGATTGATCATAAAATATTTATAAACAATTATCAGACAGCAATGCCTTTTCCGCCATTCGAGTAGGGCCGTCGAAAAAGTTTGAACTTCCCTTCCCGCAGAAAGTGTGTATAACCATTTTCCGTGATTTTTTTTTGTTATTAATTAATATTTTTCATTTCGCTAGCTAGTAGTATGATATTAAGTCTTTAAAAGTTTGTCGTTCGGAGTTCTGATAGATAACGAAAATTGTACTACAAACCACAAAATTGAGGTACTTAAGTCCAAGTTGACAGCCGACAGTATGTACCTGCACTTATTTTATCTGTCTCCTTCTGAATCTATTATACTTGCGGACAGCAGATGACTTAATCATATATATTAAACTTAATATCGTATTTCACCTTTTTCACGTTGACTGCGTACAACGTTTATATTGTATTCTAAAACATTTTATGTAGGTCCAACACATCTCCATTTAATAATATTCAACTAAGCCGCGTTGGTAATGTATGTAGTTATATCTTAACATCCCTATATAGAAAGATCATAAGGTTTAGCGGTAGAAACGTAAAAACATTGATATCAGATACTCAAAGCGGGACTACAGTATCAAATCTGTACCTTCTGTAATATTATGTATTGAACAACTATTATTTGAATGTAAACAACTCTCAACGCTAACTAGTATTGAACCTAATTAGTCGCCTGAAATATCAATACAAATTGAAAATATCTCCCGAGTAAAAATAAATGCCGCCAACGGGAATTGATTTCGTGCCTTCTGATGTCCGGTCAGGTGCTCTGAAACCACTGAGCTATGTCGGCTTATTCCAAACCGACCGAATAAAGAAAAAGACAAGTACCAATTGCTGACTGAAAACCGAACTCGGCTTAAATACATTTTGCATGCCCAAAATTAAATACTTCGTTTGCCCAAAATTATTATACTTGCCAAGGAAGAGCTTTCTTCAATCGATTACCGACTATTATATTACTTATCTACTTTAACTACTTATATCACATCTACCACACATATAATGTAACTGTTATAAAATTATTAATTACTTAATACTACACTAATATACTGTGCACTCCTCTTCCAAACACAAGCTAAAGCTTCTATGGACGAGTAGTATTAATATCTTAATATGTAAAAACCCAGTTTAAATACTAAATGTAATTATTTTATCTCTTTCATAAAAAAAATAATTAAAAAAAAAAAAAGTTTACTAATTTATTTTAGTATTCTCTATTCTTGTAATGTAGGTACGAGTTAAAAAAACTAACTAACTAATAATTAAGAATATTGCATTGAGACAATTTGAAGTTAAAATGATTTAGGAATTAGATATAGTGAGTGTAAAACAAAGAATTATGTATAACGTTTTAATTTTTATCAAGAAAGTTTTAACAATTTACTGTCAACTCACTTTAGGGATAAACTACATAAGAATATTGTATCAAATAAAAAAATGAAATAAAAATATATATTGACATACCTACATACAAGATAGACAGAAAATACCTAATTTTTTACCTTCTAAAAGCATCCAAATGTATAGCTTAGATTCCAATGAAATTAAATATGTACCTAGGCTAAGCCCATTTAAAGAAGAATTTTAAATTTTCAATATCTTTTTATATTACCCTGGTGAAGGTTCAGGGTGAACCTTCAAACCGAATCCGATATGTTTTATATATTGAAAATATATGCAATAAAGTGGTACTAAAAATAAAGTTATTTTATTCTAATTATTATAAAATCAGTATTAGATATCACATCTGATAAGTATTGGAAATAACCAAAGTGATAATTATTAAATCTTGTATGTTTGTATTAGACCATAATTACGAAGGAGAACTATTTTAAGTGTAATAAATTAAATAAATAATATTTTAACTGATATGAAAAGTCACAGTCCGTATTAATTTGGTACAAATGAAATATGTAGACGAAATAATCAAATCAAAAAGACGGGTAGTTTCGTTTCGTCTTGTCGGGCCGATATTAGGTCCTGACTAGGCAGATTGCCTGTTCTGAGCAACCAAATGCTTCATATTGGCTACCATTTACATATTTTTAAATCAGTCACCATTTTTTGGTTTTTTTATCAACGGTATGTAGATGACATTTTATGTAACTACCTATTTAGCCCTTGAGGTGATTTTGCACAAAAATGGCGCTATACAAATCATCCAAAAATTATATTATTATTATTAAAAAAAAGAATATACGGTACGAGAATCCCAAATATTCGCAAACGCTTGCTGCAAATTGGATTATGACATTCCCAACTGGGGTATGTTATAAGGTTGAAGGAAGTGGAATGGGAAAGAGACGGGAAAGAGGTTGGGAAGTATATAGCTATTCAGATCTGGTCAAAAAACACGACTAAAGTCATTTCAGGCAGCATTTTGATTCCAGTAGTAAATAATATTGTAGTAGACATAGAAAATAATATATTAGGTATAAGATGTAAAATTTTATAGCTAAATAAAATATACATTAAAAAAAAAAGAAGATGTATTCACCAACTATACATACTCGCCTTTATAAATCTGACATTATTTAGTCATGGTATTTTGTAAAAAAAAATGCTTGAAAAATTTGAACGGTCCGTTTCTAGCAGTGGTTCATTGTTTCAGATTCATATTACCAAATAAATTATTCAACTTCTGATTTATTTACAGCTAAGGTCTAATCTAGTGCATTTGATATCAATGTTTCGCCTCATGTCTGCCCAAAATAATACGCATGACCGGTGGACCGCCATAAAGTTTATAATGTCCGACAAATAATGATAAGGGAGAGGGGCTCTTCCTTGATTCCGAGCTCCCATCCAACTGGGGCACTAAGGGATGCTTAGGAGGTTATTTATTCACTGCTTGATAGTTAATATTAATCGCTCAGCTTAAATTTAATGCGAAGTGTTCAAAAAATGTTTGCGATTTATGTATTAAAAACACAAAGAATGTTATTAATTGGATACTAAAACACGAAAACGATACCTACCTGTTTGGTAAAAGATTTTTTTATTTAAATGCCTGTGTATTGTGCCTGTCAAGCTAGAAAATGCTGTGTTGAGATCAAACGCAGCTTACAAAAGAATTTTACAAACAGAATAAAATAACACCGCACCGTTGGTAATAATTAAGTACCACTTAAGTAGGTTTCAAAAAAATGGTTGAAGTTATAGCCCAAACTAATAACCAATAACCTAACCAATTTTTTAAAAATGAGTTACATCGTACCGCGCTACTCGCATCAATGCACAACAATTACATTATTAATAAAATTAAAAAAAATACTTTTTGTTTTAAAACCACGAGTTTTTAATAATTTTTAGAACCGACCGGTTTCGCTTTACTCAAGCATCTTCAGGGGAAAAAATTATTACTAGGAATTATTCGTAGTAACAATTTGTACCCTGAAGATGCTCGAGTAAAGCGAAACCGGTCGATTCTAAAAATTATTAAAAAATTGGGGTTTTAAAACAAAAAGTATTATATTTTATTAAATATGTCAAACCACAAAGTAATTGCTTTCTACAATAATTACATTATTATTTAAAACTAGCTGAACTCCTGGGTATCGATTCTCCAATCCAGGCCGCTCGCAATCGCCGTCGAAATTACATACATTGGTCGACATTCTTATTCTTGAGTCTCGTCGAAGGTACATATGCCAAACGTCAAAATTCATTTCACTCGAACAACGAGTGGGTTAGAGTGGAATGACTTCGTCGAGAATCGAGGCCCTGGGCACTGTCTCCACAACTCAGCTATATCTACATAGATTTTTGAACGTCAAGGTGCAAAATCACAGTTCTGCTTTAAGAGGTCGGAAAAGGGGATAATCATAATAATAATATTTGGATAATTTGTATAACTGTATGTACGATGAATTTGATTAATACACTTGATGCTAGAATGTACATATGCTATTATTATTGATTATTTATTTTTTGTACAGGCAGATAATATGCGGTTTAACATGGGGGAAGGGGGTAAGATGGGGTTGGTTTTTTGAAATCTCATGTAGACAGTGACTTTCCTCTTGTTCTTAAGGTCGAAATTTCATCAATCTCGGAATGAAACTGTAGATTTAAATTTACTGTAGAAAAATCAAAGCCACGACATGACGCCCGCCCTCATGCCCGCCATTTATGGATATATTATTTATCGCAGCAGCCCACCCAATCATTGTTGATATTTTAGTGTTAAACCTTATATCTCTTACTGGTTAGATTCATATGCACCGGTTCAACATAGGTAAGATATAAGGCTGGTTTATCTACGCCGTGGTTATGAGTAAAGTTTTTCACCTTGCGCGCCGCGCAATGTTTACTGTATACTGCCGGTATACTCGGCCACCGGGCCGAGTTGACATCGCGTTTGGGTAGGTCACACCCAGGCGTAGTGTGTTCAATTCCTCGGCTGGCTAAGTCCTCCATCACAAAACAAGCAACATTTTCAGCTTACTGTGGTGGTAGTAGAAGATTTTCAAATATTGTCAGGTTATTCGTAACCTGGGAATGTTTGACTTTCTTTTTAAAAAAAAAATATATATATTTGTTCTATTACTAATTAAATTTTAAAAATCACTATTCAAATTTAAATCCGTCCTAAAATGTGTACAAAATAAATACATATTTCAATAATAGAATTATTATAATAATGTACAAAAATAAAATAATTTTGTTACCTTCTTTATCGCTTCTCTAAGTTCCAATATAGAAAACTAAATTATCTTTGAACTTGAATAATTTTGCGCATTACGCAGGAATACGTTGGAATATTTCACATCACGCATGCATGCACCGATAACCGACACCATTATTAAAAAATGTAATTATTCGTAAATGAAAAGGCGTGCTTTCCCCCCAACTTAACACAACATAACATAATAAAGGGACTGTCGGGTATTTTTACCACATTTTATTTTAAAGCTAGATATCGTCTTATGCATATTTACCAAGCGCCCAATGACTTCGGCTTATTTACTCAATTAAGTCGTTCCATTATAACTCTTAATTATTCTAAGGAATTTCCGGTCTTTAATATCTTTGTAAGAATTCCCTTCATTATTTGAGCCCTTATTACAATTTTGAATTTCTTAAAATATGCAGTGAACAATTCTATAATTCAGTCGGATATTTTTTTCAAAATCTATATCGCATATTTTATGTGCTAGACATCTGAATATATTGTAGTTAACTCGTCTTATTCGCACCTAGAACCTAGACGTCCTTGGCTACATTAATTGTATTTTTATTTTTTTATGAAATAACCCATAAATAACGCTTACCTAACAGAGTGGTTGATCCTTTCATAGTGCTCTGGTAAAATACCGGCATTCAGAGTAGAAACGCCGCTTGAAATGGTTTTAGCCGCGTTTAGTGACCACATTTGAATAGCCAGGTTCTTCCCTACGTTCCTCTTCACAAACTCCTTCCCTCCCAACTACCTTCCACCAAAGGGGATGCCCTAGTCATCAGATTTCAGGGAAATGCGTATTTGTCCGCGTGTGTGTTTGTAATTGTTACCGAACGTTTACAGATTACATTGTTATTGGCAACGAGTCTCTCTGCCGAGTTTCAGCACGATTGGATATCTGAAAATGGGTAAATTTCCACTTCTAAGATTAGCAGTAATTCATTCATTCATTACCGAAAACAAAAGTGAAATTCATATAGATATATTTGAAAACATATATTCGCAAGCATTTATTTAAAAAATCATTTGAAACAGTTGTCACGCTTAGCGTTTATTTTCTGGCAGAATCCGACAGTGGGCATTTCGACCCCTTACATAAATAAAGCAAAATTTCTTATTTCTTTAAAGCCAATGCATAACCATCACGTATTTTCATATTTGCCACATCCTACAGAACAACAACAAAAACTGTATTTTTATTCTGGATATTACTTCTCAGTGGAAATGAGGTACCATCTCGAAACGTCCTTCTGTACATAATGCTGTATATTTTATGCCAAAAGGGGACGGATTTTTTTTCTCCTAAGCCTGTCATTTCGTATTCCAGTTTTCTCGGCGATAATGGAGGGCCAAAAAAGATAATAATATAATATGTCACACAATGTGACGAAAGGAATGGAGATTTGTGATATGATAAAATAATGATATTAGGAGCAGCCGTGACAACATAATACGTCTAGGCTCTGTCTAAAGGACGTAATTCACTTTTTGATTCCACTGAGTAATTCCTTTTATATTATTGTGGTATTTGGAAGGCGGCTCATGGCGTGACAGCCTACGAAATATCAATCTTAGCTAGTGTTTTCTATAAGTAGACGTTGCAAAACAACTTAATTGTACGATTCATATTATTATTTTGCAATGAATACTGTAGAACCTCATTCAACCTTGCTTCTTATTGCTTTAAGTAAAACAAAAGGATCTCTTTAACATTTCCGAATGTGAGACGTTGAGTAATATTTAGTGCGCTCAGGAAAAAATGGTTATCTAGACTTAGAATACTAAAAAATCAACTCCAGAGATTGTTTAATCGAGTTTTACGATTTGACTACCATACTATCCGGCTTCTTCCAATCTAATTAAGACATTTTTTTATTATTGAACAGTGGATATCTAATTGAAAAGGAACAAATAAAACAGTACGTTTTTACAGTTTGGTGTCGCGAAACTGCGAATCCACTGTATTAGAGGTGCTGCTGGAATAAACCCTTCGTAACACACCCGAAGGACGATAATAACACAACACGTGTTTAAGACAGTATTCCTTAATGTTTTAAACCTGGGCTTATGGAACTTAATAAAGCCCATATTGGAGTATAGGAAAAAATGAACTCACCCGTCGCAGTTGGGTCCACAAAGTATGCCAGATGCACTCGATATATGAGTGTTAAAATATAAAGTCACAATATTTTATTCCGCGGCTGTGGTTATCTTGTACATAAATCCCCCCCTCAACATAACAACACTCATAAGAATTATACCGGTCATTGGACAGTTTAAAAATGGCCTTGAAAGCCGAACTCGCTGTAACAATAACAAAAACCAAAAAATACGTGCAGAACTTAATAAAGATATAATTAAATTTGATCTACTTTAAATTTAAAAATAAATTAATTAATTATACCTGTCATGGTGACATTGATGGGTAGATTAGGTGTATAGAACAGTTGTAGGTTTTAATATTGAGATTTCCTCCACCAATACTCACCAATCCCATACATATTGCTTGAATGCAGTACGATTAATGAATGTACGATTCAAAGCTTCTGATAGAAATGCATTTTCCAAGGTAAACTGTGAAGTTTTCGTTAGAAATAATTACTAAATTAACAATCTTTCGTTATAAAGAGGCTTTATAACGAAACTTTGAACTAATTTACGTAATACTTAATATATGATTATTAAAATAATGTAGATTTTACTAAGATTATTTTTCGAACTAGTGATTACATACAAAATACTTCCTTATTTTCAACCTTTAGCAACCAAAAACAAAATAAATCCGTTGTGCTGAATTCATGAAATTTCACATGATTCCGTGAATGTTCATTTATTTAGATTTTGTATCCCAACAAATTTGTTAGTCCACTGGGATGGACCTTATCAATTTTGTATCAAAACACGTGCAATGTATAATCCAATATTTGTAGTTGGAGCATCCGTTCTTACACTGCGGAATTTTGTATAGTATTATCTCTCTGTTTATCACATTTCCTGTTAATTTCGTCCTATCAATGACCAGTTATAACGTTGCCAATTATTAATATTGCAACGTCCGGTTCGTTGGTATATACGCGAATATCAAGGTATGGTTTCGTTATTTGTTTATAGAAATTCCAGATACAGATTCCTACTATCGATTCGTATTTCGTAAATTAATTTCGTTGTTAAAAATTTCCTTTGTAGCAATGCTAACGTAACCTATTTTATTTGTTTTGATATAGAGATACTTGCTGCCTATATATCGGAATTATGTGTCCGATAAAACTTAAGCGATAGACAGCCTACTCTAAGGTCAGCATATCTTGATGTTAGTAATCGTCTAATCGAACTTTCTAGGTCAAATCGAGCCGTTTACTATGATCGCTCTTTTCATGTAATAAGCCCGCTCATCTGGTATAAACTTCCCTCAGCTCTTACTAATCTCCAGAATTTGGCTGAATTTAAACGGGCTTTAAAAACAAAATTATTAAAAAATCTTATTATTCAGAAAGCTTAACTTCTTTTCAATATTTTATAATACCCCATATCTCAAACTTCCGGTAATTCTTTGGTTTCGGTTGTCTCCAAATCGTACATTTTTAAATTTCTCTGAGGAGATTTTCATTCCTGAGAACACACTGCCTCCTGTTTTATATTAATGTTCTAATTTTGTCCTGTCCTGCTGTTATTGTTATTCTAAGTTTTGTCATTATTTTGTATAAATAGTATATTTAGTGTTATAATATTTGATCAGTATAGGGTAAGGCACACTGTAGGAATAATTTAAAAAACATGACCAATAATACTAAATTACCTTTTTTAATTTTGTTATAATAAAGCGCACTTGAAGTGAAATGACACTAAACTGAGCTATATAAATGCTATGTTATTAGTATTATTAAAATCCCGATCTCCCGTAGTAATTGGAGATCACTAGAACCCAGATACTATTTCTGAAACGTGGTTATTCCAGAAAATGATTTATTTCATGATCACATTCTTCGTCTTCCTCTTGTTCTTTTCGGGTTGGGATCCATCTCTTCGACTTACTTCAGCGGCCTCAACCTCTCCTCGACGTTTCTGTGGAGTTACTTTATTGCTTATGATTATATTTAAATATAAACAATACAAATTTTCTGACTGCATTTAATACTCAATGTCGACACGGTCGTAGTACTAATACATGTTTCTTTCACATTTCACTTCACTGCTCTTAGTCTAACTCACTGGGATTGTGTAATATTTATTTATTGTTAAGAAACAATTAACGTTTTATTACAAAGATAAATATATAAAACCCCGTATAAGATTAAACAAGGTTGAGCTAAAAAAGTTTCGTATGCTTACATCGGTTCGAGATAGCAGTTTTATTTTAAAATAGGGTAAAGGAAAGGTAACGAGGATGATAGGAGACGTGCTCGATATATTATATACGAATGCATTAATGTGATAAAGATTATTGTTAAGAATGTCGATATTATTAAATTGTTATTATTAGGAGAGATGGAAAGGCTGATATAGATATTGTAAGAAGGGTAAATGCAGGAAACTCCATTAATGGAGGATGAACGCGGTTGGCCCTAACAAAAAAAAGTCAAAAGAAGCGAAGCTAGCGGTCCATAATGGAGTACTGGTATCTTGATGCATGACAGTGAAGCATGGAACTGGCAGAGGAATGATGAAAGCAGACTGAATGATGTAGAAATGAGATCCCTGAGGCTTCAAAAACCATGTATGACCGTGTGAGAAATGTGGAGATTCGCTAAGAATGCAAGGCTGATGTAAGCGTAATGAAGGGACACTTAGATGGTTTGGGCGTGTAGATTGTAGATCAAATGAACAAAGAAAATAGTATGAGGAGAATATATGACGAGTACGTGAATGGTAGAAGAAGTCGGGGACAACTGAACGTGAACCAAATACTTGAGTCGGCCATGTCAAGAGTCGGAATAACAGAAGAGTATGTATGAATTTGAAAGAGGCAAGGAGTGTGTGCCAAGACCCAGTTGAGGGCGGTCCGTACTCTCTGCCTACCTAACCTACCCGTGGAGGGAAACGGCGTGGTAGTTATAAAGTTGGTTAAATTGTGTGTTATTGAAATTGAGAATTATGTCCTAGTAGTTTTCTAGTGAAAAAAAAAAATTGTTGGTCGGGTCTGTCGGGTTGATCTTGAAGGTATAAGGATTTTCATAATATTGGTGTACTCAGTCCAGGCTATTATTTAGAATTTTGAATAAAGTATTTGATCAAAAATTAAACATCATAATTATTGATTATAAGTCGAAAAAATCTAAAAATACTGTGTCTTTTCGTTAATCTACAAGAAACACATACCTATTTGATAGCAACAAATATATTAGAATTAGCGTATAAAGAGCAGTCAAAATTAAATCACCCCTTTTATCGAAATCAGACAATCAATCTTGCTGCCATAGACCAACCACGTCGAAAGACACCTCCACGTGCAGTGTTTATGTTGCACTATTTTTAACTACGGTAATAAAACATACTGCCTACATCCTACATGCTTGAAGCATCTACCCCATTTTACCACCCGTTAGATATTCTCACGTGTGGTCCTTACTACGAAGCCAGGTTATGTACAATCGCTTCCAAAGTTTGGTATGGTAACCACAATTTTACTGCCCCATTCCCGCGGGATCATATCATCTGTACGATCTACCCTACGTGGTTAAGAGTTTTTAATGCCTCTTTGAATAGTTCTCCCCTCTTTTGCGTTGGCGTTTCATGGCTTTTATTGTGAACCTACACTAATTTGTCTAGGAGACCACCCGCGAGAGGTAACCCGGTATCTTTGAACATGTTACCTTCATGATAAAGTAATTATTATATAATGAAGCTTTAACATAGTTATCTACCTGTAAGTAAGGATACGCATCGTTATGTCAGACGTATATTTTATCCTCGTGTAGATTTCACGTGATGAATTTTGTCGGAAATGTTAACACGAATGAAGACACCAGGTGTGGTCTCTCTTCAGGGGGTATATTTTGACCGAGAGTTTAATTTGTTATTCTTACTTCGGTACGCACTTGCCTCTCAAATATAATACAGGTATGTACTCCGTTTAATTTTTTGATTCAATACTACTTTTAATGAAGTTTCACTGTGTTCACCAAATTTGTTTGGAGTAACGATTTTCGTTCAGCCATTATTTATCGAAGTTATCATTATCTAAAATTGGAATATATAGAGACAAATATACAACTATACTATAAAGCCTTATATGGCAGGTAGTTGCTAGAAAAAATCTTCTTTGACTGCTTTTAAAAATTGCCATTATCTCGATTGGGTAAGCAAAAAATATTAGACAGCAAACATCTCGATATTTGCACGCGCTCCTTGCTTCATCCGCATTTATACATCTTCTGATAAGAACTTTATTTTTTCCGACTCTTAAACATAAACCACCTCAAGTATTTTAAACTAGGATGCCCCTGTTTGTGCGTCATATATTCATTATATTATGACCTAACACTCGTTTCTTCTTGCATTCAATGAACGCGTACAAATCATGTATTCGTCCCTTTATCAATTATTTATTCATGACGCTTACATTAGACAGTCGATCTTTTTGTGCCTCCTCATTTGTATTCCTCCCTTTATCAATTATTTATTCATCACGCTTACATTTGACAGTTGATATTTTTGAACCTCCTCATTTGTATTCGTCCTTTTATCAATTATTTATTCATTGCACTTGCATTAGATAGTTGATATTTTTGAACCCCTCATTTGTATTCGTCCCCTTATCAATTGTTAATTCATTACGCTCACATTAATCAGTTGATCTTTTTGTTCTGATTTGTTCTGAGTTCCTGATTTGTAATTCTCTCATAGATGGATTCTCTACATACACGGCCTCACCTCAATATCAATTAGTTCATCAATCTTGGTATCAAAACTTATCTGTGGGCTGCTAGCTCTATTCCTTTAAAACCTTTACACATTTTGACCAGATATAACCAGATCTGAATCCACCCTTCCTCTTTCCATTCCCCACTTCCTTCAGCCTCACAACATACCTCATTTGTGGATGTTGACACCGGACAGCTGTTGGGAATCTTGTGCGGTATTCACATAATAAAACAAATTATTTGTTAGTCATAAAAAAAACGCTCATCGAAATATACATCACTATTCACTTATTTAGAATATTATTTGGCCAATGATCACTAAAAAAGCCTTCTGCGCCTGCGGTCGGAAATAAACATTTCGTTTGTGACTTTTCTCGAACCGAAAAACTGTATCGAAATGAAAAAAACATTAAAATCGACATATCGAATTTAACGATATTGAATGATTCCCTCTTAAACGAGCTATTTCGAATAAATTGGGTTATTTGATCTCCCCCACATGACGAATCCGATAGCATGATGAACGTTACCATAAAAAATACCCCGTTCATTTATCGATCTCAAGTAAGTTACGTTAATTTCCTGTAATGTTTTTCTTATTTTCCGAACTGGGGTTATTTTTCGAGAAAAATTCAAATGTACATAAATTTATTACGAATTCGTAATGTCTATTTATTTAAAATATTATAAAATGTATTATTTTATTCGTTGCCTGGAATAATTATTTTGAACAGGGTTTTAAAAGTGTGTACCTACCAGGAATATGGAAGCGATCCTTTGTAACTTTCTATCTCTCTCTCTCTCTCTCTCTCTCTCTCTCTCTCTCTTTCTGTTACATGTACCTATCGTTATTTTCCGAGAAAGATGAATTGGATACACTCATATATTAAAGAATACCATAAGAAGTGCCTTGTGATTCAATTTTTTTTTTTTTTTTTTTTTTTTATTGAATACCTCACAAGAGTCCCAACTGCTCCCGTCTGGAGCCAGTGAGACTATGGCATCCCCAATTGGGGGATGTTGTGAGGCTGAAGGTAAGTGGGGAAGGGAAAGAGGAAGGTGGGGAAGTACCTGGCTATTCAGATCTAGTCACTAAACACGGCTAAAGCCATTTGGAGCAACGTTTCAATTCTGAATGGTGGTCTTACACCAGGGCGATACTGGTAGTATCTTCCACTCTATCTTATATTATATATTATCTAGTCGAGGCTTAAATTTGCAATTCAAAACTCTGTTTACGAAATTCAAATGCGATGGAGGTCTACGATGTCAGGCAAGTGTAAATGAGACAGAGCGCTCTGCTACTGGGCTTAATGGAACATTTGTTTCCGAACAAATTTTAATGGAAGGCTCTTTATCTATGGTTACAACGGACCTATCAACGGTATGCCTATACATCTACACAATCGAGCAATTACGTCTCTCCTAGAGTAAAATTCGTTTTGAGTTTGTGAAATGTACGCGGATACTCGCTTGTTGTATACAAATTGTCATAAAATCTACTCTTCCATTTGTTGATATGCAGTAACTAAAAATACACAAATACATGAATTGTGAGACCTTTCAAACCGAATTTATTTTCGTATAGGTCCCCACTACCTACAATCCGTACAAATTGCACTTTGCGCGGAATTGCTTGATGACTAGGACTTAACCCTTTCCCACCCGCTTTATTGTTTCGACACATAGAAAATAAATTATGAAATAATCGAAGATAGTAAAATATCTTTTAAAAAATTTGCCATACTTTTTTGACGAAAATATTCGCGTCTATTCATTGTAATACATTTACTATATTCTGGCAAATAACTGTGAACAGTGAATTGACCTGATGTTATTGTTATAGAACACATATTTATGAGCAAATATATATGTAATTCGAGTAGAAAATATTGATATCTCACCTTAAATTAAGTAATCAATGACGACAGAAATTGGATGGAACGCACGATCTGCAGTTGTCAAAATATTTACCGTTTTTGTGGCAGAAATAAGGATTGCAACTGAACGGAAAAAATAGACGCCACAGTGAAGATTGTCACCTAAACAAAAACTCGACTTTAAAATTTTAACAATTCATTAAATTACAAAGTTGAGTTTCAAGTTCTGTTATTACATCATTCTTAGCCAGTTGTTTCACAAATCTGAAATAATAAAAGAACTTGAATAGAATCTTCGCAGACCTTGATGATGAGCTTTGAAATTTTATGAATTGTTCAGATTCTCTGGAACAACCCCGTTCTAAATCGCTACAATTACGGTAAAAAAATCATAATTTGAATTAACCCGTGAAACTTTATTTAGATTGTTCTAATTTGCATTTTTTAATTTATCAACAGTATTATTAACTCACCTTCTTTGTAATAACTAATCCTGTTCAACATCCTTCGAGTAGACTACGAAATATTACATTATTGTTGTTCCTCAATCAACACTACTAATTATAGATATCATTCGTATTTGTCTAGAATGTCGAGACTTATCAATTCAAGTCAATGCATTTAATTTTTCGGTGCAAGTGTAAATGATTTTCCTCAGTCGTTACGCAAATAAATAAATCATCTATTAAAAAGACTCAATTCTTGGACCTTACCGAAACTTTGTTCAGGTTTTCTCTTGAAATTAAATCTCTCGTGTACATTTTGGTATTACATAATTATCATTGCTCTACTTTTGCTACATGTTAATCTGACGACTGTCATCCATACAAAAATCTATGATATTTATTAAAGCGATTTTAATAAAGGAACTGTACGAAGAATAAGTCCAGAATCGCTTTCGCTAAATATTGGTTTAGAAAATATTTTCTTTATTTAATATGTGCAGCTTCTCTGATTGACTTTGGAATAAATTATCTACTATGTTTTGGCGTGTCATTTAATCCCAACCACAGCTAATGGGTTAACGAACAATTTGTCCATAAAATAATAATTAAATACCTATTTATTTCCACTTTTTTCAATATGTATCATGTTTTTCTTTGTTTTGTTACAGGTAAGACACCACACCACTATGTTCGAAGATTCCATCCTTTCTGCGTTCGGGATAAGTTAAGTAAGCTTTTTGTATTTTAAGGGGAGTTGGTTTTGATTTCAGGCATATTAGGTAAAACAATAATCATTTTGTAGTAATTAATCAATAACTTATGTAACTTCGTGTTGTTGTTTTATCATATCCTCAACATCATTTAACGGCCTCCGTTGTCGACAGTACGACTCTCGAATAGTAGGTACATTTTACTAGATTAATTTGTGTTAATTCAAAATTTATTTATTTAAAAATAATATATAGTATACTCGCGGCACGTTCCACAGTGGAAAATACTCTCAGTGTCGCCCTGGTGTAAGGGTGATCTGAATAATCAGGTAATTTCCCACCTTCCTCTTCCACGTCTCCGCCTCCCTCTACCCTTCAGCCTAACAACTTATCCCAAGTGGTTATGCTATCATGGACCTTAAAATCCTTTGATAGAACAATTCGAGAATTATTTGAAGCCGCGGGGTTAGTGGAAACATGTATCAAAAGATGCCAAAACCTACTTACATTTTGAAATATTCGACATATCCCATTCCTTGTCTCATCAAATACCCCCGAAAAATCATAACCCGTTATAATTGTATTAAAAAAACAAAAATAAAAAAAATCGTTCATTATGCACCACTTTGCTAACAAATCAGTTCAAAAGTTAGTCATACAAGATGGCTGCCAGGTAATTTCCCTTCACCCTAGATTTGGTTTCAATGCCAGTCATACAAAGTCCCACTAATGATGTGTCCAGGGCTTTATAAATTTAGTACCAACGACTTCGAACACTTGGGACTCTTGTGCGGTATTCACATCAAATATATCTTCTAATTTCGGTTGTATGTGGATGATGTGAAATATTGCTGCGTGAAATTATTATAAACCAAATTTAATATTTATCTAAATTTATCTCTCAATCTGATCAAGCACTGGGAGGAATTATAATTAAGTGTTTCTCATTCTTTATTTTGATAGACATAATTGTCGAACGACTGAGTGGGCGCTCCTACGAGTAACAATGTGTATTATTATACTGCATATCTCCAATCTTCTCACGAGCTGTACGTGCCTGTGAAATGGGTGCACTAAAGCCTACCTGGCCGCAATAATTTACTAAATTAAAACATCATAAAAAGAACGACGATTTCTCACATTTCGTTTGTTCCCCTCACGTATCTCTGCATAGAAAATAACCTCAATTCTTTCTTAGCATTATATATGAAGATCATTGTCTCTAAATAAAATGTAGCTTTTAAATAAGATAATTTTAACATACCTACACGTAATTTCTGGAAATTATACTACCCCATTTAAGTAATTTTTGACATTTTTTTGTTTCCTGCTCGTTTGTACGTGGGCGATCGTAAAAATAATTTTTTTACTGTTTATTTGTGTACTTATTGCTAGAGGGACCAGAGACAAATGCAAGGGGTGGTTTCTACTTATTTAGGGAGGTGCTTTTCAGTGAGTTTCTCAAAATATCACAGACATTGTATGTGTATTAGAAATGTGTTTATCAGTGAATACATCGCATATATCATGTAAAGGATCGAATATCAAACGCGTGATAAAAATGTACATGTTTTATAATTGAAATTAGTAAACTGTCTAATGTTTATCGTTCCGTTTACAAGAATAATGCAAAAAGCTTCGCCTCTGTGCACACTGTGTACTGAGTTATTTTAATTATTTATGATGAACGTTTTACTAAAATCTCAAATGTTTCTAGAGGCATCCCTACGGAAGCAAGTTATTTATATGTAAAATTAATAAAAACAGGACCTTGCCTTTAAAATATTTCACGTAAAACATTTTGAAAAAAATTTTAAACGTTTTTCAACTATGAAATTACCGGTAAGTACCAGTTTTATTTTTCTAGATGATGCATTAGTAACTTCCCGAGGAAACATTTGAGATTTTAGTAATACGTTAATAAGTTCATAATTAAAACAAGGACCACGGAAAGTTCGATTTTCTAAGCCTGCTAGGGCAAAGTCGACCGTAAGTCCATCCATTACGCCGGGCCGCGTGCCAAATATGGTTTTTACCCGATTTCATCACGTATGTCGTTAAGATTCTGGGTTTGTTTTAGGTCTCGTCTTAAACTGTTATAACTTGTTATCATGTTAAAGTAAAATACTTGCAGAACTTAATAATAACATTATCATATTTGATTAACTAACACACCGATGCACTTCGACGAAAAACTTTTAAACGAGTAGGATATTCAGCTGGGCACTGCACAGAATGAGTTCGTTATAGTTTTTTTTCCCACAAACATTGTGAAGTACAAAACTCTATATCAATGGTCCTTTTCCTTACGTGACATTCCTCGGCTTAGACTCCTATTGACGTAAGGGCTGTTTACTCCCGGGTCCGTGTCTTTTACCTAGCTGTAGAGATTACTCTCCAATCGAAATACTTCATCCTTGTTTACAATGGGCTGGATTTCATCTCTTTGTAAACCAATCCAGGAACGAGAGTATACTTTCGGTTATTAGATTATATACCTGAAGGGAAGATTTGAAATAAACACGTAACAAGAACCTACCTCGCAGACGGTCGCAATCCTAAACTTATTCGGTTCGAGTCGTTCAAACTTGAGTTGGTGCATGGCGAATCCAAGTGCTCGAGATACTTTCTCCTCATATCGATAAATCGGGGAAAAAACTGTTATTTATTTTCAGCACCCAAAAACACAAAAATATCATAAAAGGCTAATAAAAAGAATCTTCGAAGCAATTCGTGGAATCAAAGCATGGCTATTTATTGTGGTGACTGATAAATCTGTGGATTAAGAATGAATTTAACAGTATCTGTGTCTACCAGACCGTTGGAATTCCAATATCAGATATACGCACCGCCAATAATTTAATGAGATGGGCTAATTACTATTGGTGTCGGATGGGAAAAAGTTGCCAATAATCACCTAAAGGCAGTTATTATGGAGGTTATGAAAGAGAAAGTAATGTAAGTATCCATACAGAGTAAGGAAACTAACACATATTTTTGTTTTCTCAATATATAAAAATTCAGTCTGTGTATGTTTGTGCTCGCAAAACTCGAAAAGTAGTCGATGGATTTTTGGTGAAATTTTTCATTAGTGCCAGGAGTGTTTGAAGAGTGGTTTGAATATTGGGAGGAATACTTAACGCAATATCTCTGCACCGGAATTAGATACGGAGTCGAATTAAAGTCGATGTAATGTAGTTTTTTAACAGTAACATTTTAATATACAGTAGTGTTTGGTGGAAGAGATCGGAAAGAGTATTTCTCAATTTAACTGAGAAGCATTGCAGGGTCAATTAGTATGACCTGCTTTGCTTTCTGCCAGTCAATTGTGCAATATGGAATTGTAGGATGGGGTGGAACCCATAAAAACACACACTCAGCCATTTTACATAGAACAAAAAATGATAATAAAAACAATTCTATTTACAGAAAACTACACGCATGCACCTAATGAATCTAAGGACATATTCGTAATCACCATTTCATAACTGCGAATGCAAAAAAAAAAAACAATGGGGTAATTCAATTTTTTGGCAAGTACTTTTGAGTAATTTTCCTTTATTTTATTTTTTCTTTTAATATTTGTTTGAATCTATCTTTTGATATTTTTATAATTAAATTCCGAAATATGACATAATAAAACACCCCCATACTCTCCGCTTTATAAATTGTTAATTGGCGCAATTGGTGCTCTCCGCTTTATTAATTGTTAATTGGTGCTTTTTATAAATTGTTATATAAAATTTTTACATTTTAACATGTTTTGTTATAAATGATGCAATATAACTTTTTTTTAATAAACGTATTTAAATGTTATTATCAACAATAAAAAAGAGTTCTTCAGGCTCTAGTTGTTTTGACCAGAGAAAAGTAAAGCATTTTATTACCCTTTTAAATACGATTTCAATATATTCTGGCGAATTCTCTCATATGAGTACGAACACCCATCACAAATGATGCACGTGGAAATGTTCAACTGCATTGGAAACTTGGCAGTTATAGTTTTCACTATCGTTACAAATTCATCCAACATCGCTAACAATGAACCTCGTCATAGTCCCTTACGGATGGGTCACATAATGTCCAAGAGTTCTGTTAATTTGTTGATTTAGTGCTCGAAACGTGACTTTGCTACGGTACCTTGCTTTGGTGTGGTATGTTTGCAAATCAGGGACTGGGCTTTAAATTAATCCCTCGCCCACACCTTGCAGTTGATTTCAGAAATTAGTAGAAAATTTTGAAAGCAAATCTAGGTATGCATTTAAAGGTTTAAGAAATTTGTTATGCTGTCGAACTGAATTAAAATCCCTCCCAGAGACCTTTTTAACTTTTCTTGACATTTTGCTTAAAATATTTCTGTATTAAATTCGTGTTAGTTCTTATTAAGATTATCTGAACACTAAATCTAATCATTAACTACTGAGAATAATCACAGAAAGTACACAGATTTCAAATTTTCTCGCTTATTTACTGATCTCATATTCTTGTGATTTAAAATGAAAACATTTTTGGTAAATTTGCGTCAGAGATAAACCGTGAAAGACACCATTGTTAACTTTATGCTATCTCACGTAACTGTAAATAAAGGAAGAAGCGTAACAAAGGTACGGAGGAAATATTTCTAAGTTAGAACACTATTTACAGAACATCTGTTTGCCCAGGAGCTCGGGATGTCAAAGAGATAAGGTAAAGATACGACCCAGAACACACATGGTAAGGTAAAATTGTAGTAAAACCAGCTATTTTGTCGGTAATTCTCAAAGCATCGAGTTTCGTGTAATTAAATTGAAGTGCAAGCGTCTGGCATACTGTCTTTGATATCTTAAACAGGTCTAAAGACTCATTACTACTTACATAATTTGTAAATTGTTGATTTACGTACTTTATCAAGTTTTAATCTAAGATAATCTGGTGTAAACTTACTTCGTACATGATATTATACATATTTTTTTCTTTTAAAAATATAAATCTTCGTTGTAATGTTGCAACCATTTCATATATAATGCCACCGAAAGATAAACCTGAATATTTCTAACTCGTTTTGTGACGAATTTCGACCGTAATGCATCTCGGATATAAAAGAGATTATAATCATATGACGCGGTAACTTTTTCAATACTTAATATTATCTGAAAAACCTCACATCCACTGTATCTTTTTTTATAGTCCCGATATGGATGACGTCTTAAACGGGTTTCATAGTTGCCTTTACCTCATCTGTGATTCGTTGCTCGTGCCAAGGTATTTGATAATAATTCCCGCATTCAAGATTATCTAAAGGTATTTATCCACGTCCGTTAAATTCTTGTTGCTTTTGTAGAATGTCGATAAAACTTTTAGAAAGTTAGCTCCTAAAGTGGATGCCACTTCTTGTATTGAATGACAAATGGAAGCTGTAAACTGATACGTTACCGAAAAACGTTTCCATTAAACGTGTAACGTATACTAATAATTACTTATTACGATCATCTGGATATTCCATAGATATAGTTTTTATTGTCATTGTTATTGAAGCTACCTTCTTTATTATTAGCTTTTGTTCTTATTGATGTTTTAAATGTAACCAAACCTGTTCTTTACTACAACGCTTAACCCGGTAAGAAGACTGTTTTTAACCAATTTTGAAGGAGTTTTTTGTATTGAAAGCTTAAAATATGTCAACCTGTGAGTACATCCAAACCGATACCTTCTTCCTATAAACATGACATAAAGTCAAACTAAACGATATATCGAAAATGCTCACTCCACCTTTTTTACAACAATTAAAACAAATTGTTTTATTAATAACTATCATAAAAACAATGCTCATTAACTAAAATTAATTTTTTCTATAAGATGAGACCGGTGCATTATATATATAATTTTTTTTTTGGTAAATTTTGTCTAATTTAAATATATGGCATATATATATAAATTAGACAAAATTTACCAAAAAAAAATTACATTGTTTATTTCTTTTAATGTATTTATGAAATATTTTCCATTTAACTGTGTTAAGTCTGTCTAGTCTGTTTTTAAATCTATGTACACCGTTCATTGAATTCTAATTTAAATTGTTTTCTTATGTTAATTTAAGTTGTTTTTTTATTAATGTTGTTTGTTCCGAAATCAGTTTTTTTGAAACTCACAGAGAAATTTTTTTTTTTCCAACTTTGTGTCCGGGTTAAATCATACCCACAGGAAAAACTAAACCCTTCCACACACTTTTCCACAAATGATCATCTTGTCAATCCACATTATGCAAGTGAATTATATAAGCATAATAAATACAAAACAATACAAGAACAACACGTCAACTAACCAGAGATCAAATGGGAAAATAATTCACCGACTCCAGATATTTTCATGTCAGAGGGGTCTGCTCGGTAGTACTTCTAATTGGACCTATAAACCCTACAGATCCCTCAATATAAATATTTAAAAAATCTTTCGTATTTAAAATGACGGATTTTTGCAATAATAAATAATAAATAGTATTATTATTGTTTTTTAATAAATTATCACTAAATAAATAAATAAAATAAGACATTGTCATCACAAAAAATCTATCCTAAAGTTGTTGTCTTGAAAACCAAAAACGCTTCGAACTTATAAATCTAGTCATTATTTTTGAATTCAGAAGAAACCTTAACCACTCTCACTATGTAATTCTTTCGACACACTTAGTTCTCGCGTCTTGTACCGTTTTCATCTGCTAAACTGACTCGTAAAACATTATCTGAGCAACAAAAACAGCGGCTTCTGCAGCAGAGCGGATAAGAACCAGGGAAAAAGTGCTCCATTTCTTGTGGCACGAGTTGGTTTACTTTTAATTCGTGTTGTGTATTGCTAGATGTGATAATTGCGGTAGGAAGTTGCAGCATAACTATTTTTTTATTGCCCAGAATCAAAAAACTGTGTGTCGCCTTATACTCAAGTTATGTATTATAGTTATGTCTTGAAGTTATTTCTCTAAATTATGCATTGAAGTGGTTGCGCGTGAGATTTTCCGGATATCGACCGGATTTTACGGAAGTCAAGCCAAATAGCTACTTGGTTAATAATGTAATCGGTCCTTCCTTTTTCTTGCTTCCGTATTTGAAAAATACGCACAGCTTCGCGACCTGTTATGGCGAATTAAAACTTTATCTTGGCGTTTTAGCATTTTAAACATTGTTTTTATTTTCCCTCACTTTCATTTTATTGAATTAGTTTATATTTATATAAATAGGTTTTGATATGAGTGCATATTATATATCCTTCGTAGCTTGTTGGTCTATGCATTGATATTTGGTTGGTGGTTGGTGGGTTCGCTTCACGCCGCGGATCCGAAAAAATTATAATATTTTTTTTATTTTGTGGCGCATCCAATATTAGTGATTTTTTTTTCTATTTTTTTATGTACAATAACTTAACATATTTATAAAAAGTATTTGATAATGTCAGCCTCACTGGGTGTTTTCCCCGAGCTTAGTCCTCCATTTTACAATCTAAAAATATTCAGTAAGCAAAATAATATTAACTAATAAATTGAAATAAAAATGAGATGAAATAAAATAAATATATAATAAATTTAAAATAAGCAAATATTATGAGGTACAGTTGTGTGCAACTATATGTGTTTTGTATTGGTATTGTGTATTACTTATATTTGTTTTATTATTTTACGTTATATTTTTTTAAATTACCTTTTTTGTTCTTTAATCTATATTTTAATTTTTTATTTCAAAATGTTTTTTTACTTTTCGTATTGAGTGAATGACTCACTCTTTGCATTGTTAAGTTTGATGAATTTTAAAAAACAGGAAAAAAAATCATTTTCAGCAAAGAATTAGCTGAAACCGAAACCGTGGCCGAAACTCGTCAATTGACCGAAACTGGCCGAAACCGAAACCAAAACCTCGGTTAGTTAATACCTAAATACAAAACACTTTAATTGTTGGAAACTTCGATGCAAAAACCACGTCTCACATAATTTACCCGCAAACAAAAGTAGCCTTTCTCCTCCTATTCAAGTCCGTAATTAGGGTTCATTCTCCCTTAATTTATCAACGAACCATAGCGGTTTTTGCTCGAAATAAATCCAAATTTTACGAACCAAAGTTGGATTAACACAGGAAAAACTACTCTTTGTTAATCTGGCAGAAGTGAAGACGAGTAGAATTTAAAAAATGTCTCATTCCTCTAGAAAATTACTCAATTCGGTCCTGATGAATTCTTCATATTTCAGGTATTGTATAACGCAATTTTTGTGCAAAATTACCTCAAATATATTATATATTTCTACAATGATCTATGAGCGAAATTCCCGTAGATTATCGAGACATGGGTTAGATTTTAAGGGTTAAAATCTAGGCAGGTATGTGCCTGTGTAAATTAACGCTCTGTTCACTGAACCAAAAAGATAGGTATTCGCAAATGTGACTTACGGAAGAGTTGGTTAGGATGTTGGCAGCGCTCTTATGGTGGAGATATTCACAAGCACTCGTATAAAATTGCATTAATTATAACTCCGGATAACATTCGAATTCACACATCGGTTCTTTTATCGGTACGGTGTTTTGTTAACTGTCATTAGATGACGTTGTCGCCACGGTGCCGGGGCGTGTGGCTAGATTCCACTCAAAGCAACACTGCTCAGATTAAAAACCAGTAAAATTTGAATCCTAGCCTCCTTATTGGTTGGAGCGAAAAAGGCGTTCAGCGTCACGAAACAATCCATCTTTATTTATTTATATATTTTTTATAATATTCATTATATTATATGCAAGGAAACTTTTGACTGTCCAACGTAGTAAGGTTTCCCGTTTTAGGACAGTCAAATCTTATTACTAACTACAGACTAGTCAAACTATTACAAATAATATAAACATTTGGGGACTTGTAAATAGTTTGCGGTAATGTTTTGAGGTGGTGAGGTCGTTTTAAGATATACAATTCCGTAGTACATTATTATGATATATCTCATAAGGTTTGGCCAGCGTTAGCAATGTAAGCGTTCGAAAATATTTTTTTTACGAATTGATTACAAAACCTCGACTTTTCTCCACTTTAAATAAATATAATAAGCATGTTTTATATATACAAACCTTCCGAAAGAAATTTTATAAACGATAGTAAAAATCCGTTGGGTTTTTAAGTAGAACTAAGCGCACAGACAGACGAGAATAGCGACTTACTTTTATACTCTTTAGGGATTAGAGATTTCAGAAACAAGAAATTATTTAAGTATTGAAGACAATATTAGCGATTTCTAAACGAAAATCTGAAACAGAAAAATCAGAAAAGGATACGGTCACATCTAGGACTCAGGAACCCAGGACCCTTGCCTTGCCAGGGCACCGCTCTACCACTGAGTTAATGGGACCTTATTCCCTTCGGACACATTTAACTGTATCATACTTCGAATAAGGACTACCAACATTGTCTTCATTTTTTCACTGCACATTTTTTATTAATATTCTTCATATTGTTATCTAGGTACTTTGATGTTGAAACTTAACATATTTAAGATTGACATTTTTAAACTTGGCATTTTTAAACTCAACATATTTAAGCTTCGCATTTTTATTACTTATTTAAGTGTTTTTTTTTTATATTTATTGTTTTGGTGTTTAATTTGTAGAACTCCATTTAATTTTTTTAAATAAATTTAAGATAAATCAAATTTAATAATGTTATAATAATTATTAAGTTCTGCAAGTATTTCTGTTATTTATACAGTTTGATAATGGCCTCAAAAGCCGAAACAGCTGTCACATTAAAAACTGTAAAAATAACAGAAATACTTGCAGAACTTAATAATTATTATAACATTATTAAATTTGATTTATCTTAAATTTATTTAAAAAAAAAAAAAATTTATAATGGCGTCTGGAAACTCTGAACACTTACCCCCAAACGTGCTTTAAATTTTTCACGACTGGTAAACAACCATTAATGTATCGTAAATGGTTCTTTATCAGTTGTGTAAAATTTAAAACACTTTTATTAGTAGGGCACTTAATCTATGGTATCACACCTAAGTTTTATGTAGTTCTAATCAACGAGCGCATGCCGATATTTCATCGGTATTTTCTCATGGGACGCAGACGTAAGCGTTCGTCGCAGTCACGTCCCGTCTCGTGACATTCCTGGCTCATGCCTCACAGTCAGTACTATTCCTACGTAACCCACTCAAGTGGTTTATATTCAATCAGCGTACACCTTTGTTGGTGAGAAGCGATGTTCGATCACCCGCCGATGACCTAATAATTACAAAGCGTGTGTCTCAATTTCGTAAAACTGCCCTCTATGGATTTTAACTTGTCTCCATCTCTTTTTCAGAGAGAAATCTACGTACCAAAGAATGGATTAAATAGATTAGTTGTTACGGGTCGCTGCCTATTGGATGAATATTGCCTTAAGTGTAGCCAACCTCCTATAGGAGAGGGAACCAGAAGAAAATAATCTATAAAGCCAATCAAATTTGATTTTTAAATAGTGAAAAAATTGCATTTGTGTAGACTTGCGGCTCAACTACATCAATAAAATTTGAATGCATTTGAATGTATGCAATCATTTCCTCTTTGAACTACGTCTCGCGATACTACGCGCATTCTAATACTAACACGATATCAGTGTGGGTATTGAGGTTATATTATATTGTTTCCGTAGTAGATTCAATTACTAGATAATTATAAAAAAAGACAATAAAAGCATAATGAAAAGAAAAATTACGTTTCGATTGTTTAAATATGTAGAACTCACGCGTATTCGAATCCAACGTTGTGTCAAAATTTCAAAGCAATCGGTGAAGAACTTACGGAAATTTGATTTTGAACAAACGAATATTTTTATTTACATAGATTGATTAGATAGTGTAAATATATGAGGTAGATATATAACTCAATAGTAGATACAGAGTGAGTGCTCACATCCTATCAAATGTTAATTAATTAGAGAATCGTCGTTATCGCCATCATAAGCTTTAACAAGCACCGAATCGAAACTGTAAATGTATGAAAGTCACTTTGTTTAGAGGCAATTATTTTTTTATGATTACACAATCTCATCGTTATTGTGCTGTTTCCACAGTTGTGAAATCGCACTGCAGATGAATTTATTTAGAGTCCACGTAACCTCGTGTGTTCTCCTCTTCCCCCTTTTTCAATGGGGGTTTAATGAATGAAAATAAAATCCAATGAAATCCACAAAGGGATTTGTAGTAAAAAGTTTTCTTTGTAATCACGGCTCTGTTAAGTTGAACTCTTTTACTAGGTATTGAGGTTGGACAGTATTAATCAGTATTACATTCAAATAATAAATCAAAACATGTTTTGTTCATGTTTTTTTTTTAATATTGTTATGTAGTGGTTTGAATCGTAGGAAATAATAATAACGAGCAAAGCTGCCACACGATAGGAAGATGAAAGCTGAAACTGCGCTTTGAGTGAGAGTCGACATCGTGCCTTCATAAGAGCTAGTCCGAGGTAATTTCGATCGACTTGTATTCTAAATCCTACAACTTTGGTTGTATTGCTCTGGCTTCCAACGTAGGATAGCATCTCTACTTATTATATAGCAATATATCTTTACGACCGTACCGTAATTATTTTTTTTAATTACCCTCTAGTGCCTGGATTGCAAAGCTTAAATTCAATCTTGAATTGTTTTCCGATGAAAATTCAATTAGATGATGTTACTATAGACTATAACATCCCCAATATAAGCAAGCAGACTGAAGGTAGGGGGAGGGAGATGGGGAGGAGGAAGGTTGGGTAAGTCTTGTCACCAAACACGGCTAAAGCCATTTAGTTTCTTAATTTGGGTTTATCACCAGGGCGATTCTCAGAGTATCTACCAATCTCATCTGTTTACACTTGTAAGAGTGATGAATAAAAAAATAAAATATGCCGTTTTTCTATTATAATTAATGTAAAATACATTTTCAGAATTGTCATCTTGAAAACAATGAAAGGTTTTCATCCTGGAGATTGATATAACAACATAAACTGAAATTATTTTGTTTCATTCGAACTTTTTATTTTGTAACCAACTAATCTTTTCATAGTTTACCCCAGGATAGATGATAAACCCCTAACAACTGACACACATTCATGGTTTCATTGTCTTGAGTATTTGATTCATTTTTTTAAAAAAAAATTTTATTTTTTTTTATTTAACCATTTGTACATGCAATTTTTAAAATTAAATACACAAATTATTACATTATCTTCTGAATAATATGACTCCTACAATCCAACGTGAATCTATTAATTGGTGAAAACTTGATAAATTATATTAAATAATAAACAACCTAATAATATTTGGATGATTTAAATAGCACCGTTTTTGTGCAAAATCACACACAAAGGTATTACCAAAATACTTTCTAAGAAAATTATATACAACAAGGACATTTTCTTTTGAATAATATGACTCTTCAATTCATTCAATTGGTGCACCCTTTAATACTGATCCGGCAATGCATTATAATATTGCATTCCTTTATACGGTAAACTTTTTGTGTATTGTTTCACGTATGTAAATGTCCTTGTTGTAAATAATTTTGTTTGTAAGTATTTTGGTAATAGGTAGAAAATTTAGTTCCTTTATAATTTTACTTACTTTTGAAAATCATTATTATTTTTATTGCTTTATTTTGGAGAATTAGCTTACTTTGTTCTCTGTCATTAGGTACATAAGAATAGAATCGTTCAGCAGTAGTTAAAATGTGGATTTAATTGATCGTATGATAATTTCATGTTTACGATTTTTTACCTGTAGTTAAAAATCAACTGTAAAATTAATCAGAGAGTAAGATTACCGTCATTATAAAACCGTCGTCATGTATTTCAGATATTAATCATGCAAAATTTGATTAATCAAACAAAAAGTTCATCTCTAATGATGAAATTCTTTCGGGTGTAACCTATTTTTAAAAGAATCCCATCTATTCGCGAGCCAAATAATATCTTGCACAGCAGAACGTCTCCCTATAGAAAGCAGTTCTTGCCATTAATTGGGCGGAACAATACGGCCGTAAGAATTCGGGTCATGTACGTTTAATTATCAGCAAATTGAAATCCCCCGACACTCGAGGAGAAAGAAAGTTTATTAAGAAGACCGGGGCCGGGATGAAGAGAATGTAGAGCTGGAATTACGTTGCGCCCACCGTGCCACGAATGAAGCAGTTAACCTCAAATAATACTGCGCAAATTGCCGGTTTGGGTGTAATTCGGCCGAAATATTTTAAGAGCTTTTTGTAAGTGACTTCTTCAGGAAGAATGGTGAAAAACTTTTAGCCAAATCAATTATCGTAATTAAAAAAGCACAAATAATCATTTTGTATTATGTACTTATGTTGTAATATTATTGGGAAAAATTATGATTAAAAAAAAATATATATTACTCGGGTAATTCGGCTCTAAGACCTGCGACCCGATTCTCGACAAAGTCATTCCACTAGAACAACGAGTGGTTTGACCCACTCGTTGTTCTAGTGGAATGACTTTTTTTACGTTTGGCGTATGTAAGTGTGTACCTTCGACGAGACTAAAGAATAAGAATGTCGACCGATGTATGTACTTTCGACGGCGATTGCGAGCGGCCTGGATGGGAGAATCGATTCCCTGGACGTTAAAATATTACTCGTGCAATTCGGCTCTAAGACCAGGGGTGAAAATATTACTCGTGTAATTCAGTTCTAAGACCTGGACGTGAAAATAATAACGAAATGTTTTCAAATTCTTTCGAAGTGATTTGTATGAGACGACGAATATAACAATACATTCATAATGTCACTCACATTTCTGGCGTCTTTTCTTTCAGGTAACCTTTAATGAGGAACACTTCATTTATTCATCATTATAATACTTATATTTGGATGATTTGTATAAATCCGTTTTTGCAGTTTTTGTGAAAAATCACCTCAAGAACGCTCTACAAATATATAATAAATTTCCACAGTGATCTACCTTATTCTTTATGATCATTATACTTGGCTTTCACCCCTGTACCATCGAAGAATACAGCACTAATAGCTGCCAGATGTAAAATTCACTCATTTTTCCTTACAAGTTGCTGCCTCAGAAAAATGTCATCATACTTTTTAAATTTTCAATAGGGAGGCATCTCGTAGTTGACAACAACAGCCTCTTTCATGTTCAAGTATCAACCTAGTCATTAAAATCTCGAGATTCAAACAAGTCATCATTTAGGACAATCTGTTCCAGCTTAATTCTCTCTCGAAGTTACCAACCTGCATGGTACTCTAAAAGCTCCGGTTTAAAATTTCTGAAACATTTTGTACATCTTTCTTATTACTCTAGAAAATTCTTCAATTTCTTCGTTCTTTCTCTTGTCACAATGCGTCCCCATATCACTCGTGGGTTTACCTCCGAAATGTATTCATATAAATGAAGTTTGTATACAAAGGTATAAGTAGACCTAAGCGTTCTAATCTCACCGCTAGGGAAGCTAATGAAGGTTTCCCTTTATCGCTATCTCTTACTTCCCTTTAACTAACGTTTACATACTATTATTGAAGCATGAAACAAAACAAAACACAGAAAAATAAAAAAGTAACGGTTGCAACTGGGAAACGAAACCAGGATTTCTGACTTATCAGAACAACTCCTCAACTAACTCTACTGTGAGATTTAATTATTTCACGTAATTTTTGTCGATCTCATATTTCAAATTCAGAATTTACCATAATTTGTAAATAAACCCGTTTTGTATTCCACCTCACAAGAAAGATTCTTAGGTTACGGTGTTTCGAACTCTTGTAAAGTTTGAGGAACAACAAATCGTCAATCGGCACTATTTGGATGTTTTGACATTTTAACTATCCCTGTTAACTACTAGAAAATCATGTTTTTTTTATTTCAAGATATGATCGCTTATAATATAGAACACATCTTGGCCTTTGAAATAATCGAGCACTTTTTTGTAAAGTCTTTTTATAAGCCCAGAAAAAAAAGCATCAGGTCTATAAAACCTGCTTTTTACGTTCAAAATCTCCTAGCTACGAACCCGTTTTTGGTTATACTTTTATTGTATAATGTGACAAATTAAGTTTTTTACAAAATAATCGTAAAACATTAAATATCAGTGCCTGGACTTTGCAAAATAAAATGTAACACACTTTTCGGATATTTTTTTTCTTGCGTAAATCGTAACGGCTGGTGTTAAGAGGTAATTAAAACATTATTGCCGTCTATACAGGGTGAGGCAAAAGTAATCACCCGATGTTCTTTTGCTGTAATTTTTTTTTTTATGATAAACTTTGGTACTGCTTGTGAATTTTTTTTTTTCGTTAAACCGATTCATGTCTTGTCGATTTGTATTCTGCGTATGTTTACTTCACAAATGTCAAAACCGAATTGCAAAAGTAATAGCATTTTCCAATAGGATGATTACTTTTGCTCCATCCTGTATAAGAATTATTATGATTAGCGGCCAGATTTCAAATGTTACACATAGTGCATCGCTTTAAACGCCAATTGTGTCTACTTTTGAACAATTTGTACACAGTTCTGTGTTGAATGCTGATCACAGAGACCGTTTAAATGTCAAAAATACAAAATGGCGTTTATTAAATGGAACGAAAGTTTAAAACAACTTAACCTTTTTATTTCCTGAACCGTTATGAATAATATTATCAGCATCAATATTTTAAACGTGTTATTTTTTACATCATAGTCGTATAATTTATTTAAATTCAACTGAATACACTATTACATAATATAATATGTACCCGTGTAAAATTATTTCAATAGACTGAATAGATTATATTATGATAACCGCACCTATTTTTTAAAATATTTATTTCGACACCTGTATGCACTTAAGTTTGCAAGTTTATATTTAGGTGGAGCAAAAATTGTTATTATTTTGATCAAACATGAAAGGTATAACTGACATTAATTTACTCGCAGATTAAATACACACAAAAAACTGTTTATGTTGATATACATTTGTATATCTAATAAATTCAAAACTTCGCGTGAAGCAATGAAGCGTCGCCGTTTCGTTTTAACCAAAAATCACTTACCGTTAATGTACTCATAATAAATTACAACAATTCATCTTGCAAAAAAGTTTAATTTTAATATGTGAACTGTTTAACCTAGTACCTGCTCAAAGCTTTTAGCCGCAAAGATCGTAAAACAGGTTTAACTCTAATCCCTAGTCAAAACTATGTTATTCTGTGAGTTCAGACTGTGGTTTGAATTTGAACTACGGTTGGATGAAGAAGTCTTAGTTATACCTAGTATCAGTTGAGCACTGGCCATATGTTCGTAGATTACTTCCCTTTATCTCTACTGCTATTTATAATTTATCTACTTTTTAAATTTTTAATTATTCGCCGAGGAATTTTAATGTAATATTAGGATTACAAAACTTTATATATTTTACATTCCTTGAAAATAGAATAATTTTATTTCCACCTATCTCTTTTAGCAATGTGATAATAAGTTGCGGTTATCAGAGGATCTCAAAAAACATTCCAAACAATGTCACCCCCCCCCCATCTCGACCCCCCTGGAACTACCCATGTAAATGCTATAGATATGCCAATCATTAGTTTCAATTGTTTAGAATTAGATTTTCCGCACTCTAACCCTAGCACAAGTGTCGCCATTGTATTGGAAAGGGCGGCGAGGTTCCTACTTTCCATGCAAACATTTAAATTTTTAATTCGGAACATCATTCGATTATTCGAAAAAGTCTCGATTAGTGACATGTTTTGAATGCGGGAATGCAACATTATTATTTTAATCGGAAAGTCAGTTACGGTTTCAGTTGTTTGTTTTGCAAACGTAATGTTACAATCAAAACAAATAACACCTATACAAAATACGTAAACCACGATTGTCGGCCACCGTCACTGGGTTTTTCTGCGATATTTTGGGAATTTTAATTCAGCGTACGATATTATTATACACAATGCTCGTGGAAAAATAATCGGAGAGATTCATACCAAGGTCAATGCGGCAAGCGGAGCGAAACGTTAAACCGGTTTCAGTATAGAGTTTAGATCATTATCATCAACACAGCATATTTTAATCTGCACGTACTGTTCCTTCGCATCGTTCTGGTTCTACCTCATCAAAATTGATTAATTAAAAATTATTTTTACCTTTTTGTAAAGCCTCGTGGGTTAACCCTTTCTATACCGGAGTACCTCGTGAGGAACACGAACAAAAAATAATATCTCTTAACCATTTTGCTTGTCCTCGTGTCGTCTATTTGTTCTGCTAGTTTTCAATCTTTATTCCAGTAACAAATACTTTACATATAATGACAGATCTCATTATGGCTGTATTACCTGGACTAGGATCCATTATTATTTATATGTTTTTTCATGGTACCTCTATTTTAAATTTAACAATTTTTTGTTTGATAGATTTTTTTTGGCTACTAATAATAATCCTGAGGCCTAAAAATTATAAAAATCAAATAATGAAGTAAGCAAACAAATATTTTTACATACAATTTTTTTTAAATAATTAGTTAAGGTGTTATCAAACATAAAATATAGTTTATAATATGTTGAAACAAAAGTGCGGTACTGAAAGGGTTAAAGTTAGGATTTTAATTAATTTATTAAATAATATGATGTACAATTTTGTTACAAATAAATATCATCAAAAATATTAGTTTCGGTTATCTGTGCGTCCTGCGTAAATTCAATAAAATTAATCAAAACTCAGGTTCAATGAACACAAATTTGTGAAAAATTCAGACAAACAATAAAGCAGGTTACCTACCTATGATATTTTCAACAAACAAAATTGTAACTGATTTTCCAAAAATTCAGATAACACCGTGATTTTACACGGATATGTATATTTACATAATAAAAAATAAATGCTACACAATGTAGTATAAAGCTCGCATACAGCTGTTCCTCAAATTAAACAGTCGAGGTTCTTGTGTTTGGTGAGGAATTTAATAATATATAATAACATAAAATACACAGTGGTCTAATCGTATGGAGTTGTTTTCTTTTTGTTGACTTACATGTTCATAATAGACTTGATCTTTTTTATTCTGTACATTCCTCGTTGGTTTTTATATTGGAGATATCTGGTTAGCTATGCATATTTGTGATTTATACAGATCTAGTATTACTAACCGGCTTCGCTAGATATTTAAAATCCTTTTTTTTTTCTTAACCACTCGTGTGATTGATTGTTTGCCGTGAAGCCTTTTTTGATGGTTTGTTATTTCTGTCAAATGAGAGTGATGGAATTATCGAAATTAAAATGGAAGCTGAAAATGGTTTCTTTAACGTATAAAATAAAATCTGGAATGGCTGTGTGAATTTTATAACGCCAAATCTTAAATTGCGAGTATTTGTGATTCTTCGGAAAACTTACTCGACACTTTGAATTTAAGATGTGTGTCGGTAGGTACCTACTTTTTCATCGGATTACAAAGCTTCAATCTTTCGAACTAATGAAAATTTATGTCATTTTTTTTATCTTAACGGTAAGTTATTTTTAACATGACTTATTTAAAACTTACTTGATACTTTAAATTTAAGATGTGTGTCGGTAGGTACCCACTTTTTCATCAGATTGCAAAGGTTGAAACTTTCGAACTAATGAAAATTTATGTAATTTTATTTTGATATTTACGATAAGTTATTTTTAACATAACTTATTTAACATTGTCTGTCCTGGTTGAATCAAACATTATTGGTACTATTAATTAATTTTCATTGGATTCCTCTTTTGATCGAATGATGGAACGAAAGAGATCAGGTAGAAATGACGCACATCACTGCTGCCATTCCGTCTCACAGAACTGGTTCAGTTGCACTGCTGATTAGTTCAACGACATCTGTTCCGTTCAACGTTCAACACGTTCGTCATTGTGAATTTAAATTCCATGAAAAAACAGAACAGTGAACAGACAGAACTGTAAACAAAACAGAACGTGGAATAAGTAAGGTTGAACTAGTTGCGAGAACTGAGCACTGAAAGTGATGCTGCCATTACATCACTGCCAATTCGTCCTTCAGAACCCGTACAGCTCGACAACTGATTAGAACTATTCCGTTCAACGTTCAATATGCTCGTCGTTGTGCAGTTAAGTTCCATGACAAAATGGAACACAGACAAGACAGAACTTTGAAGAAAAGTAAAGAAAAAAATTCAATAACCTAACCTATCTTTTTATAGAGTTCTGTTTTAACTGGTTACGGTGAATTTATTGTCTGCTCAGCGAAGCGCATTATTTCTTCGATAGCTTTTTTAACGTCGCAAACGCAGACCTAATGTCGATCGAATTCCGAAAATGTAACTGTCTTTCCTAAGTTACGTGGGCAGAATTGACGATTTAGTGTTTTTTTTATTTAGAGGAAGACGCATTGAGGTCGCATGACGAGTCTTAAAAAGCGCTGCTTTTGTAAAGTTTCTTAATTGATTAGTAACCAACTCTGGTCTGGAGTTTATGGGAAGAACTATTTTGACTGATCCCTACGACAGTTTTTACACACGCAAAATCCATAGGTATTTAAAAAAAATTTAATAATCGTTCTTAACTGTGCTCAACAGATCGGCTATATATAGCTTGCACTTGGAACACGAGTATCTTCAAGATTGTGGTCCCCTCCTTCCTTCAATTAAAAACCCTTTAAGTAGCTCCATGTGACGAAAATTTTTACATACTACTCGCTACCTTTGCTTTCATTGTTTTCCGCCGCAAATCATACCATCTTATTGTAAATGCCGTTTTGTTTCCAACTATTAAAACACATCAAAATAACTAGTACGATGCATCGTACGTGCAGCCAGTAGTGAAAATTTATGAGCGACTGTAATTATAGCTCAATTTTAATATGTTGACTTATTATTTGTCAATCAGCTTGTGCCTTGAGCATTACCACCACGTCTCGTTGAATATGTTTCTTTCCAGAATAATACCCAACCGCGACGGAATATAAAGTAATATCCACTTATTACCATAGAAGGATTGGATTACGTCTCTATCGCCGTTTTCGAGGGGAAAATCACATGGAAGATGATTTAGAACTTAATTTTTTAACCCATAACTTCAGCTACGATTGCAAATGACTTGCAGCTAACTAAAGATTTAAAACTTAGACTTATATTGAAAAACTAATAACCTATTCTTATAACTGGTTGCACTAAGTTTTATAGTTCGTGACTCAAAACTAAAACCTACACAAGACCAAGTGGGTCTTAATTCACAAGACTACAACTATGTCTTAAAACTGAAGACTTGAAACTACGTGCATATTTAGATTAACAAAAACATTTTATTGCTGATTATCAATTTGATTTGTACAAATCCAATTTAATTTTAAGATTTTCTTTTATGTATTCAATTGAAGTTCTGCTGTATTGTGAAGGCGAAACAGCCAACACACGTAATAATAATAATTAGAATTGTTCATAAATAAACTGATTTTTTATAAATTGTATAATAATATTTTTGAATATGTAAAAGAAAAAAGTTTTACGAAAATAAATCAATGAAGAACGTAAGCAAATATAAATATGCCGAATTGAGTAACAAAACACTCCTGAAATGATACGGTCATTATTCTGGATACGGTAATTTAAAAAGGTGAATTTTTAGTTTTGCCTTGAAGTCAGTTTAGCTGCCTAACTTTCGCAAATGTGAAGAGAGTTTGTTCCAAGCCGTTGGGCCTGCTACTGCAAAAGCCCGGCTTCGGAAATTGGTCAGCACATTCCACACTCCAATATAATGTACGTCAAAATTGATTTTAGATTTTCATAGCCTGGTATTATCTTCGTGATTTGTTTTCGGGGTTGTATGCCGTGTTGCGCTACTTCCTTTAGCCAACGTTCTGGACAGCGTTATAGAGTTAATTATTTCTTAGTTAATAATTCCTCAAAAATACATTACGATTATGTCTAAATTTTATAAAAAATCTTTAACTTAAACGGCTTTGTTATTTCCACGCAAGATTCGGTATTGTTAAGTTAAGTATGTTAAGGAGGGCGGTCTGTCTGATAATCTGGCAATCTGTCAATCTGTTAACCGTCTGATAATCTGAAAATCCATTGTTACCAGACTGATTGCCATCTTTAATGCACAGACGGAATGTGGGCATGCTGAGTCTGTTCTACGGGTATTTTAATGGAGCCTGCTTTAAGGAGCTTGCATCATGGATCCCCGTTGCACCGGTGCTTGTGCGTGAAACTCGACATGCACGAGCGGAACACCCGTTCACGGTTGATGTTGGCTTCATGAGAAGGGGCGGCTTCTTCGACTCGTGTAAGACAACTCATATGTGGAACGAGCTACCGGCATCTGTTTTTCCTACTTCATATATTCCGGACCTCTTCAAAACCCGCATTAATAATTTCCTTCCTACAGCCCCTACCTTAACCTACTTCACAAGACTTCCCAACCGGGTGGCGACATAGCTCCTCTGCATTTACACTGTATAGAGAACTGGCACGGAGAAAACTTAATGATATGAAATACTGTTAATTTATTAAAAATCTGGTCAAATTATTCGTTTTCCTGTTAAAAATGGGACTGCAGGCCTATAACGAATGAATTGAAAGAGTTTCTAACTTAGTATCAGTTAAAAGCGAATTTTTTATGAGGACGGCGGAACACGTATTTAAAAAAAACTCTTATTGATATTGACACATTGATATTGTTGCATCCCGTTGTGATATTCATTAGGACGAGAACACGGGTTCTCGATGTATTCTGAATGACAAATATATTTTTTTAGGAAGTTGGCATGCTGTCACTTTTTAATAAGATCATTTTTCTCCGTGAGCATACTTGTGAAGTGTCACAATTCTTAAGTGTTGTATTACATATCTGAACCGGTCGCACTAGTTAGTTTATTTATTATTTATTTATTTATTTATTTATTACACGCCTTAATGGGCTTTTACACACTATAAAGTTTAATAATTGAGTATCACAGTTATTATAAATTCTACAAAATTAAAACAATAAAGGAAACATAATACAACGAAAAAAGAAAAAATACTAAATGTTACAACAAAAGCATAAAATAAAATAAGATACATTAGTAAAAATGATAAGAAGTCTCAGATAAATAGATATTCAAAATAAAAAATATATATAGCGGAAATTATAGATGTCTATTTGTGTTCGATATATAAAAGAATTGAAATAAACAATATTTATATTGATTATTTTTAAGATGATATATATCTCCCAGATCAGAATATTTATTTCCGAGACTGTGAAGTCTTGGAATCGGGGAATTTTGATGACAGTGTCCTGGTGTTATAAAAATAAAAGGGTAGTAAATTTCGGCAAGATCTTTTGGGTATGTGGATGCTGATTAATTGGAGTAACTCAGGACAGTCAATTTTGTAAAGAAGTATTTTATGTAATACTATTAAATCTGTGTTTATTCTTCTTTCAGAAAGTTTTAATAGGGACAATTTATCTTGTAAGTAGTTATAATCAATGTTTTCTACAGGAATATGCAATTTATAGTATATATACTTCAGGAACTTATGTTGAATCTTTTCAATGTTATCGGAATGAATATTGTAAAAGGAGATTGATTCTAGATATAAACCTAGACGAAAAACGTTGAATCTCACCAAAAACTAAATATTATAATATAGTTTATTCATTTTGGAATCTGATACGTACTAATAATAATTCAACCTCAAATCCTTGTCAAAGTAAATTCTCATATGAACGTCTTTATGAAAGGGCCGAAAAGGCAATTAGTATATTGTAGGTAAGTACATATATATTTCCCGGTGTTATCTTAGTTTTGTCCTCCGGGGGTAAGTCGGATAATCCAGGTATAATTATGGGGATAATAATAAAGAAGCAGATAAAAGCATAGTGAATGCGTCGGGGATTAAGCAGATAAGAAAGGTCACAACTTGGGGGAGACTTTCCTTAGGAAATTACCACCACAAGGGATGGTTTACCCCAAAAACCAGATGTGGGTTTAAGCGGAGTTTAAACTACGGATTATTATTATCCATTTATTACCTGAGTTTTGGCATACTATCGACATTTAAATGAATGATTAATAGCTTATGATAAACCTTAAGCAGCGTGTTTTAAGACAACAAAAGTAAGGCACAGTATAGATTATCTTTCATGTTATAAAGACGGCTGTAGTCTTCCTCTCGACGGCCACCGTTATCGACGGGTAAAACTCTCGACTAGCAATCCGAAGGTCGCGGGTTAAAATCCCGGGGTGCGCAAGTAAATTTTATTTGATGCATGTGTTATTTAACAATTAATTCATTACAAAATAATATGTAGTATACTTGCGGCTGGTTCCACAGTGGAAGATTCTCTCAGTATCGCCCTGGTGTAAGACCACCATTCAAAATTAAAACGTAGCTTGAAATGGCTTTAGCCGTGTTTGGCGACCAGATTTGAATGACCAAATATTCCCCACCTTCCTCTTTCCTATCTCCTCCACCCTCCTCCCTGCCTTCACCCACACAACATACCCCAATTGGGGATGCCTCAATGGCTCCAGACCATTGGGAGCAGTTGGGAATATATATAGTGCATACATAAAAAATGAATAAATAAAGAGTGTTAACAACAAAAGAAACGTAACTAAGTTCATGTAGGTATTTATTTCAATCCCATAGAGAATATCTTCATGCAATAGTTCTCAAGATTATGATTCTTATAGACGTTTGGTTTGGTATTATTAGTTAAATTTAATTATTATACTCTTTAGTATTTTGAGTACTGACAAACCTTCACTACCTATAAGTCTAGATGTATAAAAGCAATCTTTTTCACCTTTACTCAAGTTATCTGTAGAATTTTTATTCCCGTAGAGTTAAATTCCTAATTTTTATGAGTAAGATTTTGGATTCAAAGCGGCTAAACTTTCAAATAGTTTTATAAATAATAATTAGTAATCTAAACCAAAACACACAATTTCCCTGCTGTGAATTTTTTACCATGTGAAATGTGAATAAGTGAATGGGTCTAATTACTTTGTTGTGTATTTTAGCATTTTTATTAGCCTCATACGAGCATTAAAATTGTTTAAATGCCTACCTCAGATTTGAGGACGTTATAAACAACTGATAAACAAAAACACATTAAAAAACTTTCTTCACAGACCACCATGGGAGTTGATAAGAATTATCTGCAATTAACATAACAATTTGATATCTCAGTTTTATTTTAAAAAGCGAATAAACACTGTTATTTTATTCAATTTATCACTTTTATCATTCACAAAATTACTTTAAAATACATGGCTTCCTGTGATTTCTTAAAAACAATCACTAACCTAAGATATAATCTAAGATTTTTTTCGTCTTATTGCTTCCGTTCATGTTTTGATGCGAAATTAAAACAGTCATTAAACGATAACATTTCTTTTACCTGGTGGTTTTTATTTATTTTTTATTGGGTGCACTATCAATCAATAACTCTCCTAATCAGAGGCTAATCAATCAATATAGTAGATTTTTCGAGCTACGTTTTTATGATAATGATTTAATCTTCATAAACCTGAACATTTAATCCAAGTACATCTATATTTTCTATAAGCGGATGGCCAATGTAGAACGATGATGATAAATTAAAATATAAAACTCAAAACTAATATTAAGCTCGTTGAAAAATATGGTAACTTTTTTTTTAAAGAAAGGAAATCTTCCACTACCATCACAGTAAGCGGAAACTGTCGCTTGGCAGCCGAGGTATTTAAATCGCGACACCTGGGGGAGACCTTAACGCGATGCCAACTCAGCCACTGACCGGTCATCGCCCGTACAATATTTTTCTATTAGTTTAATTAATTATAGATGGATTTGGTGTAAGTACTTTATTATATTGCTAAAATACTGCAGTTTTAAACTTCTTTATGCTCAACTGCTATTGGGCGTCGCCCGAGTTTTTGAACTTTTTTATGTTTATGTCGATATGGTAAGAATGAAGACGGGAGCTAAAATATACATCAAAATAATTCCTTTTTTATTTTAAAGTTGTTATGGTTAGAATGAAGACGGGAGCTAAAATATATATCAAAATAATGCCTTTTTTATGTTAAAGTTGTTATGGTAAGAATGAAGACGGGAGCTTAAATATACATCAAAATAATTCCTTTTTTATTTTAAAGTTGTCATGGTAAGAATGAAGAAGGGAGCTAAAATATTTCAGACCAGATATTTGAGCAATGAATTAGAGAGTGTTATAGGTATTAACGTTTACCATAATAATTCTACTGGCAGAATATTTCATTCAATTTTTAACCAATTTTCCAAGAGTGGTTTTTATTTAGTCTCATTTTTTGCGGATTCCTGGGCAAAACATCCAACCCTAAAACAGCTAACCCTATTATCGCCCTTGTAAACCACATTCCCTTATCTGACATTTTTTCCATCCTCAAAGATAGATCCCGCAATATTTGGAAAGAGTATTGTCACACTGCTAGTCAATCCAAAGGATGTTTTGCCTCAAAACAAAGGACTATCCCATCAAAACCGTGATTTCAAAAAAATCCCCATAGAAAAATTATTTTTCCTCACTTATTTGAATTAAGATTGAACATTGTTCCATTCCTTCTCACTTTAAAAAAAAAAATACGTGCTTGACTCCTCAGATTGTACATTCTAGAAGTGGAAATTTGGATCACATATTTTTTAGCTGTCCCTCTCTAAACAAATGTCCTCTCTTTTATCACACCTTATCTAAAATTACCTCCCTTCCATTCAACATCCCCCTCTTCTAAATCTGAATTAAACTCCAATATTTCATGTAATTTTGAAATTTACCAATTTAAACAAAATTTATATAAACATTCACTTTTCCATAATTTTAAATGGGGGCCTATAACACCCTTGAAGGGCGAAAGCCAGAAACATTTAAAAAAAAAATAGAGAGTTATAATTTAATGATACCTTAAATCATAATTCAAATGGTTCCTTGCTGATCCATTTTGCAATTTTTAACCATTCGTCGAAGAACTATTTATTTATAATAATTATTAGGCGCCTTTCATAAACGGAATTTTGAATAGTATATGCATCAATAGTTATTCCGCAGTATCTCTTTTTTATCTCTTATTTTTATCCTCACCAAACATAAAAATTATGGAAGATTTAGGTAACAGTAGTTAATGCTCTAAATGATGTAGGTAGGTACCTACTGACACCTACGTTAAGAAAACTCTTTTTGGAAACCGCAATTACTTTTATCTATTTAACTTTCCCAATTGATTAAACTTCTCATCACACTTACCGCATAATTACCAAGGTCACGGGTCTCACCTTGAAACCCTAAATAAAATTACGAACCCCTTTGTAGATCTGAACCCTTTAATAAAACGTGTCGTGCGGAATTATCGGTCCTATTCCACTCTCCAGATGGCGCCAAACCACAAATCCCTCTTAATTCCACATTCATTCCTTTTTCGAATTCAAGAATAGAACAATCGGTTTTGAAATAGGAATATTTAAAGTTCGCGACGTGTTTTCATTGGCCACCTGAGCATTAGGTTTGTCGGATGTTTCCGATGATGAAAAAACTAAATGACAATGTGCAGTATATTTCCTAAATTCTTTATTTCCGCGAAATCAATGGATAATAATATTTTTTTCATTTAATGATAATAATGCAGAATGTTATAGAGAAAATGTGGGTAGTTAATGATTGCGTGAAAGCTTACATTACCAGAAATATGCATTTATGTGAACGCATCGCCGAATCAATGACGTTCCAATTGTTCATGTAATGCAGTTATTATCTGTAATGTTTTAGAATAAATTAATATTATGATAAGGAAATGTTTTTTAAACTATTTCCAAATAAATCCACGTAGGCACGAATTTTTATTAAAATCGTGTTACCCAGTGATTGTATCACCTGCGAATGCGACGTGCGGTGACAAATGTACCCGTGTGAATGGACCATTATAATTTCTGCAAATTCTCATTGATTTGAATGAATGAATTTGAATATGAATGAAGTCGGGAAATTCGAGTGAAAACAATATTTTTGTTTATTAATGCTATTGGATTCTATTTAAAACTCACAATCTTATTAGAAATAAAGCCAGTCTTAATTGAACTCTATTCTCTCAACAGAGTTTTTGTGGATGCGAAATCAATGATGCAGTATCCTCCTTTCTTTTGCTAGCTTCTCAAGCAAGATCCATCGAATTACCTTTGAAATTGATTCAGCAAAATCTTTTAATACAATTGGTAATGAGTTACTTTGCTAAACAATTCAGAGTCAAAGCTTACCAATTGCAGTCTTATTTGGGAAATAGATTTTTATGAATACCGCACAAGATTCTCAGCTGCTTCTCAACCGTTTGGAGCCAGTGAGACTATGGCATACCCAATTGGGAAATGTTGTGAAAGAAGAGAAGAAGACATGTTGTGAAGGTTGTAGAAAAGTGAATGAGATGAGGTAGAGGAAGGTCTGAACGTACCTGTCTATTCAGATCTGGTCACCAAACACGGCTAAAGTGATTTCAAGCAACGCTTCAATTCTAAATCCTGGTCTTACACCAGGGCGGCACTTAAAGTATCTTCCACTATGGAACATCCCGCAAATAAACTCTATTGTATTTTAAATTAATAAATTGTGAAGTAACACAAATAAATCACATAATAGGTATTTACTAGCGCACGCCAGGAATTTGAACCCGCGACCTTCGGCTTGCTAGTCTAGAGCTTCACCCCTCGACCACGAAGGCCGTCAGCTTGCGGTACCCGCCTAAATAAATTCATCGCCTGGACAATATAGCTATCAAGAAGGAGTTAATCCGAATTATTATTTTATATAGTGATTCATTCCAACGATATGATTCGTTCAGTTTCCTGCATCCCGTAGTTGTACAATCCGAGCAGGTTTCGTGACATTTCAGGAATGTTTCAGGCTTCAGGTGTGTCCGCAGTCCCTCCCCAGCGGCCGCCGGTCGAAGCGTGCCCGTGAATAAATTACCTTTTATGGTTATTGCTGCGAAATCTGGAGGACTCGAGGTAAAATAAATCCCCGGCAGATGGGCCCGGGCCTTGCAAGTCCGCCTGCATGTGAGCTACGGTTCCAGCTCTCTCCCGGGCCTCCCGGGATATGCGATACATAAAGTTATTCATGGGGACCTCTGAGGACTCGAATGTCTTACGTGCCATTCGTACTTCCGATGGACGATTGTAGTAGAAATAGTGAGATTTTTATTTGTGTGGCCTTGTGGATTCCCAGAAGTCCGCGCTGAATTCTTGATGCTTTGTGTGATTTACGATGGTGAATCTAACACAACAAATCCAACCGAAGTAAGTCGTATCTTATTTATTTTATCGTAAACTCAAGCAAATACAACCCGGCCTCCAAATCTGGCCTCTCAGAATCTCTTTAGTGAGAGACTACCATTCAGAATCGAAATGAGACTAGAAAAGGTTTTAGTTCTTGTAAGTGACCGGTGATTCCTAACCTTCCTCTACCTCTTCTGCTTCCTCTTTTCAACTTCATTAATCCTCACAATATTCCCAAAACAAGGATACCATTAATACATAGGCTCCGGGCAGTTAATCTAACCTAACATCAAATCTGTGGGTACACTATTTGTACACGCAACATCCCCTATTTGGTGATGATTATTCAATAATTGAATAGTGATCATCAAATACAGGATATTGTGTATACAAATAGTGTACCTACAGATTTTATATTAGGTTAATTTAATTTGTTCCATTAATTTATTTGAGTTTGCAGACCAATTTTACCCTGCTAGGGATCACAAGAAAGATATATTTTATACTACGCTAAGCTATTCTATCTAGATAATATATGGATAAGAAGAGTAAATAAATACTACAAATCTAACTAGAATTGATTGAACCGAGGTGGAAACTATGAATATAGGTATTGGCTATATTGCTGTTGTGATAAATAATTAATCAGTTCAATCAATTCTAGTTAGATTCGTAGTATTTACGGTTAAGAATTTAAAACATTTCTCTTATATTTTCACTCCTTATCCATAAAATAAAATAGCTTAGCATATGTGTAAAAAGGAACTTTATTTGTATCCCGAGCCGGATGAAACTGGTTCGCAAATTCAATTAAATTAATGCAACGAATTTATAAAGTTTCCAAATTATAATTTCAGTAATTATTATGCATCGTTTCTAACTCGACCACTGTGTACTGTGTACATAATATCATCTTCGCAAGTCTTTTCAACCAATATTGCATTACTGGCCCTTGGGAAATTATCCGTCCGTTATACAAACAACCCCTACCAGGAGAACAGAAATATAAATAGATATTATTACATTTTAGTTTCTTATGTGCACTGATTTCTACCCTTTGTATATTAGATTTCTTTTAAACCGGGACTGTATCGGCAGAGCTGTCACAAGTATGGAACAAGTTTGCACCCTCGTTTGTTTGGGCATATTTTATTTACCGGTAGCAGATTTACAGGGTCATAAAAGATCGGTAAATACAAATACAAACAATGGAGATGTAGCGAGGATCACCCCCAAGGGACATTTTCCTCTTGCTGTGGAACGGACGTAAAATCTTCGAAAAGGAAGCTTACAAAGAAAAAATATTTTTAGGTGCGATCTGATTGACGAATTGTTATTTTATTCCGGCGTTAAAGGAATTGAATTGACACGGTCAATACGATTTGTTATATTGGTGAAGATGGGTACAAAGTTGAATTATATTTGGAGTGGGTGGGTGTAGGTACCTACTTAAATAATTCACTCGTCTATCATTGTGAATCCCGTGGCGTATGATTCTGATTTGCTTCCAAGAAAAATCTCTGTTCATACTTGTTCCAAATTGTATTCTACGTTCTTGGAAGCATATCCATAAATCAACATGGATAATGAACAGTGGCGGCATGTACTCATAAAATTGGGTTGTGCTCTAAAAATATTGCCAGTGTACCCTACGTTGGGTCAGGTAAACTTGAGCAGTAAAGGATACTAGCAACTAGCAATTTTGAAGCTTATACACCCGCTGGAATGGTCGGTATGCGAACTGTTAACTAAAGCTATCTCACCGAAGAGTTTAACAGGTATTGTCGAGCGCTGTTCACGTTTTGGAGAAATGTCAATACTATGTTCAACATCCACGCACTGTGCGGATAGATAATTGATGTTCCCGGGTGATGTTTCTCAATGAGCGCTATGGAATTCGCTCGTACCACGTGACTTATGATACGTGATACAAAGAAAGAAAAATCGAGCCGTTTGAATTTGACTTACTACTTCTATATATTATAACATTTAATGCTTTTATTTTCGGTAATATTATTATCGGTTGATAATTATTATTTTTAGATTGACCGAAATATTCGGTATGCGTTGCTCCAACGCCCTTTAGGGTTTACCGCCACTGATAATGAATTATTTAATATAGTCGTTACAAATTCGGCATAATTCGTTGTTGATGCAAAGTAAATCATAAATTGACGATTTTCAGTGAATTATCCGGCCTCCGATAAAATTGAACAAAGGAAGTAATTTGGTGATATTGATTTCAGAGTATTTTTTTATAAATTGTTAAATAACATGCAAAAAACTCATTATTTGGTAAATCTAAATTCTGCTGCGAAATATCATAGGCCTCATAACTAAATTCATTAACTACAAAAATAATAATTTATCAGCCAATGTTTTACTGAATGAGACCAGCTTAAACCAATATATTTTTCTTTCCCTTCTGAAAATTAAGACGCATTCACCCGTTCTACCTACATGTATTATTATTTAATATCCTTTAGATCCTTCAGGACTATCCTTTTCATAGGGAATACATTCTGAGATGTTACTTATAAGTTACAAAGAAGCGTTTTCTATTAAGAATCAACCGTACGAATGAGAAATATCTTTTCAGTGGAATTTTTTGTTTCGGAATTTAAAAAAAAATAACCTATCTAGTCCAAGATAAGAGCACTGCAAAAGTAGGTACCATATTTGAGTAAAAAAATTAATAATGTCTACGTTAAAAATATTAGAATATTAAAAAAATCATTTAGTGCCGACCACGTTTTACTGCAAGAGATGCCTCGCATGTATACACCCAATGGAATTACACGTTAAACAGTTTCATGTCACCGCAACTGCAACAATAATTTCAGGGCTGCGTCGTATGTTAACTCCTTTACACGGCGCATACGTAATCTTGGAACCTACATGTAGAAGTGGATATATTACTACTTGGGCGGAATTCGTAAGCAGTGTAAGTAATTTCTCTAAAGGGGGTTGTGTACAGAAAGGGTGTAACGCCCCACAGGAGTCTTGGCGCAAGCTCCGCTCAGATACTTTTTATAATTATTTCAAATCTTAATGCATTGACTCAACTCAAGAATTTGATTAACTTAATCGTGCTTTAACTTCCTTGGATGTCCCATGCTACTTCTTCCATCAGAAAAATGAATACGGCTTTTTTATCGAGATACTGTTACAAATGTGATTACATGACCATTTCCTAGCAAATAGCATAGCTATTAGTCATTCAGAATATATCTGTCCGTGTCCGAATAAATGTAATAGACGAGATGCGAAAATATTATTATTTTGATGAACACTTGTTCCAACTTCCTCATAACATACAAATATGCTTTACTTATAGTTTGTTATGAAATTCATCAAATCATTCGTTATATGCCTCTAGTCCCATTTTTAACATAAAAACGAATAATTTTACCAGATTTTTAATAAATTAGCAATATTTTATATCAGTAAGCTCTTTCCGTGTTCTACCCATTAGTGCATCACTCTCCCGATTCCCCTTCGTCCTTTCGCTCCGCATTTCCAAACCTTCTAGCACACATTGACTTTGCAGTTCTTTTAAATCTCCATATTCACGGTTTTGCCTTACATACATACGTCTAAGGGATCTAGGTCTACATTATACTGGGAAAATAATGTTCACAAAAGTACATTTTTAACATAACGTCATCTCGGTTTGACGAATTGGGGAAAATGATCATCAGTACCTAATCTATTTTTAATCATATTATTTTGTCCGCTCTATACATTACACCATGGTAATGCTAATGTAGGTTTAATGCTATTTTACCGGTATAAATTTAGAACCATACCAGTGCTGTTTTAATTTATGTATTTAAAAAAATAAGTTTTTATTCTTAGATTTAACGTAAATTTGTGCAAAAAAAATGCTTTCAATACATATCAAGATAAAAAGCCAACCCAAAGATTGGAAAAGTTTATCGCTTTGGAACAATCTGTATATATTTTCAGTAAAGAGGGGTAAACATATTCTAATACCGTCGACTTCAAAGGACCAAAGGGAAGAACGGGAGAAACGGCGAGAAGGCGGAGGAATGTTTTAAAGAATATATTTTTGTAGCTTCGGGCACATCTCTCTCGAGCAAAGTAATTATGTATTAATGACAGTTGAATTAGCTTTTTACGAGGTAAATATTTATTCTGTTGCTCTCGTAATTGGGTTTTTTTTAATTCTTGCGTTGAAATTCGCATCTTGCGGTGAATGAAATGCGCCCGGAACGAAGTTTCTTTGTTGCAAAGAAATGTTTGTGTTTGCTTTAATTAAATACCTCCTTTATATTTAAACATTTCTTGCTGCATAATAAGTATTTGTTGAACATCTCTTTGATGACTTGGGGTTTGCCTGGCCTAAGACATTGTCAAAACTAAAAGGTCACATAACAACTCGCATTTTTTACCAAATAGACATTGCTTGTCTTGGAATTCCAAATTTCGGGAAATGTTGCGATCTTGAAGAAACAGGGCAGGGAAAGTTCACGGGCATAAGGAAGATGTGTAAATACCTGGCTATTCGGATCTAGTTACTAAACATATAATTTTTAGCCATTTAAATCACGGTTTATATTCTGATAATGGTCTTACTAGGATGACTATCGACACGGAAATTTTAATTATTTAGTATTTTTTTTTAAAACCTAAATAACTTTTTAGTTTACTGTCAAATTTGCCCAAATGACGGCGTTTGTCGTAAACGTGGGTTTTTCTTTGTGAATATAAATCATATATTGCATGCTGTGCAGGGAACGTACAGGGCCTATCATTGTAATCTAAATTTTATCTGTTGTGCATTTAAATTAAACACTGTTACTTAGTCATCATCACGTTATATTGTAGAGGTCCAATATTTCATTTTAATAATGTACAAAATGCAGGTTTTTTTTCGGTAACATCTTATTTTAAATATTATTTACAATTTTACTATTTTCCTCCGTGTCTTCAATTACGAATAGTAATGTTATGATGATAACAAAGAGGCTGAGGACCACCTAGAACGTGTACGCCGTACTTATTAACTCGGAGAACTTATTAAATTCTCTTATCTCACGTATTTATTTTACCGGCACTTTATTACGTTCTAATATGAAGCTTCAATATTTCCACACACCTTTATTATAAAAGCTCCGTAATGTGGCTTAGTAAATGCCCTGTTATATACTTGATACTGAAAAGCTTTCACGATATTAAACGTGCTTTATCAATTCCAGGGGCGTCACTGTGGTGCTTGGGAGCTAAGAGCACAAGGAATATATCGACATTGGCGGTGCGTGGCGACTAAAAGGTATGTAAATGAGTTTTTTAATATAAAATTTACTAATATTACGGAAAATGAAAATACGTGTTCAGATATATTCTGAATGACTATCATTTTATTAGGAAGTGGTCATGCCGTCACATTTTTAACAGTATCTTGATGAAAAAAGCCTTACTTATTTTTCTTCGTTTATAAAAATACTTCAAACTCTCGAATCTCCTATTCAAAACATTTGACTTTTTCTGCTAATAAATTATCAATAGCCAAATTATACAACGTTTTATTTCTAACTTCAATCTTCTATACAAATAAAAATGTTAATGTTCGTTTGTTCCATATCATAAACCTCTGAAAGTTCTTCGCTGATTGCCTTGAAAATTCAACACAACGTTGCATTCGAATACGCGTGTGTTGGTATATACCTATATTATATAGATGTCACCTGTGACAGGTAACAAAATATTTTTTTTGAAAATCGGCGCCATCTGTTGGACAAACATGTTTTTTAAAAAGCGCAATCAACTGGCCGTAAAAGTAACCCGAGCTATTGTTTCTCTATCTGCACAGACACACTGAGCCACAGCAACGCGTTAAAAATTAAAAGCAAGCTAGTTGAAAATTGTAAAAATATCTGCGTATGGTAAATTTTTTAGGAAAAACGTCACTTTTTGTAAATTTTTTCGAGTGTTTGCGTCATAATGTTGATTAAGTTAGTAACATAATTTACGGTATTTATTTATGTTTGATAACAGTATAGAGTTATTCCGTAGAATTTTTCAACACCCACGAGGTTATGTTATTTCGCCAAAATTGGTGCACTCATTAAAATAATTTCCCTGTTTTAATGCTTTCCAGCATTTAATTTGGTGTGTTTTTTTACCCAGAAACTGAATGTTTATCAAGCCTCGCGGTGAAATATTTCATGAGGAGACGTGAAAGATAGCTGGCAGGTAGACAGAGGGAGTTGGGCGGGCACCTTTACTGCCTAATGCGCTTTGCAGCAAAACGAAAACCAACCACCCACCTCCCACCCACCCTGTTCATAAAGCAGGAGTGAAGTTGCAGCAGAGATAATTCAGTTTCTACTTTTAACTAATGTTAAATTCTAGAGTACACTTGTTGAAAAGTTTTTTTTATACTTAGTTGCAGATAATTTCGTTATGTTTCGCGAAGTATTAAAACACTGATAGTCATATATCAATATTAGTGCTTGCCTTATTTTTGTAGCGTTATTTTCATGAATTATTACAAATGGGTGCTTTGTAATGCTTGAAATTATTATAAAATTACGCCTATATCAAAAATAGTTTCGTCATTTGCCATACTACATAGATATAATGAGGCTTTATATTCACCGTGACCAAGGAATGGTTGTCCCGGAACAGGTCAGCGTTTAGTTTTTTTTTTTTTTTTTTTTTTATTATTTATTCAGTGAGTTTTATGAATTACAATTTTTGTGTACTTAATAACTCCCACACTAGGCTAATGCCCGTGTTGTGGTAGTCATAATGCTATAAATTACAATAAAACCATATGTTGTAGTAAGAAAAAATAAAACATAATATGGAAGGAAAAAAAAGAAAATAAACATATTTAAGGAAAATATAAAACAAAATATATGTTTTTCATACATGCAAACATACATACATACACATATATATATGCTCAGATATATATACATATACATACATACATAGACATACATAGATGCATACATAAATACATTCATATACATCTATATATGAACACACACAAATGTAATGTGTATTCACATATAAACATAAGTATACAGATACATGGTTAATTTTATTATAATGGTTTAAAAGTTAGGAACTCATGTATTCTTTAAAAAAGGCTCGTCCCCTTTCAAATATCCAGTTTTGGACACGTATAATAAAAAGGGATATAGTATTAGTTGATTTTATGTCCCGGTCCAACGCGTTGTATATTTTAGGGGCGATAGACCAGAATTGTCGTTGAGCGAATGTGGTTCTAGTTTTTGGCACCACGCATCCCAGATTTGATGAAAAGCGGGTGTTTACTTGGTGTTGAGGAGCCACTATCAAGTCATTTTTTCGTATGTAGCATAAGCTTGTCTTAATGAATAGCTGGCGAATATCTAAGACCTTAATTTTAGTAAATAGTATTTTGGAGGGATAGGTAGGATGACATTTAAATATAATTCTGAGAATTAGTTTTTGTACTGTAATTATTGGATTAATGACGGATTCTGCACAGCCACCCCATCCCAGAATACCATATGTTGCTATCGATTGAAAAAGGGCAAAATATACGCATTTTAGAGTCGTTAGGTCTAAGATGGATCTAAGAGAGCAGAATATGTGGGAGAGTTTACGAAGTCTTTTTGTTGTTTCTTTTATATGGGTTTCCCAGCGTAGTTGGTCATCGATTATTATTTTTTTTTATTTTTATTTTTTTTATTTAATATTTGTAAGTTTTTTACAATAAATTTACAATTATACATATTATACAGTGTTATCAAGGTAAATAATAATAGCTTTTCCTCACCATAAAGAGACGAGGCTCTTGTGTTTGGTGAGTGAATCCTAGCTCAATTATATGGAATCATGTAAGTAAGTAAATAATATATTTGCAAAACCAATGGGATAAGTAAGAAATAGGCAAGATTTATCAATAATACAGTTTCAAGATTTGAAGGAAATAATAATAAGAGTAAGATATGGACTTTTATAGTAGTTTTAGGTAATTTTTTAATTTTATTTTAAATTCCTGAATATCTTCAATATTTTTTAGATATAATGGAAGGATGTTAAAATATGTTATACCTAGATAGAGATAGGTATTTTGTGTGTGCTTTGTATTAAGTTTTGGGATTTTGATAGTTTTTTGATATCTTGCTGATGAATTGAATTGTAAGTTATTTAACTGTATTTCTTTATAAATTTGTAGAATTGAATATTTTTTATATATATTGTCTATTGTGGGTACATTGAATATTGAAAAGAGAATCTCAGTAGAAAATTTGGATGGTTTTTTCAATATTACTTTAATTATCAATCTTTGAACTATTTTAAGTGGATTTAATATATTGTTATAAGTTCCTCCCCAGCCAATAATACCATATTGTAATATAGATTGTACAATTGCATAGTACACTCTTTTTAGGTTTTCTAGTCTAAGAATATTTCTAAGTCTTATAAATATATAAATACATTTTCTAATTCTTTTTACAAGTTCACAAATTTGTTTTTTCCATTTAAAATGTTGATCTATATATATACCAAGATATTTAATTTCAGAAGTTAGACTAAGTATAGAACATTCTTGATTGCAATTAGTTCTGTTACATTTAAGGTGATGTATTATAATTTTTAATTCTGGTATTGATTTAAATTTGTTGATAGAGAATGGGATACATTTTGTTTTTTCAGTATTTAATGAGAGGAGGTTTTTATCGAACCAATTTTTCAGTATATTAATATCAGTATTTGCTAAGTTATTAACATTATTCCAATCAGTACCTTCAATTATTATGACAGTGTCATCAGCATAAGATATTATTTTTCCATTTAATCTTTGATTGAATATGTCATTTACATAAATGATAAACAGTAACGGTCCCAGGACTGTACCTTGAGGTATGCCGAAGTGACTTGTTTTTTGTTGACTAAGTACATCGTTGATTTTTACGACTTGAGGGCGTTTGAAAAGGTAGCTTTTTATCCATTCTATAGCTGTACCACTTAATCCAATGTTTCTTAATTTACTTATAAGTTTGTCGTGTGATATGCTATCAAAAGCTTTTTTAAGATCTATGAAGATTCCAATGCATTTTAATGATTTATCTAATGAATTATGAACAAGACTTGTTAATTTTGCAATTGCATCCTGAGTGCTTCTACCTTCCATAAAACCGAACTGATTTTCATTAATTAATTTATTACATTTTACAAATTGGTTTATCCTTTTTTTAACTATCTTTTCAAAAATTTTCGCTATGTTCGAGATTACTGATATGGGTCGGTAATTGCTAACTTCTTCTGGGTTACCAGATTTAAATATTGGAGTAATGGTAGTTTGTTTGTAGATTGATGGAAACACTCCGCTTTGGAAACTTACATTTATTATGTGTTTTAACGGTTTAGAAATTTGATTTTTAATATTTTTTAAAATATTAACTGTTATTCCATCAAAACCCGGGGCAGAACCTCCTTGCATACCGTTTATAATTGATATTATTTCGTTCTCTGTGGTGATTTGGAATGTTGCTATATTATTGTCAGTATCAATACTACAGTCTGGAAATGTTATATTTGGGTCAGTATGAATGAGATTGGCAAGATTTTCCCCTACGCATATTCCCAAGTATTTAACTTCCTTTGAAGATTTAAGAGTTGAACACGTGCATTGAATGTTAGGTGAGGTTTCAGGAGTCTGTATGTTGAGTGAACACGAGTGGATGGTAGGTTTGGGGCAGTTATTGGGAAAGTTATGTTTGGGTATGGAAAACGTCATGTATTGTGTCTTGTCGATATTAAGTGTGAGGAGGTTTGTGTCTAGCCAATGTTTAACTTTTGTTAGGCCAATATTAGTTTTGTTTGTAACTGATTCCCATGTTTCATCATCAAATATTAGGACTGTATCATCGGCAAATGAAATTATCTTGCCTCCAATATTCATAGTGCATAGTGTGTTGATATATATGAGAAATAGAATTGGCCCTAGTACACTACCTTGAGGGACCCCATAGGACATGGATAATTTTTTGCTCATATATATTTTGTCAGAGAACGTATAACTAGATGACGTATACCGGGAGTTGCTCGACTTTTCTCTATTATATATACCTTTGGGAAGAAATTTTCTAAATAATAGTAAAAACCCTATCAAAATCCTTTGCGTCGTTCAGAAGAATTAAGCGCACAAACAGACAGATGCGGATAGCGATATTATTTCAGTACTAGCTGACGTGTACCCGGCGTTCCTGAGGGTTATCCGTATGGGTGACCGGATAACTCATCAAAATGACAATTCAACACACCTATAAAAAGTGCTATAAAGTTATGAAAAGTGATGAAACAAAAACTAGATTAATTAGGTGACATATAACTATTTAACCCAATTTTTGTTTCATCACCTTTCATAACTTTATAGCACTTTTTATATGTGTGTTGAATTGTCATTTTGATGAGTTATCGTGGAACCATCTCACAGGGTTTAGCCAACGTTAACAATGTAGTGCACGAAAATATATTTTTTCGATTTTATTATAAAACATCGACTTTTCTCTTTGTTGTATAAATATAATATGCATGTATTATATATGTATACCTTTCGAAAGAAATTCGCTAAGTGTTAGTGAAAACTGTAGCAAAATCCGTTCAGTAGTTTACAAGAACTATACGCACAAACAGACAGACGCAAATAGCAACTTTATTTTATACTATTTAGAGATAATAGATATTTCCTTTATAATATTCCAGTATAATGTTACTAATTTCCAAAACGAAATATTACTACGCAACTAACAATCACGCCTTTTCTCCGAATGGGGAAGGCAGAGAGGATTAGCCGAACAACTATATCTTGGTATACACTCCTTGCTTCATTCACATTCATACATCGTATCCTGTTCTCTCCTGTTATTCTGACTCTGTGTGTTTTATAATCTAAATAAATATGTAAGTTGGTGCCGACCTATGATAAATAAATATGTAAGTTGGTGCCGACCTATGATAAATAAATATGTAAGTTGGTGCCAACCTATGATAAATAAATATGTAAGTTGGTGCCGACCTATGATAAATAAATATGTAAGTTGGTGCCGACCTATGATAAATAAATATGTAAGTTGGTGCCAACCTATGATAAATAAATATGTAAGTTGGTGCCAACCTATGATAAATAAATATGTAAGTTTGTGCCGACCTATGATAAATAAATATGTAAGTTGGTGCCGACCTATGATAAATAAATATGTAAGTTTGTGCCGACCTATGATAAATAAATATGTAAGTTGGTGCCGACCTATGATAAATAAATATGTAAGTTTGTGCCGACCTATGATAAATAAATATGTAAGTTTTATTTATTTATTTATTTATTTATTAACGCCGATTATAGCGGCTTTTACAAAAGAATAACATTTTTTTTTACTTATTATAAATACAGAATATACATAGATAAAAAAAATATAAATACAAAATACATAAAAGAGAACAATAGAAATGGTTATTATAAATACAATGCAACAATGTGTATATATAAATATATAAACAATTAATTTACAATAAATCCCGGATAAACTAATACTTTAAAACTGTATTTGGTTATATTCAATCAGAGAAGCGCTGACAGACAGTTTTAATTAGGTGGTGTTTGTATGAGGATAAACTAGCAATGTTTATAGATTCATCCAAAACATATTTATTACCAAGTACATGTAGGCGATTCATTATGGAATTGAGTTCAGCGTTAGATCCTGTATTGTTGCAGTGATAAGGTAATTTGAAACGAACTGATCGACTAGGTACACGGAAACATATTAGCGAAAGAAGTTCAGGGGAGTTCAACAGGTTGGTAATGATTTTAAATAAATAAAATAGGTCAAAACAAATTCTTCTTTCTTTTAATGTATCGAGTCCCAATAAATGTAACAGAGAGGGGTAATTAATGTTTTCGATGAGTATTCCCAATTTAAAATTAATATAACGTAAAAATTTATGTTGGACGCGCTCAAGGGAATTCTCATGTACACTGTAGTAAGGACTCCAAATGGTGGTGTTAAATTCTAGTTGGCTTCTAACAAGTGAAGTGTAAAGTAATTTGACAGTTTTTAAATTTTTAAAATCCTTTGAAATCCGTAAGACAAAACCTAACATTTGCATTGCTTTACTGGTTATATTATTAATATGTTTAATTAAAGTTAATTTAGTGTCAAAGGTTATACCAAGGTCTCTTATTTCATCAACAGATAATAAGGTGTGATTATTGAGAAAGTAGGTGAACAACAATGGGTTTTTTTTTCTGTGGAATCTCATAAGTTGACATTTTTTTACATTAAGTGTTAATTTGTTTTTAAGACACCAATCGCTAAAGCTATTAATATTAGATTGAAGTGTTAGACAGTCCTCTATATTGTCAATAATTCTATATATCTTCATATCATCAGCGAACATTAGAATGAGAACACGGGTGAATATGTTTGTTACGTCGTTAATGAATAAATTAAAAAGTATAGGACCAAGATGCGAACCCTGGGGTACGCCACTGGTAGCTTCGAACATGTAGGATAAGTGATCATTAATACAGACAGTTAACTGACGCCTAAGTAAGAAACTCTTAAACCAAGATAAAAGGTTTCCATTAATTCCGAGTTTCAAAAGTTTATTAATGAGGATTTTATGACAGACCTTATCAAACGCCTTACTGAAGTCGGTATATATAGAATCAACTTGTTGTTTGTTGGCAAGTGCATTGGAAATAAAATTTTCATATAATGTTAGGTTAGTCAAAGTTGATCTGCCGGAGATAAAGCCGTGTTGACAAGTTGCGATACAAGAGTTTACAAAGAAGCTGATTTTCTTAAGAATCAATTTCTCAAAAAGTTTAGGTATAGACGATTGAATACAGATAGGCCGATAATTTTCAACAAAGGATTTATCACCACTTTTAAATACAGGAGTTAAGTAGCTAAGTTTCCATATTTTTGGAAAGTGTCCTGTGGAGAGTGACTTATTAAACAGTATATTAAGCGGAACAGATAAACTTTGGACACAATTCTTAAGTAAGATGGAAGGAATCTTATCAGGTCCCGAGCTTGTTTTAGGTTCAAGTGATTTAATACAGACTATAATGTCTTCAATATCAATGTGTATTTGCGATAAGTGTAAATTTAAATCCGTATTGAAGTAAGGAATTAAGTCATCTGGAATATCAGGTTCATACACGTCCTTAAAGTAATCAGCAAACATGTTAACAATTTCATAAATTTTACTGGAGCTATTTTGTCTGTAACGTATATTACCAGAAATACCAGCATCATTGTTTTTCAATGATTTTGTGTATTTCCAAAAGTATTTTACATCATGAAGTATCGTGTTCTCAACAGAATTAATGTAATTTTTATAACATCTTTTTGTCATTTTTTTGCAATCTCTTCTAATATTATTGAATGCCATATAGTTGGGAATTGTTCTCTGTTCTTTATATTTTTTATGTGTTTCTTTTTTAATAACAATTAACTGAATTAATTCTTTGCTGAACCATATCGGATACTTTCGTACTTTATGATGAATTCGAGGAATTGTGTCGGAGATGATACTATTCGGTTGAGAGTAAAATAGTTCTACGCTATAGTTGAGATCACCTTCCTTGAGAACAGACCAATTTACTTTGTTAAGTGCATGATTAATGTCCTGGTAATTAGCATTAATGAAATTACGACTACAATTTTTAATTAGGGGGTCACACTCTATTGTAATAGGTAATAGTATTGTTAGTGGAGGGTGGTGATTATCAATTGGGTCAAAGGATTCGGCTGACTCATAGACTTTTATATCCTCATCAGTAGAGAAAATTAAATCAAGTGTCCGATTACTACAATTAGGCACATTGTTACATTGAAATAGACCTAAATAGTTCGACATGTCTAAGATTTCTCTCTCGCACGCCGTTAATGGTAAGTAATCCAAATCATTAAATTTATAATTAGGTAGGTTATAATCACCGCAAATTATAATATTGTGATTAGGGTGGTTAGATTTGAGTAGCTCGACATCTTCACAGTGATTTTTATACATTATTACATTAGAATTTGGTGGAATATATACACATCCGATGATAGTTTTTTTGGATTTATCGTTTAACATTACAAAAATTTGCTCAACATCATTGTTTTTGTTTTTTAATAATTTCGATGAAATTTTTTTATTTACTGCTATCAGGACGCCTCCTCCTCTTGATTTGGAGCTGGTGTTCCGATTTCGGTCAACTCGGTAGATACTGTGGTTAGGTAGACCGAGCTCCGCTGAGTATATCGATGGTTCCAGCCAGGTCTCAGAGAGTATGATGATGTCTTGTGTGATGGTGGGTGCATTAGTTCTAAAGTCACTGAGTTTAGTCCGAAGTCCCCTGACGTTCTGGTAGAAGATGTAACGTGGCACGGTTATAAGTTTTTTGGTATATTTGTTATAATTTTGGGTCTATTGTTGATATATTTGATGGTTAAATTATTTTCTCCCTTGCTTTTTCGATCCTCCAGCTCCTTCCACAAGTTTTGTACTTCTTGCCGTTGAAGCATTGTTAAGTCGTTCTTGGTCTTGATAATTACATTTCCATACGGTATTCCTTTTTTCTGTAGAACAGTTCTGGCTTGATATTTATCGGACAGTTCGACCTTGATGGGGCGTGTTTTATTAGTGTCCTTCTTACCCAATCGATACACTTTAATTAGCGAGGTATCTACATTATCAACATTGTTAAGAATATTCTTGACATTATTCAGATCTTCGCTCATTGTTGCAGTTTGAGAATTGCCCGAGCTTTCAGGAACATTGAACATGATTACATTTTTAGATCGCGATTTCCTCTCGTCCATTTCGTTCAAAGTTTCGCAAATTCCTGTTAGTTGTTCCGTTTCGATGTTGGTAGTTGACAAGTTTTTGGAATGATTAGGTGAAATGTTCCTGTAGGCATTCAATTCACCTTCAAGAAAACCAACTTTTGTGGAAACCAAACTAATATTGCCTAATAGCACTGAGAGTTGAGGCGTTAATTTACCCATTTGTTCTTTAGTAAATTTATTAGTGGGATCCATGATGGTCGTATTTAAATCACGTATAATATTGTTTGCTAATGTGATGAATGCATATGTATCGCAGGAGTCCATGATAAAGTAGCTGGTGAGATAGGTTTAGCTGCCCTGACTTGTGTCGGCGGGAAGGAGTGAGTACTTGCGCTGACGGCTAGTACGGACACACACACAGTCACACTAGAGTAGTAAGTCGTGCTCGGCGGAATTAGGTACCAAATAGCGGTAATGGCGGATTATTTTTAATAAACTTAGGTTTTGAATTAACACAACACGTATGTGGAGTAATGCACTACTTTCACTGCACTGTTACTAAATTAGCACTAGAGTAACGTATTACTTATGATCAGGATCTATTTAAATTAGTTATTTTTTTTAATATTTTAGCAGGAGCTGATTCAAACACGTTAGTAATGTGTATATTCGTATTGTTGTATTTTAAGTTGGCGCCTACCTATGATAAATAAATATGTAAGTTGGTGCCGACCTATGATAAATAAATATGTAAGTTGGTGCCGACCTATCGATCTCTCGAATGTTCCGCAAGTATACTATTTATTATTTTAAATAGACTATATATTATTTTAAAGAAATGAATTATAAATTTTCACGAATTAACAAAATAACATTTACTTACGTACGCCGGGCAATGGCGCATTACACTTAATTTATAGCCCTATCCTAAATCTTTATTTAAAAAAAACTTCATGTTATTCAACCAATTTTTTAAATTATTACATGGCCTGTAAACAAACTAGAACGCTGCCTGTTAAAAGTACATATTTATCCAATAAACACAATAACCGTTTGTTCCATCATCGCGGAAAATCACGGAAGCACTTGTTATTGAAGTTCGCTGAATAATCGCAACGGTTGTTTGTTCGGAAAACAGTGACCGATTATCCGTAGACTACTTACTAGCTACTAAGTAAATGTACCGTGCCGTTTGCAATTAGGAAATTCAGTTAGTTAACTCACTGACAACACTCGGTAATCAGTAATAATTATATTATTTCACGTTTACCACTGAGCAGGTAAACCCTAGCAGTCTTCATACTAAGATTCGCTGCAGCGCTGGTATAACCATACGGTGAAGAGGTCCGTATACTGCTCGGGTCAAAATATTTACTTATAATATAATTCATGCCAGATTTCTTCAGACTGGCACCACTTTGTTTCAATCCTCAAAAACATGGAAATTTTCGCGTTTTTTCAGATGACATTAAATTTGCAATTTCATTGACCCGGTCTCCTTTGAATTGCTTCGAAATTTGATTATGCGTTCTGTATATGCTTTGGCAAATCGATATTTGGATTTTAAAACATCGCTTTGATAGTGTTGTCGATGGGTATTACTGCTTACCAACCGATACTGCAACCGATACTAATACGTCCCTAATCCTGGGGGTCGGGCGGTTTTGAAAAATTTGTCAGCCACTAATACTACGGTATTACGGTATTGGTTATGAATAACGTTTTCTACTAACCTGTTGTTAAGCCGGCGGTATGGTATCCCTATTCGGGGTATATCGTATGGCTGAAGGTAGTGGGGAGATGAGGAAGAGCAAAGTTATGAAGTACCTGGCTTTTAAGATCTGGTCACCAAATGTTCGATCAAGAAGGTTGCGATGCTGAATGATATGAATATTATAAAAAATCTGGTCAAATTATTCGTTTTTTTGTTAAAAATGGGACTGGAGGCCACTTATTCTTCAAAATGATAATAGTTTCTCATCTCGTCCATTAAATTTATTCGGACAAGGGCACCTGCGTCACATGTGTTCAGATATATTCTGAATAGGTATCTAATATTTTATAATTTTATTTTCACAGTATCTTGGAAAAAAAACGCCGCACTCATTTTTCTCCGTATGGTCTTTCACCAGATATTGAGATACTGAGAGTATCTTCCACTCATGTATATCGATTTGAAATAAAACTGAATACTAAATCTCAAGACCGTTCGACTGACGTCTTGTATGAAAGAGACGGTACGAGAGCCCAAGAAGAGCGATGACGGATTGGCCTGTGGCACCGTTTCCTCACCTGTTACTCGTGATAATTACTTAATTATTATTTCGCCATCATGATCATCAGTCCAAATTATTGTGAGGTCATTACATTAAAACTTTCGCTAATTTGCATTATCCCTTTCGACTCCTAATCCCCAGACATGCCAATGAAAAGTTACGTACATTATTGGAGTTATTTTATTATTTGAATTATTGCATTAAGAAAATATTGCATATTATTATTCCAAGGAATTTAATTATCAATTTCACCAGAAGTATGGAAAAATGAACACATTCGGGCACGTAGACACGCCCACAGCACACTCTTTATTTTGAATGTTTCACCTGTACAGGTGTAGCTAGAGTACCCTCCTGCAAGTCACGCGAACTATCCATTTTGCATTGTAAATCTTATCCAATATTATTAGATGTGCGCGAATCAATAGGTTTGCTGCATTCTTACCGAGAATTTCCGCATAGGTAGGCAGATAAGATCACACCTATACCGTAAAGTTTTAGTATTGTTTCTCGCTTCCACTTTTCAAAGTTAAACTAACATTTCTGCTTTTCCAAGGAAAAATGTAAAATTAAAATGGAGCTGTGTGGAAGATTTAAAAGAAGCCAACACTATGCTGGGAGTTAGTTTAAATTAGAAACCCAACTCTGAATAGATTATCAAAGAATTTTTATTTTATAGGTTAAGCTAGAGCAAAATCAAGAATATATCTCTTCATGTTTCTCCGATCAATAAGCTCTTGTAAGTCAAGGTTTCACAAAAAAATAATAAAAATTCATCACCCGAAAACCACAAAAAATCGCAGAACATACATGGGGGGGGGTGATTTTGGTGCCCCTAGGGGCTCAATATACTCTAAACTTGACACAATTTTTTGGGACAACCTGTATATTTAAGTCAATTATTCATATTATATAATGCCAAGTAACTAATTTTTCGTTCGGTTTGTGGAAGTGATTCTAAGGACGGGGGGTGTTTCACAAAATTTAAACAATTCATCAAATTTTAAAGTTGATTTTCAAGCTGTGTGAAGGTTCTATTTAAGTTAAATAATAACAGAACTTGATTAGAGCCTTCACAGAACTTGTTATTCGACTTTGAAATTTGATTAATTGTTCAAATTCTGTGAAACAACCCGTCCTAAGCCTGTAGTTTGACACAGGTTCAATCATCTAAAAGTTTATCAAGTAGCTTTAATCAAAGCTTTTAAAAATTACATATCAAACAAGTCAAGTGACTCAATAAATTTAGCACATTTTTACTAACTTCTCCTTTTTTCTATCCTTTATGCGGACGTAAACACAACATTATTCATACAACCATAAGGTTCGAATATTTTTGTAAACTTTATAAGTGCATTTCTTTATTTCTGGAAGTTAAACCCTTTCTATCGTTTATTTATTTACATTTCTGAGAGATGGAAGTTTGGTTAATTATATTTTTAATTCGACATGGAATATTTAACAACGTCAACTTGAAGCTTTCAAACCGAATTGGAAATATATCACTGATATAAATTCAGATGTCAAAGTTAGCCTGCATTTAATGCTGAATTTGATTCACCGCATGAATATTTTAAATTCTATAAAGGTTTGGCTTATTATGAGTTTTCAATTATAAAAATCAATTGTCTTATTTTATCTGTCAATTTTTTCTGCAATTGCTTTTATTAAGCATTTCTTGATGTAAATCGACAAGTCCGTATTTTTAAACATTCCTCGTATTTGAAGCTCTGGAGGTTTTCAGGCGTCTCCGTGTTTTAGCGTGGAAATGATTTTCTTCGTTTTAAAGTTTTGACAGTTCGTTTTTTAATGTTTTTTCGCTCGAATATCCATCGAACGAGTAAAATAAACATGGGTCGTTTTGTATTCAATATATTTTTTTATTTGTTTGTGACAGAGTCTGGCTTCATTTTCCGAGTTAATGTGATTTAACAATCCGAGTCGTTTTATCATTTTTACATTTAGAAAGTTTTTTAGTTGGTTATCTTATAGTTGAAGAGCTTTTTCTGATAAAAAAATGATATCTAAATACTTTGAGAAAACAAGTTTTCAGTTTTTTTTTCATGCGAACCTAATTGTATAAAAAAAAGCTGTGTCAAATTTTATAACTAAATAATACGAAGAAAATAACGAAACTTCCACGATTTTATGCTTAAAAAAAACTGAATAAAAGCATATAATTAATATGAAAAACTTAATTTTGTCTACGTTTTGGTGGATAATATTTCAGATAATACTACTTACATAAGCGCAGCGAATTCCTGTTTTCACTCGACTGTTTTGCATTTTGTCTGTCAAAAAATGGTTTTGTACATTCCGTTTAAAGGTGATGGCCGTTTTAATGGTTCAGTTTTTTGAAATGTTAAATTTTCATGTTTAATTTAACTTTTTTTTATATTTCATTGAGATAGCGACGTTTCTTTGAACAAATTTTATAAAATCTTATTTGAAATTAAAAAAATGTTACATATATATATATATATATATTATGATTTATAATCAATTAAATCGATCAAAAGTACTTGCGTTTTTTTGATGCGAGGTATAGGTACTGTTAATAGAACTGCTAGAAACAATACTTAAAAGATTACCTACAGTCTAAAAAAAAATAATGACATTAAAACTTCACTTAATTTTCCAGAAAGGTGAAAAAAATCTCTGAATGTCGAATCTCAGTTATCTACGATCTTCGTTTATATTCATTGAAAAACTTGAGTAACGAAACTACTATCTTACAAATTCATTTTACATTATAATATTGGAAATACAACTTTATCAATAAATTCGTTTGAACTGCGTGTTTCTTTCGACCATGTTCTATTTACCCCCAGCAAATATGATGAAATTCTAGAAATATGAAAGAGAATCAAGTTTCGTCGTTATACTTACGCACGTAAAATCAGATATTTATTTTAGGGACACGCATTTTAGGGAACTCAAAGAAGTTTGTTAGGATTAATAGAATTTTACTGCAGTTAAATTTCCACGTAAAACGTTCTCGGCGTCAATGTTTCTTATCTCAATTTGATGAAATTTTATTTTGATGTGATTAAATTGTTGGAAATTCCGCGAGCATCCGGATCTTAAAGATTCGACAAAAACTTGTATTTATTTTTAGATATTTATGTACGTAGATATGTAGAATAAATTCAGTATCTACTTACACATACGATACCACTAGCCTAGATGGCGTAGATAATTGAGTTGATACGTGATAGCGTTGTCTCCTTAACTTTCAATATAATTATGTTCTACCATACAATTACGTTGATGCAAAATAGCCCGATATTAATAAGCCTTCCGGAATTTAATTTAAACTTCCAATAATGTTTACGCAAAAGTAGGTAATTGAAACCACATGAAAGGGAAAAGTATGAAAGCTCCTATCTAACTATCCATGTAAAGTAAATGTAGGATAAATAAAACCCTTTACACGCGAGCATCGAAGCGTATCGACTGAAATATTCAATTCTCGTCAACAAACATCTCAAGAATTCACTAAACAAAGAACCATCATCGTCTCGCTCGCTCCCTGTTACATATTTGCCGTGTATCAGACATTGTGTAAACATTACTGTATCCACTGTTTGCCACAGAACCTCCTTGCCCAAAATCAGGGGTGAAATCCTTCACCCCTTTCGGGAAACTTTTGTCCGCAGATCTATCTCCAGCGTTCTGCGAAAGGTTTAAAACATGTTAAATTATGTTGAATTTCTTTCATGTCTTCTATTTTCACTGTTGCTCACTACTGTGCTCTGGGCCGGGGGTTTTATTCAATGCTATTTTGGATTTTTTGAGATCAAAGGTATTTTGAGGTTTGTGTGGGATTTCTGCTCCTCGCTATAAGATCTATCTATAAAATAGCATCGATTAGGCTGTGCTACTCTATTTATCACATACCTCCACAATCTCCATGTGGGACTATGTTGGATGCATATCAGGACTGTAGGAATTTAGATATCGTCGGATGACGTTCATAGTTTTGCAAAAAAGGTCGATAGGATAGACTGACGATCTTAAGAGAACTACAGCCTTTTTATTAAAGATGAGAGCTGTGAAGGGTCAGGAAAACTTGGGACAATATTGAAAGTTTTCGATTACCGTACCTGAGTTATTTTGAAACGTTTTTCGCTTTCCCTAAATTCATGTTAATTCCTATCATCTTTTGTTGCATTGACTGCAAATTTGCAGTAAGCCAGTGCAACAAAAGCCGGTTAAAAGTGCCAGCAACAAGTCGGTTATAAATTCACAATCGTGATAAATGTGCATTACACTCCTCCAGTACTTTAATTAGAATTTACTGCCTCTAAGCACACAGTTTGAAATGTTTGCTGTGAATTTTATTATGTTTGTTTCACTTTACGCAGTCCATCAAACACCCCATATTATGCTTTTATACTGTCCACAAAACTAGTCAAAATAAAACTCTTCCTCATTACCAGCTATTAAAAAAAAATGTTGTCCGTGCATTTTGTTTAGTAAATTTAGTTACATCTATATAGAAATACGTTGAGTACAACAAAGTTCACTCAAATGAAAAAAAAGTCTTGTCAAGTAATCATGTTAAAATGTGTACCTAGAAACCTTCTACGAAAAGTAACTCCTAAGTTTCTTTGCTGCGTTTATATAATTTGCGGTAAAGTAATCAATATTTGAAGACCGTGAAGAATTTTTATACTTTTTATTTTGTTTGCAATCTAGTTAGTCTAAATTCTTGAAGTGCTACTCGCTAAGGGTGTGCGTTAATATTAGCATTATACCCATAGAAAAATTATAATTAATAATATTCAACATAATTTGTAATTTACTTTTTTGGTTGTTGATGTGTTTATGTGTTAGGTATATCTATTGCCCTATAAAATACTTCTTATTTCCTTGTTATGAGTATCTTTTGTGTAAGGTATTTTTTTATATTAACTACTTTCATTTTTACAAACTTGGTTATTTTAAGTAATTAAATACTTTAAAAACTCGACTAATGCATTTAGCACTAGGCTTCATATCTTTTTACAAAATGCAAAAGCTCCTTGCGTACCTTCCACTCTGTTCTTCCCTTGTTCGCTTCCACCAAATTTCGCCTCCGACGATATCCGTATTGGTAAGTTTCGTGTTTTTTTAGGGAAAACGGTAGCGGGAATGTACCTATGCTATTCTGGCATTGTATGTCTTGCCACTTTCTAGGAAAAATATCTCGGAGGCTAACGAATTTCTAAGGCCGTGTTCGGATACTTTGTTCTGGGAAATACACACGCTACATTTTTATGGTGGCTTTACGTAATTGAAAGTATTCCAATTTAAATATTATTACGTATTTGAGGGAAACACCCTGTTTCTTCTGTTTGAAGAGAACGTACAATTTCAACAAAACATATAATAAAATCTGTCGCCTGAGTGTAATCTTGTCTACAAATGTTGATTTTCAAAGTAGAGAGACGATAAAGGTGTTTATATTATATTATTCACACCGAAATTTAGTAGAATATGTTAAACTTTTATATTGATAGCTTTGTTAATAACCTAAAATAACATATAAGTGTTCGAATTTCTTCGTATTTGGCTGCGAATATGATAATTTTGTTCTTAAGAACCCATTATTACATTAATTTCAAGCATTTTCGAGTTCGCTCGTAATTTTAATTCAAATATAGATCATAAATAATATGGTGTCTTATTTTTAGACAGCTTTAAAATTAGCTGACGTTTACCCGGCTTTCTGGGGGTTATGCCTACGAGATAGACATATACCATCGTAGACTTTTCTGTAGACCTTTTTAAGATATACAATTACCTAATATATTATTTGGATGTATCTCATAAGTTTTATCCAGCATTAGCAATGTAAGCGCCCGAAAATATTTTTTACGACTTAATTATAAAACATCGACTTTCTTCTATTTTCTATAAAAGTAATATGCATGTATTATATATAAACCTTACGGGAGAAATTCTCTAAATGATAGATAATTCCCTATCAAAAACCGTTTCGTAGTTTAGAAGAACTAAGCACACAAACAGAAAGACGCGGATAGCGACTTTATTTTATACTATTTAGAGTCGACTTTTAGAGCTGAAATATATATTAATATTCACATTTAACAAATTATAATTCAATCTCTAAGTAGTTTCTTCGTGAGTTATAATGCCACGAGCGCCTCTTGATCTGTTCCCGGGATTATGTGACGTTTATTGGGGGCGATATTGACGAAGAAGATTATTGGATTGACGCGGGACACGTACGGTAAAAAGTCCTCCCCGGTGACATGCCTCTGAAAGCACTCGCCTCGCAGAACAGCGAAAAAAACCTATTCGATTTGGGAATTAAGTAACAGGACCGGAACGCTTGAGCCTCGATTCCTAGAAGGAACAAGAGAATATAATCCACTTTTTAAAATAGCTGTTTTTTTATATAACTAAAACTAATAATTCTAAAATAGATTTCTTCACAGTACTCTAAAAAATTGTTGGCTAATGCCTTTTGGGAATTTATTTGTTAAATTTTGTCTGAAGGGCACTTTGCAAAGCTTGAAAACTATTGTTATTAATCAAAAATACTAATTTAAGTTTGAAACTCCGGTTCAATGAAATCTAGACCTGGGATTTGCTCCAAATTAAAATGTGATTTTGAAAATTGGAACTGCCATACAAATCGATAAATAACATATTTGTATTTTTAAAATTTCTTTTGTGTAAAAGTATTTGGTTTTTGTTTAGTACTTAATATAAAAAATAAAACAAAATTATTTATGTAACAAATTCTATTTTTGAAATACGTTTAAATTTCTTATGATTAATTTCAAAAATCAGATTTCATGATTTTTCAAGTACTTGTGCTTTTTCATTTTCAAGATAACGTTATTTACTAACTTATTAGATTTACTAATATAATTTTCACGTGTCTCCGTTAGTACTAATTATAATTTAAGCTACTGAAATTATTGGTATTTACAGATGTTCAAGAAAAGAAATGATTTTTTTAAAGACTTGATGATGTTCCATGTAAAATAGGATATTATTATAATCCCGTTAAAATGGGATTGCAGGAATTACAAATGAATTATCAGGCTTCCTAATAAAGTTTTAGTAAATTAAGAATGTATCATCCCGATGCCATCAAGCCAAATAGACGTGCATTTGTCTTGATAACATATCATAACGGAATGCAAAAATATTCGGATTTTCGTGAACACGTGTTCCGAAATCATGATAATATAATCGTAATTTACTAAAAAGTTTATCAGGAAACTTGTTAATTCATTCTTAATTCTTGCAGTCTCGTTTTCAACGGGGTTACAACTAATTTGAAGAGATTCAATTAACAATACTTATTTTTTCCGTGTGGTGCATATTTTCGCAATGATATTGTATATTTTCCAACTTTGGTAGTACATAATATAATCCAATGTCTAATTAAAATTATTTTGATGACACAATTATTTTACTATAATTGTAAAATTGTTTTCTTGTGTTAAAACAGGTCACCCAATTTACCAAATTGGGTGAACGTAATGAGCGTGCACAACATCTTCTGGTGCGCTCTCCTATCGAAGGTTGGCTATCATGGGGCTACATTCACTTTGTAGCTGCAGCATGAAGTAATACAAAATTTTGAAGTAACGAAATGAATTATTTAGCAATATACAAGAACGAAATATATTCATCTATAAAACAAATTTTATTCACTTTTCGTTAGCGGGTCTAGAATTTGAACTCAAAGCTTATTATTAAATTTATTTTTATACTATCGAATTTCCTATGTTTTCGTATTTTTATACAAACGTTATATGACATAATCAAACGCAACAGAAAACGTATAGTGCACTCTAACAAGGCGAAGCCTCTCGGATGCCACTAATGGGGTGCCGCTACAAAAACATCGCTATGTTGTTTTTTAATAACCCCTGACGGTTAAACATATTATTTATCATATCAACCTTCCATCTTACAATATATACTACATTAACATTCTGACGTCCAACTTTGAATACACACGGATAAATGAAATGCTGTTAATTTATTAAAAATCTGATTAAATCATTCATTTTTCTGTTAAAAACGGGACTGCAGGCCTTCAACGCATGAATTGACAGAGTTCGTAACAAAGTATCAGCCAAAAGCGAATGTTTTATTAGAACAGCGAAACACGTGTTCATACAAATATTGATATTGTCGCATTACGTCATGATATTTATTAGGAAAAGAACAAGTGTTCTAGATATATTCTGAATGACTAATATTTTATTAGGAAAGTAGCATGCTATCTCTTTTTTAACAGGATCTTTTTTCTCCGTGCAGGCCTTCCTAGTAAATGTGAAGTTTTGCGGTTTCTTCGCATTCGTCAACCCATCTTACTCGTTGGCGACCTCTGTTTCTCTTGGCCAAACCAAAGTCATTATTGGATGACACTAGAATTCCAGCTGTCATCCGTTAATCGTGCCATATGCCCAGCATAGTTCCATTTAAGATTCTGACAGTAATGTTGGCCTACCTTTCTCTTGATTCTAATCCACTAATTTGTTCTCCTGTCTCGCACGAGACTTAACTTGCAAGAGACAACGAGCGTAACTAAACAAACGATCATTTATGGGGCTGCAATATTATCTAATTCCTTATTTTTTAACGTAATATGACAGGCTGTGTCCGCTCCTTGCCCACCCGCCACAGACACTCTTTTTATGTAAATCTGTAGACTAATTTAACAGGAACGGCTGAGCGCCAAAAGTTTTTTACACAAAAAAACTCAAATTTAGATTTGAGGCCAAAATATCCAACCCAATTAAATAATTATTTTTATCAAAAGGTATAGCCAATTACTACTGCAGATTATGTGCTACTTTATTTATTTGTGCTTTAAATTATGAAATATTGGCAATTAAAGAATTCAATTTTCATGATTTTAAAGGCAATTTCATTATTTTTGGCAATTATTTGTGAGTTTAAATAATTATTCAAAAAATAATTTTGATCAATTTACTTTACAAATATGACGAAATATAAAATAAAAATGATTAAAAAACATTGCGTGGATTTAAATAATAAACGACTGATTTACGTTGAAACACAAATTTGACGAACATAAATTAAAATATCTTTCCAAAAAACGCATTCTTTTACGATGTTTTATTTTCTCGAAATGAAACAGGCGGTCGTGTTATTGCGTGAGTGATTATTTACGTTAACGAATTACGATGATTTATAATTTGACGTGATACACAAATAATTCGCTGCGTTTGTGATAATTTTCACATCCATCTAGATTTGACGGTCTCCGTGGTTGAGGAGTAAGGCTCACGAATAGCAATTCGAAGGTCGCGAGTTCAAATCCCTTCGTACGCTTATAAATTCTATTTGATGAATTGATGTTATTTCACAATTCTTTCATTTAAAAATTATATACAGTTTAGGTACTTTGGATACGTTTCAGATTGGAAGATACTCTCAGTATCGCCCTCGTATAAGACCACCGTTCAAAATTGAAACGTTGCTTGAAATGGCTTTGGCCGTGTTCTTCCTTCCTCTCCCTCATCTCATTCCTCCCTCTCCACTACCTTTAGCCTCACAACATACCCCATATAGGGATGCCGTAGTCTCACTGGCTCCAGACAATTGGGAGCAGTTAGGATTCTTTTGCGGTATTCACATAAAAAATGGCCAACGCAGGGTATGGTATTTTAATTTTTATTTTTATTAATGAAAAAAGTGAGGAAAAAAATCACGATAATCAAGGCATATTTAGTTTATTTTGACGAATAAATTTTCTATAACGATTTATAATGTGACATTTTCGATTTCCCGCGTAGACGACATAATCGTTTTTAACCGGTCAACGTTGGCTCGAACGTTGGTGACAGCGTTTACACGTGGGCGAGTTGGCGCTAACGTTGGCCCAATGCATTTGGCCAACGTGGACTGGGAGCTTAAGACATTGCGGTAGTCTAGAAGTAATAGCGCTCCGTAATAACTTACCCCCTAAATGAATTTAGGTAATACACACAACAACGGTACTGCATAATTCCCAAATTACAATTATCCTCTAATACAACATATAAATTTACTATTTAAATAATGTTCAAATGTAAGAAAAATATTCACTTTAAAGAGTTTTGTTTTCGGTCACTTAAAAACTGATTTTAAATAATGCCCCAATTAGGAACTTCAGTAAAAATATTATGGTTTAAATAAATATATATATACAGTGTGTCCAAGGGTAAAATGCAATAACTCCTGGAAGTGATTTCACACGATAGTACAAGTATAAAAGATAAATCACCTTTGTTGAAATTACAACTTTTAGTGTTACTTTTCAGGTAAAAAGGTTAAATTGGTCCGCCGTGTGCGGCCGGCATTATTAATTTGCTTAGTTGGCAAATCTACCGTCCCGCGTCAGTCAGTGTTGGGACTTAATAAATCATCATTTAAAAACTATTAATGTATAGATACTTAAACGCCCTGTGCTCTCTCACGTGTCGGTTGGTCGCTTACATTATGCTCACTACTGTGCAATCCAAATAATTTCGAAAGTATTAATATTTTTTGAACTATTGCTAATTATTTATTGGAATTTGTTGATTTCATATCGACCCGTGTGGGAATGGCTATACTGTTAACCAACAAAATCGAGTTACGTAATAAGTCATGTGTACCCCGTCAGATATCGATCGTTTTGAAAAATTCAAATTTCGAATATTTTTTCAGCATTACGTGCGTAAACCCGCGAAGGAATCACTTACCTAATATTGACCAGACAAAAATGCTCTCGAAGTACGTTTTTGTTCGCAGTTTATCTCAGACCGATCAGAGAATTGACGGGAAAAAAGCCTTTGTGGATCCACTCGTGAATATAAATTTGCGCTGGTATTTCCAAAGTGTGTTGACATTGGAGGATATATTGTAAGTCTGACGCTGCTGCCGACGCTACACAATTCGGCTTTCACCAGAACACACAACTCCTGGAAAAAAATCGGGTTTCGGGAAGTTTGACGAGAGGTGGTGTCGAGTGCTCCCGAGCGCCATGACACTCTTGTAACATGACAGCCGGAAGCTGCGAATGTCACGTGACATACCGGAAGTGAATTTCGGGTGAAGTAGGCGGCGGAAGGAACGGAAGTTGACGAGGGTCCGCCAAAGCCTACGCCGTCGTTAGCGGAGTGACGTCACTATTGGGACTGTCAGTAATGTCTGCCCGGGGAATTGTCCGACCGGAGTACATTATAAATTATTATAACCTAGTATCACGGACATTATAGGTATTGCTCATTATATATCAGGTATTTTAAGCCCTTAGTAAATAAACTTGAATAAAAAAAATGGACCACCCTGAAAGTTGCGCTAGGTGTATTTAGGCTAGTTAGTACCTAGCCGAGTGGTTCAAAGCTTCAGAATCCCATCCAGTCGCAAGTTCTTACCTGAGCTGTCCATGTCCTCCATCATTGCAAAAGCAACATTTTCCCTTTTAATGGTGGTAGTAGGAAGAATAAAAATATTGTCACCTTTTTCGAATCAGGAGAATGATTGCCTTTGTTTTTTAAATCGCATGAGAACTGTTTTGCCTTACGAATGCACGGTAAAACTACGTCAAGCCGCTGAAAAAGTACCTACTAAATTAGTTAAAGAAAAAAATTCTAGCAAGTCGAAATCCTTCTGAATTTTGAATAATTAAGCTGATATAAATAACTGCTAATATTTGAAAAAAATTAAAAGTGTTATTTTGAATAGTTTTATTTTTAAAGTGTTATTTTTATCGATAAGTAGATAATTAGTAGTCATCGTTGTGATGGTTTCCCATTTTATTATATTTCCGTTTTGTAACTGTTTTGGGATTCAGTTTTAATTGATAATTCTTATTATCAAAATGAAAATATTATTGTGCTAAAATAATATTAAAATAATAAATAATATTCACTAACTATATAAATCATTCGTAACACCTCACCTTTTATCCCGCCGCTTGCCGGCCAAACAATTGTTCCTGTAATACTAATTAAAAAAAAATCTTCCTTGTTTTCTGAGTATTCAATATGTTAAGTAATTTCCAGCTATATATCCTCATATTTTAGTGTGGTGTAAAACAAATTCTGACCGCAATAAGCTTTAATTTATTGGTATTCGAAAGTTAAATTCCATGGCTAGTTTGGAAATTCCCGTTAATTAATGCATAAAATACTTGAATTAAATATAGGAGATTGGGATTTCAGCATGATTTACGCCCTATTACCATATTACAACAGAAATCAACAAAAATATACCGGAATGAATTTTTCTTAGCTGAATTATAGATCGTCCATATATTAGTACCTAGTCGTCCGTATAGTAGTAGGGGAGACCTGTCCAAAACCGTATAGCTAAGGCAGAAGCTCTGTAGTTCAGTAATTAAAAATAAAATGAGGTTGATAGTAATTATTTTGTATTAATAAATTTAATAAGGAACAAAACGTAGAAGAAAAATTTACGAAAATCTTATTCGTAAATGTATTTTAAAAAAAAAAACAAAACCTCTAATTTTTCCGGTTTTGCCCCGGGGGGTGGGTAAAACCGTATACCATTTACAGTTTCTCAGTTTTGTTGAAATTATGCACTATTTTGTTGGATTCCGCCAACTCGAATGCTAAGCTTCGAAGATCTTTGTAAGTTATCCCAAATAGGCGACGCACACTGGGGCAAGAGTGATGAAAAACGCCCTTTATTCACAGGGACGTTTTTAAGGGAAAATTTGAATGTGGAAAGGAAGGTTATAAAAAAAATAAATTTTTAAATACATAATATATGTAAACTTTATTATGTACATATTTTATATTCACGATTTAAATAAATAAATAACTAAACAAAAAAATCAATCTCTTTATCCGACTTGATTGAGTCAAAATCATTATCATCATCACCATCATCAACACTACCATCATCACGATCATCATAATAATCGTAATCGTCACTATCATCATCATCATCCTGAGTACTTGAATAATTTTCACCTGTCGGCTGTAATGATGGAGCCATTAGCATTTCTACCGCTTCTATGAGGAGTGTGGTAAACTTTTTTTTTTGGCTGCTTCCTTTTGCTCGCAGAGGATCTGATAACAAAAACAACAAATTGAAAATACATTTTATAATTCCTTAGAATTGAGTGTACGTATTACATTGCCCTGAGCGAAGACCAAACGCTTAATGGTAAGATTGAGTATTGTCTGCAAATCATCATGAACTGAAATATCACAAACATTGATTTTTACAGTCACTGGGTAACATTCCTTTTATGCGGCCTGTACAATTTTATAAGACGGGTATAGTTTTGGAGCATTTGATCTTATTACATTGTATTGGTGTCGAGATAATCCCGCTTCCACTACGAGTGCTACAGCATCCTCTCCTGACATAGTAACTGTTTCAAGAGACTTTCTATAAGCTACTTTTACTGGGACTTGATGAATCCGATAAAATATCAGTGATAGCTATAGACGCCTATGTCTGTCCTGTAGTTCTAAGTTCCATATGTGTGGCATAAACTAATTCAGTTAGAGGAGTAGACTTTCTCAAATCCAGAGTCTTTTGTCGTTTCATTCGTTTTGTACTCTGATCAAAGGTAATTTTCGGGCGACCGGGACCACCGCGTTTTAGTGTAAGATTCGGAAAATAAATTGATAAATCCAGCAATGTTTTATTTTTCTCCAGAAATCTTACTTCAATCCGGTGCGCTGCTACCCATCGTGAATAGTGTTCCGATTTGAAGCGATTTATCCTTCTCGAAATATGTTTTCTGGGATCACCGATGCATCCTGTCCTCAACTCCATTTCCTTTTGCAGCGAATTTAGCTGATCTGGAATGTGTAGGTATCCAAAGTTCTTCATTATTGTGAATAATTGTCGTCTTGTCATGAATAAGGTATCAGAATTCACACCTGTGTGAAAAAAAGAAAATGAATAATTTCTCCGCTCGGTTCACGTAGTGCTGTATTTGTCACGAAGCATAAAAACCGCTGAATTGCGTTGTGCTATATCTGTCACAAACTGACACGACTCTTTCTCTCAGAAAACGCGTTCTATCTTTGTTCTATTATGACCAGATATGTGGTATAAACAGTTTTAGGAAGGGAGACCATGAAGTTTTATCTTTGAGTTACACTTTACCACCTTACGTCCAAAAATTGGAAATTGAATGTCGGTAACGATTATTTTGAAATAAACTTCTATTTTGACAGGTTTTGTAACTAACATGATATTAAATTGTCTGATCCCGAGTTTTTAAAAAAACTGTTCATTTTAATTATAGCTCCCGATCACATTAAAATAATTCATTACTTAAAAAAGTGTACATATGTGCAAGATTTTAAAAGTGATTCGTATATAACAATAGTTACTGGTCCTAAAAGTGTTTGAATGATAGCCCGGAGGTGCCCGGAGCTCAACTAATCTCTAAAAGAATATCAATTTTTAAAAATCACGACTAAATTTTTGTATATATTTGATAAACAATTTTATCTATTAAAATAATTAATAATGTTCAAAATATAATGTGAAAAAATAAGATAAATACCTGATCATGATGGTTCCGTACTCACTTTTGGGATTCGTAATAGGTGTCTTCCGAAATAAATACTTGAACTTGAGGTTTATGCTGGCACTTGTAAACGGCGTATTATCTGCACGAGTGTTCGCTCTGTACTGAGCGGTGTCACAGGTAGAAGGGTATGGTCAAAGGTTTCTACCTACTATATAATAATGCTACAATTATCGAGGTACCTCGAAACAAATGAAACGACATCGTACTATTGAATTTATTTTTTTTGTTTATTGTATCAACTTCTGGTATTTGGCCCCAGTGTGCGACGTTCCATGGTAAGAACGTGATCAACGAGTGATTTCGGCACTCCGTAGATTTCTGATGCTTTTAGGTAACCCATAGTTCCTGGGACGACACTCTTAATGGTTTTCCGTATTCTAGTCTTGGCTTGTAGTTTTTTTTGGTAATTACGAGGCATGATGATAACGTCTGTAAACAAATAAAAAAATGCTTCAACGAAAATACTCCTGGTCAAAATCGTATACTGGCCGGTTTTACCCCGTACGGTTGTGCCCGATAAACTTCTATTCACACATTCTTTCACAAATGTTAAACTTGTCACGAAAATCACCCAAATGTTTTACTTAATCAAATTTAAAATATACATAATTATAGTATGTGATATGTCACTCACCTGCAAATGATATAAACTTCACTATTAATTATTTCAATATCCGTAAAATTAGATCAGATCACCGAAAAACTAAATAATCGTATTATCTCGCCAGCGGGCAGGCTTGTTTTGACAAGTTTCTGCTGACTTGCGTTGATTTGGGGGCTTAACATGGGCGGAATGCGTGGGGGGAATATTTAAAGAAATAAAGCTTTTAAAGAGAAATACGGTTTTACCCCGGTATACGGTTTTGTACAGGTCTCCCCTACCTAGTCGTCCGTATATTAGTACCTAGTCGTCCGTATAGTAGTACCTAGTCGTCCGTATATTAGTACCTAGTCGTCCGTATAGTAGTACCTAGTCGTCCGTATATTAGTACCTAGTCGTCCGTATAGTAGTACCTAGTCGTCCGTGTAGTAGTACCTAGTCGTACTTCTAGTCGTAAGTCATAGCTTTAGTTGATTTTTAGATTATTATTATACAACCGACGGTCTCCATGGTGAGGGGTAAGGATCCCGACTGGTAACCGAAGGTCGCGGTTTTAAATCCTGGCGCGTCGTTTTTGATGAGTTTGTGTTATTTCATAATTTATTGATTTATAATAATTTATATTATACTTGCGGCCCGTTCCAGAGTGAAATATACAGTATCGCCCTGGTGTAAGACCACCATTTAGAATTAAAACTTTGCTTTAAATGGTTTTAGCCGTGTTTAATGACCGCATCTGAATAGTAACACGGAGAAAAAAATCCGTTTTAAAAATTGACAGCATGCCAACTTCCTGATAAAATAATCGTCATTCAGAATATATCGAGAACACGTGTTCTTTTCCTAATAGATATCATGACAGAATGCGACAATATCATATAATATTTGACCAGATTCTTAATAAATTTACAGTATTTCGAATCTATGCCCCCCCCCCACCTTCCTCTCCCTCATCTCCTTTACCGCCCCTCACTCCTTTCAGCCTCATACGAAGTTACACTACATACGTAGTTACGTGGGGCCATTTTGATGTAGTGGTTATTTTTTTATTATTTACTAAATTGATTTTACGTCAGATGGCGCTGTAAAAAAAAAACAAGTTTTTACCTAACACAGGTGACATCTTTATAATAGAGGTATATAAAAACACACACGTATTCGAATGCTACCCTGTGTCCAAATTTCAAAGCAATCGGTGATGAATATTCGGAGATTTAAGATTTTGAACAAAAAAAAATTAACATTTTTATTTAGGTATATAATATATATATTTGTGTGGAAACAATTTTTTGATCACTTTATGTTACAGCTTGACTTTCTTTAAAGCGGCTTCACGCCAATACATTGCAAAATCATCATAAAACTAGCGGAATGCGTTCATCCATTTCCCAGCGGGCAACACTTAATTTCCCAATCCATCACTAATCTACATACGCTCTGCCCGCCGCACAGTGAGTCTATTTCAGTGAGATATTTGCATACCAGGCTGCAGTGCACGGCTCACGGTGCACGGTGCCCGGGGTTCGGTGCACAAAAGGCCACCCCTAAAACGGAGCAAGCATACGTGATTGACCATTGATGGGGTTATTTGCTGTTTGCCGTGCGCACAGAGTATCACTGGGTATCAGCAGAACACTATTTGTCTTTAGATTTCAGGATTGTGCGTACTTAACCGAGATTATGCATTTACTAGCATTAATAATTAATTTTAGAGTATCAAAAAAAATGCAATCTAATAATATGAAAATTTCAAAATGACTGAACAGTGTTCACCTTGTTGCTTCGTTTGTTCAAAATGGGTTATTGAACATTTATTATGAATGAGTTTTAACAATATATAAAATTTCAACGTTCATTTTTGGGTTCCGTGAAAGTCCTTTTCAAGTTCTGTTATTATATCATTATAGGGCAATTACTTGACAGAACTAAAATAATAACAGAACCTGAAAATAACTTTCATAGAACTTGAAAAATGACTTTGAAATTTAAAGAATTGTTTTTAAGAATTCTCTGTAACAACCGTTCTTAGTATCTGTTTTTTCACCCCCTCATGCTTGGGATAATCCTATATTATGGCGATCTAAACATATTTATAGAGACGCTAATATAATGTCAGTTTTTTTGGAAGAATAAGCGTTATTGTAGTAAGTATTAAATCGCATAAAAAGCGTTATATTTTAAATACGAATAAAAAAAACTGCGAAGTATTATTAAATGGATAAAATTAACTTGATAGTATGTTTACTGAGAAACTGTTATCCCCAACGCGTTTTCAAATCTATATTTTCTATGACTTGTCATATAAGTACGGATGTTCAGTCATCAAATTCACATAACTTCAGTCATGTAATATTATCATCAAATGGCCATTCAGCGCCATTTTGTTTTTTTGACAATCGAAAGGTCCCTGTAAATGCCTATTCTGTATCCGTTTCAGCTTATGAACAAATTGTGATCAGCAGAAGAGGACAACTGTCTCGATTTCCAGCTTATTATAATTTAAAAAAAATGGCGCTGAATGGCCATTTGATGACTTTGTTACAAGAGAATTTCTGTGAAATATTGAGGCCTCAATATTTTAAGATACTTTATATAGAGTTAAAGCTTTTGAAGTCACTCTTTTCTACTGAATAAAGTTTTAAATGTTTAATTTACGTCATAATTGTCTTCTAAAATCTTACTAACATGCATTTTGGTAAACGGTTTGTTATGTACAGTAACATATTAAACTGCTATACCTACGTCGCAACGGATCACGTGATACGCGCTTTGTCTCGTCTGTACTCTGCTGCTGTGACAGGTCAGAGTGTGTACCATGTGATGCTCTTGGTTGCACCCAGTGGCGGCGTATGATGGAAAAAAATATTTTGTCATTGATTGAAAAAAAAATGTCATCGGACAGGAAAATTACAATTATAAATATTATTCATTAGAGCAAAAACTTGACCCATGTATAATTTTTTTTTTCGAATGAAATGTTGAGAAGTTAGTTATCAGCCGGTACTATTAAAAAAACAAGTGGAATTAGTTCATATCCCGAATAATGTAAAAACCCCTTCCATTTGTCCATTACATATCCTGTATCCGTTAGTTCCGAGCCTCCCAGAGAGTAAGTACTACGAGCTGAACAATTGTTCCTCGTAACAAATATCTGATCATCGTTGGATACACGACCAGTGGATTGGTTTAGGGAGGGTCGTCGACGGAACGAACTACGAGTAGCATCTTTATTGTAGTCATCATTATTTCATCTGGATACGATGATTTGTCAGCAATGTCATCGTTGATGTTCTAATCTCATCATTTGACAAGCGTTGGGTCTTAATCACGTTTCATTTAGATTATTTAAACACTACCCTTTTTGTGTCGTGAGTAAGTGGGCCTTTAATGAATCCAATATGTGTTTGGGTTTATGCGACCTTAAACATATTTATAATAATATTTGACAATTCAAAATATTAATATTAAAAGCTAGTTTTTGTATGTTTGTATTATAATACTAAACTTGTTATTTTTGAACAATGCGTAGGTACGCGTTAACCCATATTTCGCCGCTATCAGTTCCCGTGGTCAGATTTTGATGAAATTTGGATATGTGGTATATAAACACACAATTAAGAAAATAAAAAAAATAAAAAAAATGAAAAAACTTATACTTACAAAAATATGAGGTGGTGCGTTTTCGCACCGTCAGCGAAATAGGGGGGTAAAAAGTAAATGTATGAAACCAAACAAGTTTATTTGAAAGTGGATTTATTTCTCTTCATTTATTAATCATATTACTAATATTAACTAAAATTAAAGATATTGTATATATAGGTAGGAAAGTGCACCTTTCTAAAAGACATAATAAGAAATTAGCATACACAAATATTATAATAAACACTATTTTCCGGTATGGTATAATTCGTTACATTTATGGTGCAATGCCACATTACACTCTGGACACATAAAATATGTGTGTGAATGACATATGCGACATCTTTTTCTATTTTCCCCCTTATTTAAAAAATGACTACTCCCTGTTATACTTGACCTCGATGTTGTCGCAAATCTACTGGGTCTGCCAATAGAAGAAGAATTTACTTTTGACGACTTCATGAGAGCGGTGGCCACACTTCTTCTAAAATTCAAAAGGCTCATATTTTCTTCTGGATGAACCATTTGGTATAGTTTCCATGCATTACAAAGTGCCACATCACAGAAGTTGGAGAATATTGCCCACCACCACTTTTTACCACGAACCCTTATTCTATAGTTTGAAACGAAATTATCCGCTAAATCAACACCTCCCATAAAACGATTATACTGGGTAAGAGCGCTGGGTTGAGTGACATTTACATATCTTTTTTTAATATTTGAATACCTCGATACGTTTTTATTGGGCTCTACGTTATCAAAATTAGATGCCACTGTAACTACAGCACTATCTTTCCATCTAACGACCAGTATCTCATTGTTTTTTTCGAATCTATAATCATATTCCCCTCTTTCTAATTTATTAATTTGTTTGGTCGTTTTTAGTGTACCGATGTTCTTTAGTCGATTTTCTCTTATCGTACCAGTACCGAAAAACAAATAATCACTTAAATATTTCAAAAGTGGGATCGATGTAAATAAGTTATCGAAATAAACAATGTGATTTCCTGGAGTGTCTACACTTTTCAGAAGATCCTTCACAACGTTGCCTCCCATAACCAAATTATTAGTATTTGACGGCACTTTGTTTTTTCCCGTATATATATCAAATGCATAAATATATCCATCTGCAGAAGCCAATGTCCACGACTTATATCCAAATTTGATTGGCTTGCCATGAATATACATTTTACACGAATGTTTTCCTCTATAAGGGATCATTTGTTCGTCTATTGACAGCGCATGCCTTACAATTCCGAACTGTTTAAAATTTTTATTCAACAAGGATAAATATGGTCTAACTTTATAAAGTTTGTCAGTCGTATTGATATTTAAATTGTCAGCCAAATGCAAATTACTCTTGACGTCACGATAGGTTTGTCTGGTCATGCATGACCTTACAAAAGGATTTGTAATGTCCTCATCTAGAGACCAATACATTTCTTCACGAGGTAACCTATGATACCCAGTGTATAATAAAAATCCTATAAATGTTTTTATATTATTGATCGTCAACGATGTGGCTACTTTGTTTTTTAATAGAGCGTAACCATTTGATTGTTCTACAATTAAGTTAATAAGATCATCATTAAAAAATAGTTCAAAGAACTCGGTACAAGATTTACCCACTAATTTTCTTTTCACATCTTCGAGGCTTCTATTCTCAACGTTGTTTGGCACTCGCGAATAACTAGGTTTCGATTTCTTCCAACGCATTTCCCTTGGCATTGATGACGAAGATGTTGATGGTTGGTGTTGGGATGGAGTCGTCGAAGGTTCACTCATCAGCCTCTTGGAGTGGACTTCCAAAGTTCCTGCCATATCTCCGAAAGTATGGCTAAATGCAGCGTCTTCATGTAAATCATTGTCATCAAAATCCTCTTCATCAGTAACTTCGGCGACTTCAGGTGGTAAAACGACCACATCTGGAATATCTTCTTCGTCGTCTTCATCGTTGACATTCCAATTCTCTGTGATAAAGTCAGCAGCCTCTTGTGCGGTAAAAAAGTCCTTTGGATTCATCCTATTCAGAAGAAAAAAACACAGTATTAGCGATTGATGCCGGTAATTATGAATAAAATAATGCCAAGGTTTTTACCCCCGTATTTCGCCGACGGTGCGTTAATGCACCACTTAAATAAACCATGTAAAATGAGTACCTTTGAAATTTTTATTTATTTTAAAGTGTTCAAATTATTAAATACGAGTCAATTCTGTATTAAAAAATGCTAGAATATTTTAAGAATTTTAGTCATATGTTAAATATAATAATTATTTAAAAATTGCTTACCTGAGTGTCGTATTTTGTCCGTCTTTGGGGGCGTCTGCAATGCGACTGAAGCAAATATATTTCTACCTGTTTAGTTCTAACGGTAAAGTCAAACCTTTTCTATAAATACCTGAAAGAATAACGGTGAATCCTTATCAAGTTATCAAAATATGACCAAGCAACCAGGATGGTGCGTTTTTGAACCGTCAGCGAAATATGGGTTAATGAATTTAGATTCACTTAGTTTCTATAATGCATTTTATAATTGAATATTACATGTACGTAAGCATAAATTAAGTCGTTATTTAGTGACCAAAAGACGATAACACTATTTATTACTGAAATAAATTGGTTTCAGCAAACCTTTTGTAATCATTGCCAAACGTTATGTGAAATAAATTAATTGTCAATGAATTGGTGAAATTCTAACGTAATACTTAATTAGTAGTTACGTTTATTGATAACAAGTCGTTACAAGGTTTTGCTCATTATTATTATTTTGAAATATATATTGTTATTTTAAGTTATAAGTCATCAACAAAATATTAGATTTATTTAGTAGGTATCGCCCAGGTAAAGGCCAACCATTCAGTATGGAAAAGCAAATGGCTTAAGTCATGATTGGTGACTGTATCGGAATAACTAGGTAGGTACTCCACAACCTTCCTCTCCAGTTTCACAACATACGCCATTTGGGGATGCCGTAATCCAGTGATTCCGGACATTGAGGAGCAGTTGAAACTCTTGTGCAATATTAAAAAATATATATATATTGTAAGAGAGAAAAAACAAAAATATATGATTGTATCAAATAGTTTTATTTAAATGGGAAAGGTCTTTGTGCTACGGAAACAAAATATTTTTTGATGAATTTGATAGTTTATAAAGAATCGTGCTAAGCAATCCACTCATTCATCACACGAGATAATAGCACTCCCATTCTATCAGTGTCTATTTGTGTTTCTCACAACATGATTTCTAACAAACGAGAAAAGTTCTCATCGTATGTAGAACAGCGATTTAAGAATATGTTCATGTTACAAACCACACCCAATGAATTACCGAATGAAAATAAAATTAACAGGAATTTTACACAATAATAAAACCTCAACTTACAAAAAAACTTATTTTGTCTGCAATTTTTTTTCGTCTTAATTTTGGTCACCCTTCATTACATTATATATATTTAGTTATTTCTTCTATAATTTTTCAGTTTGTGGACAATATTTGTAGAAGTTTTTTTTATCTTTCAAATGTGTATTTTTTACAATTTTTGCTTTTATTTATTTTGTTTATAAATCGCATAATCTAAGTAGAATCACAAGATTTGTAAATGTAATTTAAGTTTACTCAAAACACAATCGAAAATTAGGTGAAAATAAATTATTTACAAATTAATTTTAATTCTTTCAGTTTTAAAAAAAAAAATTATATATATTGCCACGGCCGAGAATCAAACCTCCGATCAACTGTTTGGAAGACAACTAAGATGACCATTACACCTCTAACTATTTTAAGAACTGCGGTATTAATTCATTATAATTAAGTTCTGAAAATGTTTGAATTATGTGTTTATGAATTTTAGAATGTTGTGTACAAAGAAACGATTGTGCATATTGCTATTAAATATTTCCATTTTGACCTTGATAACAGACGGCCGCTTTCCAACAATTCTCAGAACCCGGGACCAACTTTTCGTTGTTGGAATTCCTAACTCTTGCTAGAGGAATCTGGAATACCTACTTCAACTACTATCCACTCAATGCTCACCTCCGAAGAACAAACCGATTGGCCAATCGTTTGGTTTCCAAACTATTCCTTTGTCAGGAAAAGTTGTGGAGTTATAGAAACTATTGCGCTCACTGTGCCAAAGCGATTATTCAAATCCAATATCGGCCGGGATGACGGCCAAACATGTTAAACAAACTTACACAATTTTACTATAATTGTTCGGATTTCATTTGGAACGAAATGAAATAAACTTAATCATTTTATTTAAAACTTTAAAGATTATTCATTAAACTAAGAAACAGTAGAGAAAACCCAACCAGCTTTTTTACTAATAACAAATTAACTAGTACTTCTCTGAACAGTAGAACTAGCGTCCCAGAATGTATGTTTCTAATTTTCTCTTATTTAATAAATCAAAAACAATTTTTCTCTGAAATCATTAGATTTTTATGCAGATACTCAAGACCCCGCATACCGGATTTCTACCGACTTATATCATATTATTTCCCTTGAACATTTTAAGTTTTTAAGCTCTTTAAAAATATATGTTATTTTTTAAGATAATCTCTGTACATCTGCTGAATCGAAAAATTAATTGTATAAAATTCCCTCTATAGAAGAAAAACGCAAAGTACCTCCGAAAATTATGAAAAACAATTTTTTCTGTCATTCAACATCTTATAGGTAGGGAAAAGTGTTTCTTTAAATGCTACTTTAGATATTTGTTATGTGAAATAAATTATGCTTCATTAAATAATTTCGCTTACGCCTATTTATTGTAATCGTTTTTTTTTCTTTTATTGGCGCGCTCTCTTTTACATTCGTATTTATATATCTCCCTTTCAAACCATTTTCTTTTTTGGAGCTCTAAATAAACTTTTCGTAGAACTTTTGATACCCACCTACTTGATTTTAAAACATAAATATTTGTCGTAACTTTTCATTTTGTTTCAAATAAGGAATTATACAATTTTTACAAAGAAATATTATCACCATCGCAAAGACAATTCTTTTTTTTTCAAACTTTCCTTATTGGTAATTCCGATTTGACAGCTCGTAGTAGAATCCATTCAACAGGGTCACCATCTTCACAGGAACTGGAACGTAACAAACAACTTTAAGCTGGTGGTCGCGGGCTCAAATCTCGGCGTGCGCAAGTACAATTTACCTAATTAATGTGTGTTATTTCATGACTTACTCATGTAAAATAATATATAGTATATTTGCGGCATGTTCCAGAGTGGAAGATACTCTCAGTATCGCCCTGGTGTAAGACCACCATTCAGAATTGAAACGTTGCTTGAAATTGCTTTGGCCCTGTTTGGTGACCAGATCAGAATAGACAGGTACTTTCCCACCTTCCTCTTCTTTATCTTCTTACTCTCTCCACTATCTTCAGCCTCACAGCTTACCCCAATCAGGGATGCCAGTCTCACTAACTCCAGTTGGTTGAGAACAGTTGGAATTCTTGCACGGTTTCACATATTGAACGCCAATGGTCGATGTATCCCTCTTTGTTTAGAAAAAAACTTACATTATTTTAAAAATCATAATCCAATTACCTATGCGTTTGGAAGTACCTATTCGATTCGATTAGTATTCGAATTAATTATTTGTTTTTCTTTTACTGAATAGTTATGCTTTGTAGTTTTTGTTGATACTGTCTTTCGAAATCGTACATTTTTACTATGCTCAATGGTGTTTGAAGTTTTCTTTTGCTATCACAATATTAATTTTTACTTTTAATGAAACTGTAATAAATTCAATTCGTCCTAATAGCTACAAATATTATTTTGGTATAGTTATAATATTTGGATGATTTTTAATGTGGCGTTTTTGTGCGAAATCACCACAAAGGCGCTGTGTTACATTCCAAACTGTTACCGAATTACAGTTGCTCAGATGAATATGATAAGTGGACGGTAAATAATTTAAAAACTAGGCGAAATGAATTGTTTTTTGCTGGAGTTGGGTGATATAATTATGTGTAATTATATGTGATATAAGTATGTGTAAGGAATAAACAATTCGAAGGAAAAAGGATAGAAGGAAAACATAATGAGCAATCACTTACCAAGAAGGCGCACATAACACAATCACAATATAGTAAGTTCCACCATGATACCTGGAGGTAATTATCGTCACAATAAAACGAATGAGTATTTAAACGATACTAGCACTTCCATAGTCAATATTCTTTTTTTCACTTCCAACGAAATTATTTATGTGCACGGAAAATACCAACAGCTTGCTTCTAGTAGTTCAATCTGTTCAATCCCTCTTATTTTTTATAAAACAAATGCACTCGAATGTGCACTGTGTTTTTGCCACTGTTCGAAATTTGAAATAATTTTCCAGCAAGGAGATGGTTAGGAAAGGTAGGAACTGGATAAATGACATTTCGGTAGGAACTATGCGTATCCTCATTTCAAAACCAAATAGGATGCATGTTTTAATAATTTTATAATCCTTTTATTAATTTGTTATTATTGCATGGATCCTGAATATTGTTTATCTACTGTAATATCAGTATTTAATATGTTAATCATGAATATGCATGTTTGTGTTTTAAAAATTCAAGATAATTTACAGTTATAATGTGAATAATTAATGTTACTTCATCTTTATCTGCCAGCAACTTAGATTAATTTGATTAAAATCCAATCTTGCCAAATATTATTGTCTTAACCGGATATCCATGTAGGTATCAAGTTAATGGTTCCAATTATATTTCTCTTAGCGGAAGAGGCTTCTGATAATACCATTAAATTTCTATCTACACAGTCGAGAATAATCCTAAATTATTATCCTAAATTTACCGCAATCGTAGTACACCAATTTATTATTATTTGATAGATAATTATGCTGTTCGTATCCATTCCATAGTACATAATCATAAGCACCGATTTGTTCGAAGACATTACATCAATTCGTCACTCTAAAACATATGTATGTAGGTATTTGGTGATGCAATCTACTAAATAAACAAGTTTTTCTTTTTTGTATACAATATTATTATTATATTTATAAAAAAACTGTTTTATGTACAATTAATGCTGTGTTATTATTATTACTCGTGACAGTTGTTTCGCCTTATGAAGGCATTATCAAATTGCAATTTTGATAATGCGTTTAGAAGACAAACCAGCTGTAATGCTTAATAAAAATTACAACGTACAACTTGTTTATATACGAATAAAACTTACCGATATAAAATAAACAAGTGACGGAATATTATAAATGTCCCGTGGTCCTGACCCACGGCGTTGTCTTGACTTGATTCGCTCTGCCTCATGTCTTTGCTATCATTTACCTTTGTCTACCCCTGTATTTTTCATTTTACTATATTCGTGTTATTATTTTGTAATTTGGACGATGTCCGTTAATAAATAAATAAATATTGCTCATTTATTAAAAATCTCTTCAAACTATGTAAACTGTTTAAAACAGGATTGCAGACCTTTAACGAATTACTACCATATGTAACACATGCGCAGTCGAATGCAACGTTGCGCGTTGTGTCAAAATTTCAAAGCAATCGGTGAAGAACTTTCGGAGATTTAAGATTTTGAACATAGAAACATTTACATATTTATTTATATAGATTTGCTATTTATATATTTCCTCCGTAGGCTATAATCACAGAGCTCATGTTTATTAATAACAATACACATTTATTCCATTGTACTTCTTAGAATATCAATTGAATCGTGACGAACCCATAATTTTATGCGAGGATTCAAAGATTGAAATATTTGATTTGCAATTTTTATCGAAGGTCAGCAGTTCGCATCCCAAGACCAACATTCCAATTTACCTACTTGTGATTAATAGCATTTGATCTTTCATTAAAAAAATATCCCTCATAGAATAAAGCTTGCGCTTGGATATCATAATAGAAATAAATAATAATAGAAATAAATAATAGAAATCATAAAACGGAGAAAAATGAATACGGCTTTTTTTTATCAAGATGCTATTAAAAATGTGACTGCATGATCATTTCCAAACTACTAGTCATTCAGAATATATCTGAACACGGTGTTCACGCAGGTGTCCTTGTCCGAATAAATATAATGGACGTGATGCGAAACTCTTATTATTTTGAAGAAGACGTGTTCCGAATTCCTCATAACATATTCGTGCTTTACCGATAGTTTGTTATGAAATTTGTTTTCATTCGTTTTCTTCTTAAACATGGGAATGGAGGCCAAGAAAGAATGATTGAATAAATATACTGGACGAGATGCAAAACTCTATTTTAAAGAACACGTGTTCCGACATCCTTGTAACATAATTGTGCTTTACTGATAGTTTGTCATGATATTTGTTTTTATTCATTTTCCTGTTAAAACTAAGACTGGAGGCTTGTAACGAATGATTTGACCAGATTTTAAATAAATTAACATTTTTTCAAATCAATTAGTTTTCTCCCTGTATTATTCAACTTTCGGCTTTCCTACAGGTCCCTTGACACAATCATAACTAATCTTGCTTAATTGGATCAGTTCTAAACTATTTTGTAAAGCAAGTAGCACCATATATATATTTTTTTATCCTCAAAGGTTTTTCAGCGAGGTCAACTCCATCCTGACTCACCCTTCGTGGTTCATTAATATTGATACATACTCTTACGTTGTTATGATACTCTTGGCATAACCCGATCCATATATTATATTCATTTTAAGGTGCCACTAATCAAGAATCTCATTCTTTAATTATTTTCGGATTTCCTAATTTATCTAAGTGACTACTAAATTCAGTTATGGTTCTCTTGACATAACCCGACCCAAGTATTTATGTTATTATGATTCTCTTGACATAACCGGACCCAAGTATTTATGTTGTTATGATTCTCTTGACATAACCCGACTCAAGTATTTATGTTATTATGATTCTCTTGACATAACCGGACCCAAGTATTTATGTTGTTATGATTCTCTTTACATAACCGGACCCAAGTATTTATGTTATTATGATTCTCTTGACATAACCGGACCCAAGTATTTATGTTGTTATGATTCTCTTGACATAACCGGACCCAAGTATATATGTTGTTATGATTCTCTTGACATAACCGGACCCAAGTATTTATGTTGTTATGATTCTCTTGACATAATCCGACCAAAGTATTTATGTTGTTATTATTCTTTTGATATATAACCCGACAAGTATTTTGTTCATTTAATGGTTCCATTTATTCCTGCGACATCTCCAAACAAAAATCACATTCTTCAATTATTTTCAGATTTCCTCATTAATTCAGACCTTTTACTATTCTGTCTATTTCCTTATCAGGCGTTCTTTGTATATCGAAAATACGTTCCTAAATCAAAGTCATCCAAGAACACGATAATACCATACTTACACCACCATTTTTGTAAAAAAATTAATATATCAATACGAAAGTTTTGTTCTTCATGATACATAGTACACTCGTAAGACTTGAGATTGGTTAATTAAACTCAGAGAAATAAGTATCTATTTCTAAATGATAATAAAACAATACTCGTTGATATTATAAAAGTAATTAATAAGTAACAAATGAAAAATTTAATTTCATATATAAAATTAATAAATGCATTGTAACATTTTTATTGTATTTATACAAAACAACCTCTTTAAAGAACAAAAAAAACAAAATCTAGGAGCAACCGATAAACATACCAAAATAACAAAACAATATTGTGAATGGTAGTTATTTAAAAAAAATGCTTTGGATATATTTAATTCCCTTAACATTTTCTAAAAAAAAAATTATCTTGGTAATTCTTAACCTATTGTATTTGTATGTAAATATTTTAACCCTTTTGTTTTTTTCAAACGAATGCTTTTTTCTAAAATTTGGTTTTCAAATTCAGAATAATAATTATTATTCAATAAAGGGGCGCTTCTTATTTCTGGTAATTAAAATCTAGAAGTCCTACCTATATGAAATAAAAAAAATTACACCATTTTTAATTAAACCATAGACCCCCGATAAATGTATTGTTACCACGTTTAATTTGTAGAACTTCATTTCAATTGTATGCATTGAATAATATTATTATTCAAGTTATAACAAAACAGTTGATTGATAAACAAGTTCTGCTGTATAATTATTCTTATACGTGATAGCTGTTGCGCCTTCTGAACGCATTATCAAACTTGTTGTAACAAATAAACTTTTTTTTTTCAAATAATCGATGAATAATACAATTAACATATGAAATAAAACCCCCAATTTGTTTAAAAAAAATTTATTGATTTGCTTTTATAATTTATACTTTGCACGCGAAAATTTCACCACTTTTGTATACATATAGAAAAGTAAGAAGATATGATTATATGATGGTAATTTTAACTTCAGTGTGATTATCCTAGCTCCTGAAAACAAGTTCGAATCTTTAATGTTTTAAGTTGTCAAAGAACTCTTTTTATCTGCCATTAATAATTAGTGCGACAAACCCGAAGCGATGGTAAAACTCATTAAAATTAAAGAGTTTTTTGACGATTTTGTTTTAATTTTCACCCTTGTAGATACAGGCCGCTAAAAAGTTGATTTACATTTTATCTCCAGTATTTCTGATGATGAGAGGAGGCAGCGGCGTAGACAGATCCCCCCCTTACCCCCGAGTAAAGCCTTATCAAATAATATGCTTTAGCGAACAGTTTTAAACTTTTGAGGTATAAGCTTTTTATTTTTGGACTGCGCTTACTTAGGAAGGTTATTTATAATTCTATGCATGAAAATGAATTTACTCCGGAGTTTTTGTATAACGGATGAAAAACAGTTGCGCCCTAAGCTATTTTTCACAATTGTCGTTCACGTTCAGTACGCCACTGGACTGGGTGGGGTTTTTTAGCCTTCCTTTGGTATGTTTCCCGTGATTTTTTTTTTTGTTTTTCGCTGACTTGCTTCTTTTCAAGTTGCAAAAATATAACGAAACGCAACAACTTTTACTTCAAGAAAATTTTACGCGCCGCACCATATTTTGTCGATCCTTATTAGACTGTTTAATATAGCTATATCAGGCGTTTTCGAAAGTATTAATTTATTTTAGATTTGTAAATCTTTTACCAGGTACTAGTAAACAATAAAACATACCTACTTTTAACCCGCCGAATAGTCATGCCAGTGAAAAGGCTTTTTGGTATGCTAACTACTCGTGTGCTTGTCTTCAAGCATGCTTGCTATTCACATCGATAATTTCCTGCACATAGTTGGTTAAGATGGAGGTCTCGGAAGAAATAAGTAACAAATTGTAATTTTATGTTTGTAAAGCGGCGAGCCTGTATTCTAAAAGCACTTGTGGCTGCGATAGTGCATAATGAAGTTCGGAGTATTTTCATCGTCCCTCCTAGCCATTTTGATCGCGATAATATTAACTTAAAAAAAACATCAAAACAAGCACGCACACCTTCACTCTGCCAGCTACTGGCAGAACGCGTTCAGCCATGCTGCGCGTCTCTTAACACTCACCCTACCTCTCACGAAACATAAAAAGACGTGCGATTTAATGGCATACGAGCTACTAGCATGCGAGTTACTACCAGTGATACCCATGCCGCTGGCGCGCTGAATACCGCTACTGAAAAGCCTTTGAGCGAGTTACTATCGTGTGTTTCTGCGGATTTATGTCTTAATGTACATAGGTGTACAACTATCAAATAAAGATGATATGAATTCTTCATGTCAATAAAAACTGCTTAATGTTACATATAAACATTTTTTATTTCTGTACCTTACCTTTATATACTTTCCTTTATTATACCTTTTCAAGTATTTAAAAATAAATTAATTTAAACTCTTTTATTTTTTTGGGTTTGACGTACAATTGTAAGCAACATTAGAAAATACTGAAATAATTTTTCAATAGGAACATGTTCAAGGAAATATTGTCAACACTATGAAAACCAGAACTGCAGTATTGAATGAGTTACTCGTATTAAATTTTAAAACACAGCTTAAAATAGAGACGAAATCGAGCCGATTCCCCCAGATTGATTTAACTCCAGTAAAACATCTGTTTTCCAGGATGCATTCTCAATGTGACAGCCGACGTTTCCAACCTAAAAGACATGATGAAAAAAAAACAAAATTTTGACAGTTTTATAGCACATCAATAAAAATCATGTCAGTGTTATTTTCGTTTCAACTTTTTACTTCCAGAATTCAACACAAGGTATTTTCCACCAATCATTAATATAGCCTGACTTCTCTGAATCCACCGACAGTGATGACTCTGCAATAAGTCGGATGACGGCTGGAAATAGGAAATAGCCGTCAATTGGAATGGTCGGATAGAAAATAATGCCATATAATTATCCCCCGTTAACTTGCTGACGATACTATTGGCGACATGCGGAATAACACAACGTTTCCTGTATGGAATATAAATATTTTTTTAATCAATGAAATGTGTTTTATACCAAACAGGTTGATTCTACAAGTTAAAAAATATTTTTGTAATAACACAAATTCTTCTGTTGAAAGTCATGTCATATCTGGTTTAGTTTACCGCACCGCACCATGAATACCGTACAAGAGTCCTTACCACAACCTAACCTCCAATAGAGCCTCCGCAATTATGATATGTTATAAGGCTGAAGGGAGTTAGAAAGGGTAGGATATTGGGTGTAGAAAGGCGTGGAAATACCTGGTTGTTCACATCTGGTCCCTAAACCCGGCTGAAGCCATTTTAAGCAACGTTTCGATTGTGAAAGGTGGTTGTTCGGGCATATATACCGATAGATATTTTCAACTATTATATCCTACCTACCCGTCCTTGTAACCCTGTCACCAGGAGAGGAAAGGTTCGCCAGTATAATTACTACACCGCCGCTGTAAAGTTGCATTAAAAGTGATAAGTGCAATTACGCCGTGAGTTTCTTTACGTGCTGGCCAAGAGGAACCTTGAGGACACCATAACCAAGGTAGAACTTTTATTATTCTGGTGGCATCCTCTTATAGATACCGTTCGTTCCCTTTTCGCTACACAATATTCAAAGAAGAAATTCGCGGCCGGAAATATATCCGGTTATTTCCGAGAGCTATCTAAACAGTGGTCATTCTACTACTTTTTCAATCAATATTCCTTGTAAAGGTTTTTGTCATTTTTATTCAATGGAGTTATGTTGATTTAATATGAATAAGTATTTTTATTGAACATATTAGGTCTCTGTATCTTATCATAAACGATATACAGGTGTTTCGGGAAAATAATTATTGCTTACTTTTTGCAATGCATAAAAAAACCTTCACTCTTCAACATTAGTTTATCATTAAAAATAATTTCAAAAAGTTTTAGGTCTCTGTAAAACGTTCATAATGTATTAGTTCACTAAAATAAGGCTTTTAAAAGTCCCAAATGAGATTTATCTCGTAATACGACTTCCAGTATTTTATACAACGCTTCCCTGAATTCTGAACATAATAATATAATAATATAGACCTGTGAGATATGAGATTATAAATGCTCTGTCAGCTGCCTACCCCTTTGGGAAAAACCTGGAAGGTTTACATATAAAAATATCCCAATCTCCCTTTACGACAAGGTCCCGCGTCAACGAATGCGGGACCAAGGACTACTGTGGAATTATTTATTGGGGTCTCGCGGATTTATAGTAGGTAACCGGTACCTTAGTCTTTTGGGACCAAATGCTTTCCCTGACAAAGGTTTTCATAACGCTCCGGAGGAAATAAAAGCAGCCAAATCCACGACTACCCTGACACAATTTCGTCATAAATCCAGGAACAAGGAATTTCTGAAGGAGTGAGCTAACAAAATGAGCAGTACGAGTAGTTTACATGGAACATTGTTACAAGATTGCTACCCCTTATAACAACTACTGTCTTAATGCTATTTTAATCACATGTAAAACTCTCTGAGTCTGGTGCATTAGTTTAGGCTAGACTCTCCAAAACTTATCCAAAGGAGAACAGTTATTTTGATGGGTATCGTAGGAATATGCGTTTCCCGTGGATAAAACGTCTCTGTTTTTATATATTGTAAGGCTTATTTATCTGCCATAAGGAAAAAATAATGAAACTCGCCATTAAAAATAAATTTTGTTATTTGGGATGCGGTTTTGGATACCACCGCCTTGTAACCATTTATTGGATAACCAAAACCTCTGCCATACCTCTATCACTGCGTTGGGTGCCTTAACAGAGGTGCCCGGGTTCGTCGGGTGAGGTGTGTTCAGAATGCGCCTGCCCAACAACTGCAAGGAGTACCAGATTGGTAGAGGCTGGTTTGAGGAGACACTTTGGCCTCTCCAATTGGTCTCTCGACCCATCGCCTTGCACCGCAGTGTGGGGGATATATTCATATGTGCGTTACTCCTGAACACACTGATCCATAGATTTCTACCCAACCAACATACCTTTTACCTTCCCAGAACTTCCTCTCCTTACAAAAGACCCTCCATACAGCATCCCAAAAGATGACATAGGTCCTAAGAAATTTCTTCAATTTTGATCGTCATCATGATCCGACCGAGCTTCAAAATCAATGATGTGTCTGAACCTTTATAAACTTTGTAATGTTAAAAATTTGAGTATTCGAAAAATTGATCGTTTTTCTTTGCTAGCTTTATTTCTTCTTACATTAAGTTTATTTTAATTCTTCCTTTTACGGAAGAATTCTCACATTAAGCTTAGTTTAATTCTTTCTTTTGCAGGAGAGTTTCACATTGGGCTTAATTTAATTCTTCCTTATACAATAGAGTTTTCATACTAGGCTTGTTTAATTCTCCCTTTTACAGGAGAGTTTTCATATTAGGCTTAGTTTAATTCTTCCTTTTTCATGAGAGTTTTCACACTAGGCTTATTTCAATTCTTCCTATTACGGGAGAGTTTTCACACTCGGTTTAGTTTAAATGTATTAAATCTTTTGCTCATTTTGAAATATGATTTGGATGCATATATTATATTCCAGAATATATGACAGAATATTTTTGAATTTTATGAAAAATTCTCTTCCACGTGTTTTAACAGCCTTTTTTGGTACCTCACCAAAAAATCATTATCTAATGAAGAATTACTACACTTTTTGAGCTGTCTCTGAAATCCGACGCAATTTTTAATGACAATCAGAGAACAGCGTACTGACTGGAAAAAAGCAACTTCGCACAGCCATCTTTTCATATTATAAAAGTAACCGTAGAACACAATAAGCCATTTTACTCAAAACAGCGTGTAATCCCGTAAGTTCTTATTGCACTCATGTGTTCAATTTAGAATAGAAACGTTGTTTAACCAGGAGAATTCTTACTTTTTTCATACCTAATACCACCACTACGCTAGAAAATTCTCTGACGGAATTAAAATTTACTATCAAATACGGCTACTATCTTAACAGGATTTACCGGACACGGAACACACAAAAAAATTACAGACAGACGAAATGCAAAGTGGTCGAGACAAAACAGGACTTCTCTACTCCTAATTGATTCCACACAATTTTTTTACAAATTTTCTTAAAAGATAACATCTATGATTCAAACCCACTTATCAATCAATCAACCGTACCGATTCAAATCAATGTACATTATCAAGATGGGAGGGAAATCTCAATATACACCGGATAAATTTATAAATGAATCGATTCGCCAACGAGTTAAGTTTTCACTTAAAAATGCAAAAAATCGCTTCACTTCGAAGTGTTGAACTTTTTCTTTCTTGAGCGTATTGTACCGTTGCTAAGAGCCCATGCTTCAATGGCTGGGAAATATGCAAACTTGTGCGAACTATGCGCGCTCAATTTCACCTTACAATCTTAACTCTGAGTTTTTTTTGCGAATCTCATGTTTTGTATTCTGCCCTCTTAAATAGCTTACTTTGCAAAGATGGAGATGTAACTCGCGATTTTTCGTCGAATCTCATTAAAATGTTTCACAAATTATAATGTTGTTTTATAAATATTATGTGGTAGACAAAGAGTAGAGAGTTTCTGTGAGAATAGTTTTACTTGTTAGAGATTTTAGTTATTAACGACATTGGATGGGCCCCACTACTTTCTCAACGACGGTGTAAGGAAACTGATTGTTTACCTCCTTCGTCGTTCATGGCAAAACTCTATTTTTTTATAAAACGAAGACACATTTAATTTTAACGACTCGTTATTACATATACTCGTATTTACTCTCAATAAAAAAGTACACACTGTTTTCGTACTCGCTCTCATTGAACCACTTCTTAAAACCCATGTTTTATATTATTTTATACGACACCATGTAGCAGTACTATCGTTTATCCAACATTCTTTTGAGATTAATTAATAAATTAATACGAAGTTCATCCCTTTATAAACATTTATTTTAGTTATAATCGCAATTATATGATTCTTCCTCCCCTTACTCGGAGGGATGATTTAGAATGAAGCCTTTGTAAATATCGTCTTTGGTCTCAGTTTAACATAAAGTTTTCTTTTGAGGGGATTATAATATCCGAGTTCGAACTCCTAACGTTTTTATTATTATTTTGCCATTCTGTTTGATCTTTGGTATCAACCTAAAAGCTCGCAGTAAAGAAGGACTTTGCCTCGTTACATAAACATTTCCTTAAAAATAATAGGTATACCTGGAATGTGTATTTGCTATTTCATTATGGTTTTATTATCAGATGTATTATTTTAGATAAAACTAAAAATTAAACAAAATCAATTTAAAAAATAAATTAAATGCCATGGCCAAGAATCTAACACCGATTAATAGTTACTCGGAAAGCAACTAGGCTCACCTTAAAACCACCAACTAGTTTAAAAATGACGGCATAAATTCATTATATTATGTACTGAAAATGTAATAAGAAATTTTTATTGTTTATGTTGATTCTTCTTCTAAAATTAAACATAGGTATTCATATAGTCACAGAGATAGGTCGTACGTGACGTCATCGAAGACCGTCCTAAAATGCTTACATACAAATCTTCCTTCTCACCCGTCTTCCATGCAAACGAAAAAGATATAAGATACTAGAATAATAACGTCTCATGCGACCCCTTTCTCGGACTACTACAGATACTATGATTTTAATTTTAGTGACCAAATCCTTGGCAGCCAAGTTCTTCCCAACCTTACTATATAATAACCCCATCTGCTTCCCTTCCCCACTCCAGCCGGCCTAACAACATAACCCATTCGAAGATCCCATAGTACCACTGGTTCCAGATATTGAGAAGCAGCTATAAAACAGTATATATAATGCAGTATATTAATTTTTTTTTAAATATGGAAAAATAACTGTTCCATTTTTAAATTTAAAAAATCTTTTCCTGTGTAATGTACTTTTAGTTGCAATATGAAGCAGAGCCTCAACAAATATTTCGTCGTGAAAGAGTTGCAAAGTAATTTAATATGCAGTATTGTAAGCAGACATTGCTCGAGGGTTTCATACTTTATTTATGAAGTACTGATTAAAAAGGCAGTATGCATCGCAGAGGGTTCTAAATTCTCCTACTATTAACAGGGATAAGAAAACATCTTTAATATACAACGTACCCAATAATACAAATGGCTTAGGTTCTGTGACATGTGGAGTTTTTCAGGACACTATTTTAAATAAAACATCATTGTTACGCATTATGAAATGATTCAATAAAGCGAAGGGAAAAATCGTTTGTTTGCATCGTATTTATATTAATCCATAATCAAACAATTTAGAAATGAAGAAAGACATCTTTAAATTTGACCGATCTCGGAATAAGTAGTATTATTTATGATCCACGGAATGAAACCATTCCAAACAAAATGTATTTAGAGCAGATGCATCGAAATTGTTATTTTAGTTTTACTCTTATTACTTATTATTTATTAAAACAACTTTAAATAAATAAGTCAATTAAAAAAAAATTATGGTTCTCATACAAGTTAGGAGGCTGATTTGATTCAGTGTCCAGGCTTTGTGATCTAGGAGGTTTTGAATAAACCCTCCAATGTTGGCTTCAATATTTGGGTAAAACACAAAACATTATTCTACTCATAGAATAAATAACAATCCTAGAAGTACCTTCCATACACATTTGATTGAAAACAAATGTTCCATTTAGCCCAATAGCCCACCGCTACGTCTCACTTACACGCGCCTGACATCGTAGATCCCCATCCAATTAGAATTTCGTTAACAAGTTTTGCATTGGAAATTTAAGCCCCGTTTAGGCAAATATTTAGATCACAAAACTTGCCCACAAGGCATTACTTGCTTTATTCTATGGTTATAGTGTAGTTACGCCTTATACCTTTACCCCCATCTTGCCAAGAAAACGAAAATTCACTTAAACGACAAACTTGTATTTTTTTATATTTTTCTTGTAGACCTTCTACGAACAGTAACATTCGCACGTGTCGCAGGCTAATTTCTTTGCGCAGTTATCACGTTTTTGATCACTGTTGTATTTTTTTTTACTGTTAATTATTATTGTCCTAAAGAACAGATACGCGAGCACGTGGCACTCTTGTGCTCGTATCGTATCGTATGTTTCGTTTCTTATGTTGCGTTTTCTTTCTCATACGTCGCGTTGTTCGCGCGTAAAAGAAGATGGCAGATGTTGAATATTTGTGATTTTGAATACAAACTCTTATTTTGGAAGTTTTATAAATCATTGCAGTGAGGCATGGAACTGGCAGTGAAAGGGCTATAGTAGACTGAATTCTGTAGAATTGAGAACCCGGAGGCGTATTACATTTGATGGTAACTTATTACGAATAGTGTAATCGGAAAAGACAAGATTATGAAAAATATTAACCCTTGGAATGCCGGGGATAAATGCCAATTGCCTGCCTCACGCCGACTGATAGTATCTTTGTAATAACTCACTTGACAAGACAGACAACAGAATGAGACAAAACCGAAGTTTGGCAGTCGTTCCTCTCTGATTACCCATGTGGGAAACGGCGTAATGGTTAGTTAGTTAGTTAATGTAACGAAGACATGCTAAAATATTCTAGAGTTTAATTATTTTCTCCAGCTAACTAAGCGTTTTTCACAATAGTATTATATGATGATTATCTTCTAAATAAATATAGTACTACGACATTCATTTTAAAATCCGAATTACAGCTGTTCATTTGACATGAACTTTGCAACGCACTTTTTCACAGATAAATTAAACACGTTTGCAAGTAACGAAACGATAAGCTAGAATAATATTAAGATACATTATTTCCTTGCCAGGCGAATAAAATATATTGTAGTATGCTAGGAACATTTAAAAAAGTTCAATATACCATAAAATCGAGTCAAGTGCGGTGAGTTACTAGCAAATCCACAGTGGGCGCACCAGGGGTTAAGCAAATCCACAGTGGGCGCACTAGGGGTTAAGGAAAGCTTAATTTATTGGAATAATACTTAGTAAAATTTATATCGGCATGTACAGGGTTTTCCAATAAGAGGTGTTATTTTGATATTCAATCGTAAAAGATCAATGGTTTCGTTGCTTGTGTGGCACGTAGCGCCGTTTTGTTGAAAGTAAACGTTGTCCAAATCAATTCCATCCAATTCCGGCCATAAAAAATCATTAATCATCTCTCGATAGCGCAATCCATTCACCGTTACTGTTGCTCCAGCCTCATTTTTGAAAAAGTAAGGTTTAATGACTCCGCCGGACCATAAACCGCACCAAACAGTCACATGTTGAGGATAGAGAGGCTTTTCAACAATAACTCTTGGGTTTTCCGAGCCTTACTTACTTGCGACAATTTTGCTTGTTGACGAAGCCACCGAGTTGGAAATGGGCCTCATCACTGAAGATGATTTGCATTTGATTCACTCAAGTGAAATTTAATAATTTCAATGCGTTGTTGAAGCGTGTATCGTTCAATTTTTATTAATGGCGTAGTTTCTACTTGTCAAATGTCAAAAAATGACATCTTCAAAAGTAACATCTACCGAAATAGCGGGCTATTCAAAATAACACCTCTTATTGGAAAACCCTGTACTTAGTACAATTTATATCGGCATGTAGAACAACAAATATAATTAAACCAACTGGATAGCTGTGCTTCGATTTATTTCATTTATTTATTTTACTTATTCTAATGTATTATTCTTCCACGTCGTATTGTGGAGTATTTTGATTTTGTAATGTTATCTGCTAGCTGGTCGTGATTTAAAATAAATCAATTAATATTTGCCGTAGATCGGATGGATGGGAAATGAATTTAGTGAAAGCCACAGACATAGGAATTAATAGACGAGAAGATATGGGCGAGGGGTAAAATCAACTGTTGAAGAACGAAGGGAGTGAAGCTGACTGTGATTCGTCAATAAATCAATCTGACAGTAAATAGGCATCTCGCATTATAATATCACCATTTACTTCTTAAAAGTAAAATCTGCTTTGAATGAATAGACATTTTTACATAGGAGCGCAAATTACTCGCCACGTTATGAACAAATTTGCGAAGTCCAAATTCGGCAAAGTAAGGCAGCTTCTATTTTCAGAGTCGTAGTTAGTTTCAGAGTATTTAGTTAAGACACTTTTATAAATGTTCATAATTTACTTCCCAGCAACCAACCAGCTTTGTGTTTCGTGTCCAGACGTTTCTCGATGTGATAGTAACAACTGATTCATATTATACGATGTGAATATGCTTAAAATAAAGTAAAATAATGCTGACTGAGAATGATGACGTCACGTTTTCAAATTTCATTTGAGGCCATACGCGAGCCCAGCCGGCTCAATGGAACCGGTATGGGGAGTGGGGATAATACGCTTTTAATCACTTAGGGCAGGTCTACTAATATTCATATGTCTATGGTGAAAGCTATTGAAATCAATTGAAACAAATGCTAATCAAATGTTTGGGTAATGTCAAAAAGTACAACAGAAGAGTTTACAATACAAGAGAAGTGTGGTGGTCCATTTACTTTTGCTACCCTACGAAGAAATGGGTTGATTTTTATTTACTTAAGATGACACAATACCCTAAAATAAAGTCGGAATCTTAACAACGTAAATAAAGAAGGCATCTATTTGTAACGCGTGTTGTATTGAATAGACCCACTGTAGAATTTTCCCTATCATATGCTAATTAGGCTCACATTTTAATTAATTCCGATGAATTCGCATTAACTTTTTTCAGACCCGATACCCATGGATGTCCCTTACAATCAAAACATTTTATGTTAAACAGTTGGAGATGTTTATAAAACGTTTTTCAATCATAAAATTAGCGGTAAGCGCCAGATTTAATTTTTCTAGACGATGAACTTGTAACTTCCCGGGGTACTCAGGTAGAAATATTTGAGAGATTTAAATAATAAGTTTATCAGAATTAATTAAAATTAATCCAGAGGTAAGATCAATTTGCTAGGATAAATTCGACCGTAGGTCCGTCCAATACATCGGGCCGAGTACTAAATATTTTTATGCACGCCCTTTTCACTTACGTCGTTAAGATTTCCACTTTATTTTAGGGTATTGTGTCGTCTTAACTTACGTTCCAGTGTTTTGTGGCTCGCGTGCCACTGTTTCCGTGCCGGCATGAACGTTACATCCATAGGAGTGTGTCGTTATGCATTATTTATCATTTGGTTCATGGTACGAACTCCTCCATATTAGTAACTAGGTAGGAACTTATCCAGACGGCTCGGGGATCAAAGTTTGTTCATCTGGAATAACTAGACATGCCGGGCTTTACATAATATCAAAGTACTAATGCATGTTTAATGTGTGTGATGAAGGCTGTCTGAATGGTAATTCGTAGTGTAGGTACACATCTACGCTAGTTTTATTCAAATAAACATCCCATAAATATAAATAACAGAGAGCCGGATTACATAAAAAGAATCTACTAAATCCTTTGAATGGCGAAAGTGGGTAGCATAAAAATACTGAACAAGCAGAATAATATAAAGAAAATACAATTTCTTCTTCAATATTAAATTGCAAAATTCCTTTGAGGCTAAATAAATGAAAATACCAACTTTATTGAAATCGCTATTTTTAATAATGTAAATTATAAGAAATAATTTCATGGTAGGGTATATTAAAATACAAACTTCGATGAAATTCTTCAATATAAAATACAAAGCGCAAAAAATAGCAAAATTTTCAATATATTTCCAAAACATTCCAAAATTTATTACCACTGTTTATATGATAGCCACAAAGTCCCAACTGCACGGAGCAAGTATTTTACTTATAACATAATTTCTAAATTATAATATGATTTATATTATCTTTTCTTGTGACATTTGAAAAAAGTATTTTTACAATTTTAAAAGTTTTAACTCTCATTCTTATTATTTTTTCCTCGTGATGCTTTTCTTCTGAATCAGATATTTTCTTCGTCCATTTATTCTCAAGAGATCTCAACTGTAATCGGCTTTCTTGCTTAAACATATAATTAAGGATGTACGCATACAAATTGACATATTTATTTCTCGAAGGTATTTTTGTAAATATATTTTTTATGACAGAGTGAAAACAAATAGTACATATTGTTAGTAAAATGATCAGTATGTGTACAGCAGAGGGTTATTAATAATAATAATATTAATAATATTTGGATGATTTGTAATAGCGCTGTTTTTATGCAAAATCACCTTAACGACACTGTACAATTATATATTAGATTTCCACAATGATCTATGTTATTATTGTTATTACTAACTGTTGTGTTCCCAAAAACAATTGTCCAATTCGTCGTGGAAGGAGATTTTAAATGATAGGTTCTTGTGTTTAGATCAGGGATTTATTAGTACTTCGCGTATTACAATGGTGACTCTATAGTCGACCAAACTAGAAGCTGGCTAAATGGGATCTGAAATACTAAGTTTGTCTGGGAGCATTCTAACTGGTCCTGGCGACTACTGGCTACTAGCTGCCATCTTGCGGACTTCCACACAAGCTATATGCACTGTTCCCTATGAGTGCATCTGTGAAGCTCTTGCTTCCCAACACTAACTATATATATGGAGATCATTTACACATACTTACCTCATTAAGAAAATTACAAAGTATACATACCAACTTTCCAATAACGATGTACAACAGTATGTTATTTCATGTGATCTGCATAAGAGTAAATTAATGGCCGGCTCTGAGACAAACGGCGCCTGGCGCGAGTAAAATTTTTGCGCCCCTTCTCTACACCAGGAGGCACCTAGGTAGGTGATTACTCCAATCAATAATATTCGTACGATTTTTATTTCTATGTAGTGCCATTTTTATGAAAAATAATCTCAAGGGCGATGTGTTATGACTGTTATTAGCGCCCTGGCGCCTTATCATTTTGGCGCCCGGAGCGGACCGCTTCGCCTTCGTTGGACCGGCCCTGGACATATATAATACATGTTTCATGCTGACAATTAATACCTCCGTAATTGAGAATAACTCGTGTTTAGGAGGGAATATCTTCATATTTCTTCCACCTTTCCATTTTCTCCCGTATCAGTCTATCGAAGTAGATATATATATATATATATATATATATATATATTTTTTAATAACTGAGTATAACCTCAAATTTTAATGTCCAATAATTAAAGACAATATTAGCGACTGTGAAACAAAAATTTGAAACGGAAAAATCAGAAAATATTCGTTTCCAACTATGAATTGAACACAGGATATCAGCCTTGGCGGGCTTTGCTCGGAACAAAGACAAATATCCTTGGTTTAATGCCTAGATGCGACCAAATCTTATTATGATTTTTCTATTTCAAATTTTAATTTGAGAGTCGCCAATATTTTCTTCAATGATTTGACATAAATTTATCTCTAGCTAATTCAGACAGTCTATTGTGACCAAGGTATTAAAACTTTACCATACTTTTATTAAAATATTGGTTAACCATAGACTAAATACAAACATCAATGGTTACAACAGATAAAATTCAAATTAATCGCAGTGGTGTGCAATTTCTCTCGAAATAATCCAATTATTTTTTCGTCGAAAATAAACAGCCCAAAAATTCACGGATTAATTATCAAGGCCTTTCATCACGAGAAATTTCTAATTATGGCGGCGTTTGACATATTTGTCATCGATATTATATTTTTACCTTTTTTTAAGGCTTTGTAGGCTTTCCGAAACGGATCGAAAATTACGACACTTTTTAGGAGTGGTAGGTAGTTTTATGCTGTATTTAAAATAATCCCTTTGATCGCGTAAGCAGTGAACAAAGCGGACAGATGAGAATTAGGTAGGTACCAATTTTATTAATTAAGTCATCATTTGAGTATCACCCCAAAAACTCATTAAAATTTTGGTATACTTTATATTCTTAGACTCATTTCCCATGTCTTTAATTTTTTCTCAATATTCTTCGTACCCTTGTGATACAAATAGTCTAATTTTTATATATGTATGTGTTTGATCAAAAATTCTTACTACATGAATTAGCAGTAACATTTATTTTTTTTTTATATTACAAGACAAGATAATACAAATTATACTATAATATTTATATTATGTTAGTAGGATTTTCTGGCTCCGGGCAATTGTGGACGTTGTGGTAATCATATAATGCTACGTATACATCCGCGAGCCGAACTACCGAACTGAACCTCAACTTATGGGAAAGAAACGAAGCAACCGAAAATGGCGCGAAACGCCGCAAAATGGTTGATTCGTTCATTTCCCGTAATTCTTGGTACGGTTCGCGTTTCGGTTCGCAAATGTACACGTACCCTAAGAAGTGGTAATACATTATGGAAAGTTTTCGACATCATATTTGCAAACTTTTTTGATTTGAGCTTTCGATTTCGAATAAATCGAGTTAAAAGTTTATTTTTTTTAGATAGAATTTAATAATATTAGTTGTTACTGCATCGAAACGTAGAGACGCCTCCAAAAGTTGTTCTACACCACTGGTTTTCGGTCACCGTGTATAATCCGTGCAATAAAAACGTAATAAGGAAGTTGAGTGAAAAATATTTTGACTTATAAAAAATATGTTAATGTAGATCAAAAAATATCGATTCTAAATATATAAATATATTTCTGTATTATTATTCTTAGAATTAGTTAAACGTTCTTGAAAAAGCATTCAATAGCAATAGACTGTATACGCTCCACGATTGGTCGAAAGAATTCTGACGTCACATGTGTCGTGACTTGTACGTACAACGGTCACTTATGGTGCATCTCTTTCTATTACATGAGAGATGGTCGGTTTAGATGAGAGAGGTGTATAGGCCAAACGTTTAATTAAGTTTGTCAAATATATGTACGTATTTGTTGTTATTATTATATGAAATGGATTTCTAAAGATACATATTCGTATAGTGCTTTATAATAATATGTTGTTTATTGCATAACTTAGAAGTTTTTATTATTATACATGTCACATAACATGTGATACACTTCAGGCCGCCGGCCGCCCAAAAAAGTCTCACAGTGAACTGGGCTGTAAACCGTTATTTTACTTTTGGTCTTTACTTTTCTGCGCGGTGGTCCTGAATTCGCGCGGAGCAAGTCAACAAATAGCGACGACAATACCGTACCGGGCTTGAAAATCAAATATTCTAACTTAAAATATTAATTTAACTATGAAATCTTAAACAATTTTCTTTTTTTTTTAATAACATCAATTCTAATAGACGGTTACCATTGGTAAAAAAATTACTGGAATTCCTTATTGAAGAATTTTTTTTTTTTCCATACAAAATCTTTAAGCGACGTGGTTCTTACAGTTTGAATGACGTCACACCCACCCCCGCCTCTTACCGCTCGGATTCCGCTCGTTTTGGCGGGCTTAATAAAATTCAAACTTTGAGAATTAATTTAACTATGAAAACAAACTTTAAAAAAAAAAAAAAAAAAAACTCGTATTTAAGTTTGAATGCGAACATTGACAAAAAAAATAAAAAAAATGGACTCAACTTCCTTATTATCAATATAATATTAATAAATTAACGTTAATAAATCATCACTTTTTTATTAATATTTTGCTTCCTTTGCGTAGGCACAGGTCATAAAAAGCACAATACAAAATTTTGATGATCAAAAAATCGTATATTTCGTTCTGTAAAATTGCTGTACCGAAACGAATGACAATTTGGGTCAAGTCCTCCTATTGTATGAGAACCTTAAACATACCCAGAATTTACTTGATTTTATTTATTTAGCCATTTTTATATTATTGTGTAAACGAAAAATGGAAAATCCTTACTAGATATTTAAATCCCTGACATTGGGCGAGTTGGTTGGCCTTTAGAAGTCAAAGGTAACAGGCGTACCTTCTACCTAAACGGAAATTGTATGAAAAGAAAATGATAATGCCTTACGTAATTATTATGAAGACCTTTCCTAGAAGTTGATTTAAGGAGGTGCTCGAGTCGACTCTTTTATATTTTATGAAGGTACCTTATACCATACTGCCTACCTACTTAAATTTTCAGGTGCTCATCATATCTATATGTATATGTAACAATAACATCTTAATGACAGTTGTCGAGTTTTTGTTTTGCTCTCAATAATTAATGTTTTTTTAACAAGTATTTAGCTAAAATATATCAAAATCTATAAAACCAAATAAATAAAAATATATACTAACAAATAAATAGTGTTTGCAAACAAGCCAACAATTAAAACTATTATTTAAACTTCTGTGTGCAGTGAATCTGTTTCTTCTTAATAATTATATTGCCAAATTCCGCCGAATATCGCTTTCAAAATGAATATGAATGAAGCACTTTCTCTTCTAAATAAAGCCAAGGAAGAGATTACTGGTATCCATAGTGCCATTACCGATCCCTCTTTAAAAATCACTAAAGATCAAATGGCAAAAATACTCACCAAACTATCTAACCTCTCTGGTACCATGCAGGACCTAGGAGTAAATGTAGGAGTCCTGGAGGGGAAAGTTATGACATTTGAAAAAATCATAGAAAATAAAGTATTACCCCAAGAAACAACACCAATTTGTGACTTGCTCGCAGAGATAGAGGAACGCAAGTTCCGCACCAAGAACGTGATTTTACTTAACGTTCCCGAGTCTAGTTCCAACTCAAGCATGGAGAATATCTTGGAAGATAAAAAAAAAGTTTTAACTATCGTTAGTGAAATAAATAGCGAGTTCAAACCGGAAGAAGTAAAAATTTACAGGCTTGGTAGTAAAATTTCAAACAAAATCAGGCCCATTAAAGTCGAATTTGAAGACCCTAAGCTGGCAAAACTTATTCTCTTTAATAAAAATACTTTGCCTAATGGAATAAAAATGAAACCGGATAGGACCCTCCAACAAAGAGAACATTTGACTGACCTCTGGAAGGAAATGGAGGAGAGAAAAGAAAAGGGTGAAATTGATTTGCAAATCAAACATTTTAATGGAATTCCTAAAATTATCAAAAGCCACGCAAAAAACTGATAAACAAACATAACACACTCTTAAGAATCAATGGATATTATCAAAATATTCGAGGAATCCGTACGAAATTGCAACAACTTAAAAGGAATTCACCCACCCTCTCATATGACATTTTATTATTAACTGAAACATGGTTAAATGCAGATATCGGCTCGTCAGAATTAGGCCTAAATCAATATACTATCTATCGCCTTGATCGAAGTCCTAATTCGAGCAAAAAGTCTAACGGAGGAGGCGTGATGTTATGTGTGTCTAAAAATATCTCATCCTGTAGACTACCGGTCAAGCACACAAATGTTGAACACACTTTTGTAATGCTCAACATACCTTATAGTAAAATTATTATAGGTTGTGTCTACATCCCACCTGCATCGGATTTGCAAATATATAAAAACCACAATGAGGACATAGAAATGCTGAAATTCAAATATCCGAAAGCAAAATTCATAATTGCTGGTGATTATAATCTGCCGAACTGGACCAGCCAAGATGACATCGGATCTGCCACAAACGAAGTTGAATTACAGTGCGCTAAATCCAGTGAAATTCGTGATATGTCCATATTCCTAGGACTAACTCAATCAAACAATGTGTCTAATTCTAATAATCGAATGTTAGATTTAGTGTTTTCAAGTGATTCAAAAATAGTGGTTGAGAAATCTGACGAATTATTATTGCCTCTAGATAAACACCATCCACCATTAGATATTATCATAACAAATATGTCTGGAAGATCTCCAAACCTAACTACCACATCGTATAATTTCTCCAAAGCCGAATACCATAATATTAATGAGTACCTTACCTCGGTAGATTGGTCATTTTTAGACAACGAAAATAATTTAAATAATCAATTAGAACAATTTTACTCAATTTTAAATACCTCGATAGAGCGCTTCGTTCCTAGGGTCAACTTCACACCATCTAACTATCCCAAATGGTTTACGAGGGAATTAAAAAAACATATTAATTATAAAAAACATATCCATAGAATATATAAACATACCAGAAATCCTAATGATTACATAACTTTTACTAAATTACGTAAGCAGTGTAAAGAATTATCAATAAAATGCTATAGTGATTATGTAAGCCTAATTGAAAAAGAGGTACACCAAAATGTTAAAAAATTATGGAGTTTTTCTAAAAGTCAACAAAAAAATGATTGTGGATTTCCCAATAACATGTACTTAAAAGAAAAATGTGCCGACAGTATCGAAGGTATAGTTAATCTATTTGCTGATTCATTTAAAAGTGTTTACGACACAGATATTCGTGTCAATACGATTCCCGATATTTCAGTGGAAGAGGTATTAAATCTAAGCCAATGTTTCATCAAAAAAGAATCTATAGAAAAAGTCATAAAAGAATTAGATAGCAATAAATCTGCTGGACCGGATGGTATTCCTCCAATATTTTTCAAAACCTGTGTTAGTAGTCTGATATATACTCTTTATAAACTCTTTGTAGAAAAAGAGTTATTTAACCCCTATTCATAAAAAAGGAGACAAAAGCGATATATCAAACTATAGACCAATTTGTATAATGTCTGCTTTACCGAAAGTTTTTGAGAAATTAGTCCTAGATATCATTGTAAAACCTATCAACAACATTATTGTTCCTAACCAACATGGCTTCATCACAGGTCGCTCTACCTTAAGTAATTTAATGATTTATGAAAATTACATATCTGAATCTCTGGGTCTCAAACAACAAGTGGACAGTATATACACTGACTTTAGTAAAGCTTTTGATAAGGTTCGACATCACATACTTATTTATAAACTTCGATCGTTGGGCATCAAAGGTAAATTATTGAGTTGGATTGTTAGTTATCTTAGCCATAGGATGCTTAGTGTTAAGATTAATTCTGTACAATCTTATATATTCGAGGCCACAAGTGGGGTTCCTCAAGGGTCCCACCTCGGCCCAATATTTTTCTTATTATTCATCAATGACATTGTTGACCAATTTAATGATGTAGAAGTTCTGATATTTGCTGACGACTTAAAAATATATAAAAGAATACGAAATGTATCCGATTGTCAAATTTTACAGAGTAATTTAGAACAACTTCATCAATGGTGTGAACTAAATGCTTTATTTTTGAACATTCAGAAATGTCAAGTAATACTATTTTCCAAAACTCGTTATAATATATTACATGAATATACATTAAATAATATTAAATTAATACCAGTATCACATATTCGTGACTTGGGTGTAATATTCGTTGAAAACTTGTCATTCATTGAACACATCAACTATATAACTAATAAGGCTTTAAAGATGCTTGGCTTCCTTTGCAGAACTTTAACCGATTTTAAGTCCATAGATTGTATGAGAACCCTCTATACTTCATTAGTCAGAAGTCAATTGGAGTATAATTCACCTATTTGGTCCCCTTTATATAAAGTTCACTCCAATAATATAGAAAGAGTTCAGCACAAATTTCTTAAGTACGTAAATTTTAAGCTCGGAATTCCTTTTGATTACATTAATTATGTCAGTTTGATGAATCAATTGCATCTAATAACACTGTCTGACAGGAGAATTATTTCAGATCTGGTTGTGTTACACAGAGTCATTAACAACTTAATTGATAGTCCTGCCATCCTTGCCACTATTAAACTACATGTGCCGACTAGGAATACAAGGCAAAATATAACATTCTTCTGTAATACATACTCGACCAACTATCAGACACACTCACTGACCAATAGGATGCATGATCTGGGCAACAAGTATGGGGGTGTTATTGATTTATGTATTGACTCCATATATAGAATTAAGCATAATCTACATCAACACTTTGTTGAATCCTACAAATTGGAGTAGCTTTGGTAAATTAGTTTTAATGATTTGTTTTATATCTAATGTTGTTGTAATTTCTTTTTTACTTTATGTTATTTTTTTTTCCATTACATTACATCTATTTACTGTCAATATCTCCTGTATAATACATATTCTCTTATTGTACTGCATCATGTATCACTTCTATGTAAAAGCCTTTTTAGGCGTATATATATATAAATAAATAAATAAATATCTGCGTGTCAGTGATTTCGCCTTTATAAATAATCCATTTATGTATTTAACCATTTTATGTGCTTTATTGAACACACGATTTTTTTAAATCCAGAGTCAAATAGATTACCGCCACTCCACGGAGGTCGTAAAAACTTCAGATATTATTCCCTTTCAAACTTTGCTTAGTGAACGGTCAGTATTGTGGTAATTTTACAATAGAAGAACATGATTGTACGAAAATTAATCAAAGCTACTAAAAATCAACAGGGCAATATTTAGGTTATGGTTTGTGCCTCGTGCATTTGTCTCATCTCTCTTTATTTTGCTTCTTAGAATTACTATGTTCCATCTGTCTTAGCAAAGGTCATGCGATAGTAGGCTCTAGAGAAATATACTTCCGAGTTCATTATTGCATCAAGTAGCTTCGTCAGATGAAACCTTGTAATTCTAAGTCGTTGATTTGCACAAAGGTCTAGAATTTCGCAGATGAAACAAATCCTTATTATTTGTCTCATTTTAAGAGCAGTAAACGAAAATACATTAATTTGTTTCCAGCGGCGAAGAGCAGATTGAATGTCCGCCGAAGAGAAATAATGCTCGCTTTTAGGAATTGTTCGTTAGTGGGGATACCACCGCAGAAAACAAAGCCATGCTCGGGAACAACGTTATCCATAATATATTAGGAAGGGATGGCGCTATATCTATTTCTCTGCGCAGGGGAACCGGTAATGGATGAGAACATTTTTGAAAGGATAACAACACGAAAACAAAAACAATAAACAGCTTTTCAAAATTCTATTTTGGATATGAGATCCAATAGCCGGTGCCAGTAGAAATATGCAATCTCCATTTGGGGAATACTGTGTGACTGGGTGGGAAGTAGGAGGGAAAATTAAGATTGTACATAAGTCCCATTTGCTAAAAACTGAATGTCATCCTAGCTATCTTCATTATCTATTACATATTTTTATGTTTGTGATTACTCTATGTTTGCTTCATTCAAATATATGTTTTTAACCTCAATAAAGGCTTAGTCCTAGTGAGGATGATTTTTATGAGAAATAACACGATTTATGTATAGTGAGGTGCAATAAATATATAAAGGGAGGTAGGAAATTATCTGGCCATTTAGATCTCTTTCTTTAATAAACAATAAACAGTGTTAATCTCAAGTGATCCACCAGGTAAGTATGGTATTGTATATTATCTGCCTGTATAAAATGTAAATAAATAATAATGTGTACATTAATTAATATTTACATTTTAGCATCATGTTCATCAATCAAATGCATTGTACATATAGACTTGTGTTAGTGAGCGACGAATCGGTGGATGCAATCTGTTAGCCATAAATTTATAATAGTTTGACTAGTCTGTAGTTAGTAATGAGATAGATAATTGTTGATATGTACCATATATTTGTACAACACCCTTGAGGTGATTTTGCATAAAAACTGCGCTATACAAATCGATTTTTTTTTATTTTCCGACTTTATGTCCGGGTTAAATCGTCCCCACAAGAAAAACTAAACCCTTCCACACACTTTTCCACAAATGATCATCTAGTCTCTAGTCATTATATAAGCATAATGAATACAAAATAATACAAAACAACACGTCAAACTTCTAATTGGACCCATAAATCCTACTGATCCCTCAATATAAATATTTTAAAAATCTTTCGTAATCCTACGTGTATTTAAAATCACTGATTTTTGCATTTTTATATATATAAATTCTTTGACAGATCTAATACGCCTAAATTTTGAATGAGAGAGCTAGGTGTAATGCCAGTAGCCAAAATAACAAATGGTAATATTTTTGTAGTCTGAGAATGCCAAATTCTTTTAATCTCACTTCCTAAATCTGTGAATTTTCTTTTTTTTAATAATAATAATAATACTATTATTATTAACCAGTCACTATGTAGGGGCTGCATGGAGTCGTCTGCCCGAGATGGATACCACCGAGACAGTGATGTATTAAAACTCACAGGTACGGGGGGTGGGTGGGAGGCTGAGGGTGGAGTGGAATTGCGATTGTATGGGGTGAACTGAATGGTATTGTAGGCGAACGGGATTGTTTGCGAGACCGACCGGATTGTATGGGCTTGGATCCTGTGGTGTGGGAGGTGAACTGGCATTGTTCAAAAGCGAAACAGAAGGGTAAGATTTCGTTGAGAAGCAAAATTATTAGTAGCTAACTATTATTTATTATTAGCAGAAATGTGTAACGGTTTTTCCAATTTTACGATGCCACTGTTATTGAATGTTCGGTGCTAGAATGATTTAAAAAAATCTTCCCCTTACCTATAATACTGAGCGATTTGGATGTATAAAAATGTAAACCACTTTTTGTTGAAGAAATGTTTTTGAAATGAAGCTGAAGTCTCCGGCGTTACACGGGCTTAACGCAGAGGTTTCAAATTCGAATGTAAACGGCAATTTTTTTTTCTTATTTTGAGGTCAAGTGTTCAAAATTAGTAAAAAGAAGTGTCAAGATTTCTGCTATAAGGGACGGGAAAAGGGACAGGGGTGGATTTTCGTAATCTCATGTGACGGTGACCTTCTTGTTATTTTAACTTCTTGATGGCCGGCGCTTAATTTTCACCTCGCGCAAGGTGATTCTATTTTTGCAATAACTTGTTTTGTACAAAATTATGTACCATTGTACCGTATTTCCATATAAAGTGTTTGTGTATTTATCGAAATAGTATTTAATCTACCGTTGTTACTTTCCCCAGAATAGCTAGTTATTTATTTATTTATTATTCGTTGACACCCTATCGGGCTTTTACAGATTGACAATTTATGTATGTAAGTGTAACATAATACATAGATAATAGCATAACTATGTACAAAAAAAATAAAAATCAAAGCTAAGATTAACATCAAATCCAGACATTGTAAATAAAGCACTGCTTCAAATATAAAGTCAGTATGTACATTCGTATATGCATACAATTATTCATGTTTGTTAACAAACAGGCAAATAATTTACTCGTAAGGTATATAAAAAAATAATATATAGATAATATACTGATATGTATTATAAAAGAGAAGAATTAAACAAGAAGAAAAATAATGTCAGTTGTATCTATAGAAAAATATAATAATTTATAAGTAATGGCAAAATACCAACGCTGTAATTAATACCAAATTTAAATAATAGTACTTGAAATGGTAAATAAATTAATGTCCGTACATGCACGCAGTCATTAATATGCGTGTAAGAAAACAAATATACTAAGGAGTATGTGATTTAAACGTTAGAAGGTATAGAGACGAGACTTTTTTTAAAGCTAATAAATAATACAAGTTAATCACTACCAAATAGGTCTGAAATTGGTTGCCTTTTGAAACTCACAAAATTGTTAACATAAAATATGTCAATAATATATTTGAGTTTATTTGCAAGGTAATGAATTCTTAGAATTGGTGAACAAATAGTATTGAGGTTATTTTTTTTTATTATTTATTAACCAATAAATTAACATACATTTTTTTTGTATAATCCACCTCACTAGGCTGAGCCTGTTCTGAGGTGGCGGGAGTTTGATTTAATTTTAGATAATGCGAATTTACATAGAATCAAAGATGTAAATAAAAAGATATATATAAAATATAAATAAAAAAAGATATATAATAATTAGAAAGATAAGAATTTTAAAAAGAAAAAGAAAAACATAAGAAATAATGAAAATATTGTTACATTTAAAAGTGGCTTTGCTTCGAGTTTGTCTGAAAGGTACATTCATATAAACTAATTCCAATAATTCGGGGCTGTCGATTAGAGATTTTTTATAATTTTGAATAAAAATAATAAATCAGTTAAAACTCTTCTATCTGATAGTTTGAGAAGTCTGGTTTCGGTACGTAAGTTATTATAATTTATAAATTCAATGGATATATTCATTTAAAAATATATTCAAAGAAATTATTTTTTAACGTATCCTTGAGGATACGCTGGCGTTCAAAAGGTTATTGGTCAAAAGTACAAAATTTCACCAATCTTAATATAAATTTGCTAAAAAACTCTAATCTTTGATACCTAGATAAAGATAAAGACCTCTGATAGTCTAATAATATTACGCCAATAATTTTATATTACATCGTTATAGCTTCACCTCGTCTACTTAAATAACGATTTTACGGAACTTAAACAACCTAGGTGGGTACCTTAAATTTGCATGTAGACAACTAATAATGATGGTATAATTAATTATTATGGAAACTGCAAAGCTCTTTGTAGTTCTTTCAGTCCTTCAAATACGGCGAGGAAACCGCTTGCTTTTGCTTCGTTCCTTTCCTGTAATTCGTGGTTGGGCTCGCTTTTTCTCCTGTTTATACTCAGCATTAGGTAGGTATTAACGTCGTTTTTGGCAATAGTTTGTGTTATCTGTGTGGTTGTGAACACAGATACGATTCTAAGTTATTCTAACAAGAGCGATGTGGGTACTTAAGTGGTTGAAGTTCTCGTGGGGATGGTTTGAAGCTTTCTCGTTAGAATATCTGTGTGCCACCAATCACCTAAATATGATAATTTACTAAGGCATATCGGCAATCTTTAATAAAAATAAGACATCTTGTTTATATCGCCAATGATGAAATTCGACTTTTTTTTAAGGATTTACAATATTATTAAAATCTATTATCTTCTTCATGTCTCATAAAACAACTACACACCGATGTTTATTTTACGGATGTATTTGTTACCTTGTATTTGCCCTACGAAAAATCCCATGTTTCACGATGTAATCAAAACGAATTATAAAAATTTAATATTTTCATTTGTGTATCGTAATAATTTACATTATAGCTTACAAAAATTTTATCTTATTTAAGTCTAACTACACACATATAAATATATATTTATAGGTATTTATAAAATAAATCTTATTTAGGTCACACAACAAGAATCTCTACATTTATTTTACGGAAATACATAGGTGGGTAGGTACCTTATAATTACAATTGACAATCTTCTTCTAGTCTCCTAATATATCACAAACGTCGTGGTTTATTTATTTTATAGATGAAGATAGGTAGGTACCTAGTATTTACTGAATACATAATCTTCTTCTAGTCTCATAATGTATCAAAAACGTTGTGGTTTATTCATTTTACATCTAAAGATAGGTATGTACCTAGTATTTACTAAAAACAATCTTCTTCTAGTCTCCTAATATATCACAAACGTCGTGGTTTATTTATTTTATAGATGAAGATAGGTAGGTACCTAGTATATACTGAATACATAATCTTCTTCTAGTCTCACAATGTATCAAAAACGTTGTGGTTTATTCATTTTACAGATAAAGATAGGTATGTACCTAGTATTTACTAAAAAGAATCTTCTTCTGGTTTCATAATGTATCACAAACGTCGTGGTTTGTTTATTTTAAAGGTAAGAAGGTACCTAGTATATACAAAAAACTTAATTTTCTTGTTTTAAGTTTTAAGTCACATAATATATCACAAATCCTAGTTTATTTATTCTACGGATTAACCTAGTTTGAGTAAATTATTTAAAAAAACATATCAATTATTATGACGTCACTTGAACGAACTCAACTGCATAATATTATTCCTAATTCAATATAAAAAATATATTTACAATGTATGACAAAAAAAAACCTCGTCCTTTTTGTCATACATCAGAAAGATCTGGTTTTTTTTTCGCGGATATTCCACACACTTGTATGGAATATGATGTGTGTAATGTTTAATCCTTTTCCTACAGTTAAATAAGGCCCAACACCCATATACGCTTTAGGAGATCACTGCATAAAAGGAGTATTATAATGTTTACATACATTTTGCGCCCTCGGCGAGCGAATAATAGGGGTGGCCTCCCCTTTAGCACCTGACCGCGCCCGGCGTGCCAGGGCGGGAAAAAACCCAATTTCACCCTTTGAGTACCCCCGCCCTTGCCGCCCCTGCCCGCCCCTGCCCGCCATTGCCATAGCCGGGCGCCAAGGCGGCATATTTGGCTGATGGACCGATCTGTGATGAATATTCATGCCGGTTTTAATGCCAGCGGCCAGCGTACGGGTTCGCGAACCTTTAATACTTTTAGCACTGAAGATATGATTTCGTTGTTACTCGTTCATTCTGTTTCACATATGAAATATTCTTAATTAATTAAATTATAAAGTATTAGAAAATGTATTTATATATTTATAAGACTTAGAAATATTCTTAGATTAGAAAACCTAAAAAGAGTATTATATCTAAAAAAAATTGAAGATATTCAGGAATTTAAAATAAAATTAAAAAATTACCTAAAACTACTATAAAAGTCCATATCTTACTCTTATTATTATTATTATGCAATTGTACAATCTATATTACAATATGGTATTATTGGCTGGGGAGGAACTTATAACAATATATTAAATCCACTTAAAATAGTTCAAAGATTGATAATTAAAGTAATATTGAAAAAACCATCCAAATTTTCTACTGAGGTTCTCTTTTCAATATTCAATGTACCCACAATAGACAATATATATAAAAAATATTCAATTCTACAAATTTATAAAGAAATACAGTTAAATAACTTACAATTTAATTCATCAGCAAGATATCAAAAAACTATCAAAATCCCAAAACTTAATACAAAGCACACACAAAATACCTATCTCTATCTAGGTATAACATATTTTAACATCCTTCCATTATATCTAAAAAATATTGAAGATATTCAGGAATTTAAAATAAAATTAAAAAATTACCTAAAACTACTATAAAAGTCCATATCTTACTCTTATTATTATTTTCTTCAAATCTTGAAACTGTATTATTGATAAATCTTGCCCATTTCTTACTTATCCCTTTGGTTTTGCAAATATATTATTTTCTTACTTACATGATTCCATATAATTGAGCTAGGATTCACTCACCAAACACAAGAGCCTCGTCTCTTTATGGTGAGGAAAAGCTATTATTATTTACCTTTGTAACACTGTATAATATGTATAAATTGTATATAATTATTGTAAAAAACATACAAAATATTAAATGTATAAACCTACTCTTTTTTAGTGGTACCATTTTTTTTCTTTCTTTTGCCCTTTATGTTTGTTGTAATTAATAAGAAACCTAATGATGCATTAATAATGAAAAAGCGCAGCTGGGCGTGACACAAAATATATATTTTTCTACGATGTTAAAAACTTTTTTGTAACTATTAAATTTTAGTGTTATTTTCGTAGAAACTTAAAGAAAAATAATGAGAATATATTTCATACTTGTAAATATAACTTATTTATTTATTTATTGCATCTCACTATACATAAAACACTTTTTTTTCACATGAAAATCAACCTCACTAGGACTAAGCCTGTATCGAGGTTAACAATTTACATATGAGTGAAGCAAACATAAGAGTATCACAAACATAAAGTAATTTTACATAAAAACACAAAATATTTCAAAATTTAAAAAAAAATGAGTATTAGATGTGTTACCAGATGGGTAATTTGACAGTATATTGTAACAATATTTGAACCATTACTAATCATTATTCAAAAGAAGAAGATAAATAATTTTTTTTTTTTCCCTAAACTTAGTTAACATTCTTTTAACCCGTTATGAGCTTTCGATACAACTTATCATTTTGTCTTTTATTATTTTTATGAAAACTCTTACATGTTGTGTTTACAATAACCGCTTTGTTCTCCAACGATGTTTGGCTACCTCTAGAATAGGCCATCACCAGGTATGGCACTCGCGGCCCTCCCAAATGACCTTTATAATGATATCTAAAGAATGGCTATTCAGTACTCGGTTAGGTCATTCCAACGACGACATTTAAATGTCAAAAGCCCCATTAAGGTTTTGACTAATTACCCTTGATATTATAATTTCCGAACATAAGCCTGACCTCTAAAAATTATGTCATCGCTTAGCCCACTTTTGAAGTAGGTACTTTATTTCATGGTATCCATTATAACAATGATTAATCATTATTAATCGCGTAGTTAAATGTCTGAAATGAATTATCTCAAAATGATGGTGAGAAACTGCTATGTATTAAATTTAAATAGTTTTCTACCGACGTTTATGACTAGATAGTAAAGTACCTAATTTAAGTTTGAAAAACATTTGTCTGATTTTCCAGAACTAATTTTTATTTTATTTTTATTTAAGGGAAACAATGGTACATATTTTATTTAAATATGTTTGCATGAACCAGTGAAGTTTTTCCATGAAATTCATATTACATAAAGAAAAACATTAAGTGGAGTAGATAGAAAAATAAAATCTAAAAAAAACACAGGTGACACATCTACGTAATAGGTAAAAACACACGCATATTCAAATTGTCAAAGCAATCGGTGAAGAACTTTCGAGAGCATGTCTTGAGGTCACGTGATTAGAATTTTACCACCAGTTTTGCGTTAACGTAACTGTTATCACGGCGTGTGGGCGTTGACCTTTCATTCTCTTGAAAATATTTGTTTTTAACGGTTTAATCGGCTAGTGTTATTTCAAAGCAGAAGAGTGCTGAACGTGTTGCAAAATCATGTGTTTTTGGTTTGAAAATTTGGTAGTCTAGAAATATTTCAGATGCTTTAATTAAATACTGCGAGTAGAATACATCTTGGCCTTTGAAATAATCGAGTATTTTTTAGATAAGTCTTTTTATAAGCCCAGAAAAAAATAATGTATAAGGCCTATGAAAACTGCTTTAAAGTTTAAAATCTCCTTATTACGAAGCCATTTTCGGTTATAATTTTATTCTATAATGTGGCAAATTAAGTTAATTATAAAATTATTGAAAAAAAAAATATTTATGCCTAAACATCCACAAAATAAAATAAAAGGCACTTTTTGGCCATGTTTATTTCTTGCATAAATCAAAACAGGCGGATGGAGTTAAGCGGGAATTCAAACCTTATCGCCATCTACGTAAGGGTTGTTATTGATAGCGGCTCAATTTAAAATATTAGACGACGTAGTGCATCGCCTTAATTCATAAATACCTACATTAAAAACTAAAGGTTCTTCGAACCATATTTATTTAACTACCTCATGTCCCAATTCAGCAAAGACATGTTAACTATACATTGGACAATATCAGTATGGTGATATAGTGGACTGCATCAACATAACTACTCGCCACCAAATCAGTCTTAAGCAAAGACTTCTTTATTTATTTATTATTCATTAACGCCATATTGGGCTTTTACAAGAAAATTTACGATTTATTGCGCTTAACATCGCATTCAAATAACACCTGATGATGTAAATGAAGCAAATACAAAATATAAAAGTTAGCATACATCTAAATACATATAAAACTTGCACTTAACAAGCAAATAAAGGAAGTATACAATTCAAAACCGAATCTAAGAAGCTTCACTTCTCCTTAAAAAAAATAGTTTATATTTAATATAATTTTTTTAAATCATTTTTTTAGAACCGCGTAACATTACAAAGTATCAAAAAACAACAAATTGTCTGTTAAGGGACACCCTATTTTATCTTTGTTGAAAAAAAAGCCGAAATAACGCAAATAACTCATCCCGAAAAATGCTTGACATTTTTCGAGTTTCGCTGTCTCTTGACATTTCTTTTTATCAAAAAATATCATCCACAAGCGCCATCTCATTGCGTAAAGATATTATAAACTCCTTAATTTTCCATTACGCTCTGGATCACATCCTGAAAGTATTTTCTTGAATATCTTTTTATTACTTCTCCAACATTTTTTATGCGACGGAGTTATCATTAAACGTATGAAAGTTTTTAAGATATGGACAAATTCAGTTTCAGGGATACCGAATTATCCCAAAGTGTGTCGTGGGTGCTTATGAAACAGATGCTGGGTTAATATTTTCCTTCGATATTTCAATCTTCAGTACACGAAATATAGTTAATTGCGTGAACTTTTGCTCACTTGAATACTTTTCTAACGATTTTTTGTTGTTGTATAAACCACATTCTGGAAACAAGTTTTAGTACGTTGTGATCCCGTATCTCTGTAAAGTATCCAAACAATGGGCATGTATATCTCAGTGGTGTACTACGACAATTATCTTTCTTCCAAAATGTTTTTCTTTTGTATTCTAAAATCCACCACATGTTTGAAATGAGATGTTAAAAAGCGGAGCATAGTACCAAAAGAGTAATGTCAACTTCCGAAGCCTTTCGTCCAGCAGTGAATAAGTGGTTGAAAATTCTTTATTTAAATCGAGTTTTTTTTGTTTTTGTTTCTGTGATGTGTTTCTTATAGATTAATTCTCTTCAATTCAAAAATATTTCTTCCATTATCTCTCACCTGTCTGAATGTTTTGACCAACAATGAAATTGTATGTCTTCGTTTAAATGATTACTATCCCTGTTGGGTATGAAATTGTGAATGGTTTCGTGAGTAACTAGCTACTACTCCAGTTTATTCAATAACAATAGTTTTCTAATTATGCGCTACAATGCTAATGATTTACAGTGATAATTAATTATCTAGTTATTTAGAAAACTGTCAGTTTTTAAAGTATTAAAGAGTTATGTTAAAATGTTGGATATGTCATTTTTGCCGAATATCTTATACAAATGGCTTCAAAATAATAAACACTTGAGCACTTCAATATATTAATTTTATATATATAACCATGTTAATATTCTCTAAATTTTCCGAAACCATAAATAAATAAATAGTTTATTAATTAGACTGCGCTTCCCCGTCGTAGGGCAATATTAATTTTATAAGCAGATTTCAACTGGAATTACTAGTAATTTACTTTATGTTAATCAGCAATTAAAATACTTTATGGAAGTACATCTACAAATTATATAAATACAAATGTTCAATTAATTTATTCAGTTGTATTGCATAGTGACAAATTTTAATCGTGCGTTCAATTTATTAAAATATGCATTCATTGTCTTCTAATTAGACAATCAAGTAATTGTGTAATTATAATTATATACTTGTTGATATATTCCAAATAAAACAACATTTTAACAGCAACGCTGTATATGTCGGACAAACTGGCCGGTCGTTTAATACTAAATTTTTAATAAATTTGATAATTTAAAAATAATAATAAAATACAATCACAGTTTGCTAAACATCTCCTTGATAAAATACAATCACAGTTTGCTAAATATCTCCTAGATAAAATACAATCACAGTTTGCTTAACATCTCCTAGATAAAATACAATCACAGTTTGCTTAACATCTCCTAGATAAAATACAATCACACTTTGCTAAACATCTCCTAGATAAAAATCACTCACTCAGTGATAATAATATCGCACATCGCCTTTTAAGCATTTTCTTTTTCTATATACTTACTCCTCCCATAAACTTGAGCTCATGGAGTAGTAGAATAATTAGGTTTTTTTTGCGTACTGTTATAATTTGAAATCTTTTTAAAAATAAATAAGCCAACTCCGTTATATATATATACAAAATAGAGGCCGTAAACTCAATATTTTAGAAAAATTCTAATATTCCCAAACCAGTTTGATAAATGAACAACAAAATATAAATCGCTTGCCACTCTTGGATATGTTTAAGGCGGTTCCATGTTAACTCAACACAGTGACAATTCAACACACCTTTAAAAAGTGATATAAAGTCATTAGAAACAATAAAAAAAAAATTAAACCTAACCTAACCTACTTAACCCAGTTAATAAAGTTTTTGTTTCATCACTTTCCATGACTTTATATAACTTTTTAAGGATGTGATGAATTATCATTGTGATGATTTATCTGGTCACCGTTTAAGGCGAATTCAATTATTATCGAACACAACAATACAAGTTAGTTAAATAGTAATGTTTGAAACCAAACGATTCATTTGGAAACACCTTACTTTAACGACATGTATTCAAATTTAAACAATACAAAAACTAGGGTAAATTTTGTAGATTAATAACCATTCATAATTTCCGATATTTTACTCTTAAATCAATAATGGCCTAGGTAATAAAAATTAAATCTATTTTTTATTACCTATAAATTTCCCCCCAATTATTGTATTGTTTAAATTTGAATAAAGTTCGTTAAAGTAAGGTGTTTACAAATTGATAATTGGGGTGACTCAGGGTTTGTACGCATTATTTAATTTATTATTAGTTTAATAATTAACTATTTTTTGGAAATTTAATAATAATACTATTGAAGATATAAAAAAAAATTTAAAAATTTGAATTTAGATCTGCAAATTAAACATGATAAATAAATACTTTAAAAACGGTTTTATAAAAGCCTCTTTTCCATTTTCCATCTTGAGATAAATAGAAATATCAATTGTTCCCTCGAATGTAATTCCACTGCACCATTTTGTTTCCGCGTCCGGGTTTGTTAGTTCTGCTTCTCCTTTCTCCAGGGAGACAAACGTATCATGGGCTGTCTACCATCGTCTGCCGTCTGTTGAGCTCGCCTACGTTTTTTCAACGTTTCTGTACGTTTCTATACCTACTTAGTGTCGCGCAAACATGTCTGGAATCCTCTCTCGCAGAAATGCAATGTGACTTCAAATGAGCTTCAAGAAAACTGTTGTCCTGTTCGTCCATCAATGGCGGGGGTGTCTATACTTCTGTTTATGAAGATCTTATAACAGACTTCTAAAAACTTAGAACTACAATTTTCTTGACAATTAGTCAGTTGAAGGAAAGGCACTATGAAAAACCAAGAATGAGACTAAAATTGTATCGATTCTGTTGACGATTGAAGCATCTTTTGCGCTTCCCCGCATTCTTTCAAATAGTAACTGCTATATGATCTGTCTGCAATATTAATTTATTAATAAATTAAAGTACGAGTACATGACATAACGGACTTGCAGAAATGTGTTGTTCTAAAATGGTTACCTTGTATTTTCTGCTGCTATTTTTATATTTCTTTTTTCTTTTCTGTGTTCATCCTTTGTGTATCATACTGTAGTATTAAATAATCTTTTTACTTATTGGATTGTTCGCATTCATGTGTAGACAATTTGTAAAAAGTCAGTATAATGTAATGAACAAATATAGAATTTTATCTGGAGTTCTACTTGCTCATAACAAGACATTTTAATCTCAAGGGTGAAAAAAGCGTGAGTGTTATATTCAATCAATAATCTTTAGGAATATGAATTCCTAAAAGCTTCTTATTATAACTGCCAAAGCGAACGATTACATTAGTTTAAAATCTCTTAGTTCACTAATTAATATTTTCTGCATCATTAAATATATTTATTGCAAAGTGTTAAATTTTCCGTATGACACTTTTTAAAAATTCAGCAGGTACCTTTGTGATCCCTTGGGGTATTCCGAACTAATGCACATTTTTGTATGTGTTCATTTGTCTACATATCTATGGCTTCGTCTGTATATTTTTCTGTTCGTTTCCTGTCAGAAGGAGGTGCTCCCTGCAACTGGGAATTAATGTGAAAACAAACATGATGGCTGGAAAATTGATTATTTCTTGGAATAGGAACATCCTCTTGCTGGCGGGTATAGGAAATTTCATCGGAAATATCATGGGTTTCGTCAGTTAGAAACACAATTTTAGAACTGTGTTATTTCTCGGAAATTCTGAAAATTTTTTTTTTTTTTTTTACAGTAATACCGCACAAGAGTCCCAACTGCTCCCGTCTGGAGCCAGTGAGACTGGCATCCCCAATTGGGGTATGTTGTGAGGCTGAGGGTATATTGGGGAGGGGAGGGAGATGGGGAAGAGGAAGGTGGGGAAGTACCTGGCTATTCAGATCTGGTCACCAAACACGGCTAAAGCCATTTCAAGCAACGTTTCAATTCTGAATGGTGGTCTTACACCAGGGCGATACTGAGAGTATCTTCCACTCTGAAAATAAAAAGAATATTTAGTAATCAAAAATGATCTTACTCTAACTTAGTTTACTCTTACGACAGTAATGTTGTCCCTGAATTTTATAAATTTTCAATGTGTACTAGAAGTTCACTAGTAGACAGAGTATCGAAAAATGAAAATGAATTCCTACAATATAAAATAAATTTTAAAATCCTTTTTAAATCATATCCTGGTACGCATGTAAGTAATAATATAATTTTTTAAATCCAACGAGAGGCACACAGGGTTTTATGGTTTTCGAAAGATTCTCATCATTGAAAAAAGTTTGCAAGACATTAAATTTATAAAAAATCAATACATGTAGAATTTTCGTTTTTCATTGATATTTTTCGTAGATATACCTCAATTATTGGTTTGGAATAAATAGATATTTCTATTTTTAAGTCCAGAACCTTAAGGTGTTAACCTAATTCGTGTTGTAAAGGAAATAATTGACACTTCACACTTGAAAAAATTTCTTTTCAAATTAGCCTAGAATACAAAGAAAGCTTTGTTAGTTTCACAATGAATAATAATATCGTTAGAACTTCAAAGAAATATTTTTCGATTACTTGTTCACGTGCTTTGTGAATTATATTTATACTAGCACATACCCATGAAAAATCACGAGTCTGAATTCTTTTCAGACCAATTTTAAAAATTACAACAACAAAAAAGTTTATATTATATGATAGAAAGGTACTTTATCGCTTCTCTGAATTCTTTTCACAAGCAGTTGAAATTTTAAAATAATACTTAAATTCAAGGCAAATTTGAGTTCTTCGAACCAGAGTTACACCAGACACACAGTCTACCGAAATTAGTACTTTTGATTTTAAATGAAACATGAGTTTTGTGAAACAAATATTTTTTTGAACATTTATTATAATAGGATAGCTTTCTACGAAAAATGTATTAATATTCCTCGCCAAAAATTTGTTTGTTTTAAAACTCGATAGTACGGCTAATTTCTTCATCGAAGCGTTTAAAGGAGTTACCTATTACAAGTTTTAGATTGAGTAAATCTCTTGAGTCCATCCATAATATTTTATTATTCTCTTAGGATTATAAAGAAAATGATTAATTGCTCCCCACACTACGTGCGAGCTTTCCCGAAAAAATCTTTAAACTTCGCTCCAACAAAACGGGAATAATTCCGTAATAAAAGATAAATAATTCGTTTCACGTCGCTGGAAATATCTGTTATTTTTTCCACTTTGCGGATTAAATTCATTTCCCAATACGATTTCTATTGAATTGTTGCTGTGTTATCGGCACAGTGATGCCAGATAAAATTCTCCAAGCATCGTGTTGTTATGATTGAATAACATTTATTGTTTATTCTTTCGTGACGCGAAACGTGTTATTTGTTCAACAAAACAACATCTGATGTTTCAGCCTTTCCGAGCCTTTTAAAATTAAATCAATATCTAGATTTAGAGTGGTCAAATGTGATTGATTTATAATGTTATTTAAAAAATTAATTTATAAACCACAGTGTAAGTTATTCGACTGAATTTGAGCATAATAGTAGTCAAATATCACCTCAAGAACACAATTAATTTTTCCAAGAAAAACGCTAAACAGTATAATTTTTAATATTTTGTTTTTCTTTCGTATTGTTAATCTTTTTGTGTTCAAACTGTGAATTTTAGTATTGGTTTGGGTAGGCATATTCCAAACTAATAATTCATTATATTACATATTTCACCGTAATTCCAAATGTATGTTTATTTCTGTGTCTTATGATAAATTAAAACTTAACAAAATCAAAGTTATAGTGTATATTACAATACTTTTAAAAACCCTTTTAGATTTGCAAAACAATAACATTTTTAAGATTTTTGGGATCGGGCATTTTGGGTTCCAACCGCCGCATCTCGAAATGTGTACAGTCTATCTATCAGTATAAATAAAAATGTAAATGTTCGTACGTTCAAAATTTGAAATCTCCGAAAGTTCTTCACCGATTGCTTTAAAATTTTGACACAACATTGCATTCGAATATGCGTGTGTTTTTATATATATAATATAGATGTCACCTGTGAACATGCTTTTTTAAATACAACGCCAACTATTAGACACACAAGCGTTTTTCACGCCATCTGTTGGACGTAAAAGCAACACGCGCTATAGCAACGCGTGGCGGGGTTCAACTAGCATTCTATTAATATACTCTATTATTTGATATATGGTTTGAACGTCATTAGACGTACACTGCCATAAAACAAACTGTGACTGCGTTGCTTTGTAATTCCACTATGATAACTATTTACTTTTTAAAAACAACACGGCCATATAGGCTAAAATAAAAAAATTATGTTTCCTGGAAATAAATGTGGCTATAATAATAATAACCATTTTTTGATTATGGGAGTGTTGTTTCAAATATTAACATTTACTTACAAATAGTACTAGCTAGAGATATGGCAGTCTTAGCCCGTCGTCCCACGGGTCTGTAAGTAATTGACATAAACATAATGCTGTAAGACTCTTTGCAGAAAATTTCCTCACTGAACTGCGCAGCATACCGTTACCTTACTATAACGAACTTAATTTTCTCTCTTCAGGGTCTTGCAGCATTCGGTTTATGACCATTGTTTACCGACTCGTGGGACGATGGGCTAAGATTATCATAAATACTGGCCAGGCAGTTGATTTGGCATTCCCAGCTAAAAACAAATATTTTGGTTTTGGGGCGGTGTTATTCTAAGATTGCGATATATAATAGATGAAGATTTTATTTTCACCTAATTTTAATTTCGTTTCGGTCCAATGTTTTTTCTTACATAAAATGAAATTAGCTTTTTAACAGTATTCATTTGCTGGTCTTTAAGCAGGTACATTCTTAACGAGTCTGTAGAAAATATGTTTTTTTGCTAATCTTTGTACCCTCGACTCGGGCATGATTGCTATTCAAGATATTAGATTTTTAATCTCTACGTAGCAGAGGGGATCAGATTAACTAAGGGGAGAATTTAATTATCCAGGTATTTTGCCATGTCTCTGCCATGTTTTTACCAGATTTGTTTTAATTTTCACTTTGTAACAACGATGTTTAGATCATTTATAAAACAAAAATCATTAGAAACACCTATCGACATAAGTAGATGAAGATTTTTGCTTCAAATTAAATGTTTAAACACATTATTGCTTATCTTTGTTAGGTTATTGTTAGAACTGACTGCTCCCGACTCTCCGAAGCCAGAGGGACTATTACATCATGTATTGTGAGGCTGAAAGGTATACAAAAGGGAAGAAAAGGAAGAAGTGGCTGGTTATGTAAATTCCAACAAAATTTTAAAATTTGAGCAAACACGGAAAAAGCCATTTCAAGCAACAGTTCAATTCTGAATGCTCGTATTTCACCGGGGATACTGACAGTATCTAAAACTCTGAAACGCTTATTACACGTATCAAAGCGAATTTTTTAAACCTATTTATTACAGTACCATATTTGAGATTTTTGATTGTGACAGGCAGAGGATGGTTTGTTTCCCATTACCCAATCCTTTCAAAAACATAAGTTGTTTAATATTTCAGATTAATTAATATTTTTAAGGCTTTATCATTTAGCTTTGTTTTTGCATTTACTGTATTTTGAAACCTTATATTTTATAAGGGTTGCCAGTATTTTTCAACCTTTGTTTTACGTGTTTTTATATCATCATTTTTTATTTGTTTCAGATTGCCAGACTAACGCTGAATAAACATTATGTAAGTAATCCTAACCTAAGCATCTACCTGATTCTCATTAATGGAACATCCACACTTGTGTCCAAACTATCGATTCGCTTTTACATTATTGCCATTTGTCGCTATAACTTCACGGGTTATGTCTTCTAAGTCATATATATTTGTCGCTATAACTTCACGGGTTATGTTTTCTAAGTCATATATATTTGTCTCTATAACTTCACGGGTTATGTCTTCTAAGTCATATATATTTGTCGCTATAACTTCACGGGTTATGTTTTCTAAGCCATATATATTTGTCTCTATAACATCACGGGTTTTATCTTCTAAGCCATATATATATTTCGCTATAACATCACGGGTTATATCTTCTAAGCCATATATATATATATATATATTTATCGCTATAACTTCACGAGTTATTTCTTCTAAGCCGTATATGTGTGTCGCTATAACTTCACGGGTTATGTCTTCTAAGCCATATATTTGTATATGGTTTAGTCATAGACAATAGAAACAAATAGAGGTCTGATATAATAGCTTGCAGACTATCGCAGAGCTCTGACCAAACTGCACGTAAAACGGCGAGGCCAAAGAAAGTCATACGTTTGTTGTGTAGAGAGAAAAAAGGCAGCTCGCCGGTGCGTGCAAATGTGATTTGCAGTATGGGAAGAGTACTTTTGTGTGGGCGGTTTATACTGTGTTCACTTTTTTATAATTTTAATATTTATTTTACTTTACTCGGCAAAACAAACAGTTCTATACACATTTTTGACATATTGCGTGTTTGGTTGAATAAACTAGTGAAGTTTCCGCACAACTGGCATGGCTCATCTACGTTGTTTCTATTATTTATGTGTTTAGTATATAAATATCACAACCCAAATATCCACATTTGACGCTATGGATTTTTTAAACACATACTTGATAACTTTTTCTTTGTTCCTCCGTCGTTTTAATTACATATATGTATATGAAGATAATAATAAATACGGTAATAAAAATTAAGGATATATAAATATTTTAAGATACGGTTGTTCATATTGTCTATTATTACTTGTATGTTTTGTAGGTCAGTTTTATTTTTCTTAATATTAAAATTTTTATTTTGAAATAGTTTCTATGACCCTCATCTTTTTTATTGAGTGCAAATACTAATGCTACGTATACATACGCGAGCCAAACTGCCGAACTGAACCTCAACTTATGGGAAAGGAACGATGCAACCGCAAATGGCGCGAAACGCCGCTTGCAATTGCTTCGTTCCTTTCTCGTAATTTGTGGCTCAGTTCGCGTTTAAGTTCGCAAATGTATACTTACCAGCATTCGGTGCTAACATTGCAGTGTCCATCACCAGGGCAGATGTGTAATTTAAGGTTGACGTGAAATGTGTGTTTATGTATGAAGATGCGATACCGTGTTATGCGATACACTGCAATGCTGTCCGAAACGTTGGCTAAAGAAAGAGGTAGCACAACACGGCATAATACCCCAAAAACAAATCACTATAATACTTGGTACAAGTTTATCCACCGGGCTTCGCCCGACTGTTATCACTACTCTATCGAATTCCCTTTCCAAATTTAACAAAATGAAAAAATACGGGTCAGATAAATAAACCCAGTGCCTTGTTCCTTTTACAGTTAAATTGATATTTCTGGCTCCATAGCACATGATATATATTAAACATACTAATTTAGGTTGTCCGTGCATGGGTGCGTGATTTGAAATTGTATTCCGGAGTAGTGCGTAAAATTATAAAATATTACCACACCACGGCATCGATTTTTTTTTAATTCGTCGGTCTTTGCGGAAGAGTGTATAATCCGTAGATTCACTAATGTATCTGGAATACCATGTTTCGGTCACTATTAATATTGTTGGTCATATTGTTGGTTGTTGCCCGATTGTCATATTTACTTCCTTCTATAAATGTATCTCTTCAGGGACCAGGTTCATACTCCCTTCCTCCCTCCTCTCCATAGATCCTCTGCGTAGCATCTTCTTGACAATGTGACTTCTTATCCCTATTATAATTTAAGTTACAAAATCTTCCCTTGAAAAACTCTTCAACGTTTTTTAAATTGATTTAACGTTTATTGTTGATAAATTTTATGAACTTTAAATATCAAAATTGTAACTGATAAGTATAGATCAAATCAGACAAGTGATAAAGAAAATACAAATATTATTTTACTAATTAATCTATCACCGAAATGTGTATTTCTTTTTTAAATGTATGAAAGATGCATGCCGAAATTTTACAAGTTTAATAACATTTGAAAGAAAAATTTATTGAATTTTTTTGCATACTTTCAGCTTCACCGAAACTGAACTCCCACCCCACAAATACCATTTTTCTCTGTACCAAGTTATAATACAAGTAACTAACTAATCATCACGCTATTTTCGCGCAGGGGTTGGCAGAAAGGACGGACCGCCAAACATCCCGGTCTTGGCACACACTCCTTGCCTCATTCACATTCATACATCGTCTCATACATACTCTTCTATTATCCTGACTCTTGACATGTCCCGACTCATGTCTTCCTCGGTCGTCTCCGACTTCTCCTACCATTCGTAATACAATACAATAACAATATAATACAAGTATCGTATCACTAATAAACCCATTGTAACCTATTTCTATAATCACTATTTCTCACAAACGACGAATATAATAATAAAAATAAAGGTTGCAATGGAGCTTTCAGGGGCAATACCGTACACTGGTTTTACTTTAATATTGAGTGCTGGCCTTATGGGGAGCAAATATCCCTAAATCACTGTATTTTTTTAATCTGAAGCATTTACAGATTCATAAGCTAGGTAACTGTGTAACGTGCACGATTCACACGTCAGTGGTGAGCGTATTAGCTTATTATTCGTCCGTCGTGACGGCAGTACAATGAACGATAAATAATGAACCGGCAGAATGGACGTGAGAAATTAACCGCAGACTGACAGATGGTGAAACGAAAGAATTTATTTTATTATTAAACTTACTTACCATCACTCATTACAGCAATTTATTCCATCACGGTACTAAGATGATTCCGACATACAAGCAAAAAAAATCAAACTTGGATATTACTAAAATCATCAAAGATTTTTAATAAATTTACAATATTTCACATCAGTAAGTGAATGCATAAAAACACTACTAAATTAACACCTTTATATTTTTCGCATCTAAACGATAGCTCTCCAATAGGTTTGAAAGCTCATTTTTTGTTTGTCGAGAAAGTAGGTATTATTATGGTCATTATTTTTATCATAGAAGACGAGCAGTAGCTGACTCAATATTTATACAGAGAATTTTAAACAATGACATTGACTGTACTGAACTTCTGTTACTTATTGACTTTAAAATACCTTTGAGACGTACACGACATACAGTGCTATTCCACACGCTAAATTATAAAACAAATGCAGAATGAACTTTTCATACTCTAAATAATATTTGTCTTATCTCACATACCACTTAGCAGACATTACAAGGAAACATATCATAGGTACACAACATGAAGTATCTTATTCCTGTATATATTGTTTCATATCTGTAAATCATGTACTGTTTGTTTCTATAATACAAAATAAAATTAAAAAATAATACGACGCTTTAAAAAAACATTTTCACAAAATAGTTTTTAGTAACCGATGCAAGAAATCATCTTAGATTTTTCTCAACATTGCTCTTATTGTTCTGCGATGTATTATGACCTGATCGTGACTCCACGTTTGTTTAAAATGGGACTGGGAGGAAGAAAGGAGAAATTATAGGATACATGCTGTATTTTACGTGTAGATTCATTATTTTTATTTGAGACTCAAATATCAGATCTCTAGTTCAGAGGTCAATCGTGTTTATTTCGAGGTTAATTTAACACGTTCGTCGGACCATAGTTATTATTATGGGTTATTTCCGTTTTCTCACACTATTCTGAATCTTATCTATAAGGCAGGAATGTGTTTATTTTTTCGGAGCAGATAAAGCTCTAGACAGTGAGCTCTGGAGACATGAAATTCACACACTGTTTTGTCGGTAAGTCATTGAAACTATTTTTGGCTTACACCATCATCATACCTAGAAAAATTAAGTCAATAAACCATATTATTTACTTCGTTCTATTGTTCTTTCAGAAATTATTACATCGCAGACCCATGAAAAAGTCGATTTTATCAAAAAATTATTTCCAATGTAGAAAGTGGCCATTAAAATAATTTCTTTTAATAATATTATATTATGGGTAGGTACCTACTTTATCGCTTGCCTGAATTCTTTAAACAACAGTTCGTAATTTGAAAATTAACACTTAAAATCTAAGCAAATACGAGTTCCAGAGTTCATTGCGCAGGACACACATATAACGCAAATTAATAGTTTTCATGTAAGTATCAATTAAAGAGAGCTGTAATCCACTAATACCAAAATCTGATCCTGTACTGGATCAGATTTCCGTAAATTATGCAAGTCGTATCTTTATTCGTTACAAAAAAAATTGATTTAGTCTTTTAGTAAACAACAATTATGAAAATTGGTCTCCTACTGCCAATTGGCATTCTCTAAAAATTTAAGAACTCGTACATTTGAGAAAATTAGTACCTATTTCCTCATTTTTAAATTAATCTGATGTGATTTCGAATGACCCAGATACCACAACAGGCATAATTCTCCATTATTTCCTTCGCTTTATAGTTGTGGGTCTTAGAGAATTCACCCTTAACCGAAAACCTCTGGTTCCTCCAAAGACCTCCGTTAATAATATCCTGTAAAGGTTTAGTCTTTGAGCACTAAAATTTCGAAGGAAGGCTTGTTATTTCCGAAATTGACCAACCCATATTAAATATCTGGATTATTTGGGAAAGGGATCAAACATTTTACCAACGAGATTTATCAATAGGGTATTTGGAATGTTGCCTTTTTCCTTTGTGCCTCGATGGAACCTTTTTCTTATGGGTCAAGCACGTGGCATGCGGTCAAACTTTGGTAGGTTTTATTCTAAACCGCTGTCGATAATTTCTAGTGTTCAATATTTCACATGCGATTTTCTGAAGTTCGGTGAATTCAACGAAAGCTTAGCTAAACGGAATCGTTATGATATTATTCCGCGCACTAGTTTTAATTGAGGTAGACATTTATAGTTCTCTAGAACTTTACATAAAGCTTTCGTTTTACTCTAGAAACGTATTCTTGTTGTATCAACGAAACATTCTTAATCTGTAGTTTCGTACCACTTTTATCAATTTATTGGGTAAATTTTTCATTTTCAGTCTTAAATAGCTTTCTTTCTATATTTTTTTGCTTTCTCTCCCTCTTCTCCAAAGTTTGCAATGGATAAATTTGTGGAATCTAAAAAGAAGGCAAAACATAAACTGAAATGTAATAAATGAATATGAATGACTTGATTACAATTAACGCACTTCTTCCCGAATGAAAAGCATTATCAAATTAATGTTTAACAATATCTGCTCTAACGACCGACATTGTAACGGTGTCCAAAATGGAAGAAGGCTAGACGAGAGTTAAAACACGGCGTAATAATCTAAAAATTAATCAATTAAATGGTAGATAGGTATTTTTCAACGCTCATATTATTATCGTTTCCCTTCTCAGTTTACTTAAGCGTGCCAAGAAGAGCCTAGATTAGCCAAGAAGATACAAGAGGATGCAAGAAGAGTCGAAGCGAGCCACGAAGAGCCGAGAAGAGTCAAGAAGCACCACGTAGAGCTAATAAGAGCCAAAAAGGGGAAGACATTCAGAAAAAAAACAATCTCAATCAATTCCTTTGTTCCTGCTCATCCTAAATTCTAATATTGGCTTATTAGGTTGCCATGTACATATACCGGTCGATTGATCTCCAATCTCCTTCTTTTCCTTAGAGCACCTGTTCCAAGTCCTAACAAATCAGTACCCTCTGGTATACTGGGGGTAAGAGTGCTCATGGTTGGGGTGGTACATTCATTTCGTATCCCTTCTGAATCGGCTTTGGCCCAGCTTAATTTCTCTATGAAGGGTAGTTATCATTAATACAGATCACATTTTCTTTTTATGAAATGTATTTATTTATTTAGAAAACGATTCCTTCTCACTGAATAGTGAGTACAATTTGTATTAATTTAAGTTGATTTATTCCAAGCCTCATTAGAGTGGTGTGAAATAAATTATTCAAGACTCGCAAACGTAACACCACATAACATCGCTCGAAATTCCTTTTTGTGGTGTGTTTTCTCTGCTTATTAATGGCAAACAGAGTTTTATCGTATTTAGCGACAATATCAGGCATAGTTAAATACGCAAGAGTCCAGTAAATCGGAAAGGTTGCATTTCACAAGGATTTGAAAAAAGCTCAGATTATTAAGGTAAGTAGAGATGTTCGAACATACAATTTACTCATCTATGATGAATATTTTGAATCTTTATTCATTTTTTATTGCTTTAGGGGGGTAGCGACTACTACTACTACTAAAGTATCAACTAATGGTACTTTTCTCAAGGATTTCACGGATCCAGAGGCGTACTTACATGTCCACCTTAAAACGGCTCAGTACCCTAAATAAAGTCGAAATCTTAACGACGTAAGTGAAGAAGGCGTATACAAAATATGACAAGCGTGGCCTCGGTGTATTGGACGGACTTACGGTCAAATTTTCCTTAGCAAATATTCGGCTACTATTTATACGTAAGTGAAGAAATCGTATACACATATACGATTTCTTAGAGACCGTAGGTACATGGCGGATGTACCTATGGTCGAATTTGCCCTAGCAGGTCTAGAAAATTGATCTTTCCGCGCGGCTTATTTTACGGATAAACAAATTACTAAAATCTCATATGTTTCTAGGTTAATAAATACATCGGGTAGTTACTTATTCATTGTCTAGAAAAATAAAATCTGTGGCCTACCTCTAATTTTATAGTATTAAATATAATTTTTTCAAACAGTTTTACGTTAAATATTTTGATGGTAATGTACTCTTTTACCAATCTTTAATGTAAATTACTTACATCCGTGGGTATCGGTCTGAAACAAATATATATAGCTACGTATTCGTTGAATTAATGAAAATGTGAGCCTCGGGGAAACCTCCGTTATTTGTCGCCTTAATTCAAACACAATTAAAGTAAATTATATTTGCGTTAAGCTTAAGGTTACTCAAATTCAACTCCATACATATCTAAAATTATTTTATTATTCTAGTTTAATTTATTAAAACAAGTATAAATAATAATTAATATGAATTTTATTAGCTCAATTGGTAAGAGTATTGCCCCCGGCAAGGCTAAAGGGTCTGGATTCGAGTCCCAGTTGCGACCGTTATTTTTTTCGGTTACTTATTCTATTTTCATTGAGATATGTTTCAATGATTAAATACACAATAGTATGTGCTTTCTCTTTTATAAACATAAAGTTCATAAAAATAGATGTTCGTAAAAAAAAATTTCTCGGTTCACCATTAATTAATTTATAAACTCGTTTCCTTTTAAAACCTTATTTTTTCGTTTAATTATTTTTACCAACGCCTTGGACTTACTTACATAACTTTTTCTATTTAAAAATTATTTACAAGGCGTGTGAAAAAGGGAGAATTGAAATTAAAAACCAATTATCAGTTTTGAATAAGTAATCGTTGCGAAAAATATGAACCGTAAACCATAAATATTCGTGATTTGATTTACCTTAATATGTGAGATGTTATTTTTATGGCTTGCATTTTGAAGTTTATAAAAACGCTCATTAATATTTATGAGTAAGAATGATTCGTCAGATTTTAGGCACCTGCAGAGTAGAAAATCAATGATTAATGATGATTTTGTTCGGTTTATAATATAATTCTAATCTCTTTTTGCTCATCATCTTTGGTTTCATTGAATATATTTGCACTAACAAACATACAAAATCGCATGTTAAAAAAAAATTCTTGTGACTAATGTTAGTAGTATAAATAAGTATACAAACGTTTCTTATACGTATAGGTATTTTTCAAACGAAACGCGCTCCTCTAATGCAAAACAATCTTATATCCGCTATATTACCTAAATATGCCACAGTAAAAAGTTGCTTCTGGATGTATCCACAATGTACGTTTATGCTTTCGTGTATAATTTACACAAGATTGCATTCCTTACTCAACTTCTCATAGGTGCTTAGTAATTTAAATATTCTTCAACCATTATATCAACATCCTTATGCCTACTTTTTGGGTAGGTATTCATCTACTAGCAGAATTAATTACTTTATTTTTTACTACCACAGCTATTATTTATCTACTAAATACGTAATACTTTTCCAGCGTTTTACCTTACCTGTATAGTGATGTTTCCTATAACTAGCTTCCTCATCACAATTTAGAAGATTCCTGCATAATGTATTATAGAATGATATTTAAGTACAGTAGTAGGTATTATTTTTCTTAGTCTTCTATCTTTTAAACGTTACTTAGAGGATCGTCTGGGCGACACTGCATTGCACATGATCTCCTGAAACTGGACGAAATTCATGGAAACAATACTGCAGTGCCTCAAATGCAGCCTTTTTGTTCTATGTTATGGACCTCGGGGAGTCACGTTTTTTTCACAATGGACGATCGCGTATTTAGTACCGTAAGCTTTCACCACCAGTATTTCAAAAGTGTGCAGATAAATTTGTGCAGAGTATAGCTAAATTCATCTGTAGTAAATAGGACTGTAGAACTAACGGAACTATAAAATTTGTGTCTTGAAAAACTAACTGTAAATAAATATATATAAAGAACACAATTTTAAACTTTTTTCCACTTGTTTTTATTTGACCGTGACCGGTTTCAGCCTGTTAGGGCCATCTTCAGACTGGTAGATCTTTATATAAATAAAAACAAGTGGAAAAAAGTTTAAAATTGTGTTCTTTATATATATTTATAATGGAATTCCACTACGAAATAACAGTTTCAAATATTAAAATATTAACTGTAAATAACTTTTTTTTTATTTGTGGGTTTATATTGTATCGCTTCAATTGTTAAATTACTCATCTAGTTACAGAACTGCCCTGGTGAGATGAGTGGCTTATGTTTTTTTTTGTATACTTCTGAGTTAAGAGAATAAATTCATTGATTGAGAAAGGGTAGGAAGTGGGACAAGTGGAAGTTTGTGACAACCTGTTAGTGCTTCCTGGAATTCCATAATATTTACATTTTATCATAAATAAATAATGAAGCTTATACCTTAATTCCGAGCTATTCAGTTGTAAATACCTATTTACATTCTGTACTTATTGTAGTATTTTATTTTTTAATGCTCGTATTTATTTGGATAGTGTGTGTGAGTTTTTTTTTAATTTTTGATTATATAACCAGCACTCAGATATTTACAACCACGCCATTTATTTTTATTTTGTATTAATACACCAGCAGAATAAAAAGGGGTTTGCTAATGTCTATTATTATTATTAGTTCATTACTTATACCAACTTTGAATAATTTTCGAAAGCCTCGTTAAATCTAAGTAAAGTTAATTATTTTAAGGTAGATAACTTAGGAAGTTTAAACTTATTTTCGAACATTTTTAGATGCGCAAGACGCGTATATGATATTCATATTCTGAGAAAAGAAATGTTACTTTTACTTCAAACTATTTCAATTTCAATAGAGTAAGGATGTTTTAGAGAATTTGAACAATTCTTCAAATTTCAAAGTTGATTTTCAAATTCTGTGAAATATTTTTTATGTTATTATTTCGTTTCTCTCAAGTAACTAGCATATAGTGATATAATAACAGAACTTGTATAGGACTTTGAAATGATTGTTGAAATTTGATAAATTGTTTAAATTCTGTGAAACGAACCATCCTTAGTATCATTAGTTAAACTTTAAAGCTCTGTCACGTATCTTCATATATATTATATTAATAATTCTATGATGTATAAGCTTCATATTGCAGCCCTGAGAGCTTCGCCAAACATCCCCGGGCTAATAGACAGTTGTAAGCAGAGAACTTGTAGCAAACCTACAACTGCAATCAAGTCGGCAATTTACAAGTACCCACCTTGCAAGTGCTGAGGGTTGGCTTCCTTTCGTAGACAGAGCAAATAGTGTAACGAGCATTGATTCCGTACAACTGGCCGGGAGATTTGATTTCTGCTCGGGCGCAATGCTCTCTTTTTGGTCCGCGACTAACGATGTCTGACAAACAAGGAGCGGAAGGAAAAAATACATCCCTTTTGTCTTTTATTTTGTATTTTTGTTAAATATTGAAATGGTGGAGGTATTATATGAAAGTCCAGAAGAGACTTGCTGAATTAACGCTTTGTAAAATAGACATTGGAGGTTGGATTCTAATCTTAATCCAAGGGCGAGTATAAGGAGGGCTTAGAATTTCAAACCTCCCCATCGGCCTCAGAATTGCGTAAGAAAAAAGGAAATGGTACTCGTAGATTACATTCGTGGAAAATAGAACGATATGATTTGAACCGTCCCTTTTATCTTTGGGATGTAAGTAATAAGTTGTGGTAAAAAGGGTCCCAAAAAATTGTCAAACCCACCCCTCCTTCTCTCTTGCTCCCCCAGGATCGAACCCCCTTAGGGTCGAAACCCCCCCCTATATGAATGCTTTAGCTACGCTCTTGTCTTAACCCTTGGCGCCCTTGAGGAGATTTCTCATGAAAACGCCGCTATATAAATTAACCAAATATTATTATAACAGCCAATCACTAATTTTGCTTTTGCGTTCTAGTCGCGTGAGGCGTGGATTGTGTTCTATCAGATTTCGGAAGAAAGCAATATTTCAATATCAACAGCTCAACATGAACATAAATATAGAAATTATGAAGTTAAGCGTTATTTATTTTGAATAATTATGAGTAAGTAGTCTGTCTCAACCACTTCTTGAAGTAACATCATCATGATGTATCAAAATTAGAAATATTCGAGCTTTTGTTATTCTCTTAGTCAATTGGACGCGTGTCTACGTTATAAAGCTGCGTGGGGAGAATGGCTTTCAATTTATGTACTATATGATTCCAGCATGGGTTAAAATAATATTCTCAACTAAAGCAGTTAATTAAGATATAAACCAACATTCGCAAATATTTCATAGGGACTGTATTTTTAGCATACTATTGATAGCTTCGTTGTAACCATCTTAAGTTTTACAATAAAAAAGTAAGAGAGATCAAAATGGACGAAATCATAATGGCAGTATCTAGTATGTTTTTCATGAGATGTAAAAAGAAACACAAAGTACCTACAGAACAAAGAAAAACGTAAAAAATCTTTTTTACGCTTTAATATAATTCTTGCAGGTAATCTTCATTCCAATATCATTTTTTTAAATTTGGAACAAAAAAAGCCCCCCTGTATAAGCTTCAAGGTAAATGTTTCCACTTTTTCATGATATTATTTCGCTTAATTGTTCAACTTCTTAAAACTTCAATGTTTACAATGTACAGAAACTATATTCAAAAAATATTTTATTTAAACTGAAAAAAAACATATCCGAATACTCCACTGCCCAACATAAATACACAACCAGGGCAAAAAGCGAAAATATCCTGATTACTCCCAGTTTGAACACATCCTTTGGACAGAGAAAAAATAAATTCCATGCTATAAAATTGTTCAATGCTCTACCAAATGAAACCAAAAAAATAAACGAAATGAATATATTTAAAACAAAAGTCAAAACATGGCTTAGAGATCAAAGTAATAATCAACTTACAAACATTATGAAGACAATGTAAAGACAATTCAAAACTAAATACAAAAATTTAAGAAAAACTACAGGCCGCCTCAGAACAGGAAACCCTAGTGAGGAGGACTGTGAAAAAAATACAAAAAATATACTTATATTATACTTTAAACCTACATATTGTACAAATTTTGCTATTGATATTAATAAAAAAAAAAAAAAAAAAAAAAAAAAAAAATTGAAAAGAAGATACCCGTTTGTTCACTTACGCTTGAACAAAGAACGAGGAACAAAGGAATATAATAATATGTTCTTATCATAGGTTTTAAGAGCCAATTAATTTTACTTAGTGTCTTGGCGTGTGTCTTAAGTTATGTAAGGCGTAGGTTTTACACAAATATATAGCAGGATTTCTGAAGAAAACCATATTTCCATTACCAACAAACACCATGCTGACATGATAAATACTACCCGTAATAATGACATGATGTATTGTCGTGTTTCTGGAAGAAAGGGGTTATTTATTTATCATTGTTTCTCACCACGACCATAAAGCCAATTTTTATTATGCATTGAACTTAACAATGAACTTTACAATAACACATTTCTGAACCACCATATTATTTTTATGAAATTCGTGTTTATTATTTGCGTTTGTGGTACTCAAGAATTGAACCCAAACCTATTGATTGAAATTTGTAGACAACTGCCACGAAGATTATTTGAGATAAAACATATTTTTCATGGGCTGAGATTTCCTGTTATTATAAATAGTCAACTTTCTATAGTACCGATAGTGATTTAATCGCTCCAAGGACGCTTTACTTTGATTATTGCCAATTATTCAATTTGGGTGGCAGGCATGGGTACCACCTCCCTGGAACCATTTATTGGATAACCAACACCCCTGCCATAGGTCACCCTAAGTGTTTCGCTACGTTTGGTGACTTAGCAGGAGTGTCCAGGTTCATGGTGTGAGGTCTGTCTAGATCTTGGCGGCGGATGAACTTGTCCACCTACTGCGTGGCAGGTTGGGTCGGGAGAGACTGTATGAGGGAGATCTTTTGACCTCTCTAGCCGGACTCTCTCTCAACCATCGCCTTGCACCCCAGTGGGAGGAACGGATTCATACGTCCGTCACTCCTGACACATCCAAGATTTCTAATCACCCCATATACCTTTTGCCTTCTCAAAACTTTCACTCCTTCCTTTCCCTAAAAAGACCCTCCACACAACATCCTCAAAGATGACATAGGCCCTTAGGTATTTTTTTTACTCAGGGCCTTCTGTGTGGAGCTTATGTTTAAAAATTGAGGTAGTCTTATTTTTTTAAATGTAGGTATTTAAAATTTTGAGTGCTTTCAAAATCCGTTTCTGACTTCAGACTAAATGGCATGTTTTTCCGAGAATGGAGGCCCAGCGGGTTGAATGCTCTGTCGTCAAACTTCGCAACATCCTAACGAGAGGGTTCAACCAGTTTATTCGACCAGTTATTTATGATATATCATTTCGTAAATAAGAAATTAAAATCGTATATCTACCGTTAGACTGTCAAATAAAAATTTCCGTATCAAAATAACATTTTAGTTGCAATATTTCGAAAGTATTGTTTCTTTTACAAAAATATAATTACCTATTATTATTTTCAATAAATTTTTTACAGATGTCTTTGAAAGTTGAAAAAGATGTCACGTGTAAAAATTTAACTATTTCTAGTAAAATTTCAGTCTCCGCTTGTGCAATAAATACTTGTGCAACAATTCTAATACCTAATCTTAGATTAGTTAAAGAATCGTATTTAATCCTTATTTCGCACAGTTGATCAAAGGACTTAAGACCTCTAATTTTAATCCATTCCTCTCCAGAATCTATTATGTGCCCCTTCATCCCTCCACCTCCGTACGGTCCAACACAGCGACGACGAGTCTGACAGCATTTGATTGGGCCACTCTACGTTTTACGACTGTACCTAGTTTAGGGTGAACAAACTGCCGGTTACAGACGCAGACCGCAATGTCCCGCAAATGACCGGCACGCTCATAATTGCATTGTTTCTACTCGTATTGTGCGGGCTTAATCTTGAAACGAATCAAAACGCATCGAAAATTGACTCACAAATGACTGAATATGATTAATTTATTGAATGGTTTTGCTGGGTGGTATGGGAAATGAAATTAAAAGACAAAATGATTGAAACTTCGGTTCATCAGCCCATGATGTATAAAATACAGTGTTTCATATTTGACAAATTTGACCAAGTTAGTATGTGTACGTCTCGTGCCACCATTCATAATCGTATATGTTGCTTCAGCAATGTTTAGATATCATATTATATTATAATATTGCTTTTCCTCAATCAACACCCCACAAATTATAGATACCGTGCAACAATGTCCAGCATGGCCAGACTAGTCAATTTAAGTCAGGATCTTGATTTTTTTGGTGTAAGGATTAATGATTTTTGTCAGTCATTACGCAAGTGATATTTTGTATTGATGGTGCAGAAGTCGTGAACTCCATCAAAACTTTGTTCCTGTCTTGACTTGGCATTATCTTTATTTTTTGTGCCCTATTTTGTCATACCTGTATTATTTTTAATTATCGTATGTTGTTACATTTCTCATTGTATTAACTTGGTGAAATATGTAATAGGACCTTGTCATTAATAAATAAATAAATACTTAATTTATAAATAGTTAGCTATTTTTCAAAATTTCCCTCTTCTTTTATTCATTTTTATGTTGTTTTTTAGCCCCTTTACATAAAATTATGAAAACGGGTTGTTTCCGGGTGACAAACAATGGCTCGTCTAATATTATTTATTTATACTTATTTCCTTTCCCCACTCAATTTGGCGTCTCAGCTCACAGCACTCCCTAACTTTGGAATACCATCATTTTATTGACTCCAAATAATTTCACAATTTCGCAGGACCTACCGCATAATATAATTTTTTTTCACGATATTTAATTTGACTTTTTCAACCCCAAAATTATCATTTTTCTATCGTCAAAACTACAGCATTAAAGCCTCAAAAGTTCTTATCGATTTTCTGATTATAAATTATTAAATTGTTTCCGTTGAATCTATGCACAATATCATTAGTAAAGGAATGTACACGAAACCCCGTACTTTAAGAATTCCCGATGCAGTTCCGATGACAACACGCCTGGTCTGTCCACAAATTACCAGTTCCTAACCAATGCATGTTCGCCGCTCGGTAACTGTATCAACTTGCAACCAACTACGAGTACAACTACCTTCACTGATAACAACTGGTGCAGAAACTAGAATGTGACCAGCAACTACTGCATCTCGCTTCCCGTACTAACTTAATATTATGTAAATCCGAAATCGGACTTGGGATAGCCTCAGTCGTCAGAGCGAATTGGACTCACGTAAAATCAATTAGTGTAACCAAATAAAGGGTTTGAATTTAGATTTTTAAGTGAGGAAGAATTGTACATCGGGTGTGGATTTTGTTTGGGGTTGAATATACACGGTAGGTATTATGAAATTTAATTTCCCACGTCTATTATTAATTTCGTCTTTTAATATGTTAATTTATTAAAAATCTGGTCAAATTATTCGTTTTCCTGTAAAAATGGGACTGGAGTTAATTAGTTACCAGAGGCTTGCATTCCATACAAACACATACGCACTGACTGCTCTACCGTGTTCTCATAAACACATAATTATTGTAATACTTTATTAAATTATTGCAAAAAATAAATCTACGCTTTCAAAGTTCCAGCTACGAATTGCAGAACGGCGCCCCACCGTCCGCCCTACTATAACGTGTCAAAAGCATGAACTAGGGATGCCCAAATGCCGCCAACGTAAGAGTACATAATTCAATTCACAGTACTATCTACCTTCTTTGGGAACACAAAATCAAGATAATTTATAACAACACCACCACGTAAATATAATTCCGTGGCTTTGTTCTGCAAAGTATTTGTTTAATTTTTTGTAATTTTAAGTCATTATGCTTCTTATTTGCGCTGCTCATAAAAAAGTGTTATTCGCAATGTTAAAATGTTGGTTGACCGCATCGTTTATATATTAAAAAAATATAGCGTAAGTTACTTAGCGTTTTTCTTTAGCGATTATCATACAATCCTCGAAATCGAGCGCACGCTTTTTTGTAACGTTCGCGTATTTGCGAAGATCTATGCTGTGTAGCCTTATCGCGCATTCGAATGGATCAAAAGTGCTTTCAGTGACTATATCTTTTTTATTTTTATCGCTGTACAATATACGTAACATGTTGTTTAGATGTTGTGGGGCCTATTTTATTCGTCTCTTATTATTTAAGCGCCACCGCAAGACACATAATGATGATTGAGAGATCTTCTGCCCGCAGTTGCTTATTTGACAATGCTTTTCGGGACAGTAGAAAGTAACATTGTGGAAAATATATTTTGCTTATTTCGTACGGATTTATCTTGCTGTAATTCATCACTCGCAGATTCTCAAATCGTAATAATTACCTTGTATTTTGATGTATATTTAACGATAGATATTAATGATCTTTGTACTGGACACCTACGCCAGTGACATTAACTGTAAAATGCCGGTTTCCTCTCGGGGGTACCTTGGGTAAGGATTTGCAATGAAACACAACTTGCGAATATCGTCGGACAACTGACTGGTTGGGCCAGTGGTTTGCGTATATATTGGGTTCGAATTCAACAATTTCTACACGAGAATTAATTACTAAGGTCCCACAGTTTTGTCGTGCGAGTAATTCATCCTTGAACTGGCGATATGACACGTGTGCTGTGTTTTAAAATCTTATCATCGTGCGAGATAAGCCTCAAAGGAGTTGGCATCGTAAAATGTGTGATATCAGACAAATATTAATTTTCTTGATTATTTAATAATTATTTAGGTACATCCATCTGCTGTCCGGTACAATCTTATCCCCAAATTTGAGTAAATATATTCAAATGAACACTAGAAGCATAATGAATTGCTCATCTGTTTGCTCGTGGTTTGTTCTGAGTCTCCTAATAGATTCTGACATTACCAGGAGCCCAGAATCTGCATAATGTATTTCCACGGGCTACAAATAGTCGTGGCGCAATTTGATTAGTGAGCGATTTCCCGCGACGCGGACAGTTTGGATGGCGCTGATTTCCATGATTGATCGGCCGATTATCACCGCATATTCCCTATTTTCCACAGCCTGCCACAGGTTAGCAAAACTATGCAGAGGACATGTTTCATTGATGACTGCCTTCATGGTTAAGTGGTTACGATCCTTTGCTAAGAATTCGGAGGTCGCGGGTGCATGCGCAAGTTAATTCTATTTTTATAAATTTGACTTATTTTACAATTCATATATTATAAATAATATATGTAGTATAATTTGCAGAGTGAAATTTGCATCAGGTTGAAACGTTGCGCTTCACTTGAAATATCTTTTGCCGTGTTTGGTGACCAGATCTGAACAGCGATGATGCCAATTTGTGATGTCACAGTCTCACTCTTCTCTCACAAGCAAAAACTTCGATAGTTGTTTAGTAATAGGCCGTACTTAAAATTTTTTGTAATTGATTTGAAGTTTTGGAATTGATGGTACGTAGTAAATGTTTCAATATTTATTATTCGTGAGTATGTATTTTTAGATACATAGTGGTCCTATTATACTTTATGTTTAAATGCCTTTATTTTTTCAACTCTTTAAAACGCTTGACTATCTTGCTGGCCATTGTTATGATATTTATTTATTTTAACGAATGTTTAATAAATTAAATATGCGTCTCTAATCAAGTCCAGAAATCGAACTCGCCCATCGAACCGATTTTTATTTTCCTATCGATGTACGTCGCCTTTAAGGCGAAGCTTAATGTTAAATCAACTATTTCGATTAATCTTTATAACGAATTGGTGCACTTGGTGCACATTATGAACGCGTAAAGGAAACAACTTTTAAAAAATACAGTATTATAGCTAAGATTATCTGTGACAGTTTTACTTGATTAATTTTTTTGCTTTTTTATAAAATTATTTACAAAATAAATAAAACCAGTTTTGTGCTTGAAATCGAACGTTTCTAGACTCCGTTTGTCAAGCGATTTTAATGCCTATTACCTATAGTATAACGTATACCAAGAATGTACAAATTTTTGGCTTATAGCTTCCTCTTAACTTGAGGCGTTTAAATGATAATGATCTAGTAATGTTGAAAAAACAAACTTTGGGTTTTCAATATTTGTTAGATTTAAAAAATCAACTCGTAAAAAACACGTTTTTTTTACAATCCATCCGTTATAAAATGTATTTTAAAACTGTTGTATTTTGATTTGACTGAGGATTGAATCTTCCTACCCAGGAACTGGAGTCGACATCTCTGCCAACCTCGCCAAATACCGATCGAGTAGGACTGACATTTATTTCGTCATCTAATTTTCGAAAAATACGTGTATGTCCGCAACAACAAGTCTATATACCGAGTTTCAGCTCAATCGGATGTCGGGAAGTGAGTTCATTTCCACTTCCAAAATTTACGTTAATTCATTACCAAAATCTAAAGTGATTTTCAAATACATGTAATATAAATATTTAAAAATTAACCAAGATACCATTTTCGTTAAAAAAATTGGATCTCCTTGATTAAGGAATCTCTCTACGAAGGTTTTCAACAGATTGATCTAGGAGAACGTCTTGTTGAAATTTAGTAAAAATATTAAACCTTTATTAACCATAACAATACAAAGGAATATATAGCATTGTAGTTTTCAAGTATATCGTTATATTTATTAAGGAAAATTTTTGATATTATCATAACATTTTTTTGCTAAGTGTACCTAGAATAATAATTTTATTTGTAGATATTTGATTTCAGCTTCATCCCCTACAGTTGTACGATCCCCCAGTTGACCACAGTAATGAAATGACAACAAGGGGCGCACATTAATATTCACAGCTCGGGTCGAAGAGTATTTGCATATCCCATTCCAAGGGCCTTGTAACTGAGAAGTCAATACATTAGTTTGATTAGAATGTTTCCTTTCGATTGGGGATGTTTCTGATGCAAATTAGACTCCCGCTGGAAAATTTGTTTATTTTGTACGTCAACGCATTTATACGTAGATATTATAGAAAGAAAATCGGAATGAATTATTATATACCTACTTGTCTCTTGGAATTCTCAACTTCGAACTTTTCTGTGTATATATATTTTATTATTTTTGTTTTACCTCCACATAGTGGGTCCTTAGATTTCTCTCAAGAATCTTTCGGGATGCTGAATGGAGGGTTTTTACGAATGAAGGAAAGTATGTACCTGAATCGTCAAAAGACTTGCATTGTAAGGGGTAGAATACACAAAAGTCGGCTTATCATTCAAATGTTTGGCGGGATCAACGATGCTAATTCTCTTTCAAAAAGAACCTTCCATTGAAATACAGATAAAACAGGGGCAGCTTTTCCACTTGACATCGAGTTTCTAAAAATCCAATCCATCCCATAAAATCGATTTGAAACGGATTTCTCGTATTTGCCGTTTTTGCAGGTTTCACTTCAGCCAAAACCCTTTTTCAGATATTTTGGTCCCTGACCGGAGATGACAAATTCAGTGATGTGGCGCACTTGCGATTTAGGATACAGGATCAGTAGCTCTGCAGGTACTAGTATTATGTCATTAGTTAGTTCTACAGTATACAGTACGTCTAGCTTCTGAACGGTTATCTATCTGAACGTTGGCTTCAACTGAACCACCGTAGAGTATGGGAATGAATTAAGAATTTTAGACGTATCTAACACAGATTCACTTACAAGCGGATTATTTGATTATTCCTCTTCAGTTTCAAACTTTTATGCTTTCTGTTTTATTTGCAGTTTTGCGCGTTTTCCTATTTCAATAAATAATGAAAACACGGCAAAACCATCACAAACACGAAAGGAAAACGATAAAATTCCGCCGGTGCAAACTACGGCGTGGAAGCATGTTTATGTTTTTGCTCGTTCCCGATAAAATTGTGCATCGAGTGTGATGCCAATGGATATTTATTCGAGGGAAATGTTGCAGTTTCATGAAAAATCTGAGCGGATATCACGCCTCAACTGAGGGAGAAAAATCACACATATTATGATGTGATTTATCGGATTGTGATAGCGATCCCTGTAGCGCAACGGTTAGCACACTAATTGACGGTTCGGCAATTGCAGGTTCGAGCTTTTGAAATTGGCTGACCTGTCCATAAATGTCTTGAAAGTTGCAGGTTGTACACATGAATAAATCCCTAATTCCGTTAAATTAAGGGGGTGATTTGTTCGATTTAAAATGTTACGATTCGCTACTGTTCCGATAATTTTTTTTCAACCCGGTCTGTATAGTATAAAAGCAACGGAGAAAAACTGTTTCATTACTATCGTGATTTATGTTTGGGGTATCATGCCGTGTATCGCTTTATTTTTCTTATGTCAACTTTTGGGGGAGTAACTGAGTAACTGTTTCAAGTAACTGTGTCCAGCATCAGTTGCTTCTTGCCTACCCCCGTTGTCCAGATTTAATAAAATCTGAAAAATATAAACACGTTCAAATAGGCTAATCTTATTATAAATCATTAGGGCTGCTATGTGGAGGGTCTTTTTGAGGAGAGAAAGGTGAACAAAAGTGAACTCGAAGAGACCCATGTTTTAGAAAAGTTTAAACACAGATGCCGACAAATCTTTCCACAGCCAACGTAAAAATATTGAGCACACGTTTAGCGAATTTCTCGACTGTGCACCGGTGCCGAAGGAATCAATGACGTCAGTTCTTTGGAGCATCTTTCATTGAAATACCTGTAGAACAAGGACAGCATTCCCTTCTGACGCCGGTGCTCTTAAGATTGCGATCCGTTTGTGAAGATGGAGGAATCTATCAAACGAATCGTTTCTGTATTTTCTGCAAAGGTTTATTTTCAAGAATTTCGGGGTTGTTTTGGGACTTGTTGGGAAGATGCTTTCGTTGAAGGAGACTAGATTGTCATTTCGATCCCTTTTGGACATGATTGGCCTTTAAAACGTTAAATTCGACGCGAATAGTGCATACGAATAATGAGACGAGAGTAACTAGTAGCATAGTAACTAGTATCCGGTTACCACTTGAGAGTACAAGAGTTCAATGTTACACAAGTTCCAATGCGTCCGGTCCGCGAGATAAATAATTGATCACTGGGCAATGGGCACTATGGGTAGGCATTGATATGCCCCGATACGGGCGCAAGTTTACCGCATGATCGGTTCTACAACTGCTGGCGGATCCTACAAGTGCGATACGCGATACCCGTCTGTCGGAAAATAATCATTTGTGGAGTGGAAAAATTCATGCAAAAAATGTTTTCAATTGTTTGATCGCAATTTTTTTTTCACTTTTTTACGCAAATTTGATTTTTCAAACTTTTTTACTGTGTGATTATACTAGACTAGCTTGGCAGTGTGTATCATTTTATTTTCATTTTGGCTTGGAGTGACACAAAATCTATCTTCTACGAGTATTACAATTACGTGTCACTGTGTTCGTACACGCTAATCTCCGAAACCGCCCAACCGATTTTTTTTATTTAAAAAAAATTTCAACCGCAGATTATAACCTTTTCGACTCTATGTCAAACTGCTCGTTTTCGAATGTTACTGGATAACAGTATCGTCACAAATGTAGCTTGAAAACAGCCAGATGGTTCAAACAGCAGCCAAACTTTTTAAACCAGGAAAGTTCCGCTATTGCCTAATTAAGTACTTGTCGGGTATTTCAACACTTTTTTTTCCTTATATCAACTTGTTGCTCTTAAGTTAATTTTTGCGTCGATTATTTTTTTCGCCTCTGGCATACTTTTTAAGGCTTTTAACTGAAGTACCATTTTATTGAGACTTATTCCTTAATGATATATGATATCGACGTATTTGAGTTTGTACTTGAGATCTTTCCACGAAATTGAGCCGTTGATCATGGCAATAACCAGGTTATTTGCTTTTTCGGTAAAAGCAAATATTTGAAAAAAAATTATGTCTTGAAAAATAAACTTTACACTTATTAAATTATTATAAGCAATAATTAGTCGCCTGTAATATCAATACAAATTGAAAATATCTCCCGAGTAAAACTAAATTCCGCCGACGGAAATTGAACCCGCGCCTTCTGAGCTACCCGCCAAATATTTCAATATCAACAATTACAGCTTATTGTATTTTTTCCACCTGTAAACAACCAACTTTATTTTTGTAGGAAAGGCTTTGTTGGTGCTAAATTTCCCACTAGATGGCGTCGATACAATGTAATATGTCATATTATATCTACATTTGTTGGTGAAATATTTTGACTTGTCAAATATTATTATTTTTTTAATGATAAAGTAATGTTTATAAAACAAGGGTTTTATGCATAGCACAAAGGATAATAAATTATTATTAGCAATTATCAATACAAATATCATTATTACTTTAACATGGTAAAGATACAAGAATATTTTTTATTTATTAACTCAACACAGGAGGCCCCGACAAAAAAACCCTCAGGGCCTGTGTCATCTTTGGAAATGCTGTGTGCTGGGTTTAAGTTTTAAGGTCTTAAAAATATACATTATTTTTAAGATTATGTTTTTTTTATGTGAAACCGCACAAGAGTCCTAACCGTCTGGAGCCAGTGAGACCATGGCATCCCCAATTGAGGTATATTATGAGGCTGACGGTAACGGGGAGGGGAAGGCGATGGGAAGAAGAAAGTGGGGGAGTACCTGGCTATTGAGATCTAGTCACCAAACACGGCCAAAGCCATTTCAAACAACTTTTCAATTCTGAATGGTGGTCATACACCATTAGTGGGTTTTGATTCTCGACTAGCAACCTCTAGCTTGCTAGTCGAGAGCCTCACCACTCGACCACGGAGGCCGTCGAAACACAATTCTAAGAAATTCATCACAAAGCATACTCTAAAATTATTTAAAACACATCTGGTTCAGTTATTTAACATGTTATCTGTATGAAAAAATCTCTGTATTTGAAATAAAGCATGCTTTATTAAATATTTTCGCTTGCGCCGATTAATTATAGCAGTTATTTTTATATATATTAACGATTAATTATAACAGTTATTTTTATATATATTAACGATTAATTATAACAGTTATTTTTATATACATTAACGCGCTCCCTCTAACATTCGTTTATACAAATATGCCTTTCGAACCAGATTCTCCCTCGTTTTAAAAACTGAGGACGGGTTGTTTCGGAGAATTTGAACAATTTATTAAATTTCAACGTTCATTTTCGGTTCTGTGAAAGTTCTATTTAAATTTTGGTATTATATCATTATAGGCTAGTTGCTTGACATAACTTATATATAACAGAACCTTGCGTTTCGTCGGTCTGTAATTTTTTTGGTGTTCCGTTTTCGGTCCGTCATTCCAGTCAAGATTGTAGCCGTGTTTAGTAGTACTTTTTTATTCCGCCACAGGGCATAAGCGTTGCGACCGTTGCGAGCTGACAAATCGGAGTTATCAAAATTTGTATTTATTGTTCACAGAACTATTTATATAAAAATAAAAATTTAACACCTATTGCTCTGTAATTTTGACACATTGCATTACGATTACGCGTGTGTTTTTATATACAATAATAATATAGATGTCACCTGTGACTGACTGTAACTCTGACAGGTAAAAAATGTTTTTTATTTAAAAAACAGCTCCATCTGTTGGACGTAAAAGCTTTTTTTGGCGCTATGTTTTATCTATCCGCACAGACAGAGTGAGCCACAGCAACGTGTGGCGGGGTAAAGCTAGTGAGTAATAATAATACCATGGAGACAAAACTATATTACCAGACACAGCGAGATCTCTTACGAACATCATCGACGTTCGTCCTCTTCCTTCTCACTATTCTTATTTGAAAACAAAAAAGACGGACGATGCTAGAACGATGACGTCACGTGTGTTCTCTCGCTAGTATTAGTATACAATAATCTTTCTATCGGTTTGGTACATTATTTGTCTAACAGAAAACCCTTTTTTTGTGGTTAGGTATTTTGTTAGATTGCCAGTCTTAAAATAACATATCCCCGTTTTTTTATATGGCGGGAAGAACGTAATTTTCTTATTCCGCAATGCGGTTGTATTTTTAACGGTTTAATTTCGGATTTGTTAATATTTGCGTTAGAACCCATCGCCAATGTCCATACAATGATAAAATACTTTAAAGGGTAGGAGTTGTTACGGCTGTTATATTATATTCAGTGAAACTATTTCGTGAAGCTAATTCTTAGGCCATTCGTACACAGATATACTCACAAGCTACGTGACTGTAGCACAACCACAAGTTGCCTACCGATATGCTACTCTTTAAAGCTGGTTTCCATACACTGTGCCACCAGAATTATACTGAAATTGGTTATTTTTTAAAGGGCAGCCGTAGAATTAAAACGATGTCAAGTGACTCGAGCGACGAAGACAATAATATTGTGTTTTCTTTATATTTATAAACTTTAAAAACAGTTCAAAAGAATATTTTGGGTTCACCTATAAAACGAAATAAATTTTAATTGTAAGGTATTCGTCGCCGCCAACGAACTATGTCAAATGAACTTTTCTTTCCTCTGGCCTTCTTCGCTAAATCCTTTCTAACGTATTCCGGCAAATTTTAGTTATATAAACATTCATATCTCCATAACAAACGTAATATCAAATCATGTTCAAATGAGTAATATACGCGAATGCAACTCGCGTAGCATGCTACCAGCACTGTCAGTAAAGTGCAATTGACGTCAAACGCCTACGCCTTTGCGACGCTTCCTGTACGAACACTAGAAAAATAGTATGGCGGATACTCATGAGCAACGCGTATGCTACGCGCACAAAACTCGAGTCACTTGTTAGTATCTCCGTGTACGAAAGGCATTATAATAATGAGACAATCTGGTGGTAAGTTGTTAAATTTATCTTTTCTCCACATACGATCAACAAATTTTGATGGTTATTTTTACGGCGTATAAGGTATAAGGTACGGCACTGAATGGGCTTGAACCATCATACGTCATATCTACGTGATGCGTCTTACCTGAGAATGATGAGCCTAATAAGCTCATATTTTTATGAATGTCGCGTAATTTCTGGACAGATAATTTTTAACGTATTTGGTCTACATTCTTCAAACGCACTGCCGTGCAATAAGTTCACCTTCAGTAAACATCACCTGTATCTGTTTTTATTAAATTGTATCGTTAAATTGTACATTGTTGATATACACTTATATTTTTAATATTCTTAACTCCTTAAATTATTAATAAGAATACTTACATAAATAATGTTCATCTCGATACTCAGCATCTCTTTTAAACACAAGCGTCTGCTTCCATAAAAGAGAAACATCAAAAAAAAAATTAAAAAAAATTGTGAAAACTAATTTTTATATATCATTATTGTTAGCAAATATTATTATACATTGTAAACTGTTTAATTATTACATAATAAAAAATAAAAAAATATTATAGTCTATAATTTTTATTTTAGGTTACGAACATCGCCATAAAACATACTTTTATAATCACCCACTAGAGCATTGTAGATTTTCGCTTGTTCGATTTTCGATTCAGCCATTCGATTTAATCAATATCATACCTCCAAATATTAATGCGGAAATATACTAACTGCTTACTGTGGTTTAAAGGCAATAAATCCAGCATGATTTCTTAGGGCTTATAGTTTATTTATTTTTAATTAGAGAAATTTCTAATTCATTTTAATTCGTAATAATCACTTTCCTACATTTAGGTAGCTATCGCTCGATTGGATAAGAACTAAATACGACTCATTTACATACCAATAACGATGCTCACAACGAGCATAATAATAATAATTATGACGGTTGTAATGTTGATGTTGGTGTGATTTCGGCGCTAAAAAAATATGTTTTATAATTTTATCATTTTTATTATTTGACGGATATATTGTTTAGTTTCCCAAGACTAGTGAGCCCGAGTGATACTCTCTTAGCTATCATATCCTTTGTTTCTTGGATTACAACATTCTATTTATTTTTAATTAAAATTCCCAGGCTCCGAATAACCTGTCAATATTAGAAACCCTTCTGCTTCCTTCATTACAAACGGAAAATGTTGCTCGTGTAATGATGGAGGACTTAGCTAACAGAGGATTAAACCGGCGGTGTCTTAGCAGGAATTCGACGCATTTGTCCATTCGGCTACTAGGTTTTATCACTTCAAATCCCTTAACAATGTAAGACTACTAAATATAATATATGCACGCAGAAAAATGAGTACAGTTTTTTTTGTTGTTATCAAGAAACTGTTAAAAATGTGAATACTTAACCATTTCGTAATAAAATATAAAGTCATTCAGAATATATATGAACACGTGTTCACGCGGGTGTCATGGACGAGATTCAAAAATTTTATCATTTTGAAGAAACAAAACTGCTGACAAACTGCTTTAGCAGTTTAGCGGGTATAAATAATAAAAAAAATAAAAAAATAAATAAATAAAAAAAAGTGTTCCGACTTCCTCGTTACATATTCGTGCTTCACTGATAGTTTTGTATGAAAATTTTCATTCTTTACAGGCCCCTTGTATAGTTTTTACCAGTAAAACGAATAATTTGACTAGATTTTTAATATTCAAACAATATTTCGTATCAGTAAGTTTTCTCCATGTACCTACCACATTCGCATTCCTGCACTTACAGTTCCACGATCTAGGGGTGGTTTCCGAAGTGGCTGATTGTATCGCTGTGAATTATTAGTATCGACCGCCCCTCTGTTTACTTTTCTTGTGGATTTGTAGCCTGTAGCAGCAGTATGTTTGCAAAAGGTCACTACTTCATATCCGTACTCCCTCGTAAAAATATTGCTTTCACTAATGTTCTTTAGGCTGGGCCGTTAAACTAATTTTGTCTTTTTGATACATCGGGAGTCTATCCTACTGATAACATAAGAAATATTTCATACTCCTTTTGGCCCAGTACAAGAGGTACAGTATGTATTCATTGTCATAATTTGATTGTTCAATAATTATTTAGTATAAACTAAATTAATAACATCCACCATAACCAACATAATATAAATTGCAAGAGTTCTATGTATATGTGTTGCCATCAGAACACACGTGTGACTTTTAAAAGCAGTAACGTTGGATACAGATTTTGGGTAGAAAAAAGAAAATTTGTGGAATTTATTTGGCATTTGCATTTATTACACTGAAGTAATCACGAGGCTAAAACTTAAATATAAAGAGTTACCCACGTAAAAAATTTAATAATTTAATTTTTTCTCAAATAAAATCATTTAAACCTTCTTTACTGAAACTGAAAAAACCTCGTCAACAAGTCGGACAGCCTACCGTATACGAACACCTGTCTATCGTATAATTTGTTAGGTAGAAATTTCGAACATGTGAGTAATATAATTTTACCTACAATGACATGATCATGTTGAATGAAAATACCTCACCGATGATTTTATATTTTCGATAATTATCACATCAAAAGCAAGCAAGGGGATTTTTTTTCCTTGTTTATCGAATATCACGTAACATTGTGCTATTATGGTTTGAACATTTTTATTTACTTTACCTTATTAACATTATAGTAAAAAAATATATATTTAACAATACTCGTTAAAATAAAAATCTAAACTTATAAATATTTTTTCAATAACGTTATTTAGTTTCATCATATTTTTTATTAATATTTATTAAAGGTAAACATATGTTTACTGGGCAAAGTTTTATGCAAAGCACAAAGGATAACAAATAATTATATACAATAATTATTTGCCTGAAACACAAATATAAATTGAAAAACTCTTCCGGGATAAAATAAATGCCGCCGACAGGAATTGAACCCGCACCTTCTGATTGCCGGTCAGCTGCACGGAATCACTGTGCTACGTCGGCTCATTTTTAGCCTTATTTTTTAAATTTATATTTTTATTTCAGGGTAATAATTATTGCTTATAATTATTTTGCCATCATATTTTTTTGTTTATGGGTTGTATTATATAATCCATCTACCTTCATACGTTGAGATTTAACTGATGGCCTTCTTCGTCTTTGAATATGCTGTGCTGTTGGTATTTTTATGGAGATGAAGCAATGAAACTGCACGAAGAAAACTTACTGATTAAAAATATTGCCATTTTATTAAGAATCTCTTAAAATTATTAGTAATACGGTTCAAAACAGGACTGCAGGCCCTGATCCTGATAACGAACGAATTGATAAGTTTCCAGTTATTTTTTTATTAAAAATGGGATGTATTATCGCGATGTCGGAACACGTGTTACAAATCACTATATTTTCGCATTTTTTAAATCGAAATATGAATTTACCATAGCAAATACGGAACGCATAATCGAATTGGTCGGATTTCGATGCAATTCAAAACAAACAGGGTCAACGACATTTCAAATGTCATCTGAAGAAACATGAAGTTAGCGACAAAACGCGAAATGCGAAAATGACAGTGTTTTTGAGGTTTGGAATAAAGTGATACCAGTCTAAAAAAAATTGCATGAATATTATTATGATAAAGATTTTGATCCGACCATAGCGCGTATAGCTATACCAACGCTGCAGCGGCGTATTAGGGAATCTTTATACTTAAGACTGTAAGGGTTTATATTAAAATGTGGTATTTTACTTTCCTTGTTAACGTTAATTTAGTGAATTTATTTATCTTTTCTAATATTATTTTATTTCGACAAATGAAACCTTTTCATTCCGTTAAGAACCCTACGGTACCTTTAGTATCTGTGCTAATGCGATTAATGCGTATCACTTACGAATCTCCCCTCATGGAATGATATTAACGAATTGATAGCTATCTTCATTAGTGTTTGTTCGATACTCTCCCCTGACAATTTATACTCCCCTAATCGATAAGAGTATAATACACCCCATATTACCTGGGGATTCTAACTTCTTCCAGACAACAATGTTGAAACATTTTATTTCCTCCCGTTAATAATTTATTTATTTATAAATGAGCTATTATCTTGTATCCACTCTTATTATACAGACAAAACTCTCGGATGATTAGCACTGGCTTTATAAACTTGCATAGATTTTCTATTCGGAATTAAGTGATATGTTAACTAGTCAATTTTTCATCGTTTTTAATATTGAGCTCTGGAATACTGATTAATGTTCTCTCAAAATATCGGAAGACGCTACTCTGTTTAATTATCTGTTTCAATTGTCCGATTGCCGGAAAAGAGCGCTGAAGCAGGTTAGTTACTACTTGTATAAAATGAAGAAATTTTACAAGAAATTAGGGAAATGCTGCTAATTGAATTAGGTTTTCTGACAAAACCTGTTTTTTCATTCCTAAAATTAACACTCCTGCTTCAAATGAAATGTTTATTTCTTTATTTTACTGCCACACAAATATGATTTGATTTGACATAGGTGAGGTATTTCCCGTTTACGCAACATCATATTTGTTTAAAAAATATTCACCTTCTGACCTCATCTTGTTTATATACTAGGTATGCACTCAATATATTATTATTTTTAAAGCAATCTGTATTTTCGACATACTTAAATTGTAAAAAAATTATTGAAAATTTAATAAATGTTTTTTTGCTCCTCCTTAGTATTAAGATTCGGTTTTAACAATATGCAAGATTTCAATTATTGCATAGCGTAATATATGGATTATTTGCATTATATAATTGCAATGGTATATCATATTCAAGCCATATCACGCCGAATTTTTCACGGTTGATAACAGGTGTTATTATCCGAATCCAAGTGCTCGTATTTGAAATAATGAGTTACTACTTGTTCACAATTTATTTTTCGGGCGAGATTTTTACGAGCTTTCTGCACTTCGTTATCTCAGATTTAAGTTAAAAAAATTGTTAAGGCTTCATTAGTATTTGAAAGAAGCAAAAAATCATTTTAATAGTTTACCCCTTTTAGTGTGCTCATTTTTAATACTATTTAATAACTCAGGCCATGGAAGTTATTATTTTCGATCTTATTTAAAGAATTCTGTAGAAATAAGTCCATTAACCATTACATTATTGATCTACTTGCTCTGAACTGATGTTTAATATGGGCGACATTTTAAAGTTCGACAAGCTAGTTAATAAAAAGTCTTATTACATTCCTAGATAAGTTGTAAAGAGCACTCTCTTGCAATGTTTCATTAGCGCTTGGACAGTGGGTCAAACTCCAACAATGGTTTTGTCAAAGGGAAAGGAATAGATGAAAATCTTCTCATCTGTGAAAGATAATAATAAAAAAGAATGTAGCTCAAGAACGTACATTCTTTTTTTTATTCTTCATTACAAACACCCGTTAAGCTTCCAAAGCTGTTTGTCAGCAGGTTAATTTTACAACAATAATTATGATACTAAAGCATAAATACAAATTACAATATTGAAAATATAGAAGCTTAATATTAAAAATAAAAATAATTAATATATTTATATATAATGTAGGCAACATACTCGTAGGCATATATATAACATAGTCAAATATGTGCATTAGCACATTTATGCATCACGTAGACAAACTCAAATAAACCAATTACAACACGAAGATTTAATGTAGGCAGGTTGGATGATTTTACATAATCAATTTATATTATAAAAAGTGTACAATGTGCGTGTCGCTAAAAGTGAAAAACGAGTCCCGGTACGATCAAGGGAATTATATAGTGTGGTAGCCCTTTATCTCCCATCCATGAAAAAGGTTCCCGTTTTTACCTGAAGGGCGTGGTTTTAAAGAAATAAGGGCTGGAAGTTTCGCCCTCCAGAAATTTCTAGAACAGTCCAGAACATTCGGGAGTGTTTGAGAGCATTTCACAACATTCCAGAACTTTCCGGAGCATTCTGGAATGATGTGGAATATTCGGGTATAGTCTAGAACGTTCGGTAACCTCCAGGAACATCCCAGATCATAATGAAACTAAAAACGGGATTACAGGCCGTTTTCGGATAAACTTTTAGTAAATTCGTGATCATGATAATACATTGGTATCTCCAAATGGTACAAAACAAATTCACTATCCGCTTCTGCCTGTCCTCTTCGTTCTTCTCAACTATGCAACCGAGTTTGATATATCATTTAGAGAATTTCTTCCGGATTTTATATATATATATATATATATATATATATATATATATATATATATATATATATAATTATATATATATAATTTATATATATATATATATTGGATATATTTATTAAAAGTCGAGCAACGCCGGGTACACGTCAGCTAGTATCTTAAAAACAAACGATATCTGTTCAAATTCTAAAAATAAATTTGAAAACAAAATAACTATATTAATGTAACACCCCTTGCTAATGAAATATGTTTCAAACTTCATACAACTGACAAACAACCATATATGTATCAACCATATAACCCAAAGGGTATATCCTCAACTGACTTTTTCAAGAAAACACATAAAAGCATGAAACAGACAGGATACGTGCTAATTGTCAATTAGGTACCATTGAATTAGATGCCAATTAATTGTGCATCAAGTGGCTGGTTTAATATCCCAAAGCAGATATTAACGTCGACTAGCGGGAATAACGCTTATAATGAATTAGAAAGCTCACATATTCCTTTCCTGCGTCATTATAGAAAGCTTATATTAAATTAGAGCTTTCCGTACAATAATCTCGCTGTACAAGGCATCGTCATATATTATTTTGTTTTAAAATACTTTCCAAAGGAAATAAACATAAAGAGTGGAATCTCTGGGCATTATCGTATTTCGAATGTATAATGAAACCACCAATTTACAAACAAACCTCTCTTCCATAGTGCTCTGATGTCTGAACTTAAAAGCATGCGTAAGAGCTTTCTGTTTCGCCTGATAATTAAATGAGCTTGCTTCAATTACGTGACTGGATATAATTTATATCACATTTTCCCGGCGATAAAAGCCTTCCATGACGTCATTATAATACGATCCTAACTTTATAGTTCACACCTACAGACCAAAATAGACATGTCCGTCTCTTCCGGAAAAAAAGACTGAAAAAATATAAAAATTCGACAAATCAACTTATAATGTGTATTGTGGCAAGTACTTACTATTCGTTTACAAGCCTCATTTTTCTCTCAACTTTGGCAACACTAGAGGCTAGCACCACGGTCAACAGATGCTGGGATTTCTATATAATCCCGGCCCCGCGAGACGTGATGCTCTTATTTGTTCCGAAATTTATTAGATGAAAATAAAAAAACTTTAAATCGGCAATTTAATTCTACTAAATAAAATTATTAATTATAGAATCGACAGCCCTGAAATTCTTGCCACAATAAAATTATTTGTACCTTCCAAAAATACGAGACAAAATTCCACCTTTTTCTGTGACAATTTCAAATCTAATTATCAAGCGCACATATCGTTAAATCGAATACAAAAATTTGGTAATAAATTTGGTAATGTTGTTGATATATTTAGAGATTCCGTAGCAGTACTTAAACGAAATCTACATAAACACTTTGCTGAAATGTATGACTTCTCCACTCCATAGTGAAAAACCCATTTTTTAGCTTCTGTTTTTTCACTCTTTTCTTTTATGACTTTTAACTTTAATATATATGTTTTAACTTTACAAATTAATATTGTAATTTAAATAACAATTCGAATATGATTTTAAGTCCCTATAAATGCTGATTAATTTCAATCCATTTATTTTTCTAAGTAAGTAAAAAAAAAAAAAAAAAACTGTTCTCCATAATGGTATTCTGTATTATTTGTAAAACATTTATGTACTACAGATATAATAACTATTTTATTTATATATGTACGTAAACTTTTAAATGTCACATAGTTAATGTAATAACACTAATAACAATGTATGTAAAAGCCCAATGGGCGTTTAAATAAATAAAATAAAATAAAATAAAATTGGCGAGCAATCAATTGAAACCGGTCATTAATTTGAATTTGTTTCTGAAGTCTTAGGAAGACCCGAAACGCATCGAGCACTCCTAATTGCTGAAGAAATCAAATCCACAAAACCCTGTCTCTATTAATCTGGACGACGGGGTTAAGCAAGTTAATAGTTCTTGGTATTCTGTACTTGATAGCTAGATCAAAGTTAAATGCATAAAAAATGATTTCACTAATTATTATACTGAAATACCGGCCCTAGGAGGATTAACGCGTGGAACACGGTATCCCTTCGAAATATATAAACACACACATCTGCCTTGATGATGGAGACTGTGAAGCTGTCCGAATGTTTGGCCAAATAATGAGGAAGCGCTGGAAGCCATAATAACCCAAATATAAATCACGATAATAACTTGAACCTATTTTATTAAAACGTCATGAAACTAAGATAGAGTGATTTTACAGAGTTCATCGAATTATGCTTCATTAACCTTCGGCTACATTGACTCTATTTTGGTTAGATAGAAGTAATCCACACATGAACCTTTGATTGAATTCATTCAATCAAATTAAATATAATATATATATTAAATTCATTATTTATTTTATTTTTGAATATAATATAATGAAGGCAATCGTAAAGTATTTTTATGTTTCATTATATTTTTCAGCGATATTCACAGTTAAAATAAGTCAAAAGAGGATTTGTAAATAATTGCAGCGCTATGACTTTTTAAAATTAAACAAATAAAATAAAAAAAATTGCCAGTGATGAAACGACAAGCTAGAATAATATTAATATACATTATTATTATGTTTTACATCTCAAAAAACTGTCAGTGGTTAGAGCCTTTGGATTTGTTTTGAAAAAACGTAGTTTAGAATTTCGTGTATAGTATTAATAGAAATAAAGCTAAAAATATCAAGGTAGCTAGTGGGTGGGGCTCACCTGTATATTTGAAGTCAATGCATTATTTTATTGCAAACACGGCATGACATCACACAAATTACGTAGTTTTTCTCTGGAATGGTTTACGTTGCTAATTTTCTTTAATTATGTTTGTGATTACCATTTTTGATACGAATTTCAGCAGTAAACTTTTTTTTAAAAAACTGGCAAATTTGAAAATTATGTTTTTATTAACTCCAACTAGGCTACAGTTTTTTCAAATAATTTCTATGTGGGCGGTTATTTGAACCAATTTTTTTAAAATAAACTGTAGGCACTAATTTTGTTTGCGTGACCTTTCGTTGTGAGTTAATATTTCAGACCCGAAATTTACCATTTAATCATATGAAACATTATTTATTTTATAATATTCTCAGTTTTTATCAACAAGATTTCCCGTTTCAATCTATATCTTCCAAAGAGAAAGTGTTTAATCAATTAAATCTTTAATTAGCCTTCCAAAATATCAAACTGACAAACTTCAATCCGTGTTAAATGCTGCGGCATGGCTCATAACCCGGGTTTCTAAATATTCTCACATTTAAGAACACCTTCATTACCTTCGCTGGCTCGAGTGCCCTGAAAGAATCCAGTACAAGTTTTCTAATTTCTTAATTCCTAAGTTGGAAACAGGACTGTGGAAGACGAAACCGTAACAAGCGGTTTGTATTGAATACCTGTATACATATCGTAATTTTGTTTCAAACCCAAGTGCAATTTAAACCCGTAATGTTCGATGCTTTTTGCTGGTTTTGAACTAAGAATATTATGGACGAATTGCAGATTAAATCTCGAGTGTTTTTCGGGTTTTTGCAACCGACTCCAATGGGATTCTAAATAAACCATTGTAAAATAGAAAAGTTACCGCAAGCTACATTACATAATTGTTACTATTCGTGCAACTGTGCAATATCTTAAAAAGCTGAAACACCTGGCAGTTTCTATAAAAAGTCACAACAAAATACCAAAACCAGTTTTAGGGAAACTTTGTTTACTTCTTTGCCACTTTTGTTTTATTTTGTCACATTAAAATTATTCTATGTTAGCACTGCATTCGAGACATTCATTTTTGTCGGACTGAACGTCTTTTTATAGTCGTACATAAAACATTTGAGTTTTTGGAAATATATTTTGTTCGGTGCATAATATTCATTGGAATAGGTGCTTATTTCTTTATGTTTGTACTTTATGTAGATGTTATCACGTAACTTTTCGACAGTATCATCGAATGCAGTTAAATATTTATATTGTAGTAATATTACTGACAATATCAACAACAACAAAAATACAGTTGTCAAATATCAAAATTGATTTTTATTGAAGGAAGTGAAAAAGAAAGTAAACAAGTCTTTATATTTTTGATAATGAAACAATAATTTTATTCTTATTAAAATATGCGCAAAGAAATATATCACGAATTAAAAATATATACATGTATACAATACGGTTAGGTTGTACCGTAAACGAATCATTTTTCAATAAATAAATATCACAGATTACTCAAGAAAATATTGATGATTATGGTGAAAATAATCATATTGAAGAAAGTCTTACTGCACAACAAACTTTACTCTGGAATGAAGAAAAATATTTGAGATTAGTTCCAGGACAAAAAAAACGCGGCCCGGCGGAAAGAGCAGACGATTCAAGAGGCTAGCCAAAGCGTCGTTATGTGCAAGCCCTTCTTTCCACGCTTGCTACGCAAAAGTCAGTTTTATCCCCCTAGGCGCGGCAAAAGATGTTTCACATCAATAATCATACATAAATGAGTTCTGTGTTGTTTGTTTAAAGATGTATCCAACATCTGCAGTGGAAGACATCCGCCAAGATTAATGGAAAGTACAGATACCGAACCATTGTGGTACTATGAGACTTAGTCAAACATTGAATGACGATCCTTGTGTTACTCTATTTAAAGAAACTGGGCTAATTGCATAAGACAAAAGGGGAAACACTGTAGATTATAGCATAATATGGGCTCACGTCCTACGTCCTTTTGGGTGCTTTGCAGACCGTTTTCGAATTAATAATAACTACCTAGTGTCTTGCACATGCAGACATTGTGGAATTTTTTTAAATAACAGATGGCGCCACTTCCGTCTTCAACAATCAAAACTGTACAGTCATTCAAATAATAATTATATCAGATAGTTATGATGTATTTACAAATTGACTATATTTCTTTAATTATCTCGGTGGCTGGATATTTTTATAATAAAAGGAATGTTCTAACCAACACACAAAACGTTTTTATTCAATTTATAGAGTGTGCTACTTGAACAAATAAATGTAGTATCGGATTTAATAACGTGTCGCAAGACTTGTATGAATTTCACTTTTTGAAGAGATGCGGCCCAAGCTTTTTTATACTGAATGAAAATATTGAGCAAGTTGAGAAACATAAAGCGCCAAGATTAATTGTTACCTGAACCGTCCTCTGTTGAAACTTGTACGAAAACTTTTTAGTCTCTTTGTATATCCAAGTAGGTATACGAGAAAAAGTACGCCGCATTATCATGACGGAAGTTTAAGCCGAAGATTACCAAAGTTCAAAGAGTTTAATCTCCTTAACCGTGGATAAAAAAACCTGGAATTCTTGTGTGTTAATGTTTGCTGTTATATTTAACCGCTGGTTCACTTAACGCACGTATTTAGTTTCCTTCGTTAAAGGCTGGCGGTAAAGTTTGCCGTTAAAGATAATATTATTTATTCGGTTCCTTTGTAAATTCAAGTTGATTCTATTAAAAACTGTGTAACCTTTTATTTGTCTTCGTGTTTAACAATCCCGAGTTAAATCACAGCACGTGTAATAACTACACATATACCTACTTATACTCGTTACACACAAGTAAAGGTAGGTATATGTACATTTTACAAAAGTTGAATTTTAACTTACTAACTTGCCGATTCTTTGAACTCACTCCTAGTTTCGTTCACATTCGTTTATCATCTCATACATACTCATCTGTTATTCGTGACATGTTGACATGACTCGCTTCAAGTATTTGATTGAATTTATCATGTCGTCTACCATGAATTTTATGTTTAAAACATTTTTAATGTATGTACCTATTGGTTACTCAAGGCGGTTAAAATCTCAATCGCTTCAACCTCTTTTCATGTGTGTTTTTCGCTGTGAATTTTTTTCACAATAGTATCTTTTTTCTAACACATTGCATGCTTTCTCTTGATACAATTATTTGTTTGTATGCTGTACCTTTGTATCCATTGCAAGCCCTTATTATCCCCTACGCTAGATTTCACTTTGTATATTTATCTAATTGCTCTGTGCAAAGGATCAGATCCTGCACTACCCCGAGATGCTCTGTAATCCTTCTATTTCTTCGGCTGGGGATTAGGCAGGATCTCCACTGCAAGGGTTACAGCAGGATCTTGGGATTACAGGGGGAGCATGTCTCTTAAAGGAGTTGCCGCAGAAGGTAATCCAAAAGGGTTTCAACAGGTTTCAACCAGATTTTTCTCTTTCTTTCTGTAACATTGAGTTATTATTTTATCAAGCTAGAGAGTTCTGTGGATGTACGCTCAACAATTTCACTGTCACTCAGAAATAAACCCTTTGCTTGGAGTTGGATCGTGAAATTTGGCCGATGAAAACATGCAGTTGGACCTTCTTTTTTTACGAATGAGCTGCCTAATCTTCTCGTTTTTTCTCCTATCAGGGGTTAGCTATCATCAAAGCAATATTCATCCACATATCGTTGTGACAGGCAGCCGCCCGAAGCATCTCATAATAACTATCGTATTATACGGCGCATTTTTTTCTAAAGTCTAAGTCAACACGGCACACGGTGCAATCGACTGGTCGATTGAAGATCGTATCTTTTTAACCTGATCACTTCGTCAGTGGATTGTAATAGACCCGAGCCCGGTAAAATGGTACATAAACCAAGAACATATGCGAACCTCTCTTTCACCTATTTCACATCTTATTTATATATATTATACCTATATCAACTTTGTAATGCCAAATCAAACTGCTGGACAAGTATTATCAGGTTTCCAACGCGATATTTATCTGGAAAAAGTTATGTTTATTCAATCCACTCGCATAATACCTTACTAATTGGAAAAACGGCAAGTTTGTAACTTCATCATCAGCATTTAGCGCAATTCAAAACAAAGTAAACATTGTCAAACACCTTCGTTTCTGGATACGTTTCTCACTCAACAGGTTATAGTTTCCAAGTCATTATTAGCAAGTCCGCGATGTTATGAAAACCCGACACTTCGGGAAGATCCGAGTTTCGTAACTCGCATTACATCCTAACTAGCTTACAACTCCGGAAGTACCAAGCGTGACGTGTCATCGTCTTTGACGCGGCATTCAAAGGCAAAGAGGTATTTGCGCGATAAATCATTTTGCTGTGTTGAGCACAAATTATCAGTATCGTTTATATGATTCGAGGGATTAATCCAATCCTTGCGGGGTGCTTCATAATTCCGAAAGCGATCGGCACTCTAACAAGTTAGATATTATTACGATGAACATGTTGTGGTTTTACACTGACAGTCTGGTAAGGAACGAGCATTCCGCGCGCTGCTCTAGACCCTGCACAGAAAAGTCCCACTATGCTTTACCTTTGTTACCTTCCTTTGGAGAAATTTACTTTTTGCGCAGGGTCTCATGCGGCACGCGGATTGCTCGTTCAAATCAGAGTTATCGCTGGGTTAAAATTTTTGTTATCAGCAGAAGGTTTAGCCATGGATTACTCACTTCCTATTCACCTTCTTCTGATGGAGGTTGGCAGCTGTTGTTTCATCCTGCAGACTGCAGCCTGGAATAACTTCTTGGAACTTTTTTGCAAAACTTTCAAAGCGTCTTGTTGCTGCTTCTAGTGATGTGTACACACGTATACTCATGCTCGACGATTTGGCTCGATCGAATATGTTGACTTGAACCATGCTCTTTATTTTTTTTTTTTTATTTATTTGGTACATTATTTTGTTACAATTTATGTTTTCCAGTAATGTAGGCCTCACTGGGTGGCTTGCCCGTGCTGAGGCTTTCATTTTATAATATGAAAATCTAATCTACATATTACATTTAAAGAGAAGATAGTAGATTTGAAAAGAAAATAATAAATTTAAAATTAAAAATAAAAATACATAATAATACATTTAAAATTAAAAAATAATACAATGAAAATAATCTTTTGTGTTTGTGAGTGATGTGTGTTTATGTTGGTTTTGTGTGTTACGTGTAGGTTTTATTTTTATTTTATGCTATCACATTTTCGTAATATTGTCTTTTTTGTTGTTTAATCCATTTTGTAATTTTGTGTGTGAATTTATTTTTATTTTCCTCAATTTTAATTTCAATTTTTAGACTGTTGAAAGCTTTTATAGCATGGTATTGGTAGTGTCTTTGTCCAAAGGTTGAATTTACTGTTGGAGTTTTAATGTTTTCTTTGTACGCTTGTCTAACTGGTCTGTTAGTGTTATTTTGTGTATGTTGAAATTTTTTTTTTTGTTAAAAATGTAGTTTAGTAGTGTTTTAACGTATAATTGGCGTATATCTAGTACGTCACAGCTGTTGAATATTTGGTCTGTATCGGTCAGTCTATGTTTTTTTAGTATTACCTTTAAGATCGTTTTCTGTGCGGTTTCTATGTAATTGATAGCCGAGTTTGTTGCTTTGTTGCGTCCATACTGTCCATACGCTCGATCAGCTCGACACAAGACACCATAGATACAAAGACACTGATTTGACTGATAAAATCGTAAATATCCGTCCAATATCGAGCAAGAATTGCGGACCTTGAATCTTTTTCGCATGTCTTGTTGGCTCGACATCGAACAAAAAAAGTACTGAACGAGATGGTATATCGAGCATGAATGTGCGTTGGTACTGGGCTTTTAAATTACCACGTCTTTCATCAATACCTCCCTGAATTATCAATTGTTAAGATTCGTATTCGTTGCCCTGCTTAATGTGACTTAAGATATTGAATTTTTTCGATTCGCTGAAAAATTCATAAACCATCCGTCCGCGGAATTTTGAGAATTTATTTATTCTATTCATCCAAATTTCAAAATTCCATCTTACTTAGCCACCAATTATCCTTATTCATTTCACCAACAAACATAAGTTTTTAATTTTACTAGCGGGTGATTTGTCGTTTTGTAAGTACATCATTTGTTATTATTTTTTTTTTATATATATTAACTCCACACAGGAGGCCCTGAAGAAAATAATTTCCCTCAGGGCCTATGTCATCTTTGGGGATGCTGTGTGGAGGGTCTTTTTGTGGAGAGGAAGGAGTGAACATGGGTCTTGAAGAGTCCCATGTTGTAGGAGGGAGGAAACACAGAGGCCGGCAGTTCGTTCCACAGCCGAGCTGTTGAACTTAAGAACGAATCGTAGAAGCGACCCGTTCTCATGTGACAAATGTCAACCGTGTACAAATGTTGGGCGCGCGTTTGGCGTGTATCCCGACTATGCACCGGTGCCGAAGGGATCAATGACGCTAGTTCCTCAGAGCATCTTCCATTGTAATACCGATAGAACAAGGACAGCATACCTACTTGACGCCTGTGCTCTAAAGATTGCAGTCCGTTTGTTAAGATTGGGGAATCTATCAAACGGACCGCCCGTTTTTGCACAGAGTCAAGGGTTTTTTTCTGGTATTTAGGGGCTCCGGACCAGAGATGGCTACCAAATTCGAGAGTAGGGCGCACTTGCGATTTGTACAGGGTCAGCAGTTGTGTACTATTAAAGTATCTGCGGGCCCTGTACAGTACGCCCAGCTTCTGAGAGGCCAACTTTACTCTGGCTTCAATGGAGCCCCCGTACCTGAGCTGGTCACTTATAGTTACACCAAGCATATCAATGGAAGGCCTGTTCGGAAGATTGCTTCCGTTGAAGGAGACTAGATTGTCATTTGGATACCTTTTAGACGTAATCAGACAGGATTGGGTCTTTGAAACATTAAATTCGACGAGATTATTTCTACCCCAGGAGGAAATACTCTCGAGATAACCGTCCATTCTCTGCTTCAAAGCCCTCCGAGCCGTTGGAGTTTGTGTGCCCTTTGGGGGCTTTTCAAACAAAAAGCTATCATGAACTGTACTGTCATCCGCGTAACAATGAATTGGTGCACATGTCAAAAGGTCATTGATGTGCAACAAAAACAAAGTCGGAGACAGAACCGATCCCTGTGGGACGCCAGCATTTATGGAGTGTAAGGAAGAGGTGAAACCGTCAGCAACCGCCTGAATCGACCTATCCCTTAAAAAGTCAGCAATCCACGTACACAGGGATGCGGGAAGTCCGTAAGAAGGCAATTTGTTGACAAGTCCTCGGTGCCAGACCCGGTCAAAGGCCTTGGATATGTCTAGTGCGACCGTTTGGGTCTCACCGTGACGTTCCAGGCACCGCCCCCAAACATGCGTCACATACGCGAGAAGATCACCGCACGAGCGGTTCCGCCGGAATCCGTATTGACTTTCGTTGTTAATTTTGTTCTTCTCGAGGTATGTGAGCAGTTTGTCGTTGATCACACGTTCCATCACTTTGGACAGAACTGATGTGATCGCTATGGGGCGGTAGTTGGCCGGGTTGGAGCGGTCACCTTTCTTGGGAATAGGGTGAATGACCGCTTTTTTCCAACCAGAGGGCACAGTGCCACACTTCAGGGACATTTTGAAGAGCTTTGTCAAAACTGGAACTATTTCCGCAACACACCTCTGCAATACCAGGGCAGGTATTCCATCAGGTCCACTAGCTTTGTTAACATCGAGCCCCCGTATAACGTGGAGTATATCCCGATGCCGGATCCTCAGCTTTTTCATAAAGAAGCCGCAGTGAGGAACCGACGGCGGAACAGCACCTCCGTCATCGAGGTTCGAGTTTTCCGCAAACATTTTCCCTAATAAGTTAGCCTTTTCGGTGGCGGTGTTTGCTAGTGAGCCGTCAGGTCTGCTAAGAGGTGGCAAACTGGGTTTGCAAAAATTCCGACCTATTGAGCCCGCAAGCGACCAGAATGCTCTGCTGCCATGCGGGCAGGCAGCCAGCTTTTTGCTGATCTGCAGGTCGTGTTCGAATTTTGACCTATTAATGATTCTCTTGCATTCCTTTGCCGATTTGTTGTATGCTGATCTGCTTTCGGACGTTCGAGATGTGTTGTAGGCTCGGTAAGCCGCGTTTTTTCGTCGAACTGCTTCGGAGCATTGTCGACTGAACCACGGCTTTGAGCCCACACCAGTTTCTTTAGTAGTCGATTGTATGAAGCCATCCATCGCCGATTTGATGACTTCACCAATCTCCTGGGCACATCTTGAAGGGTCCGAAGTCCGAAAACAAACAGCTGACCACGGAAAAGCGTTAAAATGGGCCCGCATGCCGAACCAATCTGCTGACCTATAGTGCCACACTTTTCTCCTCAGCCTCTCATTGGTTGGTCTGAGGTTAACGGGGATTGATGTCGTCACCAGGCAGTGGTCAGATGATCCCAGAGGCGCTGTGACGTCAATCTTATAACCGTGTGGCACAGTAGTTAAGAATAGGTCTAACAGATTGGAGCGGTGAGTCTGGACATCAGGAACCCTTGTAGGCTCCTGAACTAGTTGCTCTAATCCGTAGCAAATGGCAAAGGATTCCGCCTGTCGGCCAGCCGAGTCCGTTGGGCCTGAGAACTTCAACCATGGTTCGTTATGAACATTGAAGTCCCCCAGAACAATAAACTCGGCCGAAGGGTAGCGGGGCAAGAGATCATCAATAGTATCGCTCAAATGTTTGAAGAGTTCGGAAGTGTCTGATTCGTTATGGTTCGGTGAGCGGTATAGACATGCGTAGAATCTTGCCGTACTGGCAAGATTGACGCGCACCCACATTACGTCGAATCTGGAGTTTTCCAGACTCAATAGTCGCACACAGTTGACGTCAGCTCGACTATAGAGGCAGACTCCTCCTTTGGGTCTGAACTTGCTTGCAAGGGTAAAGCCCGGGCAGTCCAGATAGGAGGAGTCTGGCGGCTCGGCTATCTGAGTTTCGGATAGGAAGAGAAGGTTGGGACGTTGGGATAAAAGATGGTGATGAACGGAATTTAGATTTGTGTGCAGGCCGCGAATGTTGGCAAAATTTACCAACAGTTTTGGCCCGCACCGGGGACGCCTGCTACTCGCCGCTGTAACGATGTTAAGTTTGTTTTGTTGTGGGTTCATGATTTTAAGTTTTTTTTTTTTTTGTAAGGGTATGAGGTGAAAGGAAGGTCTGGAAAGGAAAGGTATGAGGGGTGGGTAGGAATCTGGGGTTCAGGCTGTCCAAGAGTGATGAGCGTTTGGTTCCAGCCCACCCACTGCGGTGCTAGGCGATAGGCTGGGAGAGTCCGGCTGGAGAGGGCATCCAATGCGCCCCAACGCTGCTGCTGGGTCCCCTCCGGTCACGAACCGGCACAACAGCAGTGGCAGGGTTTTTTCACTCGCTGATGGGGCAGCCCACCCTTAGTCGTGAGCCTGAGGGTCGGGCCCCTGTACTATCGAGCGGCCCGGACAGCGGTAACCGGTTGTAAAGGGTCTTCCTCAACCAGCATTTCCCAACCGGCCCGCCAAGCAGAAGGTCGGCCGACGCACCCGCCACCAAGACCTGGGCAAACCTTAACCCATGAACCCGGGCACCCCTGCTAAGTCGACAAACATAGCGAACCACTTGGGGTGACCTGTGGCAGAGGTGTTGGTCATCCAATAAATGGTTCCCAGGGCGGCGGTACCCATTCCCGCCTACCAAATTGTAAATTTATTTATTTATTTGTTGATATTGAGACTTTTTCGTGTGGGAAGGTAAACTTGCATCAATTCGAGGTCAGATAATAAGAGTATCAATGTCGCGTATGTTCAAGTTAATAAATGTATTCTTTAAATCCGAGCCTTGGCCTGCACGAGAGAATGAGAAAATTGTAAAAACCCAAATTCTGCGAAAAACACACATTTAAGATGAGCAAGAAACTGGTTTTATCATTGAATAAAGAAAAAAAACAGTAATGTTGATTAAGTCTGTAGAAATTTCCCATTTTGACAAAACTCACTCCTGGTTATATCATTCGGGTTTTTTGCGGTATACGTGTGACTTCCCACTGTTTGTTTTTTTTTAATATGCAATAAATACTAAATAGAATCAATAAACTTTTCGATGTCTTATGTGTAAGCATTAGCAAAAGTTGAGGCAGGGAATCGCCTATTTTGCATTAGTCGAAAAATCTGTCATCTAAAATTAATTATTAAATAGTACCTCCCTTAGTTGGTAAATTTATAAAAAAGAGTTGGTGGTCCAATGGAAATCTTCATACAAGAGATATTTTATTTAATATTTGTGTTTTTTACAATAAATATACAATGTTTACAAGTCATACTGTTTTAATTTATACTACACTTACATTAAAAGCATTTGCTTGTGGATTGAAGTGGCGTGTACATTTGCGAAAAATAATATAACAAGATAATAATAAAAATAATAATATAACCTTCATAAGACGTGCATCACGACTTGTATTGATACTTGTTTTACGGACATACCATGCGCCGAATCTTCTTTGTTGACAGGAATCATTCACATTGTATTTGCCATTTAATTTCTATTTCAATTCGGCAACTTCACAATTCAATAGTCTGTTCTTAAAAAAAAGCGCGTACTTAAAAAAATCAGGAGCAAATTCAATTTTATAAAGACTCAGTAAACCTCAACTAATAATAAATGGTTGTGCCGTAATGAAATGTTTTATATCACCTTTTTTATTGCGTGATCAAGCACATGAATCCCAAATAGATTTGTCGTTACAATTGTACCAGTACCTGTTAATTTTACTCTGTTATGACCAACTCAAGTAATAACGTTTCGATTCTTGTTGGTTTCAGATTTTTTAGATGTTTTATATTTGAACAAGAGACCTATTAGGTATCCTTATAATGGCTAGAAGGTCATCAAGTACTTAAAAGATTATAAATCCGTAATTAGAGTTGATCCTAGAATTATTACAATAATAATACTTCGTGCATTGTTCGAACTCTAATAATAAATACTTAAAGTTAAATAATGATTTATAATAAAACTAACCAGCCGAAGGTCGGAATATTATTTAACTAAACTAGTTAATACAATGTTTTAATTATACTAAAGTAGTTAAAAACAAAGTAACTTTAATTTAATTAATTAATAATTGTTTCTTTTGAATTCTGAAAATCGTATCATTTTCGTGAATTCAGAGTCGAAACTAATTTAAGTTTGTAGCGAGTTATCGGCCTCGATTAGGATTACGAACTTTTCGTAGTGCAAAATTGCTAGTTTTCTAAGAAAATTACAGTTTTAAGCTATCTTCCAATTTTGTAAATCGCCTTTGTGGAGACACTTCACCAAAGTGACTTTTGTTTTTTATAAAATTTATTTTTTATAAACGCCTATTTTATTTTTCTATAATACCTTGCCCCACCTTAATAACCTATTACACTGCTCGTAGGCATCTATATACCTTGCCCGACCTTAATTACCTATTACACTGCTTATAGGCATCTATATACCTTGCCCGACCTTAATAACCTATTACACTGCTCGTTGGCATCTATATACCTTGCCCGACCTTAATAACCTATTACACTGCTCATATGCATCTGTTATTTTGAGTATGTCTTTGTAAAAGTCATCAGATCATCAGGTAGGCGTATAATACAATTAGGAAGTATTCTCATAGTAAATTAGTACGCTATTTTTTGCCTCATTTTAAATATCGTTTGTACTAACGTGTATTTATTTACTTAAGAAATATACCAAATTTTTACCAAACCATTAATCTGTTCTTAAATATTTTAGCCGCAAATTATTTGACCGTTTTAATATAGCTGTGAATAAACTATGAAAAAATATTATGCTGTTTGTAACCTGTGTGGAATAAATTGGTTGTAGGTATTGTTTCTTTTGCTTGGCTTACGATTGACCTTCTTTTTGGCACGTAACTTGGTCATTAATAATGTTAGTAATCAACTGAACTTTCGAAACACCGAGTCGAAACGCTGGTACGGGTACGAAATAAATATTGTTTGTTTTAATTCAATTGTAACAATTAAGAATTAAGCGGTATTTCGTCATTTTCGGAGGTCAGTTACGATATCTTTAGAATGAATCTTTTTTAACTGGAGTCGATAGTCATGATAGAGTAGCCTCTTAATTTACTATTTTAATGAAATTTTTGAAAATCGTTCTCAGTCAATCGTAGGTTAATTCACGTCAAGTTTACGAGTAAATTCTATACTTATACCTATGTTACATATTACTTTTACTTCGGTATACTTTTCTACAATTGACAACAATTGACTACAATGAGATTTTTTTCCAAAAATAATTTTATAATTTTTCAAACATAGTAATTTCGGGTGTCTGTGATGTGCTAATTTCTGCGTGAAATTATTCACGTTCATTTCCACTCAAATTTACTTTGAATTTAAGTTTAATTTTCAAAATTGAAACTGCTTGCATGAAAAATAATTCAGACAAGGAATAATAAAGTAACCTGTAATAAAATATTTTAACTAAACATTATTTTAATTGTTTTTTTTTTTCAAATTTGGAATTCTAATATCCCATGATTTTTTAAGTGTCTTTGCTAGTTTGTGCAAGTTCAAAGAGATATGTACATCTTCCTTACTGAATGATTTTATTGGGTGCTATTTTTAAAATTACTTTTTGTTACATATTTTCTAGGTAGGTCCCTTCACAACATGAAAAAACGTTGGTTATTTTTAATGATAGTTGTATTATAATTTTATATGAATATATCAACATGTTTCATGTTTGTGAGACTGTCTGTATATATTTCTCAATCTTAATTGCATACTTATTATATTAAAAATTCCTAGCAACCATTTTAATTAAACAATAATAATATCATCTGATCCCTTGTTTTATCTTTAACTTGCTGACGTGTGCCCGGCGTTGTTCGACTTTTATCTCTAACTTGCTGACGTGTGCCCGGCGTTGTTCGACTTTTATCTATAACTTGCTGACTTGTACCCGGCGTTGTTCGACTTTTACCTCTAACTTGCTGACGTGTGCCCGGCGTTGTTCGACTTTTATCTATAACTTGCTGACGTGTACCCGGCGTTGTTCGACTTTTATCTCTAACTTGCTGACGTGTGCCCGGCGTTGTTCGACTTTTATCTATAACTTGCTGACGTGTACCCGGCGTTGTTCGACTTTTATCTATAACTTGCTGACGTGTACCCGGCGTTGTTCGACTTTTTTCTATAACTTGTTGACGTGTACCCGGCGTTGTTCGACTTTTATCTATAACTTGCTGACGTGTACCCGGCGTTGTTCGACTTTTATCTATAACTTGCTGACGTGTACCCGGCGTTGTTCGACTTTTATCTATAACTTGTTGACGTGTACCCGGCGTTGTTCGACTTTTTCTGTACTTTCTATAAATATAATATGCATGTTTTATATATGTAAACCTCCCGGAAGAAATTATTTATATGATAATGAAAACCCCATCAAAATCCGTTGCCTATTTTAGAAGAACTAAGCGCACAAACAGACGGACACGGATAGCGACTTTGTTTTGTACTATTTAGTGATTATAGATAACTTCAAGGCGTTGAAGACAAGATTGTCCAAGATTATAATTCAAAATGTTTATATTACGAGAGCCATAGCCTATGTCTTATGCATGCGGATCATGTTCATGTATCGACGAACCTCCATAACAAACGAACGATTAATATGCATGGCCTGTCTGCATTTTCATGCCAACATTATCAAATTTCAAAAAACCTTCGTCCACGCCATCTCTGTGACCAACGGCAAATCCAATTAAAAATGGCTATCTGCGATTACCTGCAAAAATTTGAAATTACATAAAAAATTTCAGAATCCACATTCGACCCAAATCTGTGATCAACGTCCTCACAAACATAAATGAAGTAAGGCTTTGATCATTAATTTATGGTAATAGAGTGATGTTTTATGTACGAATTTGTAATAAATCACATTTGAAAACCGTGATGCCAATATTTAATTCATGATCGACATCTTTTACTCTTACAAAAGTAAAGCTTTGATCATGAATGTATAAAGTGATGAGGTGGTTGTAGTTAGTCCGTTTCGCTTAGCGTTGCGTAATTTGCGCACACGTTTGTCGTTTCACTTTTTATCTGGCAATCCGCATTTCATTGCGACAGCACTAAGAGCAACACTAGTTCGCTCTATCTATTTCGCACATCCTGTCTCTGCGTTGTAAAAGAAGAGGACAACGTTATTTATACGTAATGGGAAACTAATCAGGTTCAAAGTCCACTGTGTAAAACGGCCGTGGCCTTTGAACAATGTAGTCGGACTCGGAAATAAAGTAGTAATACACTTTTCTAAATTAGGTCCTTTGTAATGGAACATTCTACAAAACACTATTTCTATTGTGTATATCGCTGTACTTTTACGAACACGCCAACAGCCATACTGTTTGAACGGAGTCTTCTGTAAATAAACGTAATAATATTAACACTCTTTACCTTTAAGTACAGGTATAAACTAGATATGATCTCAGATTTTCACAGCATTAAGTATTATAGTAATTGTTTTGGGGTATTATGCCGTGCTGCGCTACCTTCTTCTTTATTCAACGTTTTGGACAGCATTTTAGTGCTTACATTTGCACATCTGCTCTGACGATGGACACTGTAATGCTGTCATAACGTCCTGTGGTAACGTATCACTATTCGTTGTACAATAGTTTATATGGTTTTTTCTCCCCAATACCGTTTGACGTGTTAGTGCATAAACAGTATTTATTTATTATTTAATCTGTACAATGTTTTCAATAATATTGCAGATTTAGGTCTATATCGTTATAATGTATAATTCCAAAAACCCTGTAAATAAGTTATAGGACATGAAAAACATACCATCTTTTGATCCACCCCATTTAGGAGAAGTACGTAGCTCTCCCAGCAGGTGACTTTATTATTAAATTGGTGCGGCTCACTCTACAGTAGACTTTGTTAGGGACGCCATCAAACCTCCGTACAGGAGGTTTGATGGCGTCCCCGAGTAACAAAGAAATTTATTTTAGCCATAATCTCATTGTTAGATTAAACATATCCGTTTATTAAAAGAAAAACATATTTTATCAGAGCAATACCTTTACTTGTCTCTAAAGTAAAAAGCGTCTTCGTGAACTTGTGTTTAATTATTTGTATGCAACACGATATAGACCCACAAACACCCCAGACAGTGGAGTATAAGTATAATAAATTGTAATAATTAAAATAAAATAACTTTGTTTAAATACCACTTTATTGTATATATTTATAACCAACCGGTTTCAGTTCAACCCGAACCTTCATCAGGGTTAATAAAAACATATTAAATTAATTACAGAGGTGTATGGGTACTTATAGTTAAGCTGGAAGAGGGAGAGAGAACATCAACTTTGGTGGGGGTGGAAGACTTAGGTAAGAGAGAGGGGGTAAACATAGGTGCAGGGAATGGAAATATATTTAAAATGGGGCTGTTTGTTTGACCTTTGACTTTGACTTTATACTTTTAATTAACTCAAAGGGTAAAGAAAATAATCTAAGCCATTCTGCCATTTATAAACTTAAATGTAATGATTGCGAAGCATTTTACATTTGTAAAACTGCAAGAAATATTCAAACGCGGGTAGTTGAACACTTAAGATGCCAATATAGGTTTTTCAGAATTTGCAACACATGTAATAGATAAAGTAATAGATCACTCATTTGATAAGCCTTCAGGTATAAATGTATTACATAAAAACGGGATAACTTCTGAATCACACAAATCCCTTAAAGTCAATAAAATCAAGTTATTAAATAAACAATTATATTTAACAAACAGCCCCATTTTAAATATATTTCCATTCCCTGCACCTATGTTTACCCCCTCTCTCTCTTGCCTAAGTCTTCCACCCCCACCAAAGTTGATGTTCTCTCTCCCTCTTCCAGCTTAACTATAAGTACCCATACACCTCTGGAATTGATTTAATATGTTTTTATTAACCCTGGTGAAGGTTCAGGTTGAACTGAAACCGGTTGGTTATAAATATATACAATAAAGTGGTATTCAAACAAAGTTATTTTATTTTAATTATTATAATTATGTATACCCACAAAGTGTTTGCTACAAGCGAAAAAAAAAAAAAAATTTTTCTTGGTCTGTCGGTTAGCTAATTACATTAATTGCGTAAATAAACTTTCTATGAAATGGCTCATTTTCTGCGTCACCAACTGTCACAATAAATCCTCCAAAGCATGAATATTATATTTCCTCATTCATTAGGGAAATCTCACCTGTCAAAGCATGCTTTCAGATGCATACAAAGTCGGGTGAATGGGTAGAAGTGGTCAGCCATCCTTTTGTATTAAATTCCACACCTTAATGTTTGCTGAATAGCTTTTGACGATGTCGCCCACTGATACTACAGTTTGTCGGCCGAACTTAAAGAGCCTGTACATACAAATATTGTTTTGTGAATGCGTAGAAGTGGGTGGTTCTTTATTCTTTAGAATTCAGTACCCGCAGTGTTTGCTGAATGCCTTTTGACGATATAGGTCACTTAAAATGTAGGGGTGATTCACATTACATTTCGCCTACCGGATTTCCATCTCTGCTCCGCATAATGTTTACGTAATTACTTATACAAATGTGAGAAAAATACGTTATTTTTTTGCACCTTTATACATTTTGTTTTGATGGAAAGACCATTTGGTAAAAAGTAACGTCGAATACATTAAATGTTTCATAGAAACCAGTATTAATATTTAATATAGATTTAAGTACAGATTTACACACTTAACGTTTAATTTTTTTATTCACTAGTGCGGATTTTGTGCATATGAAAAAATCTGTAGATTTAAATGGGTTTATTCGTAATTTGGCTGCCAGCAAATACAGGGTGTCCGGGGGTAAATTACACTAACTTCGGGGGGTTATTCTACATGTTTTTAGAAGTAGAAAATAAAAGTTTTTTTTTTTAAATTCCAATGTTTTAAAGTAGTTTTTAGGTAAAAAAAAGTCGAATTGTTTGTTTGGCAAAATAAATATTCTTTTAAGCATGTGAAAATGTACGTATTGAATATTGAAATAGTTTTTACGATTCTATTTTTGGACTTGTTACGAGAGTAAGTTTCACCACGGTTTAGGATTAATGTAAATCGATTTAGCTATGAAGCCATGTTTTCTAATAAATATTCACGTAGATATTACTCATCTACATTCTATTTTCCATCCCATTTCGTTTTGTCTCACAAAAATCACCATAGTCGTATACATACTGGCTCCGGGCAGTAGAACGTGTGGGTAGTATTCATATAAAAATTCTCATACATTTTCAAAGAGATTACCGACTCCACAAATCGTTCTCTTTTATAGCTAAATGTCAGAGCTGTCATGTGCTGTTTTATTTCATATTATCCATATTTGGATTAATAATAAATAATAATAAAATCGATTGATTCCTTTCGATTTATTTGCTGTCGAAGGGATAATTGTATGATTACAAAAAATATATTTATAGATATTCGTATTACTAAAGAGCAATGTCCATGGATGTTCTAACAAGCATATTATTTTACGCGTTGCTGTGGCTCAATATGTTTGTGCAGATAGAGAAATAATAGCGCGTATTGCTTTAACGTCGAACAGATGGCGCTGTTTTAAAAAAAATCTTATTTTTACCTGTCACAGGTGACATCTATATAATATATAAAATATATTATATTAATATAATTACTTATATTAATTACTATATTAATATATAAAAATAACGTGTCACTGTGTTCGTACACGCTAATCTTCGAAACCACCCAACCGATATCAATGAAATTTTGTGAATGTATATGGTTGGTTCCAGCTTGAAATATAGGATAGTTTTGGAGCCGATAGATAGGTGGCGCACTTGTCGAGATCTAAAAAAAAATTCAAAGAATTTTTTTTACATAGAAGGCGGCCTGTGGCAGGACAACTTCTTATATTTTCAAATGCATTCCAAATAGTTGAGTCAAATTCTAACTGGTTTCTATATATAAAAATTTAGCCTGCGTACGTTTGTGCTCGACGAAATAGTCGACCAATATCGCTGAAAATTACAGAATTTGTTGTTATTCGTGCCAGGAATGTTTAGAGATGTTTAGTTGGTAGAAGATGTCTATATTGTGATTTCTAAAATCTACCATCATGTAGAATCATCTCCCAAAGTTAGCGCACTTTACCCCCGTACACCTTGTATAAATATGTATTTTTCAATAGTTGCGTTAGTAAACAAACATGTTTATCCCAGACCTGGCAATTCGGAACGAAGTAATAATGATTGCAATCTGATTCCCAACACTAAAATGACATTAGCATGCAACAATTTCTTATTAATAGGTATTTAATATGTATAAAAGCACTATGAACAGAGAATGTGTAAAATAAATATTATATGCTCTTGATTCCAGTGGCGTGCATCGCTCGATACTATGTGACCAAATATAGGCTGTTTGTCGTTTTGACGTTCAGCTATGAATTGTGCAGTATTAGAGAATGGTCATTGTATTATCATCTTTCGTTGATTGTTATGTCAAAGGAAATCAATAAGCGTACCAAGTTCCTTATCAAATTCGTAATAAAATACATTTTTGTCAGAAAATTGTCGTCATTTTTATTTTATTTTTTCTTCAAATGGTTCGTTTTTCTTATGGCAGGCACAACTTTTCGGCCTATATGGGCTACACGCCACTGCTTGACACACTTTCGTAACTTCTCTTTTTTTCACTAATGATCACAAACAACTATGTGGGAAATTTTTCTAGATTTGAATGAAATTGAACAAATTTTTGTATAAATTTATTTTGCGCTCAGTTTGGTTGAAGAAAGCAACAGTAAAACCCTTTTTTTCGTATTTTTTTATAGTCTACGTCTAGATAATAGTATATTCAAAATACTCTGTGCTCTCATCAATATGCATAAAAGAATCATCGACTGGAATAAAAACAACCTTCCATTATTAGATTTTGATTTATGTGAATACGATATTTTTGGTTGAGTATATTTTTGTCTTGTTTATTGACAAGAGAGTTGTGATACTCTCAGAGTTGATTATTTTTGATGACTTCATAATTCTGACAGTACTATATACATATATATGTTATTATACATTACATCTTTATGTGTTATAAGTAATACCTAAGTTAGTATTTATAAGTAGTTTGTGGTTGTCTTTAAGTAGGAATCAATCATTATAAATTTTAATTAGTTACTAGAGTTATTTGGCCACAATGACACAATTTTTTAGATTTTGCAATTTATGAATTTTGGAATTTGCAAAATTGGACAGCTACACATATACACACAATCATATTTAAATAAATAGATATATTAAAGATTCTAACCCTTTAACCAGTTATAAATATCCTAGTCTAAATATACCCAAAATTAAATTAATATAAGGTAAAATTGTATCGGTTTAAAAATCGGTTTACTGAGAAAAATTTGTATTTCAATTAGAAATTAATTAATTAAATTAAGAATCTTTTCATATTATTCGTAATCCGGTTAAAAATGGGATTGTAAACCTTGACGAATGAATTACCAATAATTTGAAGAGATTCATAATAAATTAGCAATACTAACTTTTCTACGTGAAGGTTGGAAAAATAAGTTTTTGATTATGAAAATACAATGTCATTCCACAATGAATAGAATAATTTAATCATTAAAATATAATGTCATTCCACCATGAATAGAACAATTTAATCATGAGAATACAGTGGCATTCCACTATCTATAGCACATTTTAATCATAAAAATACAATGTCAGTCCACCGTGAATAGAACAATTTAATCGTGAAAATACAATGTCATTCCACCATTAATAGAATAATTTGATCATGAAAATACAATGTCATTCCACCATGAATAGAACAATTTAATCATGAGAATACAGTGTCATTCCACTATCTATAGCACAATTTAATCATGAAAATACATTGTCAGTCCAAAATGAATGGAACAATTTAATCGTGAAAATACAATGTCTTTCCACCTTGAATAGAACAATTTAATCGTGAAAATAGAATGTCTTTCCACTATGAATAGAACAATTTAATCATGAAAATACAATGTCTTTCCACCATGAATAGAACAATTTAATCATCAAAATACAATGTCTTTCCACCATGCATAGAACAATTTAATCGTGAAAATACAATGTCTTTCCACCATGAATAGAACAATTTAATCATGAAAATACAATGTCTTTTCACCATGAATAGGAAATTTAATCATGAAAATACAATTTCTTTCTACCATGAATAGAACAATTTAAAAAATATTTTAGCTTACCAGCTTATTTTCATTATTTTTTCCTCCATAAAGTTTCTAATTATCAAGATATTAATAAGTAGTTACGTACATTCTTAACGGTTATTCCATAACGAAATGTTTATTAATGATGTGTGAAGTATTTTTTCATGCACCACAAAATATTGCTACTTACCCAAATGATGAATGACTGAAGTATAATGGAGGCCCATGTATTATTTCAGGCGAGAATAATAAATATTTCCTTGGCAAATATTTTACTGGAATTCTCTTGAATAGTGCTAGAGAATTTTCTGCCATTTCATTTCTAGAAATAGTACTAACTTATCAGGCATGTTCTTTCTCAATCCATCATTATTAGGTAGAACCTTTTGACTAGTCGCATATCAAAGGAAATAAAAGTGGCAAAAAGTAAAGACTTTCGTATTGTTATTATTCGTAAATAAAGTTAGTTGGTGCCTACTCTCCATCATGTGCGTAGGTTCTCCACAGTATTATCCTGGAAGTCTGTATCCTTGTTTTAGTTACAGTGCCTACCGCCAAATAAGTATTCCAATGTGTTTTTTCATTTAAAAAAAATAAATTAAAAAAGTGTACGATTTTATATAGTAATTTTTCCCTTTGTTTGCCAAAAATTATGATATTCTTTCTTACAAAAATATACAAACCTCACCAACAACAAAAAAAATGATTTTAATGTCGTGATTATGTCTAAAAAAAAATAATTAAAATAATTTAGATTTTTCAAAAATTAAATTTTTTACGTTTAATTTTTTAACCAATTTTCACAAATTTGGACTAGTCGACTAATTTGAAAAGAAAGCTTTTTAATTATTTCTCCACTTGGTTTGATCAAAGAAGTAGGTACTAGAGTATTCATTTTTAAATAACTACCATAAAACATATTCTGAAAAAGAAAGCCAATAAAATTTTCACCCTTGTTTAATTTTATCTTTTTTATTACATTTAAGTTGTATTTTTAAAATTGTATTTTATAGAAATCTTCTAGAAACATATTATGGAAAATTCCTTTCTATGTCCAAGTTAACATAGCATAGCGTTTTCGCTCTGCAGTAAAGAGTTTCCCGCATTGGTCGGACGTGCCTGGGACCTCCCTGGAGCAATTTAATTTTTAAATGTTTTATATCATAACTCTAATTACTATTTCTCAGAACCTTTTTATCACCCAGCATTTCAGTAACAAGCTAAAACTTCATCCATTTTCCTAAAAATATTTTATACATTAAAATTGGTATCTTTATATACTATCTACTACTCACACGAGTCACAAACTTTGTTGAAAATTCGATGTAAAACTGATTTCAAATTTTAATATTCTTGAAATTATTATGTTCACGTTATTTCATGCTTTATTTTTTTTCTTCTTTCAGATACAACATTTGCTGAAGAAGTTTTTAAGGTACGTAACATAATTTTATCTTTGTTTAACTTGATAAGATTCTGAATGTTATTTGTTGTTAGAAGTGTTTTTTTACGTTTTCTTTGGTTCAGTCAACATTTCGGATTTTTCTTATTAATATCATAGTGGATTAATAATAATAATAATATTTGTATGATTTTTATAGCCACATTTTTGTGCAAAATCAACTCAAGGGCGCTGTAAAAATATATTACACATTTCTACAAGTGTACATATGTTATTATTCTCATTTATTTATATTTTGTACAGTACCATACTTACCTGGTAGGTCATTTCAGATTTACACTGTTTATTGTTTATTAGAGATTTTTTAATACGCTTCGCACGCACAAGACATAACTGACTTATCGGTAATTATTTAAATTTAATTTAATATTATTTTTAATGATTAATTATAATTCTCCAAATCCGAGCTTAAGATTAGTTTTTAATAAATGAAAAAATGTTACATTTTTTTAATCAATATAATTTTTTATATCAATGCCGACCGGTTTCGGAGCAACGTAATCCCAAGTCCCTACTAGTCTTCAATAATTTTTGTCATGTCTCCACCCTCACCTCAACTCTTAATATTGACCCATTATTTTGTAATGTTATGTTAGTATATATTCTGCCCTGGGAAAGGAACGGTTATTCCAAAAGCGTTCATCTTTGATGTAAAAAATGAAGTGTTTCAAACAAAGTAATTTTTTTTTATAACGGATAACCACAAAGTTATAGTTACATTCAACAAATCAGCATGTTAAGTTTTTTAGCTTTTCCCTTCTTAAACTTGTATTTATGAATTTAATTTCGATAGGGTATTAATTTGTTTTATTGTGAAGCGACTTCCAGATTGTTTTGATCTAAAACAGCCTTATGAAAATCTTCGTCATTAAATTTGATTGATGTTATCGTACATATGGTAGCCGGAACGTCGACATAATGAATAGATTTAAAGTTAAACACCATAAAACTACCTAATAAGCTCAGTTATATCATCATCTACGATCAGCTTTATAGTTTGATTTCTTAAATTCAAGAATAAACGAAACTTCAGTAGCGTCTTAGCGTCTCAGAGAGCGTCTTTAAAAATAACTAATACTGTTACTCCTTTCTCTTTCCCTATTAGGTAGAATTAATAGTATACGCAGTGTCACATACAAGCGGTAGACACAGCACATAAATAATAACGATTCCAAACTAAATGCAAAGATTCCAGACCGAAAGTAAATTGAATTAAAGTTTTCGTGCTTCGTAAAGTTGCAGCTGGGCTTAAAGCTTTGGAAGTGTTCTTCTGGGCGCCGCGCAACTTTGTCGCGGGTCTTAATTAAGATGTTTTATTTTTCTGTTTTCGCTCCTCTTCGCTGGGAGGGAAACAGAGGGTCGGGATAACTTGATTTGCATGCATAATGTATGTGCTCCTCAAGTGGTCCATTGTGCCTACTTAAGCGCCATAATTATTACGGAGGCTTTTGTCTTCACCGAAAATATCTTTAATGTATTTTGTTTTCAGTTTCCTCGGCGCTAATTCTACTTTATTTAACTCTTGGACTCTACGTTTGTTTTTCTCCAAAGACCCTTCACGCCACGCAGCTCTGAGTAATAAGAATTCATTAAATAATCTTTCTCATTAAAGTAGCCTCAAAGTGTTTGAATGAAGGTATTCTGCAATTGTCATTTTTGGCATCGTAATACCACCCTAACCTCATAACATAGGGATTAATTTACATAAATTTCGCATTCCTTTATTCATGCCGCAAAATGAGTTTGAATGCAATCATTCTATTATTTTACTAAATAAATTCATGCTCATTATTGTGATTGTGATGATAACATCATATCGTATTTCATTAAACGTACATTAGGAATGCAAATAACATGCTAACACTCTCGCAAATAATACGGCGATAATACTATTCGATAATGTTTTTCAGAACTTAAGAAGAGGTACACCTAATCATTGAATTACTAAGATTATTCTTGAATATGATTTGATTTTCTGCAGTAAAATTATGCTGTATTTTATTTATTGATGTTCTTAATCAATCATCCTTGATTGGAGATAAAAAATGATTGTTTTTAAATTTCACTTTTGCGAGTACAATGGATTCTGAGACGCGCTTAGCTTTTAAGCTAGCAGTTCTGTGAAGACTAGACCTCGCGTTATGTTAATTCTCTGATTTTACAGCTCGTAACACTTATCCCTGAACACTGAACTCTGGTGAAGTAAAAAGGAACTATCCAACACGGCTACCATTTTTACAGAATTAACCGGACACGGAACACAAACAAATTTACAAAGCACTCGAGTGAAATATGGACTTAGCTGCGCTTTATCAATCAATAATTCCTAATTTTGGTTGTTAGATTAGATAACATTAAGAAATGTACTTTATTTATAATTCATTATTAATATAATTTATTATTGAATTATAACCTTAACGAATAGTTAAGGTTCTAATTTAACTATTATCGCTATTAATTTTGAACTATTTAAAGGTATACGTGGAATGTACCAACCTAAGGACTATTTAAAGGTACCCGCGGAATGTACCTACCTATAAATTGTTTAAAGGTATACGCGGAATCTCCTAACCGAGAACTAAGATATACGAGGAATTTACTAACATAGAGGAAGAAGATCTCTTTCATTATAATATTTAGAAATATTATACCATCGCAGGTTTTATAAAATATATATTTTTTCTTTATTCATTGCATTGTTATAATATTGAAATAAAGTGGATTCCGTGATGTTATTTAAAATCGCAAGCAAATTAGTTGATAGTCATTATCTATCATTCCATATTCCAAATCGCAATAGCAGACAGCCGTTAACTTTTAAACTTCCTGTTTCGAGATCCAAAATCAAATTTATTATCCTTAAATAGTAATAATTGACATTTTTAACTACCATCCAAAACACAATCGGATTCAAACTAGATCACTCAATCTACCGTTCCATCTACTCTCGTCCTTCGTACGTTTTTTTTTATTGTTACAATAATATTATTTATTTTCATATACTGATAATGTCGACCTCAGTGGGTTTGATCATTATTCTAATTCTATATTCCCACCAACACTCCCCATCCCCAAACATTTTATTAAACTGGAAAATTCATTTATACTGTCACACTCACATATATAATCAGCAATGGAAAATTTATAATTGGCATAATTCACTATTTTTTAAATCTGTTTAAAAAAAGTTTCAGCGGTTCTAGGAAAACATTGCCATTTATACGAAAAAAGCTTTGTTATAGAGGTGTAAATAATATTCTGTTGACTTTGGCACACCTATTAATACTCGTATTGTCCAATTATAATATTCATTAATAAAATATCTAAGAGTTACTTTATCAGTTTTCCTATCAAAGTGCTGAATACTTCCTCTGCATTTCATATAGGATGCATACAAATGAAAATGGTACTGATACTCCAGTATTGCAATATCTTGTGAACTTTGAGAGCGAGTCCTTATTCCCTTCATGTTTCTAAAAATCTAATATTCCTTCTGTGAAGATAGAAAACTACTTTTGTTCTCAAATGGTGGAATATTTTATAATGTAGCAACGAAGTTCTTTACATGAAGTAATCTTTATGTTAGAATAGTGATTAAGAACGCTTTCTACCGGGAGACAATGTCATTAAAATGTATTCGCTTTTCTTTGTTTTACATTTAGTACATTCATTTAGAGTTTGGAAATTTATCCCATTATTTTAGACAAATATTATAACCTCTTTGTTTGAACCGCTTTTCGTAGTAGTAGAGTACACAGTTCAATGTAAACATTACATAATCTGTAGTCAGCTTATCCTGAGGAGCATATTTAATGGATTAACTTTTTCTTTGGCGAAACAGGGATTTCCATTTTCGTTTTTAGGAATTAAATTGAAAGGGTATTTGGCAAACTTTTCATAAAGCTTTCACACCACTTACACGTGTAATAAGTAAATTATGAAGGGATTAAAAATTGCTATAAACAACGTAGATATCGTTTGAACTTAGCGCTTTTCAATATTAAAGGCAACTTTATAATTAACAAATTTTAAATGTATTGTTAAAATTGTAAGAGCTTTTAGAAAGCCTTCGAAGAAATTTGTATATTTTTTGTTTTCTTTTTGAAAGCAGGATATTATTCCACTGTCTAGCCACTTTTGTGTAATTTTCTTTTCAGCTCCGATACCACCCTTTTACTTTTTGGTTGTGTAATCACCGTATTGTACCTTCTAACTAACCTAGGTGTTTGTGAAGGTACGCTGTCGAATTGTTCACAGCACTTGAGGCGATAAGTAATGGTGTTTCCATTCGTTAGTTGAAAGCGCGTGGATATACTTGGGATAGTACAGCAGTATAATGTAGCCCAAAGCCGGAAATGTTACCAGGAGCGAACAGCGCCACCGAATCAAATACAACCCTTCGCTATTTATGTGTAGTATCTACGAACTTGTAGCTTTAAAGTATTAACAGACCGAAACCGAATTTCGGCTTCTCTTATCGTTTCGGCCGAAACCGAAACTTAGTAATTTAGTTTAAAGATACACTCTTCACCCCGAAATGGTGCTTTTATTAATACATTTCTAAGGATGGGTTGTTTCACAGAATTTGAACAATTCATTAAATTTCAAAGCTGATTTTCAAGTTCTGCGAAAGATCTTTGAAATTTGATGAATTATTCAAATTCTGTAAAACAACCCATCCTTAGAGTTATTTAATGTTAGTGTTGCATAAAATGCACAGTGAAAAGACATGATGAATTTCGTAGTAAATCAGTTTATTTTATTGCTTTCTGATTCGTTCCTATGTAACAATACTTCATTGTACGCTGTAGGTGCTTACACAAGTTTCGATTAATTTTTGGCCGGAACTCACATTACTCCAGATTGACGCGTTGTAGCAGTTTCCATTTTGGGTTGCGTCTTATCCTTAAGGATATTGCATATTTTCGAATTATAGTCACGTCTGATCGCCTATTAACAAAAAATTCAAGTTTGGTTTTACTGAGGTTTATATAAGAATATTATAGCATCCCTCTATATTACTCAGCAATTTTCTCCCCCGTTTCTTACTTGTATAATTTACCCCAAAGCGTTATTAAATCGAACCTTAATTTATCGAACTCGTGTTTTACGGCACGGTGATATTTAATATAATAATAACCTTATTGTTACTAGCAATCAAGAGTGGTTCTTAACACGTTTTTTCTAAAATTAATACTTTTTATCGTTTATTCAGACTTTATTGCCAAAGCCTTAGTACCTAGTTGATTTATCCAGTATTTGGTAAAACGTCGTTGTTTGCATCGCCAAATTTAAACATCGGTACACAAGGTAAAGAAAACCACATCAAGGTTGTGCCCGCGCTTTATCCAATGGGCCGAGTTGGAACAGTGCCTGAGGCTACAAACCGTTTACAAAACCTTTTTGGCCTACAATATTTCGCTTGAAAGAATTTGCGATCAAGATAAATAAATAAAAAATGATGCTGACAAATTTTCCATAATTTCAAACAGAAACCTCTACTAATAAAAATTAAATAATTTGAATTATGAATGAATTAGGACGGGCTGTTTCGGAGATTTTTAACAATTCATCAAATTTCAAAGTTCGTTTTCGGGTTCTATGAAAGTCCTATTCAAGTTCTGTTACTATATCATTATAAGCTAGTTTCTTGACAGAACTGAAATAAAAGACAACTTGAAAAATCTTTCACAGAACTTGAAAATGAACGTTGAAATTTAATGAATTGTTCAAATCATCCGAAACGACCCGTCCTTACAATGCCTCGATCACGGTATTTTTAAAGGGCCATTTTTTGTAAACTTCTGGTGTCCAGCTTTGGACGTAGGCCTCTTTCAAATGCTCAAATAATATAAATGACTCCTATTTAAAAAATGCGATATCCGAAATTACAGACCGGTTGCCATTTTATGCTCTATCGCGAAAACGTTTGAGAATTTTTTTTTTCGAATGTCTTGAAACTATTTTTGTTGTTTGTTTTTGGGGTGTTATGCCGTGTTGCGCTAACTCCTTCTTTAGCCGACGTTTCGGACATCGTTGCAGTGTCCATCATCAGGGCGGATCCGGTAGATCCGAAGATGTGTAACACCCCAAAAACAAACAACAAAAATGATTTTGGCCGTGAAAATCTAAAAACTTACCCGTCTTGAAACTATATCGTTCAATTTAAAAACCCACAAGAAAATTTATAAGATTTATGATTTTACTTGTCTACGGATATTACTCCTTGCAATACCCATCTATTTATTTCTTGGGCATGACCAATAATTACAACTCCTCCGAGAACTGTTTTAAAATGGCCTTGAAAGCCGAAACAGTTGTATTAATAACAAAAACCAAAAATTACTTTCAGAACTTAATTATATTATTAAATTTGATATCAATTAAATTTTTTTAAATTAAATGGAGTTCTAATTCAAATTCTAAACACAAAAACAATAAATACTATTCGATGATATTGATATTTCACAAATCACAAATTCCGTGATCGGGACATGTCACATTATTGACGGCACCTTTATTTTGCTCCTTATTTACGCAATCGTTTTTCTATAGATATCATAAACATATACTTAGCGTAAATCTTTTCATGACTCTTTTGAGCTATTCTTGTTTTTAGTGAATCCTTGTTGACACTCCAAACATTTGATATATTATTATTAAATGCCCCACGTTGAAATATCTTTTTCTCCATTGTGCAAACTGTGAACGATTTACTCTCAAATCCTCAATCTCACAGCCATTCCATAATTCGATACGCCGTCTTCGAAATGCTAGTACATTTTCCCCTCCCCATTGTTATTTTATTAGCTCCCCCGTCGATGGAAATTTAACGACATCTCTCGTGTAAGCTTTAAAGCTCTAGTATAATCGCCAATCACGACATCGTCTCACGACTATCGCAGTTTTTTCCCAGTTGACAGAACATCGCCACGGTTCATCGTGATTTTCTTGAGATTTGTTGTCCAATTTTCGCGCTCATCCATAAAACTTAACGAACCCACTCGCTCTAAACATTAAACTTTATACTCCATTTCTGTGTTTCATTTCCCGGCGTTCGTACACAAACAAAAGTGTATCATTTAACTACGTCTCTGCATAACTAACCAGAAACTGAAATATACCAGAAAAAGGAAGGAAAACCAACGAACTCTAGAATCTAGTTGCAACAATTCAGTCTCATTTTTGTACTTGTTTATATAGTTTTCACATGTAAAATAACTTTCCCAGATTTTTAATTTCTAATATTTTCGATTATTACCTGCTTGATATGATTCATGTAAATGTTGTGTTATAGTAAAATGTCCTCTCATGAATATTTTGTCATAGATATTGCAACAATATTCAACATACGAGTATATTATAATATTCTGTTTGTGGATTTATGAGTTGATAATTGTAATCTTTTAATTTTATGTCGTTGAAATTGGTTCTGAGTAGTTAAAATAATATTATATTTCTTCTTCAATTATTTTAAATTCACAGAATAAATAACTTTGTTTACATCACTATATAATCAAAATAATCGACATGTTTCAAACCCAATGGTTTTATAAGTAATATATAGTATAAATATATGTTTATCCTACCGAAGCATTCATTGTTTTTGAAACACATCGATCATTTTGATTAACTAGTGTTGTATATGAAGTTATTTATTTTACTAAAATTAATATTTTGTTTAATTTTATTCGAAAAACTTTTTGTAATACCTTAGAAAGTTATACCCATAAATTTAATATATCTTTGAAAAAGAAGAAAATACTAGTAAAGGAAACAAGTAACAGAACAAGACACAGAAAAAAAACTAATATTGAGATTTATTAGTGTTATCTTCTTCTTCAATTATATTAAATGATTTGTGTAATGACTATTTTTTATTTTATGTAAAACGGGATGACTTCACAATTACGACGGATTGTAAATGATCCATTTGTTTTTTTTTTTAAATATTGTTATTATTTCAATAATTCATTTCATGGTGTGTTTCGTGATGACCTACTCCTTTGGTTCCTGATGGGTTTGAAATATTATGCACTGGTGAGAGAGCTCGGATTAGACACATGTCCAAATTCACACTCGCCGCAGTCAGTTATAAAATACCGTTTGCTCTTTAACGACCTCGCTCGGTTGTTTACAACGAAATCGCCGTCTAGTTCATAGTTATCTCAGGTGACGTCCGCCGGGAGATAATGAGTGCTATGCAGTGCCTGTGATCTCATACCTACAGTTTTCATTTTGCAAGTCAATCATACGATTGTGTCATTTTGAATGTGTTCTTCTTTTGTGTCACTTATTGACTTATTTTCCAGCTTTTTTAATGCAATGTGTGGAGATAAAATGCAGCGTCACGTGTCACGTCCCATTTCATTATATTATTTTTTCATCACTTTAAATATCCATTTGGCATAATAAACAAGACAATGCGGTGTCCAGTTTCAGTAAGCAATCCATTTATGTTATCGAATTTGACATAACTCCTGGAAGATTTATTAGTTTTGTCATTCCACAAATCCAGCTTTGTGTCTCTAACGCTTTCTTTGTAGGTATGTAATCTTGAAGTATCATGTGATGAAGTGTATTATATTTTTTTCTCTGGCGTTACTGAACACTTTTTATTCTTACATATTTTTCTAGATTTTTAATCTCTTATTTTAATTTATTAATATTTTTATCCCTTAATAAATACCCCTTTAAATGGCAAACCGACTTTATTCGAGCCAACTTTATTCTTGAATGAAAATGAACGAAATGATGAAAGTACTTAATTTTAGATTTAATCCTCTGGGAATCAGTTATTTTGTGGCCATGAACGCGTTGCCTAATGGGTTGCCATCCATCAAAAATTCAAAAGAAAAACCATAACTGACTTTCCCGACTGAATAAGGTTTTAATGCTAGCTCGTTCGTAATAAAACTACTCAAACATTCTTTACCTTGGCTATTTATTTTTATGGATAGTTCTCGGTACGGGCATCAACCGTTAAACTGTACTTTTAGCATTTAGGGTACTTTTAAAATGTAAAGACGAAAACAAGACTCTAAACGTTTCTATACTAAAGCAAATTATTGTCTCTACTTTCACATCCATTAGATATTTTCTTTCTTTTTTTAATTTCTTAGTTTTTATAATGGAGTTTTTTCTCTCGATTCGTTTTTTGGGTTTATTGTTGAACACAATAATATGTGTGTTTTAAAAACAATATATTTATGCATTAACCCCACACTGGGATGCTGTTTAGAGGGTCTTATTTAAGGAAAGGAAGGAGAGGAAATTCTGGGAAGGTAAAAAGTATCAGGGTTGGGAAGGAATCTACGAAGTCTATGAAGGTTGGATCAGTGTGTCCAGGAGTGACGGATATATAAATATATCCCTCCTACTACGGTGTAAGGCGATGTGTGGAGATCATAGGGTCACCTCAAATCAGCCTCTTCCGACCAGGGCACGCCACGCAGCTGGTGGGCAGGCGCATTCTGAACATACCTCACCGGGTGAACCTGGGCACCCCTGCTAAATCACCAAACGTAGCGAACCATTTGGGGCGGCCTACTCTGCAGAGGTTTTGGTTATCCAACAAATGGTTTCCGGAGTGGCGGTACCCAAACCCGCCTCTATAACTATTAAATATAACGATTAATATAAGTAGTAAATGCAAAGTATTTCTAAATATCCGACTTATAAATCACAATGCTCTAAATATGAAAGTTTTATTTTTTTTATTTTAAAAAAATAAAATTTTGGTGTCTTTCTTAACGACCACACAAGGCTCATCATGTCCGTATTTTGGCATATTTACAGCACCGGAGGGCTCAGATTTTTCCAACTATATTAGGGAAATGTTAAATATTGATTATTGTTTATGTTTGGGTTATTCAGAATTTTTTGTGAAGTAATATTTTATTTCAATATAAGCAATGCAAAAAAAAACAAGTTCTTAGCTGTTAATTTCATTAACATCTCCCTAATTGAGAATAACGTAAGAATTGTCTTTATGTAGGTATGTAGTATTTTGATAGATAAATATGACATCTTCTTGTTGCATTTTTAATACAATCGATAGATTTTGAGCGAAAAAATATTTTTGTTGCGAAATCTAGACGCAGGCTTTGTTTTCTCATCAGGAAACATCACCGTATCACCCCAAACAATATCATCGATTTTCGATTATTTTCGATGGTGCCCTAATGCAATTCCATCTACACATTTTCCCCTCGTCATAAATAAGGCTCTCCCCCGATCTAATTTAGAAAAACTGATAAATTATTGCAACACTATCCCAGCCCCAAACCCTAGCCTGGCTGACACCTGCCCAGGGTGGTTGGGTTCTCAGCTAAATTGGATCCGGTCCCAAAGAGTCCTGCCCAGTGTTTCACTCAAGGATATAATCGATTTGACTCCGGAATAGAAAATATAATACCGCAGAACTAATTTTATTGCAAAGACAAAAGATAAAAACATTTCTTACCCCCAAATATGGTTTATTATAAGATTTTCATCATGCGTAAAGAACAAAATGCACGTTTTTGTATTTATTTGAGTATCGAACAAAATCGTACCGTTTCCAGGTCATAATAATAACAGTAAAATATAATTAAAAGCACGTGAAATATTGATATTTGAAAAATGGATTTATTATTTTTATTTGTACACCTTCTTAGGTTGTTTGTGTTCGTTTTTGTTTTGCACGTCTACATTTTTATTTTTTTGAGATTTTATTTTTCTTTTCCGATTTTATGTCCGGGTTTAATCTTCCCCATAGGAAAAACTAAACCCTTCCACACACTTTTCTACAAATGATCATCTAGTTAATCAACATTAGGCAAGTGCATTATATAAGCATAATAAATACAAAACATCAGAGATCAAATGGGAAAATAATTCACCGACTCCAGATTTTTCATATCAGAGGGTTCGGCTCGGTAGAACTCCTAACAGGGCCTATAAATCCTACTGATCCCTCAATATAAATATTTAAAAAATCTTTTGTTTAATATTTATTTTAGTTTTATTTACCTATCGTATTATTATTTATAGAGATATTTTAAAGGTTTTCCAGGGATTTCATCTGTAATAGCAATTTTATGATCTGAGGCATTGTAATACCCGATGATTAAAACTATAATATTTAGAAAGGTAATTATAATTTTCGATGATTAAAACTATAATATTTAGAAACGTAATTATAATTTTCGCCATCGTGTAAACCCCATGGTTTAATTTTCGAAAACTTTCAAAAGATTAAATATTAATATTTAACCTTTTTGAAATGTTAATATATTAAATCTACTTTTCGGGACACGTTTAGCGAATTGCTCGTTTCCTGCATGCTGCAAACTTTTAAAGCAATTCCCACATTAATACAACTTAGCTTAGGCATCGCGGCGTTGCCAGAACTAGTACTGTAATCATTTTCCGCATAGCAAAAGTTGGGAAATGCGGGAAATTGGCGCGCGATCGCGAAATTCAGAGTGTACACTTGCCGCCCCCTACATCCAGTTTAAATATGCCAAATGAAAACCGGAAACGGCGTATACCGATAGTAAGCGTGGTTGGAATGTCGATGAGGTGGAGATCGTATATCTACTTCCGGTGTAAAGCTATTCGCAATTGGCGGCAGGCGGCTAAAAGCTGTGAGAAAACTTCAAGCTCTAACGGCGCGAGCTTTGAATCTTTTACTCTCAGTAGATACTGTTAGCAGGCAAAAGTTATCTCCATCAATATTTATGCCTAGTTCACACTAGGATCAGACTATATTTTATTGTTCCAGCTCCGGACCAAGGATCAGGAACTTGAAGGACAGGACAATGAACCAAGAAATTGTCCTAGAGATAGACTGGTAGGCTATCTCCGCAGTACAATGTATTATCCCTCGGCTATGCCTTTGCTCATTGTTCGCGTGAAAATGCGCTTGGACTTTGGAAGGTAGTATGGCAATAGCTGGTAGCTCCCCGCGTACGTACCTCGGCTTTCGGATCTCGTATATCTGTTTAACGTTATGATTTTATTGAGAAACGGAAATAAACATAAATTCTCCGACTTTCTGAGAACATCTATTAAAAAAATTAACATTCAATATGCCGATATCGTAAAAAAAACAGTTTACATCGAATAAATTAAGAACACTCAATCGTTCTGAACTGTTTTTGTTTGTTGGCGATCTGCAGTCATGCTTGGGAATAAAGACAAATTACCGAAGTTTTCTATAAAATCTTTATCAATCGACCGTACGAAAAATCATCTATGAAGTTTCCCCTTTACTTAAAATGGGAGGACGAGCATACGTACAATATCAACAGATATAATAAATTATACTCTTCCAAATTGTTTGAACGATAATGGTGATCAATTCCCAAAGAGTCCCCCGCAGGGCCAGCAGAATAACTGGCGGCACCTGTACGTGATTTTACTCTCTGTCAAAACAACGTAGATTGGTCAAGTTGAAATAAAAAAAATCTCCTGATTTAAATCACTTAAGGCTGGAACTCTGCTTTTGTTAACTTCAATGTTATTTTTTACCTCGGAAAGTTGCACTGTAAAACTTAAATAACAGGATAATTTTATTTTTAAATGCGTCTATTTAAAATTCGATTTTGTTTTCTTGATTGAATGAATAAATTAATGAATGAATGAAATCGATTCTTCGAAGTGGAAATGAACACAATTTCAAACATCCGATCGAGCTGAAACCCGGTAGATAAACTCGTTGTCGATGACTATGCATTATATCAACTTAGTGGCAATCACGCATGATTGCCATGTACGCATTTATCTGAAATTGTATGACATTATATTTACAGAATTTAATATGCGAAATAAGTCTCGGTCCTATCCAATTGGGATTTGGCTTAGATGTTAGCGCTGTTAGCGGTGTTCACTTATTTTAGTGAATCCCTGAGGAGGAAGGTTCAATTCAATGTTAGACATTTTAAAAGTTTACCGCAAGAGTTGTTTTTTTTCATTCCATTTAGTACCTGTGATGTCTGTATGAATGTGTGTAAGTGCAGGCGAGATAGCATGCTTGCGAGATGCTATAAAAGGCGATGCATACTAGGATTGTCCCTCTTTTGTTACAAGCAGCTCCCCAATAAATACCAGTGCATAGATCACCTAAGAGTATTATTATTGTACGACCTTCACCCGCCACATTGCATTGTTTTCATACGAATTAAACCTTTAATATGGGACTTACAGTTAGGTTGCAACAGATGAAAATTAATACACACATAAATAAACTTAAAGGCAGGTATATATACGGACGATGTGTAAACAATAACCGCTTGTTTTATATTTATTTATTTATTTATACGCCCATTGGGCTTTTACATACATAGTTCATAAAAAAATACTGTTCTGAAGATTGTAAGTTCACAATAGTAACAGTAATAATACACCGGTCGGTGGCCGAGTTGACATAGCGTTTGGATTCCACCCAGGCGTAGTGTGTTCAATTCCTCGGCTAAGTCCTCCATCACAACACAAGCAACATTTTCCGCTTACCGTTGTGGTAGTAGGAGATTTTCAAATATTGTCACGTTATTCGTTACTCGGGAATGTTTGTCTTTCTTTTTTTTAAATTAATTTAATAATTTAAATAACCATTTCCATTTGACCTGCTATATAGCAAGTAAATATTAAATGCATGCAATAATTATTTGTAGGTATAAACCTGTTGTACTCCTAAGGTATACAAACGTAAATTAGTTAAAAATAAATGTAAAGTTTATATGTACATACTAGGTAGTGGCAGCAGTAACATGATATCATACGACACATAGTTTATGAGGCCTTTGAACTAGAAAATTAACGAAATAATTATTGGCGGTATTGTTAACAAAATATAGAGCGTTTGACAGGTTGTCGTGGCCTATTAAATCGAGGGCGATCGGTCTGCCATTTTACATACATATTTTACATAGCTTATATCAAAAATATTGTGAAGATTATAAATATAAAATAGTAAAGCAATAATATAACCTTCACCATTTGACACATAAAAGCAAGCAAAAAGCAAACGTAAACATGATACGAATAGTTTGTAGTTATAAGCCTGTTTTAAGAAAATAGGAATATTCCTACTTATAAGGTATAAAGACTTTATATGAATGTTATATCCCTAGAGAGTCTCGATATTCCCCCTTTGATGCACACAGTATAATCAGGATGAACAGAGTACCTTCTCGAGAACCAATTTTTATTGCAAAGTATCTTCGGTTCCTTTCTTTAGAGGTATCATCAAAATGAATAAAACATGAAGTAGGTCTCTTTTTGGCGGTTCTGCGGTACTTGTTGGCTGAATATACCCATTTGTTCTCAGCAGAACATTACTTGGGAAATATCGTCTGCTGTACGTGGAGTTGTCACCTATTCATTACACCGCTGAAGCCAGCAGTTTTTTTAATGGCTTTAGTGTCATCCTTGTTCCGTTATCTATTTATTTTGCTTGTTTCGTGTACCTATTGTAAATAATTATTTCATTCATAGCCTATATATGACATTGCGAGCACAGCGGACATCAGGCATTTCTCCATCGACTGGGCTTTGATTATACGGCACTCTCCTTCTATCTTAAAATCTTACATTTCAGTAATTATGAAAAATTTATGTTAACGGTGAGTGATTTCCTTTTTTTTAACCCCACACAGGTAGCCCTTGAGCTAAATAATTTTCCTTAGGGCCTTTGTCATCTTTGTGGATGATGAGTGGAGGGTCTTTTTAAGAAAAGGAAGAAGAGAAAGTTCTGGGAAAGATAAAGGTATGACGTGTCGGTAGGAATCTAGGGACCAGGAGTGACGGACGAATGTATATATCCCTCCCACTGCGGCGGAATACGATGGGTCGAGAGAACAGTCGAAGAGGTCAAAGGGTCACCCCAAGCCAGCCTCTTCCAATCAGGCATGCCATGCAGCTAGTGGGCAGGCTCCACCCTGAACACACCTCACCTGACGAACCCGGACACCCCTGCTAAATCAGCAAACGTAGCGAACTACTTGGGGCGACCCATAGCAGAGGTATCGGTTATCCACTGAATGGTTACCGGGGTAGTGTTACCCAAACCCGACTCCTAAATTACAAATGAATAAAGTTATGAATATCTTTTATTCATTTGTAATGAAAACGCTAACTTTAAGCTGATGTATTTGTAGTATTTGAAGTATTTAACGTGAAACTCATCAATCCAATTGATCAATCAACCTATTCCTTTTCCGTTATTGTGTAAATTAAATGACGATGACTCTTGGTTTTCTTTCAGTTTTATATTAGTACGTAATTTGATGTCCTCCGTGATCAAGGAGTAAGCTCTTAACTACCAATCCGATGGTCGTGGGTTCATATTCATATTCTGTATTGTTCAATTTCAATTACACAACTTATTAATCTAAAGTAATATATATATATTATATTTGCGACACATTCCAGATTAAAACATACTCTCATCATCGCCCTGTTGTATGACCACCATATAGAATTGAAACGTTTCTTGAAATTGCTGTAGCCGTGTTTGGTGACAGATATGAATAGCCAGGTACTTCCTCACCTTCATCTTTAACATCTCCCTCTCCTCACTACCTTCAGCCTCACAATTTGGAACATATAATGACCGAACTATGCACTATAAACTACACTCACTGACGGTCAGACGTAAACTTTCTGACGTACTGCTCCTACACAAAATTATACATGCATCAGTTGATACACCAAACATTTTATCCCAAATTAACATCAATATACCATCAAGAAAATCAACAAGGAGGATGAAAGACATTTTCTATATTAAAGCCTACCATACAAATACAGGATATTTTTCCCCTGTACCGCGAACATTAAGAAATTATAACATTATACATGGCTCTAATAATGAAATAGACATTTTTAATGACCAATTTAAACACTTCAAAAAAAATGTATTACCTTTAATCATATTAAGCTGATATTGTGATGAAGCCCTTTATTTAAAGAGAAGCAACATTGTACCTACCTAATCAGTGTCTCACCAGTACAGGTGTGACAATAACAAATCGTTTATGAACATATTTGTATTTACCTTTTACCCATTCTTATTTGTTATTTACTTGCATATTTAGCTTACATATTATTATAATAGATTAATATTAATATTACTTACATTTTCCTTTTGTTACTATTTTTGTTATTATCATTTTGTTATTATTACGTATTTAAACATCCATGTATGTAAATTTTTGGGCACCATGCCTGTTTTATGTACTTAAATAAAAATAAATAAATATACCCCAATCAGGAATGCTAGTCTCACTGGCTCCAAACGGTTGGGAATAGTTGTGACGCTTGTGCGGTATTCACATAAAAATAAAAATAAATTTTAAACAGCAATGAACTCAACTTTATCAGTTTTAATGCTGACATGCGAGCTTTGTTTATTTCGTAATCAATTTAATCTATGCTCACGTCAAATTCGTTTGCAAATTAAAACATTAAATTCATTCATGCCGGTAAACACACCATAATGCCATGTTATAGACGTGATCGGATACTCTGCGATAGATATTGACGGCCGGCATAGTCCAGTGGTAACGCATTGGACTGCCATTCCGAAGGTCGCGGGTTCGAACCCGGCGTGCGCAAATAAATTTTATTTGATTAATTTGTGTTATTTCACAATTAATTAATTAAAATAATATATAGTATATTTGCGGCACGTTCCAGAGTGGAAGATACTACCAGTATCGCCCTGGTGTAAGACCACCATTCAGAATTGAAACGTTGCTCCAAATGGCTTTAGCCGTGTTTAGTGACTAGATCTGAATAGCCAGGTACTTCCCCACCTTCCTCTTTCCTTTCCCCACTTACCTTCAGCCTCACAACATCCCCCAATTGGGGATGCCATAGTCTCACTGGCTCCAGACGGGAGCAGTTGGGACTCTTGTGAGGTATTCACAATAAAAAAAAAAAAAAATACATTGGCTATGTCCTGACATGCACAGGCCCTGCAATGCGAGCCTTTTTACCATGCATTCACTTATTTTTATTGTCAAATAGTGTAATCTTTCAGTATTTTTTTCGGTTTTGAGTGTTGTGCATTTAATTATTTTTAACTTGATTCTACCAAAACTGGTCTGAATGCCACAATGCCTGACATCCCCAATTGGGGTGTTTTTGAAACTGAAATGAATGGGAAAGGGAAGGATCTCAGTAAGAAGAATGTTGGGAAGTATCTGGGTCAAAGATAATACATTATAAGACCTGGCTATTCAGAACTGGTCACCAAATACGATTTAACCCTTTATAGGACAACTTTTTTTTAACGATACCCCCGTAATGGTTTTATTTATGTATTCTATATACATTTTGATGAACAGAAAAAACATTTTTTTTTGCTTAGTCATTTTCAAATTTTCCATTTTCCAGCCGTCTTTTTTCTGATCAGTGTCCATTTAGATTGAAAAATATGAATTAAAAAATATGAATTAAAATTTTTGTTTTCATTACAAAAAGACAGGTTGGTCAGGAAAATGTACTTTTATTTATTTGCGTTACAGGAGAATAACTGCTTTGATAATTTTATAGAGAAACTGACCAAGACGCGATTTTCGTAAATTTACTAAACATGTGCGAACTTCGGGGTGGTTGGGTCGATTCAAAACCTCTGTGCGTTACCTCAGAATGATTACAACCCGTAAGGGCGATTATAACTTGTAAACATAAAAAAATATAGACCTTAATGTTCAGGTCGTGCAGGTCTCAAAACTATCCGTTTTTAGCTTATGACCTATAAAGGGTTAAGCCATTTTAATCAACGTTTCCATTCTTGATTACTGTCTCAACGACTCGTATTTATTCTACAAAGCAAGCCTGATGTTTTTTTCAAGATGTGCGATATCTTAAAGAAGGACTTGTAGAAGTAAACCTTGCTATTAAAAACCCCACCAATTTAGCAATAATAAACCAATTCATCTAAAGTAAATGATACACCCACTGAAAGATTAGATATGTATTATTTGTTACTATACCTTTTATTTATTTTCATGGAAAAACTTGTACTGGAAGTATTAATCCCCTTGCCCAGAAAACACTCTTTAAAAAGACCCACATTGTAAAGAGGAAGTTATCCTTACGTAATTTTTAAGGAGCATATTCTTCTGCCATACGCAATTATTAGTTTCATAAAGTTCTTCCGAAATCTATTATTCTCGGAAATATGAGCTTTATATTTTGAATGCTAACCCCATCATCTGCATTGCGCCACTCAATTTTCCATAATATTTCCTCCGAGCGCGATGTACAGCGGTAGGATTTTCTTATTATGGTTAACTCACTTTATAGCGCCACTTGAGTTGCAGCTCAGCAGTTGCAATCCCGCAAGTGCATCGCAAGAGTCTACTTGCAGTCTGATGACGTAGAATGCAGTCGGCCACAAAAGGAAAAAATGAAAAAGGCAACCGACTGGCGTCCAATTAGCTGAATAGAAACTAGCAAGTAGGTGGAACGGGTAACCCCGGGAATTCTATCATAATACTGTACTCACCCTCGCAATTTAACGTTGCGACAATTCGTATTTGCAGGGATTTAAAAATAAATATTTGCGTTTCGACTATCCTTTGTTATGCAAGGAAGTAACCGCATGCTACTAAAACAATGTCATTGATAGTAGAATATTTTAACTATTAAAACAGTTTCATTTTTCTTGAACAACTATTCATTAACTCGGCTCCAACAATTCATTAGCATGGATTGAATACAAAAGTTTTGTATTATTTTACTTTTAATTGTTGTTTATTAACTGTTTTAAAATACGTCATATGCCTACTAATTTCGATCCTTTGTCATCAATTCTTCAGGGCAATTATAAAATAAATATAGAAATAGATTATATTTGTACTTTTAACAACTGCTACAGCAAAGGTTGAAAATTCCAATTAAAATTGGTTTTATATTTAAAGGTGGCATGATCTCTCTTTGTAGAAAATACGGAAGGTATATGTTTTTTTATTGTCAAAACAATATAATTTTACTTGAACAATGATCGATTTGCATCATCAAAATTACATGCTGCATTTAACTGTGCATATTTGTAGTTGAACTGCAAACATTGAAACACAATTTTATTGCAATTCCAAAAGCCATTAATTATAACGCATAATCGAATAATACTAGTCTAATGATTACCCACTGTGTGCAGATTTATAATAATGTAATTTTAATTGATTGCTTTCAGCATTTTGATTTGTCTGAAATTTAATACACTAAATTGCGTTCCTCGCTAAATTACAGATTATTTAAATCGATTCGAATACCAGGAGTAAACAAAATATAAATTGAACTTATAACACGTGTGATGTAATTAATTGTGGCTTTGATAGTGCAAAATTTTTTCACTTATCCACATAATTTAATTGAAAAATTATATGTAAGTACTTGAAATTCTATAAATTCAAAAATACCTACCTGTTTATTCTTACAGATCGCCAAGAACTTCTGAAAAGCAATTATCTTCTATATCTATCTACCCCCACGTAAAACGAATCAAATCCAATTACTCCAATTTTCAATAAACCCTGCAAGTAGGTGCACGAAAATACGCTTCCAATTTTTACGACACAGTAAAAAAGTACAATGCATTGAGTGTGCGTGTTAATTACAATATGGTGTATCTTCCAGTTGCTTGCTTGCTCTGGTCGATTTTACTGGTGGGTTATTTTTTTCTGGTACGTGGGTAAAGGTTAAACTGTTGGTATATTGGTTCCGAATTGGGGTGGCGAGGGATTTGGTATCCAGGCCACATTGGCTTAATTGTTTTTAATAAGGGTGAAATTGCGTTATTGAAACACATACACAAGCCGGCTGTTTGGAGATCGTTGTAATAAAATGATTTCGCACCTTTTGTAAAAACCTTTATCAAAGCCTCATATATTGAATTGCATTTAACAATGCAAAATTCTGTGAATAAAATAATCAAATTTGCGAAAATTGAGCACACTGGCTAACAATTTCATTAAGGCGAGAAGCCTAACAGTGTCGTTAAAGACATTTCAAAATAGATGAGGTAAAAAAACCTTTGTTTTTTACGGACTGATATTTTAGTATTCTCTTGTGAACTCTAAATATGTACATTTTTATTGGTTAATTTTATATTATTTTAAATGTGGTTTTTAAATAAAAAAACAATTACCAAAAAAAAAAAATTCCGTCTTATTTCATTTATTTTCATCGTCTAATATTAGACTCTAATGTGTTCAATTCAATTGATTTATGATCATGAATTATTTTGTAAATTATAATTATAGTATTATTGTAGAAAGCAATCACTTTGTGGTTTGACATATTTAATAAATAAAATAAAATACTTTTTGTTTTAAAACCACGAGTTTTTAATATTTTTTATAACCGACCGGTTTCGCTTTACTCAATCATCTTAGTACAAATTATTACTAGGTAATATAAATATAGTATTGAAGTTAACACTTAAAGACGAGATATGTAACTCCTTCAACATTTTCGTATATCTATTTTTCTTCAGTATAATCTCGTAACTCTATTTTGTAGTATTTTTGTAGTTGGCTAAGAATAGAATGCTGCTGCAGTAATTAACATGTGGTACAATGATGTATATATTTTTGGAGACTGAGTTTATGAATCTTCTTATTCTTTTTGACAATTTATTTTGTGTTTTGAGAAAAAATAGTTTGGAGTCCAGTATTACTCCCAAATATTTAATTTCAAGCACTTCTTTCAAAGCTTCACCGTCAGTTAATATGTTTGTTGTTGTTTGTTATTCGTTTTCTTAATTTTTGTTTTATTGATATTAAAGTTTTAAAGCGAACTTACTTCGCTTACCCGACGTAAGCAAAGTAAGTTCGCTTACTTCGGGATGTGATTCTGATGGTGGTAGAAGTTACTAAGTATTTTTTAATTAAAAAAGTTGCTTAGCTTTTTTACTTGTACTATTATTATGTAGAATAACCTCTCGAAGTTACTGCCCTTTATCTCCGGACACCCTGTATATCGCCCCTAAATATCACATTGTAAAGACGCATCAATTAGAGGGTAAAAATAAACCCGGTTTTTTAAATTCCCTCTCCGAACAGAGCTTTTAGGCTTTCTGAAATGTTATTTGACTGCGGCAATTGCAGAAATGAAATCGGCTTTTCCCTATAAATGTAAATTGTGTTCCAACGAAATTAGCATCACCACAATTCTCGCACATTGTAATTTAATATATTATTGTAGTAGATATGTTGTAAAGTATGCAAGGCACCAAAAGATATACTATACGCAGTTTATGCCAAATTTAAATTTATGGTCTTATAAAATTATTCGGGACGCAATGCGATAATCCTATTTCCATTAATGAACTTACTGGGAGTTATTTCTGTGTTGCGCCGACCATTTCGCCGCTGGGGATATTAGGTTTTCTACCAAATTGTACTACATTACCGACTGCGAACCAATTGGAATAAATTCAATTTCCCGTATAATAGGGCGAACGTAATTTTATTTGATAGTAGCGGCTTTGGCGCATTTGATTCAATAAAAAATTCTGATCCGACACGGGTAGATGTAATTCAATTAAACGCGATACAAAACCTTTTTAGTCTCCACAAAGGTGTTAATTGATATTTGAATGTGAGGCAGGTACCTCCAACTACTAATTTTATAAAGGTTTATTAGGGAAATAAATTTAATGAATTTATGCACGGAGGACAATGAGTAAGGCTTTTTTTATTATAATACTGTTTAAAAATGCGACTGCATCACCATTTTCTAGTAAAATATTAGTCATTCAGAAAATATCCTTACATAAATTAAATACCTCTGTTTTTATTTTTCATTTTGTTAACATGTAATTGTTGGGTTTTGTAATATAATGTGTATTTTTTTTTTTTTTAAAGAAAGACAAACATTCCCGGGTTACGAATAACCTGACAATATTTGAAAATCTCCTACTACCACCACAGTAAGCTGAAAATGTTGCTTGTGTTGTGATGGAGGACTTAGCCAGCCGAGGAATTGAACACACTACGCCCGAGTGAGACCCAAGCTCTCATGTGTTGAGGTAGCTGGAAGAAATAGTATGTAACCTATAAGCTTGCTATACCCTTTTTACTCTGTATTTTTGTGGAGTAAATGTTTTTTGAATTTCTGAATACCTGTTCATGCATGAGGCCTTGTCCAAATAAACATAATGGAAGAGTTGCGAAAATATTGTAATTTTTAAGAACACGTGTTCCGATTTTCTCATAACATGTTCCTGCTTTACTGATAGTTTGTTTTGAAATTTCTCAATTCATTTGTTATAGGCCTCTAGTCCCGTTTTTAACAGGAAAACGAATAATCTGACCAGATTTTTAACTAACAATATTTCACATACATAAGTAAGTTTTATCCGTGAGTTAGACATTTTCCTTCATCATCATCCTTTGCGTTTTGAGCGTTATAAGAGCAGGAAGTTTTTTTGAAGAAAATAGTTATAAAAAAAGCCTATAGTAATGTTCAAATAATTTGGAATAAGTCGGCAACAGCTGCAAAATTAAATCTTCATTCGCCTGTTCAAGTTATGAATTACCCAAATAGAGAAATGTTCATTTTACACTTCGAAATGGACTTGCGTCATTATGATTTCGTATTCATTATTGAATATACTAATTTGGGTTGTTGGTGCATGCGTTATGTGAAATATTTCTGCGTTATGCATAAAATTATTCAATTAGTTCAATAAATTTTAATTTTCAAAATTTTACTTATAATTTTGAACCATATCAGCTTATCGATAAAGTATCATTAATCAATAATAATTTATTTAAAATGTGAACTAATTTGGTTAAAAATTTTTTACAGAAGCCGTATTTTTTCAATTTTGGAAGTTCTTTTGAAAGGCAATAATTCTGAGGAATTCTTTCAGCTTCACGAATCCTACAATTATAATATCCCGTGATCTTTCACTGGTCTGCTAACAAAACAAGTTATTTTCTATTTGTTTGACTAAAAAATATATACATAATGGCTGTGTTCATTGTGCTTTATTTGTAGAACTTGACAAAATGTTACAGTTTAAATTTCAAACTTTATGGAACGGCATAGTAACATCAACTGCAAATCTTTACTTTTGAATATATGTATTTATGTTTTTTTTATTGAAATAAATGTGGAATCTTACAAATTAAAGTTTTTAACAGTGAATAATAAAGTATGCAAAAATATGTTTGTGTCGAAAAACCATCCCTCTGAATTTAATAGCTGTAGTTTAAAATAACGAGAATAATAGCAGTTATATTAAGTAACCCTTCATTTGCATACGATAACGTGCAACAATAACAACTCCAATCAAATTTAACCAGCTTTTTTATTTCTTCCACCGGTCAGTTAACTTTTAAGTTAAACACAGAAAGCCTATTTATGTAAATGTGGAAATTAACATTTCGGTTGGGATTTCCATTTTTCTCCTGTAATCAACATTATTTTGGGAATTCTTGATAGGCTTCAAGTAAGAGGGTCGTTTGAAATAATAAGTACTTAATTTTATTCCAAATTAAATATTTTTTTAAACTAGATTACAGATTTTTTTGTTTCGTTTTTTAATCATCAAACTGACCCTTATTTACACATTATACTTTGTTTTGAAAAGCTACTTACAAATATTTAAAGGACAGATTTTAATTATAAATTTTAATTTATTGTTCTTATTTTTTTATTTAGTCATACACATATTTTTAAATGCGCTTTTACTAACGGTGCGTTAAACATGTCTGTTTGTACAATTTACAACTATGTCAATATGCTTACGCCATCTAAAAATAAATATTTAAAAAAACTTGTGTTCAATATTTTATTCGTCCAAGCAGCGTTTACCTTAGTACAGGTAACATAATTAATTTCTTAATCCCAATTTATCAGTACTACCCAGCTTCTTCGTTGTGTTTACACTCATTTACAAATGATTTAGTCCGGTATTGCTTGAATTGATAAGCTTTCGGATTCCACAACGTAATACAGGAAGTCAGGGTTTATTTCAGTGCAGAAATTCTGGGACTAACTACCATATGTAGTCCTCTTTGCCCAGAATACTAATGGAAGGAAACAATTATACCAAATCAGTGGACATCTTCAATTTATGTTTAAACAAATATAAAATGTTGTTAATGAAGCAATACAGTTTTGTTTAATAAATAATGTACTCGAATATTTCTTAATATTCTCATGTAAAAGCCCCGAAAAAGGGCGTCAATAAATAAATAAATTTTTCGAAATTTTGTCTCTTATTCAACAATGAATTGATAACTTCGGAACAAAAAATAAGGCGTCGCCTCTTGTTTTGTCACAAATAAATGCGTATTTCAATATACTATATCTCATCTTCTATCTATTTAGATAAAGACCAGCTGAAGTCCTCAGCGCTGCACTGGCTTTACAAGGACATTTTAGAAATCTAATGCAAACGGTGACCATCCTCTTTTTGATTGTTATGAAATATAATGTTCCATTGTTTATGTTGGTGAACCATGAATAACAGGATTTTCTTTTTACCGTAGATGTTTTTTTATGTGACATGAAGGTACTTAAATTATTCTGGTTTCAAGTTCAACTCAACTCCAACCTCAAAAAAATCATCTTCAAAACCCTTTTTATGTTAAACCTCACAAGAACGCCCCTGTCTGAAAAGATTTATCAATGCGGATATTGAAGAGAGCCGAAGTCAAAGAAACGACCCATTTTAATTAAGCTAACAACTACTGCGAACGGGTGTTCCGCTATTTTATTGCATTAGTCTTAATTATTTTCTAGGTATCAATATCTCATCACTACCCAGTCCATTTTGAAATGTGTATTCAAATTAAACCAATACCTGTTCACTGTATCATGTATTATGTCTAATCATGGGCTTCCATGAATGTTTATTGTTAATAAATTCCATTGCAGCATAAACCGCCAAATACATTTTCCATTATTGAACAATACAAACTGGCCACTTTGTGTCGGGCCGCAGATTTGAATATCCCGATTTCAAAGAGTTGCTAGTTTAGATTAGTTTGTTCAGTCGTTTGTGCATTCAGCGGGACATGCGGGGTTAGAAGAGATAACACGGGAAGTTAACTGGATAAATGTTAACTCCCTTCGTGCCACACAACTTGCCGGTTAAAGTTAACGGGCGCAGAATAGAGTTACTGGGATGCATTCATCCAGCGTTTTGTGCCCCAACTTTACAAATGGGCGTAATGTAGTGTGATGCAATAACTGTACATTTAGTGGTTTTAAAATGCTTATATTTCATTTCACCAATTCGGTAGAGATTTGATGCCCGAATGTTTTCCCCTTGTTATCAAAATTTCTACAAAAAATATGTGAGTTATTCTGGAATAATTTCTTTTAATGATTAAGATACTGCCACCAAAATGAATGTTCTGGCAGCGTATTTCCTTTTCCGTGTTCAATAGTAAGTAGTATGGCAGTTCTGCTTTGAAACACGCACTGGTTTGTCGGCTAATTCTCTTTCTAAACTCTAGTACTGCCTCCTATTGAACACGGTAAGGAAATACGCGTTCTGTGCAGCATATTATCGATTTAAAAATATATGCTTTTTAAATCATTTAATAATAAGAGAAACCTAATCTGATAATACCAATAATCGCAATACATGAAAGAAATTTTGATGCTAAATCAAGTTTTTAGATGCTAAGAAATTATATTTAATGAATGTCGTAATCACCAACTGTTGCTAATTTATTGTTTTTGGTATCCAAATGTTCGGGTAATTGGTAACCGGTTACTTAAGAAATTTGGCGACCAACACTGCTTATTTGAAAATAAACGACGTTTATAGGAAGTGAGAATTCAAAACATTATATGTATCTTTAATTGGAGGCCATAAAATCACGAATTACCTCAATATGTTTCTAAATCAGTTGACACGCATTCACTTCACAATACATGAAAGCCTCCGAAACTCTCACATGTCCCCTACAACGAATTTTTCCCTGCCATTCATTTCCGCCATACTTTTTACGTCATATATTCGATCCATTGATTATATGTCGTTTTCTATAACTGATCTAAATGTTACATTAGGCGTCGTAAGCAAATTTTTGTACCAATGAATTATCATAAAGTGCAGCTTTGTATATCTTTTTAAAATGAAATTTTGACTTGCCGAATTGACGGTTGTAATGTTGATCTAATATAAACCCACAACATTCAGCATAAATTCGGGCAAGTTTATACCGAAACGATGAGTTCATTCGAACATTGATCCTTTGTTAATCAGCGAGCCAGGTTCGACATGCATTTCGCACGTGTGCACGTGTACATACATAGGTGGCGCAGACTGCAGAATTTGAATGCCGCATTCAAGTCAGGTTGGGATGATCACCACAGGACGATGGTTCGCTATGTGCACGTGCGGAATTCTAAGTGAACATACACTCGTAATAGCATTTCAATTGCACTGGCGGCAAAGAGCAACGAGAAGATAATGTGGTTTTGCTAGTGTATGAAATAATTAGGTTCGTGGAGGTGTTGTAGTCAAATGTAGTAATTAGTGGCATGAATTAAATAGTGTCCACCAGTTCAAACTCAAAATGCTTGCAAAACTCAATGAGAAAATCATATCATTAATTAAATATTTAAGCTGGAACTGCATTTCTATGACTATATCTAAATTTCAATATTAACGACTGTGCCAAAACAAGTTTAGTCTGTTTTAGCTATATGAAAAAAATCTAAGTAAAATCACTTCTTGTGTGAAAGTATTTAACAAATAATATTTTATGAATTATTTTCTTTTATTTATTGAAATTTCGAACGTTTAAAAAGAGTAACACAAACAATAGAAATATTGATAAACGGTTAAGATTTGCGAGAAGAGTTTGAAATTAAATATTTGCGATTAATACTGGACTATAAACAAAATGAATCATTCAAAAATATTGCCTAAAAAATTTCACCGTTGGGAAGAATAAGAAGATTCCTAAATACAGTCTCCAAAAATATATACAATGCTTTCATTGTACCACACGTGAATTACTGCAGCAATCTATTCTTAGCCAGCGATGGATAATGAAACTAATGGCAATACTTCAAAATATAGCTGTGAGAATTATATGGAAGAAAAATTGAAAAAAGAAAATCCAGGGAATGTTGAAGAAGATAAATATCTTACATTTAAAAAAAATATTAATATTAATCCTATGTGTTTAATCTACAAAATAATTCATGGCTGTACACGTACATCAAATGATTTTAAGAAAAATTGAAAACCTGCAGCACACAAGCTACACACGAGACGAGGAAAATAAATGAAATAAGACTGAACTCAGAAAAAAATCGAGACTCAAAGTTATTGATGTTCGGAGCAATTAAGATATTTAGCGAATTACCAAGGGAAATAAAAATAGAAGAAAATGTAAACAAATTTAAAATGAAATTGCGTAAATATATTTTTTTATTTAAATATGTGACTGATTCATTCATTTAAAAGAAAAAGTTAAGTATTAGAATTATATTGCTATTATGTTACTATTAAAAAACCACAAATAAATAAATAAAAAAATAATAAATTATTATAAGCAATAATTAGTCGCCTGTAATATCAATACAAATTGAAAAGATCTCCCGAGTAAAAATAAATGCCGCCGACGGGAATTGAACCCGTTGCCTTCTGATGTCCGGTCAGATGCTTTGAACCACTGAGCCACGTCGGCTTATTTCCAACACGCCAATTAATTCAATATGTACTAGTACTTCAGTCAACAATTACTGCTTACTATATTTATTTTTATTTTTTGGATATATATTAAATTTGTATTGATATTACAGGCAACTAATTATCGCTTATTATAGTTTATTATCCTTTGTGCGATGTATAAAAACCTTTTCTTATAAACATTAGTTCATCATTAAAAAAATAATAAATAAAAATTAAATCTCTGGCTCTGTGCGGTATACAATTATAAGTTATGGCGTTATAAGAATGTATATTATTATTTCATACTGAAAAGATAATCGATAGATATTTATGTTAAAATGTTCCCAACGGAAAATTGTTTATTTGTTTGGTAAAGTTTATTTTCGCAAAGCGCACTAACATGCTTACATTGCTTCCCGGCAAGTTGTACGTTTATTTTTATATCTTTTATCTAACATCTAACAGGCAATTTGTGTATGAACTTCGGCGCTCTCCAATTTATTTGAGATATCAAAGATACGCAGTTGGGAAAACTTGCTGCCGACTTAACGAGTGAAACTTTAATCTTTGAGATAATGTGTTGTTTTATGTCAAAACTGTGTTTGGCACAAAGCCTTTTGTTTGCTAAGTTCATTTGCAAACGACAATTTTATTTATTTTTCAAAAATAAATTACGATATTATCTTTAAGTTTTTTGAACGGTTAAACTCTTTACTGAAGATCAAATGATGCTTACGAATAGATGAGAATACAATACTGCAATGTAATCCTATTCAGTAAGATAAAGGCTTTATTAAGAAGTTTCCATTACTAAGATAAAATCCTACAGCCTACTAACTCAACTCATTGGTACAGTGATAACGTCGAGACAAAAAATACAGAAGCCTGTTCTTAGATAAGAATTTGGAACCCTTTATTTGCAATAAAAATAACGTTAAACGGAAAAGAAACGGTGAATATAAGATTCTGAAATATCTGTAACGGAGGCTCTGAAGAGTTTCCTTGAGATTCATTTTTTACTTTTTTTTAGCCCTGTAGATACTATCTATTGTTTATTCATGTTGAAAAATTAACAACCTCCGGGCCTAGTTATTAAGTTATCAAAATAAAATTAAAATACGGATGGATACAAGCATTTTTTGGCATGCTGGTTGCGTGGATCTAGGTACCCGACGATATTCTTAATTAGTACATCCATTTTGTGGTTACTTACCATCACCACATTGCGGAGAGGAACACCACACAATTCTACTATGGAACTATACAACTGTGGAATGCCACACAACTCTACTATGGAACTGAACAACTATGGAACGCCACACAACTCTACTATGGAACTGAACAATTATGGAACGCCATACCTTTCTACTATGGAACTATACTACTATGGAACGCCACAAAACTCTACTATAGAAATATACGACTATAGAACGCCACACAACTCTAGGTACTATATAACTGTACGACTATGAAACGCCACATAACTCTACTGTGGAACTATACGACTGTTGAACGCCACACAATTTTACTGTGGAACTGAACAACTATTGAACGCAACAAAATTCTACTACGGAACTGAACAACTATGGAACGATACACAACTCTACAATGGAACTGAACAACTATTGAACGCAACACGACTCTACTATGTAACTGAACAACTATGGAACGCCACACAACTCTACTATGGAACTTAACAATTATAGAACGCCACACAACTTTACTATGGAACTATCCGACTATGGAACGCCCACAACTCTACTATGGCAATTTTTTTATTAGATACATGTGATATTTTCGTCTTTTCGCCATTCTTTTTATTTGTTTAAAACAATATAAAATTTTCTTCTCTCTTGACTATGACCGATATTTCTTTTTTTTCCTAAGGCTTTGCATATGTGTTCGCAGGGATGGAAAATTCCTCCCCTACAATACATAAGCCTCCATGAAAATTGGACCCTTAATTTCTTTGATAACTACAGAAAGCTACTTAAAGCTCTCTTGTACTGTATATCTTTATAGACATATGTACTTAACTAATTGATACGTTATTTACGATCTTGAACGCAAATATTTTAGTATTTATATTGTAATTAAATTCCATCAAACGTTGTGTAATTTTTTGGTTTATGATATAGGATTTTAATTACTTTCATTTTTTTGGTAACCCTTTTGATTCTGATCGAGGCGTTGAGTTTCAAAATTGAATTGGTCTTTCCATTGCAAGTCTAAATTTAAATGATTTCACTAATTGAGCTAACTTTCCCTTTGTAACTATTCTGATTCCCTGCACCCTAACGAAGTCTAAGATAATCGCTGGTAAAGATGTTATACGTGTTTATTTGGACAGGTAATTAAATATGACTCAAATGGTTAATTGTTAGTAAATTTGATTTTGGTAAACTCTTGTATCTGTTGGCGCCACTCCTTTATGACTCTGCTGCTATAAGGTACATGTAAAGATTGATTTAGTAGGTTAATGTAATTAGTTAATTGTATGTTTGACGAACTCAGAATAGCCCTTTGCTGGCATAATTTGGCTCCTATCCTCCTGCAAGTAAATAAGGTGATCGAGAGGCAACTAGAAATTCGCACAATCTTGTGACACGATTAAATTGATTGGTACCTAAGTTACCGCGTCCCAATAAAATCTTCCTTCGTCATCATGCACTGCCTTCAGGTCTTCTCTCGAGCCTTGATACTCCCAAATTCCGACCCCTCCTTGGACTACAATTTACTTAGGGCGAACCGGTTTCGTCCTATATGCAATCATATACTCACGGTTGGTGTGGAATTACGCTTCGTGAATCCTCATTCCACGTTTAAAAGAAAATGCGAGAGTGGTCCAGAAGACCTAAAATGCAAGCTGTATGCAGGTCCGCATTCTTCAGTAAACAGTACATACGAATAAATATATGTATACATACAGTTTGGGAAAGGCTTATGACTTGCAATACGAGGCTACTTGCCTCGCATCCCAAGCTCGGATCTCGTACCAAGAACTCTGCGAAGCTCTAAGTTTGGTTACCGAATAGATACATAAGAATAAGGTGATACGAATAAATACGATATAATAAGATCTTATTGATAGTTTGTTTTGGAGAGCTATCGAACTCCAGGCTTTTTGTTTTTGATTGGTTTTGACGTTTTTATTTAAGAGAATCGCCATCTCTATTTTGTTTTGTTAATGGTCTTGTTATAGAAGTGACCACTGCCTCCTATTTGATGAACTGTATTTATTTTAAATTTTTCCTCCAGGGTTCAACATTAGATTTAGTTCATCCTATCCCGTGATTTTTCAACTGTCTCATGTAATTGATTGCCACATAAGAGGGTACACGACTCTCAACTGTCTCAGGCAACTGATGGGATCTATGCGAACATTTTCACAAATTTCGATATAATTCTTACTAACCCGTGATTTTTCAATTGTCGATTGTTAATGATAAGTATTTGTGAGCTCGCAGCTTCCAGCTGTTTCAGGTAACTAATAAAAACCTATGCGACTATCTAATCAATGATATTTAAATGTTTCGTGTAATTATTCGATATAAATTTTACTAACCCGTGATTTTTCAATTGTCGTTTGTGAATGATAGGTATTTGTGAATGACCCAAATCGCTGCACATTGCACAATGACATCCTGATAATTGTCTAGTTGCGGCCAAGGTCGTTTTCAAACTATGCTGTTGACCCAGTTCTCCAGTGGCTTTATTTGTAAACAAATCGATAATGTAAACACCTCCTTTGACACCTTAACCTAGATGTGAGATTGTTTATTTTAAAAATTCCTTAGAAGTCAGTTGTGCCTTTTTTTATTTTTTTACTGTGCATTATTAATTAAAACCTCACGACTTTGATATTTTAATTCAATATTTTTTTATTCCTTTTTTAAGTTAAACTATTTATTTCATTTTCCGAATTTAGTAAATTTACTAGAGGTTAGGTGAAGAATAAATATAAATATATATAAAGGTACACATATCTCGATTGCCAAAATATGTTAAATAAGAGTACATATATTAATAAATAAATATAAAATATATGATTCTACATAGACTTGAATATTTATAAATACATATTTTCTTTTTCAATAATATAGATATGTCTATGGGTAGGTATTTAAAATCGCTACCATTCCGATGCTTCGATTAATAAATAAAATACACATATATATATATATATATATATATCTACATATAGGTACATAAATTACTCATATATACTCTTTATATACAATATTTTACTTTATTTTTATATAGATAAATACATAATATACATATATTAATGTGTAATTCTTTGTTTTGTTGTTTTAATAATTTAATTGATATACCATAATCAGCTGTACCTCCTCACTCCTAGGGCCTGAAAATTATTTATTAAAGGAAAACTCACCCCCTTCAAGATTTCTCCGGTTGGGATCTACACAACAAACCTTGTCAAAGAAATCCTACCTAATTAACTGTATTTTTCAACTAATTTCAAAATAAATCTTTTCGACTATCTATTCCTATTTAATATTTTATTCTTGCTTGATTCATATAAATTAGCTGATATTTAATATTTTGTGATATAGATGTGCCGGAAAATTATAAATTATTTAAGTCGAACTATTTTTGTTATTTTCACTCTATTTTAATTTTTTATATAAATTTATAAGAAAATTCATTCCGAATTGCGCAAACTTTTAATTATTTCGATTCTGAATAAATTAAATATCTGTTAAAACTTTCTTCTAAATTTCACTGTTTTCACCAATATTTTAAACTATCCACAATTAATTTTTTTTCGAACTGTTACTTTTTAGAACAAAGGTTTGAGCGTTTATTATTGTTTCCTTTTTGTTTTTGTTTGTTCTTTTAAACTAAGATGTAAGTATTTACTATTAATATTTTTAAACAAAATTGATACTAAATTATAATCTATTTTTAAATATCAATTCGCGAACACGTTCACTCTAGATTAACGATAAAACTCTCAATTACATTTGAATGTTTTCACTTTGAATGAAATAATTATTTTTAAATTTTAATAATTCACTAATCACTTTTTGCACTATTCACTTAACACTTTTAAGCACTGAGTTTAAACTCTATCTATTTATTAACACTGTTTGATTAAATTAAACTGACTTATTAAAATTTCACTGATTTTAGTACTTGTACTTTTCCCGAAATTCCAGGGACTTATTTAAAATTTAACACTTAGAGATTTTTCACTGTTAATTTTTACCAAGAACGTAGTACTGCCACGTAACAACTTTTCAAATCCACGGCACGACTGTCTGTCTCCAGACTGATGTGCACCAACTTTTATACCCCTCTCAGGTTCCAAAAGACGTATCTGAATTTCTTTTGATGCTTAATTCTATCTCCTATCAACTCGTAAATTTGAACATATCTGCCACTAATTTCGATTGTGCCGACATATGATCTTGTGTAACATTTCAGTCATTTGACTATGGGCGTCGACTATTTTTCGTTCCTTGTCCTAAACCCCATAAGGTCCGAATCGAGTAAGTCTGCGTTAATTGCCCAAACTTCCTTTGTCCTCTGTTCATACAAAATTTAGTTAGCATATCATGATTTTGTGTTCCTTTTTTTTCTCAATTTGCTTTTTCTCAATCCGTCCTCAATAACATATATATAGATCTCAATTTTATGCATCTCGTGCGAAAAATGATTAAATCCATGTCGAAATCTGTACTATGCATTTTTGAATTTCGATTTGTCTAAATCCTACTTAATTTTATTGTCACCTATATGAGCTTTTTCCATTTTCACCCGTACCTTCTCTCTTTATGTCGCAGATTTGAGTTTTGCCTTATTTCTTGAATTTTCTTTTATTCGCAACGTTTCTCTCCACAAATTTCTTCTTTATTCTTATGTTATTTCTCATAACTCTATAATTAATTATATTCCAAACCGTATTTATTAATTTTACGGATAACTTAGAATTGTATCGCTTTTCTTCACTTGGATCATCCCTTATCCCCGTTCTCTACCCTTTCTTTATCTTTTCCACACTTTTCCTGATGTGTGTTGCCCCCAGGAAAATTTCATCCTTTATTTATTATTAATTAATATATAATTTTCCACACTTCTATGGGAGATATACCTAATTTGACTCTGGGATATCCGTCACTTTTATTGTTTCACCTAAACTCCTCCCCACTCTCCATCTCTTTCATACCAGGATTCACATAAAACATACGCATTGACATCTGTTTACATCTCAAATTTTGGTACTACGCTCGTAAATTTCATTTAATTTCAAACCTATTAATTTTAATATCTTTTGCTTTATATAAACATTCCATAAGTCTTACGTTAAATTTAATAGCTTTTCTAATGGCTTATTACTCTAACCTAAACAAGAACCATGTTCGAATTTTGATTGTTATTGTCTTAAAATACACATGAGATCGTCAACCTTTTATCTTGTCTCATTTCTTTTGTAGTCTTGTGTAACTCTTACATCCATCCACCCTGACAATCATGTAAAATGCCTACGTTTCCTGAATTTAATCTATCGCTATATGTTTAGTTTTATTGCCTTCCTTTGGTACCCTATTATCATGTTCTTAGGACCTTTGTAGCAGCTCAAAATCTCTGAATTTTCCCTTCGTCCAGTCTGCACTGTTTCTAAAATGTCTATTTTAATGCGAGATTTTCATTCCCAATCGTTTTCCTAATACCCCCGCTCCAACTAGAATTGATAACGATTAGTTTCTAATGTCCCTAACACTTTCGTTTTCCTTTATTACGATTTACATCGAACTCGACACCCTCCCGCTATCATAAGTAATTGCACGACGGTTGAAATCCTGCCAGCAACTTCCCTTCGCTTTCCCGCCTTTCTTTTATACTATATTTCATTTAAACTTTCCATTGTATTTTCGTGTGTGTTTTTTTTTCAACATGAAAAGGTCCCAAAGCCCTCGATTTCAATGGTTCGCTATCTCATAAATGTCTCAGTTATTGTAAACATTCCCAGGATTTGTTCCCTTGAACGTCGATTGTTTACACTATAGTGCGTTCGCCTCTAATTTCTGTGAGAATAAAGAAGTCATTACTTATCTTTTTTATCGCCGGGTCCAAAGTTCATTTCTTTGTCTTTCGTAGACACACGCCTTTCCGTTCACTGATTGGTTATTCAAAATTTTATAGCTTTCGTTTAGATCTAATTGGTTGACAACCTTCAATGTTTATTTTTAAGCCTAGACAAGGGGAATCCTTCTCGTCCTAGACGATTTTACGACCTCTGTGCTTTCGTCCTAGAACCTCGATATAATTCCAACTATTGCAGATGCCTACTGCAAACAAACTGGATCAATTTTAATTCAAAAGATGTCGCTAGAATGACGGTTTTCATAAATAATTAGTATATTTTTAATCCGCGAAGTGGGAAGCTACGGTTTATCTGTTTTCACTGTGACTTAAGCCTTTCATCACATACATCAACTGTTTTTTATTGACTTTACATATTTTAAAACATCTCTTAGCATCATACAATTGTAAAGAGGAACACCGTACAACTCTAAACTCTAGAACTATACAACTCTGCGACGCCTTACAACTGTACTACAGAAATGTACAACTATGGAACGCCACACATCTCTACTATGGAACTATACTACTATGGAACGCCACACAACTATTTTATGAAACTTACATCCTTACTATGGAACGTCTTACAACTCCTTGCTTTATTCGCATTTTATGCATAGTCTCATATTTTCATTACACTCATCTCTTATTTCGGCTCTTTACATTACTCGAATGAAGTATTTTATTGATTGTTCCCACTTCCTGACAAACCTTTCCTCTCCCACCAACCTTACAATTTATTTTGTTATTTATTATTATTTTTTTGGTAAACTAATGTTTAAGACAAGATTTTTTATGCATAGCACAAAGGGTAACAATTTTTTTATAAGCAATAATTATTATCCTGAATTATCATCCACATTGAAAAATCTCCTGATAAAAGATACATGACGCCAACGGGACATGAACCCGTGTCCTTTCGATTTCCGGTCGACAGCTCTGACCACTGAGCTATGGCGGCTTATCTCTTATCCGCGAAATAATTCAATATATACTAGTGTTTCATTCAACAATTACTGCTTGTTACATTTTTTTCACCTGAAACAACCAACTTTATTTTACATGAGAAAGGCATTGTAAGTGCTAACTCTCTCACTAGATGGCGTCGAGACCAATTGTCTACATTTTTTGGTAAGAATACTAGAACTTGTCAAATATTAATTATTATTTTTTTGGTAAAGTAATGTTTAAGACAAGATTTTTTATGTATAGCACAAAGGGTAACAATTTTTTTATAAGCAATAATTATTATTGCTTTTAAAAAAATAATAAAAAAATTATTTTGTTATTTTTGAAAACTCTTTGTTACTAAACGGGTTTTTATTTCGAATTATTTTTTTTCTCAATCGTGCCTTGTCTCCCCGAAGCGTCACCGACTTCTTCTATAAGTTACACGTGTTATCTTTTACATAATATTGTGAATGAAACCGTACAGCATTATATGGAAATATTTTACAGCCTCCGATGTAGAGCTTCCAATACCTTCCACATCTATACCTTTTTATGAACGCCATAAACGTAAATTTATTTACAAAATTAATGCTTTAATTTAAGTTCTATAGCTGCTGTTATTAAGCAGCTTTCGCAAATCGTAAATTACTTCATTGCCCAACTACTAACGTAATATGATGCCTTCTCGATTGCGCTGCAAAAGTTGTTAAAGGATTGAATTACTGAAACAACTAAGCATATAAATTATTATGAAATAAATGCCTACTGTTACAAAGCAACCGAAAACATTGGTCATAAAATTACCTAAAATACTTGAATTACAGCTACCTATTCTTGTGTCCCAATAAATACGTTCAAATCCGATTAATTATAAGTTTGAAGTTATAATATATTTTAAAAATCCTTGTTAGCGTAAGTCCAAATATTTTGAAGAAATATATATTTTTTTACATTAGCTCCACACAGCAGACCCTGAGAAAAAGATTTCCCTCGGAGCCTATATCATCTTAAAGGGTGCTTTGTGGAGGGTCTTTTTAAGGAAAAGAAGGGGAAGTTCTGGGAAGGAAAAGTATATGATGGGTCGGTAGGAAACTGGGGTTCAGTGTGTCTGTGAGTGACGGACGTATAAATCCATCCCTTCAACTGTGGTGCAAAGGGAAGAGCCGATAGAGTCCGCCCGGTGAGGACAAAATGCTCCCTCAACCAGTCTTTCTGGATCCGGCCCGCCACGCATTAGGTGGGCAGACGCATCCGCCGCCCAGACAAACCTCACTTCATGAACCAGGGCACCCCTGCTGTGTCACCAAACGTAGCGAACCACTTGGGGTGACCTATGGCAGAGGTGTTCGTTATCCAATAAATGGTTCCCGGGCGACGGTATCCAAAACCGCTCACCGAATTGTGAATTTATTTTAAGTCCTGATCAAATTATTTTATTGTATTAACATTATGGAAAATTACCAACAAATCACCTACCAAACATATGCCTTATTTATTTATTTATTCATTTTCGGGAAATCGACAGTTTACATTCAATCAGTTTGTACATAAGTATTATATAGTAAAATAAAACCAATTATGGATTTCCTCCTTGTGACTTTAACTGAGACAGCATAATATGCAATAAGTTATTTAAATTTGTGAATATGAATTAAAAAAATTATACAAAATAAAAGATAATATAAAACGAAAAATTTACAAAACATTACATTTATAGCCATGGAGAGAGGTTGTAGATATAAATCAAATCATAATAGAGATATAAACAATAGAGACAAAAACATTATTCACAAACCATCAGAGAAATATTCTTTTATGGCCCTCTTGTATTTGGTAAGTTCGCAACTGAAAATATCAACCTTGGATAATACGCTATTGTAATTATTGCATAGTCTGTTCAGGTAAGAATTCTGCTTAGAGTTCGTTTTGCTTTGAGTAACCCTGAACAGGACAAAAGAGCGTGTTGAACGCGCAGGTACATTGAATGGAATCTTGTTTAGCAAATCTGGGCATTGAATATTATTGTTAATTATTTTACACAGGAATAGTGCATCCTTATGATGCCTCCGTACACTCAGTGAATTAATTTTAGAGTATCAAACTGCCTCTGCATAATTATTAAATCTTACAAATGACTTGTAACATATCCATAGCAAGTCAAACAGAATTCAGGTCTAAACTAAAAACTTGCCTTTTTAAGCTGTCGTACCCTTAAATTAAATATACCATTTCTAAGAGAAAGTCCAGTTATATTAAATTTTTCAATTAAGTCCTGAATCCTGTATCTAAATTTCGCCAATAAACAATTAGAAAATGTTAATTAAGTGTTAATCTCAAGTGACCTACCAGGTAAGTATTGTACTGTATATTTTCTCCATAAATAGTTAAGCAATAAGCAATAACATAGATCACTGTAGAAATGTATTATAAGTTTGTACAGCGCCCTTGAGGTGTTTTTGCACAAAAACGGCGCTATACAAGTCATCCAAGTATTATTATTATTTAACAAAGATATTTTAGGAATTTGTTTTGAATTGCTTCGATTTTGTTTATGTGGATTTTGTAAAATGGAGACCAAACAGCTGAATTAAACTCCAAATGACTTCGTACATAGGCAAAGTAGAGTTGCTTAATGATATCGATGCTATTAAAAAGTTTTGTGTTTCTTATGATGAAGCCTAACATTTTAGCAGCTTTATTTGTGATTTGATGTATATGAAGGTTATATTGTAGTTTACTATCAAGGGTTATTCTGAGATCACGATTATCTGAGACTGTTGCAATGTTGTTGTTGTTTAAAGAATAATTAAATAATTTATTTTTTTTATTTCTCGAAAAGACAATGTGATGACATTTTGAAACATTTAGATATAGTTGATTTTGTTGGCAATAGGTGGATATATTGTTTAAATCATGTTGTAAATTGACACAATCGTATAGACTTGTTATTGGCTTGTATAGCTTAGCATCATCAGCAAATAATTCTATTTCAGAGTATTTTACAACATTGATCAAATCAATAATATATAAAATGAAAAACAATGGTCCGAGATGAGAACCCTGTTGGATCCCAGAGGAAATTTCATTGAAATCTGATTCGAAGCACTTTATTGCGATTGCCTGTGATCTGTTGAGTATATAAGATGTAACCCAACGAAATAAATTACCACGTACGACCAAAGTTTTCTTAATAATAATTTTTGATTAATTTTATGAAATGCTTTGGCAAAGTCTGTATATATGATATCTACATGTATGAGACTTTTCGTTTCATGTTTTCAAATTTGAAATGAAGATTATTGTTGCTCTGTTCGGGTGACACAAAATTTATGAAGCAATAAACAAATCTGATTTTTTAAATTTATTAATTTTTACTATTTCTCGGCTAAGTATTTCCTGTCAGATTCAGGGCAGATAATGAAACCAAATAACTCACTGATATAATCAAATATATCATGAATAAATAATATAAAATGCTTTTAAGAATGCTTCCACGAATGATTTCTATTCACACCTCTCATCTCTTTCATGTGTTTTTAACACCGCCAGTCATGATGTCAATGTTAGTATAAATAATTTTTTTATAATCTCGAATAGATTCAATTCTATTCTATTTTGCGACTATTCAATAAATTTAGAAAGAGTAACGGAAATGCGAGATCTTATCAAAATAATGGATGAGAAACTTCATTTTATGGCCAACATTCAACAAATTGTAAATAAGGGTACGAAAGCATTATGGCGACATAAGACTAACAACGGGGGTTTGCTGGACGCTCACATTTAAATTATTTCTGATGAACGTATCACTAAAACCTCAAATGTTCGTAGAGGGATCCTTACGTATGTAAGTTATTTATATTTAAGATTAATATAAACAAGACCTTACCATTAATTTTTTTATGTAAAACGGTTTGAAAATTTTATAAAACGTTTTTCAATGATAAAATTAGCGGCGTGCACCATATTTTATTTTTCTAGGCGATGAATTAGTAACTTCCCGGAGGATCCCTGTATAAATATTTGAGTTATTAATAATACTTTCATCAGAAATAATTAAAATACACCCCCCCGGAAATATCGATTTTCTAGGTGTGCCAAGGCAAATTCAACCGCTGGTCTATCTAATACGCCAGAGCCGCGCATCCCATATTTTTGTGCACGGCTGCTTTACTTATGTCGTTAAGATTCTGGCTTTATTTTAGGGTATTATCTCATCTTTAGAACTTGGAATCGTTACAAATGACAAGTTGTTGCACATATCCCCAGTTAGAAGCCTAATAGAACATAACTCCATAGTTTGCTCACTTTCTACAATATTCATATTCATAATGTAGAAAGAAAAGAAAATTTCTACGCCGCGTAAACTTTAAAATTAACATCCATTTAGAGCACATAAACTACACGTCGTTAATGCATATTTTAAATACTTCAATTTTAGAAAACAAACGAAATTATTAAAATTTATAAAATTATTGAACTCTAAATTCGATTGTTGTTTAGTAAAGCTATAAGTACCCATGAGAACAACTAGACAAACATCAACATTTTCTATAAATATCGTCGCTGTGAAATCAAACCGGCATATCTGCGAAATGCTTGTTTTTCACCAGAGCGCTTTAAAGATTTCGCATATGATATTTTCCTTTTAACGTCCGTTTGGTTCACCTCAATGCCACCTTATGAATGAATAAAATTTAGACGAATACTGCTTATTGAAGTAGTAGTTGCAAATAAATCGAAAATTGCTTAAATTAAGAGTAAAATGCAGATATGCCAGTATGGCTTTAAAATCAGTGTAATATTTGCATTTGTGTCACAGTGGCTTCTTCTTTTGGAACCTGTTTAAGGTATAAAAAAAGACAATGTTGTCAATGAAAAAATAATTTATTGCTTCACAATTTTTTTTATAAACAACTAACATAATACTGCTCTTTCCTTTGCTGGTAACTTCAAAGTTTCCGAAACGTTTATGGAAATCTGAATAAATTGACGGTATTATCCCGGCGGTAACTAACTTTAGGATACCATTTTTCTTCTTATCATCAATGGTCTCTTGGAATAAGCATGCATCAGAACAGGATTCACGCTCCCATTGCCCCGTTTATTCCTTTTCTTCGCCTCCTCCCAGGCATGTGATCCGTAGGAGGTTTTGAAGTAAAAGTTGCCGTCGTAAATGAGACAAACATCACACTGATCTTTCTTCGGTGTGAAAGTTTGTATGACTTGAAAAAACCTCTGTACTGGTAGTAGCTGATTCCTGCAAGGTTTGACTCCTTTCTTTCTGTTAGATAATCTCTGTGATCGGCGATAGATTTTCCACCATCGATATACTCCCGAGAACTTTGATATCGGTAGTAATGACTAGGAACACTTGAGTTTACAGTTGTGGCAAGGAGGCTTCATGCTTCGTTGGTTCACTCTTCCACGGGTTTTAGACTCGTATTCCTCACCGCATTTTCGCATCTTTCAGTTTGCTAAAGTTTTTTTATTAAATTTGCCTATTTTAATTTATTTTTTTAACCGGGAGAAATTTTACCCGGGTCAGACATTTTGGCATATATGCCGGTTTGTTTTAGTTGAGGCTGCTATAAACGCTTTTGTTAAGTGCAAACCGGATTATCTGCCAATAAGTCATATTTGGTAGTAATAAAAATGTACTATTGTGAGATAATCCAGTTTTACTTACATGATGGACGCATTTCCCCCTTGAAAGTTTTGAAGCAACTGGCGTATTGCGGAATAGGTCTGTCTTCTGCTAAAAAAAATGGCGATTCACGTGTAAATGCATACCGGCCCAACGCCATCTGACAGATTTTTATTCAACTATACGACATGCCGGTTCGACATAAAAATAGAAGGGAAAAAAAGAAATTTTTTGACACCAATAACTCAAAATCTCCATTTTTGCATATATGCCAAAATCTCCATTTTTGCATATACAACGTTTACATAGTCTTGGTAACAAATATTTAGATGATATAAATGTAAATAATAATTTAATTTAATGTAATTATTTAAACTTGACAAATTTTAAAGCCGTATTTGCGAACTATTTTTACTTGGTATAATATATTGTTGATAAAGTTATATAGGTACGTTTCATACTAGTTATTGTCGTTGATTTTGAGGATATTGATGGATTATCTTATTTATTGTCACTTATTTATATTTTATGATATGTAAATTTTTATAACTATTATGCTATATGCTATTTAACCTACATTTATCATTCTAATTTTTCAAATAGATGTACAACACTATATGTAAATGCCTTTCGGGAGTTTAATTAAAAAAACAACTATTTTAAGATGATGCATTTTCGATTTCAATGAATACAGTTGTAGCTTTACTGAAAGAATCAAGCTTTTTGCTTTAAAAATAGCAATCGTAATTTCTTTCGCTTGTTCATATACAACTTGTTTCGAGTGGTAAAGGTCCACAATCAAAATATGTTTTTCTATGCGGAAATTCGGGCATTTTCAATTTTGGTCGAGTAGACCCTAAAGGCGTAATCGGGAAAATGTTTTCTACATAGACCCAATAAATGGACTACGCTTTTTACTGGTGCAATTTATGAATATGAAAAATTCCAGAAATATTTATAATTGATTCGATATTAAAATGCTTAAAAATCCCTTCAATATCAAGTCTTTTTTTACGTGTGTAGATTATCCGCATTTGCTGTCCATTTTTTTAAATATAATAATTATTAAAAATAAATTACTTTAGTTGATATAATAAGCCCTGATGAAGCTTGAGCTAAGCGAAACCTGGTTGGCTGTTAATATTAATTCAAAATAAAAGTGGTGTTTTACGAAGTGTATTTTTCATTTAATATATAATGTCACATCACAAAGTGTTTGCTTCCTTCGATAAAATTATTAATAAGTAATATTTAGTGTTATTCAAGTTTTTTGACATTGTATTTCAATTATGAAACGCAACACATTATTCAGCTACCTTTCATATCGAAACGTCACTTAAAATGACGGTAGCTAGGCTTAGTGACCAGATCTGAATAGCTAGGTACTTTCTACGTAGTCTATAACTGAGCTCTTGTGCAATATTCTCATAAAATTTTCTAATTTTAACAATTTTTTAATTTCTCTTTCATTTTAAACCATGAAACATATAGCATATCTTCCCCAGACACCCCAGTTTTTTAAACAACTTTGATAAGATTAACTGTGCAAATAATTTATTTAGGAAATAGTTTAATGTCTCCGTAGTTATATTGACTCCGTGTTAATTTAATTTTCCTCTTTACATCCGATGCACTTCGTCGCCTTTAGAATTAAAATGTAAATACTCTTGTTTAGCATTAGCACGCCACTTTTGTTTTCTTCGCGTTCGTTTTCAAAAAAAGAAGGATCATTTGTTTTCCAAAATGGCGTCGACGTTGGCATATAACTCTTCGCTTGTCGCTGCATTAGCGACCATTTTAATTTCCCCCGAGGCGCGGAGGTACCTTTGCGTGGCTATTCTCACCCCGCCGGCCCGTTCTGCCCGTTCTACCCCTTTTCAGGCCATTCTGCCCCGCACTAACACTTCACGGTTGAAAGTCCCTGGCACTTCTGGATTCTTTATTAGACCTCTCCTGTCTGTCGTTCTTTTTACGATTCGTTAAGTAGATTGAATCATTATTATAAGAAAAAATGGAATTGTTACGATCATATATTATTTATTTAACGCCCAGAGGGCTTTTACATGGTTGGTAGTATAATTTTAATTTGACAGATACTTTGAAACATAAAAAATAAGAATAAAATTACATTTGATAAAAGCTATGCAAAAAATCATACAAACACAAGAAACAAAAACAGAAAATTACAGCTATTTGTAGGTTTACATGATGTGTTTAGGAGTATTGTTGAAATAAATGTTTTAAATGATCCACAAAACTTGCCAAGTTGGTATTGAATATGTCAACATCACCCAAGTAATGATTTCCCATGGTGTGAAGTCGTTGTATCGGAGAGTGGGCAACGTAGTTACGCTTATGTGTGCTGCTGTAGAATATTGTATTTTGTCGTGTTGTTACTGTGGGTGTATGTATGTTTATAAGTTGCAGGAGTTCACAACAATCGAATTTAAAGTTAAGTATTTTGAATAAGAACGTTAAATCGTTTATTTTACGTCTATCTTCTAATGTATGTATTTTTAGAGTATTTAATAAGAAATTGTATTTTAAGTCTTGACGGGGATATTTAATTTAAAATTTATAAAACGTAGAATTTTTTTTTGTATTCGCTCAATGTTGTTAATGTGAATGAAATAACACACTGTTGTACACCGTCATTGGACATTTTACGTCATATTACTTTGCAATGTTCTTAGTATTAACCCTCTATCTGCTGTACACTGATGTTCTTACTTACTTCTATCTATAAGTATTATTTGTTTAGTAAAAATGTCCATACCTACTAAAGCTTCTCTTTAACACTATAGATTTGAAGTTGCAAAAATAATATATGTTTTTTTTTTTTAAATATAAAATCTATACATTTGTTGTGCTGAAATGTTAATAATATGAAATTCCCGCGATAGAAAAAATAAATTCCCTCAAAGAATATCTCTATCACAAACACAGACATGAGACGAGGAAAATAAAATAAAAAAGAATTCACTTCAGAAAAAAAAAACACAGAGTCAAATGTTTGACGTGCGGGGAAAAATTTAGAGAATTACCAGTGGAAATAAATCAGAAGAAAATATTAACAAATTTTAACATAAATTACGAAAATATGTGTAATATTAAAATTAATATATATATATACGGATTGTATTAAGTTTTACGTCAGTGGTTAATATTTACCTATTTAAAAGAAAAACAAAAATAAAAAAAATAATATTTCAAACTACTAACGCGATATAGACACGAATAGTACGCATTCCATTGAAATACCAAAAAACGTACACACGAAAAATCTGCATTTTTCGAAAAAATCTCGATTAAAAATGCGTGTAATTTTCCATATTTCGAATACAGGGGGATTAAAAGCGCAGCCAGAGCGATTGTCGAAAATATATTTCAATATTGCGAACACAGCGAGCCCGATACGCCCATCCCCCCCCCCCCCGCACCCTCGCCAGTCACATGCACTGAAATACCGCCCCTTCCCTCTCACTCCCATCAACGCCGACTAGAAGCATCACTTTAACATGCATCAGAATGTAGTCTCCCCCGCGAGCCTTTGGATCGTAAAATATGTTAGGATGCAGATTAAAGATAACAAAAATGGTGCATTAAACATATCTCAATTGCTGTATTGCAGATTTATATTTAATTACTTTACGCAAGCAGGGCCGGCGCTGAGCCAAACGGCGCCTACCGTGAATAAAACGTTGGCGTCCAGTTGTCAAAACCAATAGACGCCTAGACTGGCTAGGTAGGTGATTACTGTAATCAATAATATTTGGGTGGATTGTATTTTCGTGTAACCCAGTTTTTATGAAAATAATCTTAATAAAAGAGCGATGTGTTAGGTTGGGTATTATCGGTTCCATGCTAACTCAACACAGTGACTATTCAACACACCTTTAAAAAGTGACATAAAGTCATTAAAAAAAAAATTAACCTAACTTACTTAAATAAAGTTTTTGTTTCATCACTTTCCATGACTTTATATAACTTTTTAAAGATGTGATGAATTTTGATGATTTATCCGGTCACAGGTATTATCAGCACCTTGACGCCTTGGAAATTCCTCGCCTAGATCGGACTTTTGTTATTTATTGTATTGAGAGAAACCGCACAAGACTCCCAACAGCTCCCCTTCTGGAGCCGGTGAGACTATTGCATCCCCAATTAGGGTATGTTGTGAGGCTTAAGGTAGCGGGGACGGGAAGGAGATAGGGAAAAGGAAGGTGGAGAGTATTTTCCACCCTAAAACGGGCCGCAAATACTATACATTGTTTTAAATGCGTATTTTTTTAAATAACACAGTTTAATCAAATACAATGAATTAACTGTTCCAATGACGCCCGCATAGGGCCTGCCCTGTACATGAGTTTAAAGACATGATGTTACAAAAGAGTGGTGATTTTATGATATTAGAAAAATCTTTCGACTGTCCCAAAATAAGCAATCTGTAATCGACAACAAACAATTTTGGGTTCTCCGAATAACTAATGTCATTATTTAACCTTCGCACTATTGGGAGACATGCAAAACTATTGCCCAAAATTTCTTAAATGGTTGATGTTTGAGTCATTTGTGCAACCATTGGGGGAAAGTTGAGTTTTTTGTGTTTCCTCCCTCCTACAACACGGCTTTAGTAGCCTTAAAAATTATTTTTTATTAGAGTCATTCAATTCCCATCCTGCTTCAGTATTTCCACGCAGTCTTTATACCTTGCTAGATCTCACCCAAAAATCTCTGATGTATCAGGCCAACAACGTTTTAACAAAATCCAGAATGAAATTATTGAGATTAAAGTTTTATTCATTTAAAATGGGAATTAAGGAAGCATGTCCACCTCAAATATTTATGTTTTGTTTGTGTTTTTTAAAGATATAATATAATTTTTTATATAAATATTTCTATAATTATTAGCATACACAACGATGTGAGCTAACTCAAGATTAATAAATAAATCGCAGTAGGTTTTTAACACACTTACACATTCAAAATTACTAATTTCGGTTGTGGGTCTATGAACTCTTGTTTCGAATTCGTATGTGTCATTTTCAAAATTGGAGCTGAATGTGTAATGAATTCGAATAAGCGATTAAGCACCTACTTATAATGTAATATTTTAACACATCATTATTTTCGTTTTCAAAATTTGATCTGATGTGTGAGTTTTTTTATTTTATTTCTTTACTCGTTCGTAAACAGTTTACATGTAGATGATATTTGCAAGTAATAAACATCAACAAAAATCCTAATATTAAACATATTAGTATAGGCCATAGGGTCAAGTAATCGATAACTGTATTTACATGGTTAAGTTGTAATGTTTTATGGACACCTCACTAGGAGTACCTGTGTTGAGGCGTTCACATGTTTTGGATAAAATGTTATTTTATATTAGGTTAGTATCAGTAAGTGAGCTTTCCTCCTTCATATAATCCGGGCCTCTTTAAGACCCGAATTTATAAATCCCTTCCTACATCCCCTACTTTAACCCACCTCACAACCGGGTGGCGACATAGTTCCCCTACCTTTACACTGTATAGACATACATAGGTCCCTATCTGAGGTGTCACATAAAAAAGTAACTTATTTGAGACAAGCAATAAAGTACCTACCTGTAATGTAATATTTTTAACAGTAAATTATTTCATTTCTCGATGTGCATTTATCAATGCTAGCACGGGTTCTGTGCTAGTATGTTTAATATAAAAGTTGAACATAATAAATAAATAACAGTTCTTTCGCCATTGAAACTGCTTAAACTGCCATTCGTGGATGTAGGTACCAGGCTTGGAGTCCGTCGAGCTAAATGCATCCATCAAGTATCTACTCTCCCGCGGGTCTCACGTTGGTTTTCGTGTTGTACCCATAGTACTAAAATGCTCCCACCCTCGGGGATTACAGATTTCAGACTGCATGTAAATTTCAAATGTCAATGTGGTGAATCGTTAGCGTCGCTATTGTATTCTGTAATGTTAA